>CM059435.1:114875126-115500307 GCA_030390025.1 Squalus acanthias
ACTGATTGGGGGCGTCGTCCTGCTCCAGCTGAATCGGAGGATACAGAGACGCAGAGAGAGAGTGGCAATGATGGCCAGACGGAGGAGGGCCATCAGGCGTATGTACAGGAGAGCTTACCCTCCCAGGATATATCGTGAGCAGCTCTCCTACATCCATATGTCCGAGGAGCTGTGTTTGCGAAGGCTGCGATTCAGCAAGGAGGTGGTCACTGAGCTCTGCCACCTGCTGCAGCCAGATCTGCAGCCTCAACTGAGGTCCAGGACGTCTCTGTCGGTGGCAGTGAAGGTCACAGTGGCTTTGAACTTTTACGCCACTGGCTCATTCCAAGCTGCTGCTGGGGACCTCGCCAATATCTCCCAGTTCGCGGTGCATTGCTGCATCCGGCAGGTCACAAATGCCCTCTTCAGAAGGAGACGAGAGTTCATCTCTTTCCCCATGACCCCAGACAAGCAGCGTGACCGCGCTCTGGGCTTTGCGAGGGTAGCGGGCTTCCCCATGGTGCAGGGCGCCATTGACTGCACGCATGTGGCTTTGCGTGCTCCGCGTGAGAATGCCGAGGAATTCAGGAACAGAAAGGGGTTCCATTCCTTGAATGTCCAGTTGGTCTGTGACCACAGACAGCTGATACTCGCTGTCAATGCCCAGTATCCTGGCAGCTGCCACGATGCTTTTATCCTGCGCCAGACTACTGTGGCAGAACTTTTCGAGGCACCGCATCAGCCAGTTGGTTGGCTTCTCGGGGACAAGGGGTATGCATTGAGCACCTGGCTGATGACACCGCTCCGTACGCCCAACACCCCTGCTGAGCTGCGGTACAATGAGAGCCATCAAGCAACCAGGAACATTATTGAGCGCACAATCGGCGTGCTCAAGCAACGGTTCCGCTGTCTGGACCATTCCGGAGGAGCCCTGCAGTACTCGCCTGAGCGAGTATCGAACTTCGTAGTCGTGTGCTGCATGTTGCATAACATGGCAATCCTCAGGACCCAGCCAATGCCACCAGGCCTTGGAGCACCACCAGAGGAGGAGGAGGAAGAGGAGGAAGAGGACGAGGACGATGATCATCAGCAGCACCAAGGCAGGAGGGCGGCCCACAATGGTCAAACTGCAAGGGCCGTCCGTCAACGGCTAATAGCAAGCCGCTTCTAGGGCCCCTGCCATTGCTACCAACATTAATCAACCCAGCACGCAACCCCTAAGCCGGCCAAGGCACCAATAATTCCAACCACCAACCATGTATATTTTGAATACAGAAACTTATTTATTTTACAAACTCTGTGTGTGTCAATTCCTCATGACAAACTCATAGAAATAAACACAAAAAAACAGTCAATAACATAACTGGTTCTCACAACCTGGAGATAATGTCCAAAACACTAAACAAAAGTTGGACCATGAACCTCGGCCTTTAATAAAAAAATGACCAGCATTTTGTCACACCTCCTACTTTTTGCCCTTCGAGGGTGATCTCCTTCCCTTGCGCACTTCCCCCCTTCTAACCCTACTGCTCCTCCGTAATGGGACCTCAGTGGCTGCAGCAAGGCTGGTGGAAGGCTGCTGCTCGTCAGACCCTGACACTGCAGATGCCCCTGAAGGACGGCCTCGACCACTTCTGGGCCTGGAGGGCCCGGCTGCAGACTGCACCAACTCTGCATGGGCGGCAGCAGTCTGTCCCACAGGCGGTGGCAAGTGCAGTGGAGAAGTGACAGTGTTGGCAGCAGGTATGCTGTCATCGTGAGAGAGGACAGCAACTCCCTGCTCGCCCGACACACTGGCACTCCCACGGGGCAGCACTTCAGCATCCGGAGCAATCTGCCGGAGAACAGATTGCTGGCCTGCTGCGGCGCGGTGACAGCCCCGGGGACATGTGCACGAACCATCGAGGTTGGCAGCAGTCTGTGCTCGCGTGGCCTCAATCTGAGTCTGAATGAGAGCAGTCAGAGATGGGATCACGGCAGCCAGTGACTGAATTGCAGCACTAAGCGTTAGTGTGGCATCCGCCTGTGCTACAGCGAAGTGCTCCACACTCCTTACCAGTGACTCAATGCATTCGGGCACCCTTCCCACTGCACCCATGAGCTCAGTGTGCATGCCCACCGCCTGGGTGTTCATTTCTGCGATCAGCCGCTCCTCCTCTGCGTCCATTGCAGTAGGAGTGTCTGGCATACTCTCCCTCTGGGGAGAAGGCCCCCGTTCTTCCCTACCCCCCCCATGGCGTTGCTGCAGCCCGCTGGGTCCTGGAGCTTCACCCTCATCAGCCCCTTCCCCCCTGCTCCCCTCCGGGGAAGGCGTGTTCCCAGTGTGGGCATGGGCTTCCTCGGGAGAGGGTGGCACTGATGCTCTGGCTTCCTCTTCCTCCTCAGCTGCAGCATCACTCCCAGTGGCAGCTTCAGGGCCCGTCTCCTCAGCTGGTGAATCACCATCTGAAAGCAGGGAGGTACAAGAGTGGCTTTAGCGTGAGGACAGGGTGGCAGTAAGGGAGGAATAAGTGCAGCGAGTTAGCAAGTTGGATTGAAAGTGTCAAAGGCTGGTGTTGTGAGGGACAAGTGGAAGGACAGAGGACAAAAAGGTGATGACCTTACCATTGCTGTCCAGAACGGGGTCGGCGTCTCCAGTGGCGACGGGACCGATCACCCGGCTTGCCACAATCCTGTGGACGCGCTCCTCAAGATCGCTGAGGGGTTGCAGCTGAGGCCGCCCTCCACCTGTCCGTTGCTGCTGTCTCCGATTATGCGCCAGCTTGGCCTGTAAGAAAAAGGACAGCATCTGAGTAAATATACAGCCATGGTCTTGCCTGATGTGCCTCCCATAGGTGAATAGCCCTTACTGTATGCAGCCATGGTCTTGCCTGATGTGCCTCCCATAGGTGAATAGCCCTTACAATATACAGCCATGGTCTTGCCTGATGTGCCTCCCATAGGTGAATAGCCCTTACTGTATGCAGCCATGGTCTTGCCTGATGTGCCTCCCATAGGTGAATAGCCCTTACTGTATGCAAAGTGTGGAATGTGTGTGTGTGTTTGATGAAAGGGCCATAGGTGTTGGATGAGTGTTGTGCATTGGGGTTTTAAGACCCTCTGGCCATAGAGTGAGGTTGAGATGGAGGGATGGAGAGGTATTGAGAAAAAGCCACTCACCCTGACGACCTGAGTGAGGTCGTTGAACTTTTTGCGGCATTGAGTATGGGTCCTGGGCACCATGCTCCTGGAGGAGACGCTCTGAGCCACCTCCCTCCACACTCTTCTGAACTCGCGTGGCAAAGGCCTCCTGCCACTCTCAGGGAAGAGCATACATCGTCTGCGCTCCACTGCGCCAACCAGAGCATCCAAGGCCCGCTCGGTGAAGCGATGAGCGCGTTCTCTCACCCTCTCCATGCTTGGCAGCAAAATGGATTCACAGGTCTCTCCAGGCCGAGATTCAAGGCTGCAATGAGCAGGGTGTGGCTGGGGAGCAAGTGGCCCCCCCCGCTTTAAGAAGTGGCCGGCGCCAGTGTGTCTGTGTTCCCTCGCTAACTGGCAGCAGCTGCGCTGCGCTCGCGCGCTGAGTTAGCGCCTCACTCCTTGGCCTTTGCGCCTTAAGACAGGTGTGCAGCGCCTGCTTTAGCGCTCCACTCACCTCCCGGGGCGGTAAAAGTGAAGTTTCCAGTCAGTGCCGATAATTAGCGCCAGGCGCTAATATTTGCGTCCAGACGATATTTGCGCCCCAAATGGGGCGCGACCTAATTTCTACCCCATAAAATTCTGACAGGTCTGGACAAACTAGATGCAGGAAGAATGTTCCCGATGGTCGGAGAGTCCAGAACCAGGGGTCATAATCTAAGGATAAGGGGTAAGCCATTTAGGACAGAAATGAGGAAGAATTTCTTCACCCAGAGAGTGGTGAACCTGTGGAATTCTCTGCCACAGAAGGTAGTTGAGGCCAAGTCATTAAATATATTCAAGAAGGAGTTAGATATATTTCTTAAAGCTAAAGGTATCAAGGGATATGGGGAGAAGGCAGATACAGGGTACTGAGTTTGGATGATCAGCCATGATCTCATCGAATGGCGGAGCAGGCTCGAGGGGCCGAATGGCCTACTCCTGCTCCTATCTTCTTTGTTTCTATGTTTCTCGAGGGTAACTAGGGATGGACAATAAATGCCAACCATGCCAGCGCCACCCACATCCCGTGAATAAATTAAAAAGAACCTCACATGTATGAAGTAAAGCTTCTTGATTAACACATAAAATTTGGCTTTGCTTTAATGAAAACTGTTTGTTTAAAAGTCTGTTGAGGGGCAGCAGTAGGGAAAGCATGACTGGCAGAATGAGTCGGCCTCAAACAGGAACAGGCACCCGTTCAAAAATTCCCACCCACTGGCTCTGATTACACACAATTAGCAATCCATTATGTGATTACATTTCTTGTTATTAGATTGGAGAGAATTTAAAGGATATGACGGGGACTGAACTGAAACGCCATGTGTTCAGTGTCTTATATTGCCCAGGGATAGACTCATTCTCCCCCTTCCAACCAAAACATTACTATTGTGCTGAAGTGCAGAGAAACTGCAAACAGTTCTGCTTTCAAAACATGTCCAGGATTATTCTTCGGATGTTTGCAGTAGATTTATTTTGCCGTGGCTCTATTGGTAGCACTCTCACCTCTGAGTCAGAAGGTTGTGGGTTCAAGTCCCACTCAGAGACTTGAGCACAAAAATCCAGGCTGACACTCCCAGTGCAGTGCTGAGGGAGCCCCGCCCTGTCGGAGGTGCCGTCTTTCGGATGAGACGTTAAACCGAGGCCCTGTCCGCCCTCACAGGTGCACTTAAAAGATCCCATGGCACTATTTCGAAGAAGAGCAGGGGGAGGTCTCCCTGGTAGTCCTGGGCCGATATTTATCCGTCAACCAACATCGCTAAAACAGATTTGGGCCAGAAATTTGGCTCCCTGGCTTCCCGCGGGTGCAAGGATCGCGCGCGCACCTACCTACCGCGCCTGCCGTTGACCCCTGGGCCCACGAGCAATTCGGGTCCTGGGCCTCCTCCAGCTGCCGGCGCGCAGTGCTTGCGTATCCCAGGGCGTAGTTAGTGCGATGCGTCCCCTGGGATCACGTGGGCCATGGAGAGCCAATGGCAGCAGACCATCTTTCATTCATAGATTTTCCTGTCAAATCTATGAATACAGATCGGCCCCAAAACATCCTTAAAACTACAAATATTTTTTTTTTTTAAATCACATTTTTAAAATAACTATAAATTACATTAATTAACTATTCTAAACAAAAATTTAAATTTTTGAAAAAATTAATTACACTTTTTAACGGGGTTAAAACTAAACTTACCTTTCTTTAAAGTAATTAAAAAAGATAAATCTGTGAAAAAAATGTTTAAATTTGAATAAAATCAACACTTACCTTGTTAAAAGAAGGCCTTGCGCCTCCTTTTTCAATGTGCATCTTCTCCGTGTTTACCCTCACGGAGGAACCTGTAAGATAACCCGAAGTGCGAGGCGAACGCGCTGGCCCTCCGGCGTGCGCGTTCGACCTCTGAATCCCTACCTTCAGGGGAACGGAAGTGCCGGTTTCCCGCGCATGTGCAGTGCATGCAAGAAACCGGCACTTTCGTTCCGTCCACGGGTGAGTACACAGCGCGTACTCACCCGTGGCGAGCCTAATTTCTGCCCCATTATCTGGTCATTATCTCATTGCTGTTTGTGGGAGCTTGCTGTGCGTAAAATAGGCTGCCGCGTTTCCTACATGACAACAGTGACTACGGTTCAAAAGTACTTCAAAAGTAAAGCACTTTGAGACATCCTGAGGTTGTGAAAGACGTGTTATAAAGGCGAGTTTTTCTTTTTCTTTATTTCAGGCTTTAACACCAGAGAAGGTTTTGTCTTGATGCCACAGGGACGAGGCAGTGAGCATCTTCAAAGTGATAAATGGAGTGTGGCACTTACAGTGTTGCCACTGGACATTAACAAGAGAACAAGGTCCATCAGCATTCTCGGGCATACAGTGATGGTGCTTATCTGTGGCGCTGCAGTGCAGAGAATGGATAGAGGAAATACGAAAGGAAGATCTTGCGTTTATAGAGCACCTTTCATGATCTTAGGACGTCCCAAAGTGCTTTACAGACCTACTTTAGAAGTGTACTTACTTTTGTAATGCAGAAATCGCGGAAGCCAATTGTGCACAGCAAGCTCCCACAACCAGTTGGCCAGATAAGCTGTTTTTTTTTTGTAGGTGACGGTTGAGGGATAAATATTGGCCCAGGACACCAGGGATAACTCCCCCTGCTCTTCTTCGAAATAGTGGCCATGGGATCTTTTACGTCCACCTGAGAGAGCAGACGGAGCCTCGGCTTAACATCTCACCTGAAAGACGGCACCTCCGACAGTGCGGCCCTCCCTCAGCACTGCACTGGAGAGTGTCAGCCTAGATTCTGTGGTGAAGTCTCTGGAGTGGGACTTAAACCCACGACCTTCTGAGTGCTACCCACTGAGCCCTGGCTGACATCAGTGAAGTGCACTGCAGGAAATCACAGGCGGCCCGCTGTCCCCTGAGATGTGCTCCCTGCAAGTGGCGCTCCCGTTGAATCGTGGAAGCTCCCCCTAGTTTTGCACCGTGTTCCCCAGTGAAGCATCAGCACCATTACAGAATCCTGCCCTTAGATATCTCGCATCAGTGTCAGCCGTGGCTCAGTGGGTAGCACACTTTGCCTTCTGAGTCATGAAGGTTGTGGGTTCAAGTCCCACTCCAGGGACTTGAGCACATAAAGCTAGGCTGACAGTCCAGTGCAGTGCTGAGGGAGCGCTGCACTGTCGGAGGTGCCGTCTTTCGGATGAGACGTTAAACCAAGGCCCCGTCTGCTCTCTCAGGTGGACGTAAAAGATCCCATGGCACTATTTCGAAGAAGAGCAGGGGAGTTATCCCTAGTGTCCTGGCCAATGTTTATCCCTCAATCAACATAACAGAAACAAATTATCTGGTCATTATCACATTGCTGTTTGTGGGCGCTTGCTGTGCGCAAATTGGCTGCTGCGTTTCCCACATTACAACAGTGACTGTACTTCATTGGCTGTAAAGTGCTTTGAGACATCCAGTGGTCGTGAAAGGCGCTACATAAATGCAAGTCTTTCTTTTCGATCACAAAGCATTTGTCTGCTGTCATATCAGCATTGATGAAAAGTCTTGACCCAAAGCACAGGAACAGGAGGAAGGCCATTCAGCCCCTCGTGCTTGTTCCGCTATTCAATGAGATCACGGCTGATCTGTATCTTAACTCCATCTACCCGCCTTGGTTCCATAACCCTTAATACCCTTACCTAACAAAAATCTATCAATCTCAGTTTTGAAGTTATCAATTGACCCCCAGCCTCAACCGCTTTTTACGGGAGTGAGTTCCAGATTTCCGTTACCCTTTGTGTGAAGAACTGCTTCCTAACATCACCCCTGAACGGCCTGGCTCTAATTTCAAGGTTCTTCTGGACTCCCCCCCCGCCCCACCCCCACCAGGGCAAGAATTATTTCATTCTTTTCTTTCCAGTTTCTGGCAGATCCTGCTGTGGGTTTTTTTAATTTCAGTACGTGCAGTTTTTTTTTAATATCAGGTAATATTACTTTAGCCCAGCTGCTTGGGTTACTTGCCGCATTGTTCACTCCAGCACACTGAAAGCTGTAACTATGGGATTTAATAGTTACTAAGGCACTCAAGTGACAGCAATGGACTCCCAAAGCTTCACCCCCTTATCCCAGTGGCGAAGATGCAGGAAACCTTTCTGTTGGCACTGAATCAAAACTCAGTGATTTCAGGCTGAGCCTTGTGTGTATCATGGGATGGGCAATAAATGCTGGGCCTTGCCAACCATGCCCAGATCCCATGAACGAATAAAAAAAAATAACACAGCGGAGGTATGAAAGATTGTCAGCCTGCAATAACTCACACAGAAGCTACAACAGAGGCGGGGGGGGGGGGGGGGAAACCTGAATGTTGGACATAAGCTGGAGATTCACAGCAGGACCCAGGACCATCAGGAAGAGGAGGAGGCCATTCAGCCATTCAATTAGATCATGGCTGATCCACTCAACTCCATTTACCCACCTTTGCTCCAGATCCCTTGATGCCCTTACCCATCAAAACTCTATCCATCTCAGTCTCGAAAGCTCCAATTGTCCCCCCAGCACCCACAGCCTTTTGAGTACCAGACGTCCACAACCCTTTGAGTGAAAAAGTGCTTCCTGGTTTTCTCCTGAACGGCCTTGGCTCTAATTTTAAGATTATGCCCCCTCATTCTGAATTCCCCCACCGGAGGAAATAGTTTCTCCGTATCGACCCTATCGAATCCTTTTAACATTTTCAACACCTCGATCAGATTACCCCTCAATCTTCTATACTCGAGGGAATACAAGCCTAGTCTATGCAATCTGTTCTCATAACTTAACCCTTAAGCCCCGGTGCCATTCTGGTGAATCTGCGCTGCTCCCCCTCCAAGGCCAATATATCCTCCCTGAGGTGCAGTGCCCAGAACCGAACGCAATGCTCCACATGGGGTTCTGGCGAAGTCTCTTTACAACTGAAGCATAACTTCCTCGCCTTTGTAATCCAGCCTCCCTTGAGATAAAGGCCAACACCCCATTAGCCTCTCTGATTGATTTTTGTACCTGTCCACAAAGTCGTGCAGCATTCTGAGGGTTAATGGTAAATTCCAGTGTCCTGCAGGTAGGCGGCGCTTGATCGGAGCATGACTTGGAGACAGGGCTACAGCGCTGTAGCCACGATGCTCCAAGCCGTGGTCTCTGCGAGTGTGACTCCGCCACGGGAGCACAATGTTACAGAGTTACCACTCTAATGAAAGGCTCAAGTTTCAGGTGTACATCTTCAGTAGAACTAAACAGTAATTACAAAATTACAAACCATCTTCCACCCAAGTAAACTTGAGGTCATCCAAAACTCGGCTGCCCCGTGTCCTAACTCGCACCAAGTCCCATTCACCCATCACCCCTGTGCTCGCTGACCTACATTGGCTCCCGGTTAAGCAGCGCCTCGATTTTAAAATTCTCATCCTTGTTTTCAAATCCCTCCATGGCCCACGTCCCTCTTTATCTCTGTAATCTCCTCCAGCCCTACAACCCCTCCGAGATCTCTGCGCTCCTCCAATTCTGGTCACTTGTGCATCCCCGATTTCCTTCGCTCCACCATTGGGGGCCGTGCCTTCAGCTGTCTAGGCCCTAAGTTCTGGAATTCCCTCCCTAAACCTCTCCACCTCTCTACCTCTCTCTCCTCTTTTACGATGCTCCTTAAAACCTACCTCTTTGTCTAACCACCGCCCGTTGACATTCAACGGCATTACCATCGCCAAATCCCCCACCATCAACATCTTGGGGGTCACCATTGACCAGAAACTTAACTGGACCAGCCACATAAATACTGTGGCAACAGGAGCAGGTCAGAGGCTGGGTATTCTGCGGTGAGTGTCTCACCTCCTGATTCCCCAAAGTCTTTTCATCCAATAAGGAGTGTGATGGAATACTCTCCACTTGCCTGGATGAATGCTGCTCCAACAACACTCAAGAAGCTCGACACCATCCAGGACAAAGCAGCCCGCTTGATTGGCACCTCATCCACCACCTTAAACATTCACTCACTCCACCACCGACGTACCGTGGCTGCAGTGTGTACCATCTACAAGATGCACTGCAGCAACTCGCCAAGGCTTCTTCGTCAGCACCTCCCAAACCCGCGAACTCTACCACCTAGAAGGACAAGGGCAGCAGGCGCACGGGAATACCATCACTTGCTGCAGTTGTACAGGGCCTTGGTGAGACCACACCTTGAGTATTGTGTGCAGTTTTGGTCGCCTTATCTGAGGAAGGATGTTCTTGCCATGGAGGGAGTGCAGCGAAGATTCACCAGACTGATACCTGGGATGGCAGGAAAGACGTATGAAGAGAGATTGGGTCGATTAGGCTTATATTCGCTAGAGTTTAGAAGAATGAGAGGGGATCTCATTGAAACTTATAAAATTCTAACAGGACTAGACAGACTAGATGTAGGAAGGATGTTCCCGATGGCGGGGGAGTCCAGAACCAGGGGTCACAGTCTAAGGATAAGGGGTAAGCCATTTAGGACTGAGATGAGGAGGAATTTCTTCACCCAGAGAGTGGTGGACCTGTGGAATTCTCTACCACAGAAGGCAGTTGAGGCCAATTCATTAAATATATTCAAGAAGGAGTTAGATATATTTCTTAAGGCTAAAGGGATCAAGGGATATGGGGAGAAAGCAGGGACAGGGTACTGAATTTGGATGATCAGCCATGATCTCAATAAATGGCGGAACAGGCTCGAGGGGCCGAATGGCCTACTCCTGCTCCTATCTTCTATGTTTCTATCACCTCCAAGTTCCCCTCCAAGTCACACACCATCCTGACTTGGAAGTATATCGGCCGTTCCTTCATCGTCGCTGAGTCAAAATCCTGGAACTCCCTCCCTATCAGCACTGTGGGAGCACCTTCACCACACGGACTGCAGCGGTTCAAGAAGGCGGTTCACCACCACCTTCTCAAGGGCAATTAGGGATGGGCAATAAATGCTGGCTTTGCCAGCGACGCCCACATCCCATGAACGAATTTTAAAAATGCTTTTGGTCATCTGTCCTGATCGTTCCTTATACGGTTCGGTGTCAAATTTTGTTTGATAACGCTCCTGTGAACCACCATGGGACGTTTTAGTACGTCCATGCCTTTGTTACCTCTAGACTCGACTATTCCAACGCACTCCTGGCTGGCCTCCCACATTCCACCCTACGTAAACTTGAGGTCATCCAAAACTCGGCTGCCCGTGTCCTAACTCGCACCAAGTCCCGTTCGCCCATCACCCCTGTGCTCGCTGACCTACACTGGCTCCTGGTTAAGCAGCGCCTCGATTTCAAAATTCTCATCCTTGTTTTCAAATCCCTCCGTGGCCTCGCCCCTCCCTCTCTCTGTAATCTCCTTCAGCCCCACAACCCCCCGAGATATCTGCGCTCCTCTGATACCTGGGCCCTAAGCTCTGGAATTCCCTCCCTAAACCTCTCCGCCTCGCCACCTCTCTTTCCTCCTTTAAGACGCTCCTTAAAACCTACCTCTTTGACCAAGCTTTTGGTCACCTGCCCTCATTTCTCCTTTTATGGCTCGGTGTCAAATTTTTTTTGTCTTATAACACACCTGTGAAGCGCCTTGGGATGTTTACTACATTAAAGGCGCTATATAAATGCAAGTTGTTGCTGTTATTATAGGCTAGAAATTGCAAGTGGGGCTGATCTCGTACGAACGCTTAAGGCACTCGCACCAGAATTCTCTCAGTGCTATTTTTGATGCCAGTATTAACCACATTTATACCCTTTTTCTCTTTCAGATGCCATGAGTCTCCAGCATCTTCTGTTTTCAAAGGACTTGGAAAACAAAATAAACAGGTTAAAAGGCCTGCTATTGTTCCTTGAAAATACTGTTTTCTGAAGGGGCAGGGCTGTGATTTTCTTGGCAAAAATCTTGTCACTCACTTTCATCCGTGCTACACAAACACATATTAAAAAAAAACATGTTTCGCTTCATCGGAACAAGAGTGTTTTGGAAACCTTCCCAAAAGGCTTCAGGCTAATATCTGTAGGAATCATAGGTTCAGTTTCT
The DNA here is from genome assembly GCA_030390025.1 of Squalus acanthias. NCBI lineage: Eukaryota > Metazoa > Chordata > Chondrichthyes > Squaliformes > Squalidae > Squalus > Squalus acanthias. Next base: position 114,886,771 of record CM059435.1, read on the forward strand.
CAGTTAGAGGACGCGTACGGTTTTCCCTGAGGTTTTACCGAGCTGAAAGCAGATGGAGCTGCTTTTCCGAAGCACTGCAATGTCACTTATATTCACAGTGAGCAAAGTGTAATAAAATGTGACAGGAAGATCGCTAATAATAGGTCTGTTTCTTCATAGCAGCCGACAGCTTCTCTCTCTGTGCAAGAATCCTCATTTCATAAACTGTGACTGCTGATGAAGCTGTCCTCTCGTCCACACTACATCTCACAGCCATTTTAGCTAGTTTGGTTCCACCTTGAAGGAGTCTTCTATAGGAGCAGGAGTAGGCCATTCAGCCCCTCGAGTTATATCATGGCTCATCTGTATCCCAACTCCATTTACCCATCTTGGTTCCATAACCTTTAACACTCTTACCTAACAAAAATCTATCATTCTCAGTTTTGAAATTTATAATTGACCCCCCAGCCTCAACAACATTTTGGGGGAAGAGCGTTCCAGATTTCCACCAGCCTTTGTGTGAAGAAGTGCTTCCTGACATCACCCCTGAACGGCCTGGCTCTAATTTTAAGGTTATGCCCCCTTGTTCTGGACTCCCCCCACCAGAGGAAATAGTTTCTCTCATCTACTCAACTCCTTCAATCATCTTAAACACCGCACTTAGCTCATCCCTTAATCTTCTATACTCAAGGGAATACAAGCCTAGTCTATGCAACCTGTCCTCAAAATTTAACCCTTTTAGCCCCGGTATAGGAGCAATAGGAACATAGGAACAGGAGGAGGCCATTCAGCCCCTCGAGCCTGTTCCGCCATTCACTGAGATCATGGCTGATCTGCGACCTAACTCCATATACCTGCAATAACAACAGAAAATGCTGGAAACACTCAGCAGGTCAGGTAGCATCTGTGGAGAGAGAAACAGAGTCAACGTTTCGAGTCGGGGACCCTTCGTCAGAACTGGAAAAGGTTAGGGAGGAGAGATTTTTAAGCAGGGGCAGGGAGGAGGGGAGGAAAGAACAAAGGGAAGGTCTGTGACAGGCTGGAAGGCAGGAGAGATTGACTGACAAAATATACCCGCCTTTGGCCCATATCCCTTTGGCCCATATCCCTTAATACCTTTGGTTAACAAAAAGCTATCAATCTCAGATTTAAAATTAACAATTGATCTAGCATCAATTGCCGTTTGCAGAACAGAGTTCCAAGCTTCTACCACCCTTTGTGTGTAGAAGTGTTTCCTAATTTCCTAGGTCTGGCTCTAATTTTTAGACTATGCCCCCTAGTCCTAGAATCCCCAACCAGTAGAAATAGTTTCTCTCTATCTCCCCAACCAGTAGAAATAGTTTCTCTCTATCTCCCCAACCAATGGAAATAGTTTCTCGCTATCTCCCCATCCAATGGAAATAGTTTCTCTCGATCTCCCCAACCAGTGGAAATAGTTTCTCTCTATCTCCCCAACCAATGGAAATAGTTTCTCTCTATCTCCCCAACCAGTAGAAATAGTTTCTCTCTATCTCCCCAACCAATGGAAATAGTTTCTCTCGATCTCCCCAACCAATGGAAATAGTTTCTCTCTATCTCTCCAACCAATGGAAATAGTTTCTCTCTATCTCCCCAACCAGTGGAAATAGTTTCTCTCTATCTCCCCAACCAATGGAAATAGTTTCTCTCTATCTCCCCAACCAGTAGAAATAGTTTCTCTCTATCTCCCCAACCAATGGAAATAGTTTCTCTCGATCTCCCCAACCAATGGAAATAGTTTCTCGCTATCTCTCCAACCAATGGAAATAGTTTCTCTCGATCTCCTCAACCAGTAGAAATAGTTTCTCTCGATCTCCCCAACCAGTAGAAATAGTTTCTCTCGATCTCCTCAACCAGTAGAAATAGTTTCTCTCGATCTCCTCAACCAGTAGAAATAGTTTCTCTCGATCTCCCCAACCAGCGGGTATCATTTTGCCCTCCTCCTTTCCCCTGAATCTCAAGTCTATCAACAAAGGCCGTTGTACTGCTGAGGAGGTTACCTTCCTACACTGACAAGGATTTGGACGCACCCTCGCCGTTACTCTGCCAGCTGAAGACACACTGGGGATGAAGCTCGTCCTAGGTGGTAGCGCAAAACAGGCGATAGCGAGTCAACCGCCTGTTATGCGCTCCACCCTATTGTCTTTGTCAGGGTCGCCCGTTTTTACACTACTGCCCAACAGTAACTTCCCTTCCTCCCCCCCACCTTAAATGGAATGATTGTGATTCAGCTGCACCTCCATCATCGAACCAATACGAGAAATGGACAGAAAGCAAACACACCAAACGAAATCCACCTTTTTATCCCTTCTTATGCTCCATAAGAGAGCTAAACGTTTGGTGTGAAGATTAGTCGCGCCATGGGGGAATGTCATCTGTCTCATCACCCCCGTGCTCGTAGACCTACATTGGCTCCTGGGCCAGCAGCTTCTCAGCCTTGTGTTCAAATCCCTCTATGACCTTGCCCCCTCCCTATCTCTGTGACCTCATCCAGCATTACAACCCTCTGCGATCTCCGCGCTCCTCCAATTCTGGCCTCTTGCGCGTCCCCCACTTCCTCATCGCTCCACCATTGGCGGCCGTGCCTTCAGCTGCCTGGGCCCTAAGCTCTGGAATTCTCTCCCTAAACCTCTCCACCTCTCTACCTCCCTTTCCTTCTTTAAGACGCTCCTTAGAACCTACCTCTTTGACCAACCATTTGGTCATCTACCCGAATATCTCCTTTTGTGGCTCGATGTCAAATTTTGTTTCATTATCGCTCCTGTGATGCGCCTTGGGATGTTTTACTACATTAAAGGCGCTATATAAATGCAAGATGTTGTTGAACTATTTTAACTTGTCTGTTCTCTACGAAGATGCTGCCTGACTTGCATCATTTTCTGTTCACGATACTGAACGCTTGGTTGAAGTTATCAAAATGGATGCCAATTAATCTGCGCCACATGAAAATGAGACTAACAAATTAATGCACTCTATCAACTAGCTCCCTCTAATTCCCAAAGCATTATTAATTGGATCGAAATTGTTTCTAAGTATCCTTTTTCTAACATCACAAAAAATCGAGCACTGAGACTCCCAGGGTAATCCTCTGACTGCCTCTGTTCATAATAAGGAGACAGTTACATATGTCACATATTCCAACTTTCCATGCTGTCAAGCTACAAGAACTGAATAATGACGGGGACACTTAGGTAATTGATTCAAGCAATATTGGCCCGTAATTTCCGATAGGAGGCTTCCTGCGTGCGGAGGCCTCCTATCGGAAAAAAATCTATGCTCTTACCTGAGGGCTCCTGAGGTCCGGACACTTCCGCTCCTGGGCCTCTCCACAGTCGAAATGCGCAGGGCCCACGTATCCCAGAGGCGCAGGCGGTTCGCAAACGTCCCTGGGATCACGTGGGCCAGGGCCAGCCAATAGGAGAAGGGAATCTCCCTTCATACATTTGACAGATAGACCTGTCAAATATATGAATGGAGATCACCCCAAAAAGACACTAAAACATTAAATACATTTTTAAAAAACCATCACGTTTTTAAAATGAGTTAAAATTACATTAAATTAAATATTTTAAACAAAAATTTAATTTTTTGAATAAAATAATTAAAGTTTTTTACGGGGCTAAAAATAAACTTACCTTTTTTAAAAGTATTTTAAAATTATAAATGAGTAAAAAAAATTATTTTTTTTACTTTTTTTAACACTTATGCTGGTAAAAGCAGGCCTCACGCCTGCTTTTACCAGGCGTAAGATTTCTAAGGTTTTCTGCGGGCGGAGGTTCTGCAGAAAGCGGAACTCTCCACCCGCAGCGGCCCTTCTCCAGGGCAGGCGTCCGATCTGTCAAGTGGATTCTTGACAGATCGGAAATGCCGGTTTTCAGCGCATGCGCTTCGCATGCCTGAAACCAGCATTTCTGATGTTCCTACAGGTGTGTACACAGCACGTACACACCCATAGGGGTCGGAAAATACGGGCCATTAATTCTTCTGCACTGTTATCTCTTTTAATCGATCATCAGCTGTGGCTCAGTGGGTAGCACCCTCGCCTCTGAGTCAGAAGGTTGTGGGTTCAAGTCCCCACTCCAGAAACTTGAGCATGAAAATCTAGGCTAGCACTCCGGTGCGGTACTGAGGGAGTGCTGCACTGTTGGAGGTGCCGTCTTTTGGATGAGACCGAGGCTCCGTCTGTTCTCTCGGGTGGACGTAAAAGATCCCACGGCACTATTTCAAAGAAGAGCAGGGGGGTTATCACCGGTGTCCTGGCCAATATTTATCCCTCAACCAACATCACTAAAACTGATTATCTGGTCATTCTCATGTTGCTGTTTGTGGGATCTTGCTGTGTGCAAATTGGCTGCCGCGATTCCCACATTACAACAGTGAGCACACTTCAAAAGTACCTCATTGCTTGTAAAGCGCGTTGGAACATCTGATGGTCGTGAAAGGCGCTATATAAATGCAAATCTTTCTACAGTTTATTGATTTGTAATGCAGCATTTCCAATTAGCACGACAAACGAGGGAGTTAACATAATTAGTTAATGCAATACTCAGGAAATAACCATGGCCAAACAAGTTATTTCTTTTAAACTTGCGAGAATACACATGTTTGTAATAGATATGAGCAGAATGCTTCTTAAATGCCTTAATCAAGTCCACAAGCCTCAAGTACTTTCTAATTGTTTTATTTTTCTCTTCGGTTTCCCATTGAATTTCACTGATCTTAAGACAAAGGGAGGACAGATTAGACGGGTCTCAGTGACGGTGATTTGCAAGACAGTGCTAATTAGCTTATGCTCTGTGTGACTGAGTCGAGTGGATGTATTTTGTCTCATTGCCAACAAGCACTTGAGAAGCGTTAGGTGGTGCAATCATTTTCACCTGAATCATTTTAATTTTCTGGTTAGCAATTCACATGTAAACATGATGTGGAGATGCCGGTGTTGGACTGGGGTGGACAAAAATGAGAAGTCGCACAACACCAGGTTATAGTCCAACAGTTTTATTTGAAATCACGAGCTTTCGGAGCGCTGCTCCTTCGTCAGGTAAAGTTACCTGACGAAGGAGCAGCGCTCCGAAAGCTCGTGATTTCAAATAAAACTGTTGGACTATAACCTGGTGTTGTGCGACTTCTCATTTTTGTCCACATGTAAACAATAATAGATTGGCAATGACTTAATAAGAAAAAGGACAATGCTTCAAATATAAACGCTCGGTCTCATTCATTCAAATAAACTCTTCCCGTTGTCATCGTAAAATTCTGCTGGGCATTCAGCGGAGGGCAAAATCTGCATTTTGCCAGTTTAGAAAGTGGCATGATTTCCCATGAATGTGTTAACGTTTTTAGCAATCCACAGCGTGCAATACCTGAAAGCTGAGCTGTTGGAAGTCTCCTGGAGTCGGAAACCTCCTTAGGCAGGGATTACCAAAGTGGGTGAAAGTTAGTGTCAGGAGGGGGGCAAGACTGGATCAAAGTCCTGTCTTCTCAACACAACTAAAGTCACATACGCTGAAGTTTGGCGAATACAGATTTTTTTCCTCTCACTCTGATCACTGGGGAATATCCAATCAATTGCCACTTCCGCATTGATTGGCTTTGTAAAGATGAAACGGTTCGTTAAATGTTAGTCATGCTCCCAGTTGGGTTGGCCTGCCACTGTATAGCAATCCTGGGTCTCGATCGGATTTGGAGGATTCAACCTGTCAACGATAGTTGATAAATACAGAAGAAAGATTTGCATTTCTACAGCACCTTTCATGACCTCAGGATACCCCAAAGCACTTTACAGTACTTTTTGAAGTGTAGTCACTGTTATAATGTAGAGAATGGTGGGAAAGGATGAAAGAGTACCGTGCAAACTGGTGTTTATTTTCAATGCTTTGTAACAAGGCTATGCACAGAAAAACAAGTCAGCTGTCAAATGAGCAGCTTTAGCACGGCAATTTCCGCACTGCGGACTAAATGGAGTAGAAATTAGACGTAGGAGGCATCGCAAAACGGGCGGTCCAGCAAGAGTCACCCATTGCACGCCCACCCAACGTTCACTCGCATGGAACTACATATTGTGCGGGGTGTGTAACGGGCGTCTGATGTGTTACCGCCAGTTGCGCACTGGTGCCCAAGGCGCACTTCTACCCCAATGTGTATTTTATACTCTGAAATATCTGTGGTGAACGACATTAAAATATTTTGTCAATCCTCCCACCAAGTGCAAAAGAAGCAAAATGGAAAGAAAGATTTGCATTTCTATAGCGCCTTTCACGTCCTCAGGACGTCCCAAAGCGCTTTACAGCCAATGAAGTACTATTTTGAAGTGTAGCCACTGTTGTAATGTAAGAAACGTGGCAGCCAATTTGTGCACAGCAAGCTCCCACAAACAGCAATATGATAATGACCAGATAATCTGTTTTTAGTGATTGAGGGATAAATATTGGCCCAGGACACCAGGAATAACTCCCCTGCTCTTCTTTGAAATAGTGCCATAGGATCTTTTACGTCCACCTGAGAGAGCAGACGGGGCCTCGGTTTAACATCTCATTTGAAAGACGGCACCTCCGACAGTGCAGCATTCCCTCTGTACTGCACTGGAGTGCCAGCCTAGATTTATGTGCTCAAGTCTCTTGAACCCACAACCATTCTGACTCAGAGGCAAGGGTGCTACCCACTGAGCCACGGCTGACACAATGGATACCACTGTGTGGTATCTGAGGGAGCGCTGCACTGTCAGAGGTGCCGTCTTTCGGATGAGACGTTAAACCGAGGCCCCCATATACCCTCTCGTAAAAGATCTAATTCCGAGGGAGAACACGGGAATTGTCCCCGGTGTCCTGGCCAATATTTATCCCTCAACCAACATCACTTAAACAGATTATCTGGTCATTATCACATTGCTGTTTGTGGGAGCTTGCTGTGCACAATTTGGCTGCCGCGTTTCCTACATTACAACAGTGGCTACACTTCAAAATAGTACTTCATTGGCTGTAAAGCGCTTTGGGACGTCCTGAGGACGTGAAAGACGCTGGAGAAATGCAAGTTAGTTCTTTCTTTTTTCTTTCATTTTTCCACAGACCTTCTTGTCAACACTGCAGAAAAATATTAAAACTGAACGCTTGTCTGGCCCACGGAGCTGTGTCCCACTCGAAAGCTTTAAAGCAATTTTAGTTAATTATCGAGGCCTGAAAGGGAATGGTTTGGTGCGAAGTGTATGTGAATTGATGGTTTGATGTGAATTCCCAGATCTGTAACCTATCATTATGTGTGGTGGTAAATGGAAGCAGGACGAGAACCGGAATGTCACTGGATTACAGAGGCTGTCACTAACATTGCCGAGCATATCCTTCACTGTGTACAATACTGAGGGGAGGAGGCGGTGCTGGGACAGGGTGCACATTGCCAGTGAAATAATTTGGCAAGAGGCTTAGAATCATAGAATGGTTACAGCACGGAAGAAGGCCATTCGGCCCGTCGAGCCCGTGCCGGCTCTCTGCAAGAGCACCTCAGCTAGTCTCACTCCCCCGCCCTTTCCCCGTAGCCCTGCAAAATTTTTTCCTTCAGATACTTATCCAATTCCCTTTTGAAAGCTGTGATTGAATCTGCCTCCACCGCCCTTTCAGGCAGTGCATTCCAGATCTTAACTCAATGCGTAAAAAAGTTTTTTCTTACATTGCCTTTGGTTCTTCTGCCAATCACCTTAAATCTGTGTCCTCTGGTTCTCGACCCTTCTGTTATGGGAACAGTTTCCCTCTCTCTACTCTGTCCAGACCCCTCATGATTTTGAACACCTCTATCAAATCTCCTCTCAACCTTCTCTGCTCCAAGGAGAACAACCCCAGCTTCTCCAGTCTATCAACGTAACTGAAGTCCCTCATCCCTGGAATCATTCTCGTAAATCTTTTCTGCACCCTCTCTAAGGCCTTCACATCCTTACTAAAGTGTGGTGCCCAGAATTGGACACAATACTCCATTGGGGCCGAACCAGTGTTTTATACAGGTTCATCAGAATTTCCACTCTTTTGTACTCTATACCGCTATTCATGAAGCCCAGGATCCCGTAAGCCTTTTTAACTGCTTCTCAACCGGCCCTGCCACCTTCAATGATTTGTGCACACATACCCCCAGGGGGGAAAAATTGAGTCACGCCCCTTTTGGGGTGCTAACTTTGCTTTAGCGCCCCGGAAAAATTAGCACCCCCGCGGCCGAAATTGAGTGGTAGCGCCCCAAGAGGGAAGCGGGCTGCTACTGGAAGCGCCCCGCCTCCCTCTTGGGGCGCTGCGAGGGAATATCGCGGCGCTATGTGCCGCAGTGCCACGCGGTACTGCAGGCCTTCCTCCCCTTCTTAAAGGGGAAGGGGCTTTGCGCAGCGTGACCCGGTGCCCAGCTGGGCCACCAGGGATCGGAGTGCCGGTAAAAGAGCCCGGCACTCAAGAGAAGTGCCGGGCTCATGGAGCGCAGCCGGCACTCCGCGGGGCGGGGTCGGGTCAGGAGGCCGGGAACGACAGCGGAGGCAGGTGCTGGCAGGCGGCCAGCAACAAAAATGGCCGCCCGGCACCTCGCCTTTAATTAGTGCCGCCCCCGCCGCAGGTAGGCCCCCCTTGACCCCGTCGGACATAGTGTCCAGTGGTAAGACAGGGGGCGCTACCGAAGATCGCGGCCGGGGCACGAGCGGGGCGCTGTGCACGGCGATGACGCCCTCTTAGGGCGCTAACGGGAGGCGCGAAGCAACGGAATTTCCCCCCTCCCCCCAGGTCTCTCTGTTCGTGCACCCACTTCAGGATTGTACCATTTAGTTTATATTGCCTCTCCTCATTCTTTCTACCAAAATGTATCACTTCACACTTTTCTGCGTTAAATCTGAGAGATATACTCAGAGAGACTAAACTAAGAATATCTATGATTGGATCCTGGAAAATAATTGTATTCCTGATGTACTGCAGAAAGATAAATAGATGTACTCCTTTACCACAGTTACGTAAATAAATAACGAAACACATAAGCGTTAGGGGAAAATCGCAGCGTTTGCCCTTTCTCAAATGCGTCTATCCATTTATTAATTTTTACGGGTTTGCATAGCTATAGAGCAGATAGGGAGAAACTGTTTCCACTGGCAGGAGGGTCGGTAACCAGAGGACACAGATTTAAGATGATTGGCAAAAGAACCAGAGGGGGAGATGAGGAGAATTATTTTACGTAGCGAATTAAGAACCTAAGAACATAAGACGCAGGAGCAGGAGTAGGTCATTCGGCCCCTCGAGCCTGCTCCGCCATTCAATAAGATCATGGCTGATGTGATCTTGGCCTCAACTCCACTTTCCTGCCCTCTCCCCATAACCCTTGACTCCCTTATCGTTCAAAAATCTGTCTATCTCCACCTTAAATATATTCAATGTTGTGATCTGGAATGCGCTGTCTGAAAGGGCGGTGGAAGCAGATTCAATAGTAACTTTCAAAAGGGAATTGGATAAATACTTGAAGGGGAAAATGTGCAGGGCTAAAGGGGAAAGAGCAGGGGGGAGTGGGGCTAATTGGAGAGCTCTACCAAAGAGCCGGCACAGGCACGATGGGCCGAATGGCCTCCTTCTGTGCTGTATCATTCTATGATAGAGGAATTGTAGCTGTCCTAACCATTAAAATATACATGAAAATTAAAAAATGGCAACATTTCAAAGTGCAAAGTTTCACCTGTCACACATGCAACGTGCTATATTTGTTAAAACAGGTGTTTGGCTACAGCAATTTATCACCTCAGATAAAATTCCAATGCTTCATTGCGGCTTTTTTTGATGTTTTTACACACAAAAGAATTCCGGTTATCGTCACTGATTCTAATAATGATGTCCCTGAGACCTTTAGTCCTCAGCAACTTTTTACATTTCTGAGTGGCGGGGAAGAGGGGCACGCTTACAAACAACAACAACAACTTGCATTTCTAAACATTCCCAGGGCGCTTCACAGGAGTGTTTATCAAACAAAATTTGACAGCGAGCCACATGAGGAGATATTAGGGCAGGTGACCAAAAGCTTTGTCAAAGAGGTAGGTTTTAAGGAGCGTCTTTAAAGGAGGAGAGAGAGAGGCGGAGAGGTTTAGGGAGGGAATTCCAGAGCTTAGGGCCTTGACAGATGAAGGCACGGCCGCCAATGGTGGAGCGATTAAAATCGGGGATGCTCAAGAGGCCAGACTTGGAGGAGCGCAGCTATCTCGGGGGAGTTGTAGGGCTGAAGGATGTTACAGAGATAGGGAGGGGTGAGGCCCTGGAGGGATTTGAAAATAAAGATGAGAATTTTAAAATCGAGGCGTTGATAGACCGGGAGCCAATGTAGGTCAGCTAGCACAGGGGTGATGGGTGAACGGGACTTGGTGCGAGTTAGGACACGGGCAGCCGAATTTAAGTACTGGCATGCTCTGTGAATGGGCAATATTGTTATCAATTATTTGCAACATCTGGGTGTTGGAGGCACAGCAGCACGTTGGAAGCTGTAGTTTGCCATCTTGTTGGGTCACTTCTGCTGAGAGTGAGAGCTCTGGAGAACTCAGTGAACTCAGATTGGGCCTCAGGCCGCATTAACATCAAGCAAGCGTAGTGGGAATAGCCAGCCTGCGATGAGTATGAAAAGATCAGCCGCTGCTAGCGTCGCAACGGTCCTCTGGTAAGTGAGGGCCAGGGAGGGAGAAACAGAGGCCAGGTGTGGGGGAGGTGGGAGATCAGAAGCTGGTGGTTGGGAGTGTGGGGGAGCGGGGGGAGGTTGGATTGGCCACCGGGGGTGGGCAAGGGGGGAATCGGAGGCCATGGGAGGGGGCAGAGAAGACCGGGGGGGTGGGTGGAGGAGAAGGCAGGGATCGGAGTCCGTGGGAATCAGGGATAGAAGGCCGGGAGGGGGTGGGAGTCCGGGATCGGAGGACTGGGCGGGGCGGGGGGGTGGAAGGAGACCGAGTCGGAAGATCATCGCCTAATGCCTGTGGTCACTGCACAACAATTCTTTTTCCTTTATCTGCCGCACCTCCGGACAGAAATGTGCGCGCGCTTCCTGCCCGCCATATTGGTGGCTTAGTAGGCCAGTTAGCGAAGGAAAAATGGGTGCTACGCGGCCGAATTTCTAGGCCAAAGATTGGTGCTGTCCAGGTAGGCTCAATCGTCCTTCTTGTAAATGTTGTATGTTCTTTTTTAATGTTACAAACCTTATTTCCAGTGACAGTTTTCTCAACTTAGTGAGAATCCAAAATGGTGGCCAAAAAGTATTTGGAACAATATAATTGTTTTTCCTTCTGCATAATTTTACATAGCAGGTGAATAGTATAGACGCATTTAAGGGAAATTTAGATAAGCCTATGAGGGAGAAGGGAATAGAGGGTTACGCTGATAGAGTTAGAGGAGGAAAGACGGGAGGAGGCTCGAGTGGAACATAAACACCGGCATGGACTGGTTGGGCCAAATGGCCTGTTTCTGTGCCGTATATCCTGTGTAATCCTATCAAGTGTTCCGCCTGAGGTGCGACTGACACAATCAGACCAGATGCGAGATTTTATATATGCGTATTTATTATCCCACTTGCAGACCGTCAAACGGAATGGGAGAGAGGTCTATTCACTGAAGGGGAATGCATAAACCGTCCGAGAGATCCTGTCTGATTCCAGTTTGCAAGCCTCGTTCACAACCCGATGAAACACTGTCCCTTTTACGACGTGCGCTTGGTACACCCCATATAAATTAATAAATTAATGGACTCATTATAGACACTCAAGTAATAGGGCGGCGGGAATAAAAGTCAATTTGTGGGCACATTACGTGGAATAATGATAGAATGTGCCCGGGATAACTGTAACAAGGAGAGATGACTCATTCGAACTGGCTGATGGTTGCTGGAAGCACAACAACATTTGGAGAGCTTGTACAGGAGTAACAATGGGCATAATTAGCGAACCTAATGCATATTCTAGTAGCTCTGTCTCACAGATTTTCAAAATCATGAGGGGTTTTGATAGAGTAAATATGGAGAAACTGTTTCCACTGGCAGGAGGGTCGGTAACCAGAGGACACAGATTTAAGATAATTGGCAAAAGATCCAAAGGAGAGATGAGGAGAATTTATTTTATGCAGCGAGTTGTTGTGATCTGGAATGCGCTGCCTGAAAGGGCGGTGGAAGCAGATTCAATAGTAACTTTCAAAAGGGAATTGGATAAATACTTGAAAGGGAAAGTTTTGCAGGGCTACAGGGAAAGAGCGGAACTAGTTGGATAGCTCTTTCAAAGAGCCAGCACAGGTACGATGGGCCAAATGGCCTTTTTCTGTGCTGTATGAGTCTATGTTGAATCCTTGGCACAAGCATGCGAGGTCTGGTTTAAGCATTGGGAACTCTTGTAGTATTGCTATAGACTTCATGGTGGCAGATGGTGGACTGTGGAATGCGGTAGACCACTCTCATTCAGCTCACTGTTCTTCAGAGTGTACAGATTCCACGAGCATGAGCATTCTGTCACACAGGGCCACAATATTCCATCACTGCGCAGACAAAACTTAATTTAATGGTACCTCCCAGCCCTGTGGCCTCCACCACCAAGATGGACATGAGCAGCAAGATCATGAGGACACAATCACCGCCAAGCCACGCACCATCCTGACTCGGACATACATCACCATTCCTTTTTTTTTCATTCATGGGATGTGGGCGTCGCTGGCAAGGCTGGCATTTATTGCCCATCCCTAATTGCCCTTAAGAAGGTGGTGGTGAGCTGCCTTCTTGAACCACTGCAGTTCGTGTGGTGAAGGTGCTCCCTTATGTAGGGAGTTCCAGGATTTTGACCCAGCGACGATGATGGAACGGTGATATATTTCCAAGTCAGGATGGTGTGTGACTTGGAGGGGAACTTGGAGGTGGTGGTGTTGCCATGTGCCTGCTGCCCTTGTCCTTCTAGGTGGAAGAGGTCGTGGGTTTGGGAGGTGCTGTCGAATCATTGCTTCATCATTGCTTGGGTCAAAATCTTGGAAATGTCCCATCTAACACCATCTTGGGAGTACCACCAGCATAAGGACAGCAACTGGGAGAAGGAGAAGGCCCAGGACCACCATCTCAGGGCACGTAGGGATGGGCAACGAATGTGGCCTTGCCAGTGACGCCCATATCCCGAAAGCAAATTTTTAAAAAAGTACGAAAGGGTTTTAGAACGCTGAAGGTGATGACTCTGGCAAGTGGGGGCAATCTTTCTTGAGCATTCATACTTAGTTCATCGCTCAGTTGTGATTGGTAAGTCTCTGTAGTGAACATTTGATATTTACATAGTTTGACAAAAGGTATTACACAGATATTAGCTGGTCCCTTGTGTGAATATCTAATATCAAGACATTTACAAATGTCTAAATGTTGTGCTAAAAATAATGTGCATATAAATGTCCTGTAAATGGAAACACTACAGGGATGGTAAACCTCTTCAACCTTGTTTATGCCAATTATTTAGAGCTTGTGCTCTTTTCAAACTTGGCATTTTGAATCATCACTTTTGTCCGTATTCTTGAAGCGTAGAGTGTGTGACGTCCAAGTACAGGAAACTCTCGTTTAAACGGCACCTAAATATCCGGCAATCTCTATTAACCGGCAAAATTCAGGAGTAGGTTCAGGTAAGTTTTACTGTATATTAGTGGCCGTGTAACCGGGGTTCCTGCACCTGTGGCCGTGTAACAGGGACTCCTGGATCTGTGGCCGTGTAACCGGTGTGCTGTGAAACGGGGCTCTCGTACCTCGGTAGGTATACCTCTCCGTTATCCGGAATTTTTAAATCAACCGGCACAATCCCGGTCCCGTAGGTGCCGGATACTAAAGAGTTTCCTGTATATTCCGGCTGCATGCAATAGGTTACTGCACAAAACTAGCATGGTTTTTGCCCCTATGTGTATCAAGAAAGTGAGGTTTCTCCAATATAGAGGCAGTTCTGTAATCCAGTGCTGATAGCAGGGAGCATCACTCTCAGGCAATGTTCCCTGTAAGCCGCGCTTTGCTCTGCGCCCCCTGTTTTTTTGTAATGCGCGGTCCCTTTAAATTTCTGCGCGTGCGCGGTATTTAAAGCCGGTGAGCGGTCTGCGCGGCACCTTTGAGATTACTGCGCGGCCTTGCGCGCGCGTGCACATCTTTAACGGGAACATTGCTCGCAGGGTGCGAATCTTGGGAAATCGCAGGCACACAACCCATGTCTTCCTAAAGAGATGCTCCTTGTGAGTGCTGCTCCCTGCTGGGAATGCCGGATTATGGAGTTACGCTTCATATGGCTGGCCAAAATGACTTCATGGCTATAGCCAACATAAAAACCTCCAAAGTGCTAACTTGACCTAAACTTATGAGTTCATTGCGCTGCCGTACAAGAAAACCGAGGCACATTTATACACAGAGATGAGTTAATGACCTTTATTTATCAATCATACTACAATAGGTTTACAACCTCTTATCATTACTCCATGAACAAGACTCCCTGGAGGAGGGAGCTCGAGAAGGTCTCACTCTGCTTCGGTTCAGTCTTTGGCACTAAGGTTTGCCAGTCCTCCAGATTGGCCTGAGGTCTCCAGCAATCAAAGATTAATCTCCTGGACACTGCTGCCAGCAAACACCCAGGAGAAAAAGAATCGGGGCATTAAAAAAGAAAAATGGTGTTCTTTTTCTCATTTTCTTTAAACATTTTTGATTATTAGGCTGTAAAAATATTTGAGATGGGGACAAAAAACGGCGTTTGACTGGGTGGGGCGGTTGGAGTAACACAGGAGCTTTAGGAACAGGAGGAGGCCATTCAGCCCCTCGAGCCTGCTCCGTCATTCAATTAGTTCACGGCTGGTCCGCACCTCAACTCCAGTTACCTGCTTTTTGCTCCGTCTCCCTTGATTCCTCTTGTGGGAGAATCTAGAACTAGGGGTCACTATTTAATAATAAGGGGTTGCCCATTTAAGACAGAGATGAGCAGATGAGCCGGCACAGGCACGACGGGCCGAATGGCCTCCTTCTGTGCTGTAAGTTTCTATGAACATGGGGGGGGGGGTGATTTTGCCAATGGGGGCGCGTTGGAGGCGGGACTGCTGCTTGTCGGGTTTCAGTCCTGCCTCCATCGACGTCTGGCCAACCTACGCTATTTTCCCTTGATTGACCTTGTTAAGCCTGCCCAGATGAATTGTCATCGGTTGACAGCTTTGAGAGGCTGTCAAACACTGACAATCTCTGTAGTTTGGTGAGTTCTTGTACTCAAGGCTCACCAAACCTCTTTCTTTAGCAGAAAGCAGATGGCTGTTGCATCGGAGAATGCAGCAGCCATTCTGTCATCTCTGCCGGTGAGATGCCGGAGCCTCCCCATCCCCAACGATTGAAGCCTGCAGGAAGAAACAAAGGGAAGGAAACTTTTTCTAGCACTTTTCACTTACCTCACATACTCACTTCTCCACACTTGCACCCATCACTCACCTCCACAGCGCACTTTTGGACCCCTCCAACCCCCGCAGACCCACTGCTCGCCTCGCTGACCCTGGTGGGGTTTCCCGATGTCGGGAAGCCCGCATCTCTGTTGGAAAAATGGGGATAATCCTCTTAACTGCCTGTTAACTACGTGTTAACAGGCAGTTAAGTGGCTGTAATCCCCTTCCCGCCTCCAGGAGACAGGACCCAGCGCGGGTCGGGTACCCGCCTCCTGGGAAGATGGCACGAAGGCGGGTTGGGGATGGGATGAGCACCCGCCCCCAGATCCTGCCATTTTCCCGGCAGTCCCGCCTCCATACCCGCCTCCCCAGGGCTGGCAAGATCGCGCCCGTGCTTCCTTTTTTCCATCTTTCTGTTAGTTTCGCTCTGTATCAATCAGTTTATTTCTGTCTCTATCACATTGAATTTCTCTTCTTCCCTTTGTGTCTTGTCTCTGCTTCTTTGCCTTCGTTTTCTCAATATTTCTCATCTCATTTCTTCGCGACCACCTGTTTTTCTTTCTGTATTAAAGGCCATCCAAGGCTGTTTCTGTGCTGAATAAAGATTTCGAGCTGCAGTATTTCACATAGTCATTTTGACACCTCCACACCACATCTCCTCACAGAGGAGGGAGTTGTCCCTCTCAGTTTACCGTAGATTGCCAATTTGTAGGCAATGTGCAGGACTCCTGTACTTTCTAACAGAGGAAATGTGCCCAAGGCGCAGGATTAACCGAAAATATCATAACTGCCTAATATTTGACAGAGTAAATAAGGAAAAACTGCTTCTAGTGGCAGGAGGGTCGGCAACCAGAGGACACAGATTTGAGATGATTGGCAAAAGAACCAGAGGCGACATTTTTTTTAACGCAGCGAGTTGTTGTGATCTGGAATGCGCTGCCTGAAAAGGTGGGAAGCAGATTCAATAGTAACTTTCAAAAGAGAACTGGATAAATATTTGAAGGGAGAAGATTTACAGGGCTCTGGGGAAAGAGCAGGGGGAGTGGGACTAATTGGAGAGCTCGTTCAAAGAGCCGGCACATGCACGATGGGCCGAATAGCCTCCTTCTGTGCTGTATCATTGTATGATTCCAAGAACAGAATGCATCTCTTGAGTACTCTTACAGTACAGAGCTAAAGTTTAGAGTTTATTCTTCTGCAGTCTCAGTTAAGGAGATGGGTTGGATGCTGCGTGAGCCCTTTGCCTGTATTGTTATTAGCTCTGCGAAGAGCCCTGTTGTTAAATAGTTCATCAACT
Source organism: Squalus acanthias (assembly GCA_030390025.1). Taxonomy (NCBI): domain Eukaryota; kingdom Metazoa; phylum Chordata; class Chondrichthyes; order Squaliformes; family Squalidae; genus Squalus; species Squalus acanthias. The sequence continues at coordinate 114,903,439 of CM059435.1, forward strand.
ATAGTGTCAGCTGTGGCTCAGTGGGTAGCACTCTCTCACCTCTGAGTCAGAAAGTTATGGGTTCAAAGACCCACTCCAGAGACTTGAGCACAAAAATCTAGGCTGACGCTGCACTGAGGGAGTGCGGCACTGTCGGAGGTGCCGTCTTTCGGGTGAGACGTTGAACCGAGGCCCCGTCTGCTCTCTCAGGTGGACGTAAAAGATCCTGTGGCACAATATTGAAGAAAGTTTTTCTTTTGAGTAGGTCTGTTTGCAAAGCGAGTACCTGACTTGTTTATGAGGTTTGAATCCAAGTGAATTCGCGGGCCTCACTTGGATGTCACTTTGCTCAGGACTTCACTGGAGCGCTTTATTTCACCTTCGAAGAAACAATCAGGTAAAATCATTCGAGCCACAAACTTTGTCTCCCTGAATTATTTTGCATTCTGTGTCACTGTCTGGTATTCCCAGATCAGCATTGGCATGGGTTAAATAAACTCTGAAGAGTGTAACCGGTTTCTGCGGTGGCCAATTTCCTATAGGCCCGTGCCGCAATCGCCAATTATTGTAAGTGGTTTCGCCCCTGCCCGTAGCGAGCACGCAAACCCCCTTACTACAAGTTCTGGACGATAGGGATTGCTGAGGACAGATTGGAACACGGACAGTGTTTTCGGGCTCACCCGTACAGTGTTTATTAAGGTTAACAAAAAACCACTCCACTCGCATACAGTACGAGCGGTGTGAACACAACAGTACAGTTTAAAACAGTACAACCCTGACTTGTCCAACAAGCCCCTGCCGTGCTGATTTATACAGCGCTTTTCATGACCGAAGGACGTCCCAAAGCCAATGAAGTGCTTTGAAGTGTAGGTACTGTTGTAATGTGGGAAACACAACAGCTCCCACAAACAGCAATGTGATAATGACCAGATAATCATACATACACAGGATTACATAGAATATACAGCACAGAAACAGGCCATTCAGCCCAACCAGTCCATGCCGGCGTTTATGCTCTATTCGAGCCTCCTCCCATCCTTCCTCATCTAACACTATCAGCATAACCCTCTATTCCCTTCTCCCTCATGTGCTTATCTAGCTTCCCCTTAAATGCATCTATACTATTCGCCTCAACCACTCTATGTGGTAGCGAGTTCCACATTCTCACCGCTCTTTGGGTAAAGAAGTTTCTTCTGAATTCCTTATTTGATTTCTTGGTGACTATCTTATATTAATGGCCTGTAGTTTAGCTCTTCCCCACAAGTGGAAACACTCTGGGGGCGAAATTCGGTTATGCCCCGTTTGGGGGCGGTAACCAAGTTAGCGCCGGACATTTAGCGCCCGGGGCGGGAGTAGCGGCCCGGCCGCTAAATTGGGCTCACCGCCCCGGTGATGAAGCGGAGCGCTATCTCGGGCACTCCACTTCCTCTCGGGGCGCTGTCTGGGGCGCAAAGCGCAGTAGCGCCGGAGCGCTACGTGGCCGCTCCGTGTAGCGCTGGTGCGTTTCAGCAACCCGCCCCTTCCATTAGAGGGGAGGGCCGCCGAGCACTCTCCAGGCCATTTGATGGCCTCCACTAGCCCACCAGGGTGGCGTGGTGCCGTGGCCGCGGCCCGGCACCGAGACGCGGTGCCAGACAGCGCGATGGTGTCCACGGACCACGCCAAGGGCCGCCAAGAGGGGCCGACCTCGTGGTTGGCCAAAATAAAAAATGTCGACGCGGGGTGCAACCGGACCGCCCTGTTAAAATACCGCCCCGCCAGCGGTGTGCGGCCCTGGTTCGCAAACCGCGAGGCTGGCGCTGACATCGCCCGTGGCAGCCTCGCGGGGCGCAGCCGAATTTCTGCCGCAGGGCGCTAAGGGTCGCGTCGCTCGCCGATGATGACATTGCTGGCGACGCAGCAGCCTGGGGCGCTACCAGAGGAGGCGTGCCACTATCGGCTAATGCCTCAGTAGCGCCCCGCCGAATCTCTCGGCAGGCGCTATTAGCGCCCCCGCCCGGGGGATAAGCCCTTTGCGCTCCGTTAGCGCCCCCCGGAGGCGAATTCCGCCCCCTCTGTATCCACTCTATCAAAACCTTTCATAATTTTAAAGACCTCAGGAGAAAGGAGACCCAGCCTGTTCATCCTTTATCTGTTTTTAGTGATGTTGATTGTGGGATAAATATTGGCCAGGACACTGGGGATAACTCCCCTGCTCTTCTTCGAAATAGTGGCCACCTGAGAGAGCAGACGGGGCCTCGGTTTAACGTCTCATCCGAAAGAAGGCACCTCCGACAGTGCAGCACACCCTCAGCACCGCACTGGAGTGTCAGCCTAGATTTTTCTGCTCAAGTCTCTGGAAGTGGGACTTGAACCCACAACCTTCCTGAACTCAGAAGGAGGTGGAGACTGCTACCACACTGAGCCACTGGCTGAACAAGTCCCTCTTATGCCACAGAAGACCTGCTCTTGGAAGCTGTGCGTTTTCCCAGCTGTCAGGTCACAAGTCCATGTCAAAGTAATCACCATTTATAAATTAGTTCCACACAGCTCAAGGCAAGCTTTGACAGACACATCAAACTAAGTAACTGCAATCCTCTGGAATTATGTCTTGCAGCTCACAGATAGCGCTGCGGTGTCAACGTAAATAAGGCAAAACTGTAAATAATTTAGTCTGCTCTTCATTCTCATGCGTTTATGAGGCTGATGGTTTAGTGGTTTAGTCGCCGAGGTGAAAACTGAAATCATTTGCATGCCCTGCATTGCAATCTGTATTCTGCAAGTGTCGCACAGCTTCACCTATCTGCATTTCAATAGGATCAGAAATGAAACTAAGGATGTAATATGTAGTACAGTGTCATCAAAATACGTCACTTGTCTAACTGACTAAATCACTTGGCAGGTAATTATCCTCAACCGAAGTGACTCAGAAATGCATAAGTAAGCATCTGTCTTATACTCCGAGACAACTATTAATTTCTAAACCGGATGACATCAACTTGTGCAGCATATAAATAAAAGATGTTTATGGCTAGGTCACTCCAACGCTAGCGACGTGCTTGCTTGAAGCAAGAAATATTGTGACACTGACGTTTTAGAGTTTTTTTTATTTAAATCAATCACTGTGATGACTCTCACGCTGACAACAGATTATGTTTCTATCGAGCCTATAACATAACAAAATGTCCTGAGGTGATTCACGGTTTGTGGTCGGACCCAAGCAGCAGTAAGTTGGGAATTAGGGAATGCGAGAGAAAGCATCATCTGGAAATAAAACAACAACTTGCATTTATATAGCGCCTTCAACGTTGTGAAACGTCCCATGGCGCTGCACAGGAGTATTTTAAGACAAAAAATTTGACACCGAGCCACATAAGGAGAAATTAGGGCAGGTGACCAAAAGCTTGGTCAAAGAGGTAGGATTTAAGGAGCGTCTTAAAGGAGGAAAGAGAGGTAGAGAGGCGGAGAGGTTTAGGCAGGGAATTCCAGCGCTTAGCGCCCTGGCAGCTGAAGGCACGGCCACCAATGGTTGAGCGATTATAATCAGGGATGCTCAAGAGGGCAGAATTAGAGGAGCGTAGATATCTCGGGGGGATTGTGGGGCTGAAGGAGATTACAGAGATAGGAAGGGGCGAGGCCATGGAGGGATTTGAAAAAAGAATGAGAATTTTGAAATCGCGGCGTTGCTTAACCAGGAGTCAATGTAGGTCAGTGAGCACAGGGGTGATGGGCGAAGGGGACTTGGTGCGAGTTAGGACACGGGCAGCCGAGTTTTGGATGACCTCAAGTTTACCTAGGGTAGAATGTGGGAGGCCAGCCAGGAGTGCGTTGGAATAGTCAAGTCCAGAGGTAACAAAGGCATGGATGTGGGTTTCAGCAGCGGATGAGCTGAGGCAAGGGCGGAGACGGGCGATGTTACGGAGGTGGAAATAGACAGTCTTAGTTATGCTGTGGATACGTGGCTGGAAGCTCATTTCAGGGTCAAATGTGACAGCAAGGTTGCGAACAGTGTGGTTCAGCCTCAGGCAGATGTTAGGGAGAGGGATGGAGTCAGTGGCTGGGGAATGGAGTTTGTGGCGGGGACCGAAAACAATGGCTTCGGTCTTCCCAATATTTAATTGGAGACAATTTCTGCTCATTGGACAAGCAGTCTGACAATTTAGAGACCGTGGAGAGGTCGAGAGAAGTGGTAGTGAGGTAGAGCTGGGTGTCGTCAGCGTACATGTGGAAACTGACGCTGTGTTTTTGGATGATGCCGCCAAGGGAATGTGTAGATGAGAAATATGAGGGGGCCAAGGATAGATCCTTGGGGGACACCAGAGGTAACGATGTAGGAGCGGGTATAGAAGCCGTTGCAACCAACTTCAGCCAGAAGTGTCAAGTGGATGATCCATATCGGCCTACTCCTGAGGTCCCCACCATCACAGAAGCCATTCTTCAGCCAATTCGATTCACTCCACGTGATATCAAGAAACGGTTGAGCACACTGGATACAACAAAGGCTATGGGCCCCGACAACATCCCGGCTATCATGCTGAAGACTTGTGCTCCAGAACTAGCCATGTCTCTAGCCAAGCTGTTCCAGTACAGCTACAACACTGGCATCTATCCGACAATGTGGAAAACTGCCCAGTCCACAAAAAGCAGGACAAATCCAACCCGGCCAATTAACGTCCCATCAGTCTACTCTCAATCATCAGCAAAGTGATGGAAGGTGTTGTCGACAGTGCTATCAAGCGGCACTTACTCACCAATAACCTGCTCACTGATGCCCAGTTTGGGTTCCGCCAAGACCACTTGGCTCCTGAACTCATTACAGCCTTGGTCCAAACATGGACAAAGGTGCTGAATTCCAGAGGTGAGGTGAGAGGGACTGCCCTTGACATCAAGGCAGCATTTGACCAAGTCTGGCATCAAGGAGCCCTAGTAAAACTGAAGTCAATGGGAATCGGGGGGAAAACTCTCCACTGGCTGGAGTCATACCTAACACAAAGGAAGATGGTTGTGGTGGTTGAAGGTCAATCATCACAGCCCCAGGACATCGCTGCAGGAGTTCCTCAGGGCAGTGTCCTAGGCCCAACCATCTTCAGCTGCTTCATCAATGACCTGCCCTCCAACATAAGGTCAGAAATGGGGATGTTCGCTGATGACTGCACAATGTTCAGCGCCATTCGCAACTCCACAGATAATGAAGCAGTACATGCCCGCATGCAACAAGACCTGGACGACGTTCAGGCTTGGGCTGATAAGTGGCAGGTAACATTCGCGCCGAAGAAGTGCCAGGCAATGAGTATCTCCAACGAGCGAGAATCTAACCACATCCCCTTGACATTCAATAGCATTACCATCGCCGAATCCCCCACTATCAACATCCTGGGGGTCACCATTAACCAGAAATCTAACTGGACCAGCCACATAAATACTGTGGCAACAAGAGCAGGTCAGAGGCTAGGTATTCTGCGGCGAGTGTCTCACCTCCTGACTCCCCAAAGCCTTTCCACCATCTACAAGGCACAAGTAAGGAGTGTGATGGAATACTCTCCACTTGCCTGGATGAGTGCAGCTCCAACAACACTCAAGAAGCTCGACACCATCCAGGACAAAGCAGCCTGCTTGATTGGCACCCCATCCACCACCTTAAATATTCACTCCCTCCACCACTGGTGTACCGTGGCTGCAGTGTGTACCATCTACAAGATGCACTGCAGCAACTCACCAAGGCTTCTTCAGCAGCACCTCCCAAATCCGCGACCTCTTCCATCTAGAAGGACAAGGGCAGCAGGTGCATGGGAACACCACCACCTCCAAGTTCCCTTCCAAGTCACACACCATCCTGACTTAGAAATATATCGCCGATCCTTCATCGTCGCTGGGTCAAAATCCTGGAACTCCCTCCCTAACAGCACTGTGGGAGCACCTTCACCACACGGACTGCAGCGGTTCAAGAAGGCAGCTCACCAACACCTTCTCAAGGGTAACTAGGGATGGGCAATAAATGCTGGCATTGCCAGCGACGCCCTGATCCCATAAACGAATTAAAAAAAAGGTGATTCTCTGGCTACGATTAGATAGATAAGAATGGAACCAGGCGAGTGCAGTCCCACCCATCTGGACGATGGTGGAGAGGCGTTGGAGGAGGATGGAGTGGTCAACCGTGTCAAAGGCTGCAGACAAGTCAAGAAGGGTGAAGAGGGATAGTTTACCTTTGTCACAGTCACAAAGGATGTCATTTGTGACTTTGATGAGAGCCATTTCAGTACTGTAGCAAGGGCGGAAACCGCATTGGAGCGATTCAAACATGGAGTTGCGGGAAAAATGGGCACGGATTTGGGAGGCGACAACACATTCAAGGACTTTGGAGAGGAAAGGAAGGTTGGAGATGGGGCGGTAGTTTGCAAGGATGGAGGGGTCAAGGGTTTTTTTTGAGGAGAGGGGTAATGATGGCAGATTTGAGGGAGAGGAAGACAGTACTTGAGGAGAGACAACCGTTAACAATGTCAGCTAACATGGGAGCCAGAAAAGGAAGTTGGGTGGTCAGCAGTTTGGTAGGAATAGGGTCGAGGGAGCAGGAAGTGGGTCTCATGGACAGGGATGAGCGCAGAGAAGTCATGAGGGGAGATCGGAGAGAAACTGGAGGAAGATGTGAGTTCAGGGCTAGGGCAGGGGAGGATCCTTAGAGGAAGTTTGGCCCGGTGGGCTAGGGGAAGGAAGTGAAGTGGCAGAGGCAGCTGAACGGATGGTCTCAATCTTAGAGACAAAGAAGTCCATGAGCTCCTCACACTTGTTATCGGAGGTGAGGGTGGAGGAGACAGGGGGAGAGGGGTTTAAGAAGACGGTTAGCAGTAGAGAATAGAAAGCCGGGGTTTATCTTTGCATTCCAGAATGATTCTGGAATAGTGAGCAATTCTGGCAGATGAGAGCAGGACCCGATAATGCTTTATGTGGTCCAGCTAGATCTGGCGGTGAATGGCTAAACCAGTTGTCCGCCATATCCGTTCAAGTCTGCGTCCCTTGGACTTAAGGGAGCGAAGATGAGGGACGTACCAGGGGGAACGGTCAGGGTGAGAGAGAGTAAGGGGTAAAAATTGAGTCGCGCCCCATTTGGGGCGCTAACCTCGTAGCGCCCCGAAAAAATTAGCGGCCCCGCGCCGGAACTTCAGTGGTTGCGCCCCAAGAGGGAAGCGGGGCGCCACTGGAAGCACCCCGCATCCCTCTTGGGGCGCTGCGAGGGAATATTCTGGCGCTACGTGCCGCAGCGCCAGGCGCTGCGGCACGTCGCGCCGCGGTATTGCAGGCCTTCCTCCCCTTCTTAAAGGGGAGGGACCCTGCGCAGCGCGAACCGGGGCCCAGCTGGGCCCCCAGGGATCGGGAGTGCCGGCAAAAGAGCCCGGCACTCAAGAGAAGTGCCGGGCTCTTGGAGCGCAGCCGGCACTTCACGGTGGGGGGGCTTCACGGGGGCTGGGGACAGCAACGGGGGCAGGTGCTGGCAGGTGGCCAGCAACAAAAATGGCCGCCTGCCACCTCCCCTTTAAATATCGCCTCCCCGGCCGCACGTACGCCTCCCTGAACCCGTCAGACATAGCGTCTGGCGGTAAATCAGGGGGCGCGACTGAAGATCGCGGCTGGAGCGCGAGCGGGGTGCTGCGCACGGCGATGATGTCATCGCTGGCGGCGCAGCGCCACAGGGCGCTACCGGCTGGCGCCACCGCTAACCTCCCGCTGAATTTTACGGGAGGCGTGGGCGGCGCTGCGCCCGGGCGTTAACTGCTTTACGCCCCATTAGCGCCCTCTTAAGGCGCTAACGGGAGGCGCAAGCAGCTGAATTTTTCCCCCTAATTGTTTTAATAGGGACTGGGGCATCAAAGGTGGTGGTGAGGGTGTGGTTGAGCAGATCGGTAGCTGCAGAAATGTCATGGTGAATGGAGAGCCAAAGGCTCCCCCATGGCTCAAAGGAGGGGAGGATTGGAAACTTAATATTCCTGGCTACAAGGTATTCAGGAAAGACTGAGAAAGGAGAAAAGTAGGGAGGGGTTGGCAATATTGATCAAAGATACTGTTACAGCCAATGTTCCCTCTAATTTTTTTTTTCGTGCGTGTTCTCTTTAACTGGCTGCTCGGCCCATTAAAATTTTCGTGCAGGCGCGGTTTCTCCCCGTGTAAAAGCCGGTGAGCGGCTTGTACGGCACCTCCAGAATGAAGCTTAGCGGGAACAGCACTAGAAAGGGATGATGTACTTGAGGGTTCAAAGACAGAATGTATTTGGTTAGAATTAAGGAACAATAGAGGAGCTATTACGCTAATGGGTGCATACTATCGGCCACCTAATAATGGGAAGGAGATAGAGGAGCAAATTTACAGGCAAATTTCAGAAAAATGCAAGAACAGCAGAGTAGTGATAATGGGGGACTTCAATTATCCTAATATAGACTGGGAAAATACAGTGTAAAGGGCAAAGAGGGGGAGGAATTCCTGAAATGTGTACAAGAGAACTTTCTTGATCAGTGTTTTTCCAGCCCAATGAGGAATCCATCAGTGCTGGATCTAGTTCTGGGGAATTAAGTGGGGCAATTGGAGCATGTTTCAGTGGGGGAGTATTTGGGAAACATTGATCATAACACCATTAGGTTTAGAGTAGTTATGGAAGAGGACAAGGAACAATCAAACGTGAAAATACTCAACTGGAGGAGGGCTAATTTCAGTAATGTTGAAAGGGGATTTGGCCCAGGTGGATTGGCATCAAAGATTGGCAGGCAAAACAGTAGCGGCAGGCCTTCAAAGCGGAGATAGTTTGGGTACAGACCAGACACAATCCCATGAGGGGGAAAAGAAGGGCATCCAAAGCTAGAGCTCCCTGGGTGACTAAAGATATAGGGGGCAAAATTGGGTCGCGCCCCCTTTGGGGCGGTAACTTTGCCGGGGCGCTACGTTTAGCGCCCCAAAAATGCTAGCGCCCCCACGCCCGAAATTCACTGGTAGCACCCCAAGAGGGAGGCGGGGTGCTACTGGAAGCACCCCGCCTCCCACTCGGGGAGATGCGAGTGAATATCGCGGCGCTACGTGCTGCAGCGCCACGCTCTGCGGCACGTTGCACCGCGGTACTGCAGGCCTTCCTCTCCTTATTAAAGGGGAGGGGCCTTGTGCAGAGTTACCCGGGGTCCAGCTGGGCCACCAGGGATCGGAGTGCTGGCAAAAGAGCCCGGCACTCAAGAGAAGTGCCGGGCTCACGGAGTGCAGCCGGCACGGGGGGGGCTTCAGAGGAGGCCAGGGACAGCAGAGGGGGCAGGTGCTAGCAGGTGGCCAGCAACAAAAATGGCCGCCCGGCACCTCCCCTTTAATTAGCACCGCCCCGGCCGCAGGTAGGCCCCCTTGACCGCGTCGGACGTAGCGTCCAGCGGTAAGTCAGGGGGCGCTACCGAAGATCGCAGCCGGGGTGCGAGCGCGGCGCAAACGGTTACTGCCGCCGCTAACCTCCTACTGAATTTCGCGGGAGGCGTTAGCGGCGCCGCGCCCAGGCACTAGTTGCTTTGCGCCCCGCTAGCGCCCTCTTAGGGCGCTAATGGGAGGCGCAAATCAACCGAATTTTTCCCCCATAGAGGTTAAAATGAAACAGAAAAAGGATAAATGTCAGACTCATAATACAGTGGAGAAACAAGTTGAATACAGAAAGTACTGAAAAAGGAAATAAAAGGGGCAGAGAGAGAGTATGAGAATAGATTAGCGGGTAACATAAAAGGAACCCAAAAGTCTTTTATAAACACATAAATAATAAAAGCGTAGTCAAAGAAAGGGTGGGGCCAATGAGGGACCAAAAAATATCTTCGTGTGGCAGTTGAGGTATTAAATGAGTACTTTGCATCAGCCTTCGTGGGGGAATCTAGAACTAGGGGGCATAATTTCAGAATAAAGGGGCACCCTTTTAAATCGGAAATGAGGAGGAATTTCTTCTCTCAGAGGGTCGTGAATCTTTGGAATTCTCTATCCCAGAGAGCTGTGGAGGCTGGGTCATTGAATATAGTTAAGGTGGAGATAGACAGATTTTTGAAAGGTAAGAGAGTCGAGGGTTATGGGGAGCGGGCAGGGAAGTGGAGTTGAGGCCAAGATCAGATCAGCCATGATCTTATTGAATGGCGGAGCAGGCTCGAGGGGCCAAATGACTGACTCCTGCTCCTATTTCTTATGTCCTTATGTTCTTCACTAAAGAAGAGGATACTGCCAATGTCACAGTAAAGGAGAAGGTAGTAGAGAAATTGATATGCTAAAATAGATAAAGAGGAGGCACCCAGTCTGGATGTGATGCATCCGAGGTTGCTGAGGGAAGTAAGGGCGGAAATTGCGGAGGCTTTGGCGACCATCTTCCAATCCTCCTTAGATACAGGAGCGGTGCCAGAGGACTGGAGGATTGCAAATGTTACACACGAGCTCCACATGATTTTAATAAAAAAAGATTTTTTAGCCAATTGACAAAAAGCCCTCAGAGTGATTTAAGATGTATAGATTAAGCCGTCAACTGTAGTTTTCAAAATCCCACGGGATCTCAGTGGTTTGTAGGAGCACTGTAGTCTGCCCGTTCTCAGAACCTTTCACACAATCACTGATATGAAAAAAGTGTCTGTTGGGAGATGAAAATATGAAAATGTTAATTACTCTCATAATATGTTCAACATTAGGGATTACTGGAATACCTTGAGGTGCTGAAATAGCAAGACCGGTTAAATGAATTAACCATCAGATTGGCTCGATTTGATTTGATAAATGGAGTTAGGGCCAACAGAGTTTGGCAAGAAATGGAAGCTGCAGCAACAATGCCAACTAAATCAGGGGTGCTGTAAATTCATGACATGCTTAAAGGGGCATTGTTGTGGCATTGGGAAGTTATGGGCGGAATTCTTGCAGCAGAGAGATCTCGGGTTGCTAGAGGTCTCATCACATGACCGCCTGCCTCCAACTGCCCCGCCCCCACACTCCCGCCATTGGTCGCCCGACATGTCCATCCTCTCGGCGGCCCGCCTTCCCATTGGCCGATTGGAAAGTCAACAGACTCTTCATTACCTGATTGAATGATGCCTGACTGACAGTCAAATGACCCTTTTTTCCCGCCCCCATGTCCAATATTTTTCTAACTAGTAAACAAATGTGTTCAAAGAAGCATAGAAGATAGGAGCAGGAGTAGGCCATTCGGCCCTTCGAGCCTGCTCCGCCATTTAATGAGATCATGGCTGATCATCCAAATTCAGTGCCCTGTCCCTGCTTTCTCCCCATATCCCTTGATCCCTTTAGCCTTAAGAAAGTGAAAAAAACACCCTTTTTTTTCAAAGCTCATATGATTTTTCTCCCCGAGTTGCTCGCAGCAGTGTCCTGGAGTTTATCTTTCGGATGAGACGTTAAACCGAGGCCCCGCCTGCTCTCTCAGGTGGATGCAAAAGATCCCAATGTCACTGTTTCGAAGAAGAGCAGGGGAGTTCTCTCCGGTGTCCTGGGGCCAATATTTATCCCTCAACCAACATCACTAAAACAGATTATCTGGTCATTATCACGTTGCTGTTTGTGGGAGCTTGCTGTGCGCAAATAGGCTGCCGTGTTTCCCACATTACAACAGTGACTCCACTTCAAAAAGTACTTCATTGGCTGTAAAGTGCTTTGGGACGCCTATATTAATGCAAATCTTTCTTTTAGTCTTTAACTCCTGGAGACTCCAGCGCAATCCTGAAGGATTAGCAAGCTTAGTCAGGTCCAAAAACTCACCATGAAGGCCTTCAGTTTTGCTCTCAATACAGGCCGGAATTTTTCACTTCTGAAGTTCCCAGTCTGCCCTATCCTGTTGATTAACATGAACAGGTGGAAAATCCCAGCCATTCTGTCTGATTCCGTGGGAGCTATGGCACTGTGTAATTTGTGTATTAATATAAAAATGTTAGAGGCAAACACATCACATCATGTGAGAGCATTTCAATTTAATTGTTGTCTTCCTTCTATTGTAGTCGGTGCAATCAGTTTTTAATAAATTAATTTTAATAAACAGAAATTGATTGAAAGGAATAAAAACAGAAAATGCTGGAAACATTCAGCAGGTCGGGCACAGCATCTGTGGAGAGAGAAACAGAGTTAACGCTTCAGGTCAATGAACTTTCATTAGTTCTGATGAGAGGTTCTCGACCTGAAACATGTTAAGAGAACCAAGGTACAGATCAGCCATGAATTGAATGGCTGGACAGGCTCGAGGGGCTGAATGGTCTCCTCCTATTCTCATGCTCCTGTGTTCCTACAGGGTAAATGTTGCCTTTAACATGCCAGGCAGATTTGATTCCTTATATCATAATAATTGAGCATTTGTAGCAGGTTTAGAGGCTTGGGTTAGAGTTGCCGGGTTTGAGTTATTTACTGGCACTGTCCAGGTTCCTGGATGAGGATGAAAGTTGTTGTGAATGAGGAGGGCCCAAAGGGCAAACGCAGATTGATGAGGCAGTTCAAGCGGTAAGAAATCCCAGCTTGTCACACCAGCTTGCATTTGGTAGCAGAACAGAGGGAAAGGCTGTGTCCAATAGAGCCCTGAATTTGGGAGGCATATTCTCCTGGCATGGATTCTTATACCACCAACGCTGCCCCCGCAAGATCCTGCAAATCCATTGGCAGGATAGGTGCACCAATGTCAGTGTTCTCGCTCAGGCCAACATCCCCAGCATCGAAGCTTGACCACGCTCGATCAGCTCCGATGGACGGGTCACATCGTCAACATGCCCGATACGAGACTCCCAAAACAAGCGCTCTACTCGTAACTCCGACAGGGCAAGAGAGCCCCAGGTGGGCAGAGGAAACGCTTCAAGGACACCCTCAAAGCCTCCTTCAAAAAGTGCAACATCCCCACTGACACCTGGGAATCCCTGGTCCAAGACCGCACAAAGTGGAGGAGAAGCATCCGGGAAGGTGCCGAAAACCTCGAGTCTCTTCGCCGGGAGCAAGCGGAAGCCAAGCGCAAACAGCGGAAGGAGCGCACGTCAACCCAAGCACCCCACCCACCCGCCCCTTCAACCACCGTCTGCCCCACCTGTGACAGAGACTGTAGGTCCCGCATTGGACTCATCAGTCACCTGAGAACTCATTTTTAGTGTGGAAGCAAGTCATCCTCGGTTCCGAGGGACTGCCTAAGAAGAAGATTCTTGTGTCAGATCAGAGATCCGAGCGCAGTCACCGTTCCCAATTCGCGGCGGTCCGGATTTTCCGACCATTGGGCTCATTCTCTGCTCTGCACTTCCATCGCGTGTCACTCTGGACTGCGAGTGGAATCTGGCAACATTTGACTTGCATCCCGTATCAACTAATCATCATTTTCAAGGTACCTGGGCTGTTTCATGTCTTGTGAGCAGATGAGGTTATTTCTATTTGAAATACCACCAATACGCTCTCACGTTTTTGTTACTAAGTGACTCAAAATCAAACGGCATTCTGAATGAAAACATTTGCCAAAACAATCATTGATCTGAAAACAGCAAATAGACTTGTGCATGTAAAATGAATGGTGTAAACGAGGCATCCATTTTGAAAGACATGATCTACTTTGATGTTTCTGCAGAGGACTGAGGGTAAACAATTGTAAATCCTGCCCATTTTTAATTAAAGTGCTTTGATGTGTGGTCACCTTCTATATTTGGATGATGAAAAGCAGGTTTAATGTGAACTGAAAACATATCTAAGTGTTCTGACACACTGCACCGTCTGCCCAGCTTAATACAAAGCAATTCTTCATGCTTTTTCAGTTTCCATTCAGCATATTTTGTGTGACTGTTTGATGATGAAGAAATTATGGTTTTTTTTCTCATCGCAGAGGTACATTCAACACTGAACAGTCAATTCCTCGGGTACGTCAGATCCAGTTTCCGACAAAATTAGAATGACCACCATTAGACCTTCCGTGGCGATGCTCATGGTGAGTTTTTCGGACACGTTAGAAGTTTGTGAGGGAAGTGGTGAGACACAGTAAAATAAGTAGGTGACGATAAAATGTTTTCCGATCTGTTCTTGGGAAATTCGAGCCAATCAAAGGAAGACAGACTTGCATTTATGTCACGTCATTCATGACCTCAGAATGTTCCAAAGTGCTTAACAGCCAATGATGCACTTTATTTGAAGTGTAGTCACTGTTGTACTGCAGGAAATGCAGCAACCAATCTGGGCACAGAGTCAGAGTCAGAGTCAGAAGTCTCACTCCAGAGACTTGAGCACAAAATCTAGGCTGACACTCCAGTGCAGTACTGAGGGAGTCTTTCGGATGAGATATTAATCCTCATGTACTCTCTCAGGTGGACATAGAAGATCCCATGGCACTATTTTGAAGAAAAGCATGGGAGTTATCCCCGGTGTCCTGGCCAATATTTATCCCTCAACCAACATCGCTAAAACAGATGATCTGGTCATTTATTTCATTGCCGTTTGAGGGAGCTTGCTGTGCGAAAATAGGCTGCTGCGTTTCCTACATTACAACAGTAACTACACTTCAAAAAGTACTTCATTGGCTGTAAAGCGCTTTGAGATGTCCTAATGTCTTGAAAGGCGCTATAGAAAAGCAAGTCTTTCTTTCTTTCAATGTAGGGGGGTAGGGGGAACTAATGAACATAAAAATTAAGAGTAGGCCATTCAGCGCTTCGAGCCTGCTCCGCCGTTCAATAAGATCATGGCTGATCTTCTACCTCAACTCCACTTTCCTGCACTATCCCCATATCCCTTGATATCTTTAATATCCAAAAATCTATCGATCTTAGTCTTGAATATGCTCAACGACTGAACATCCACAGCCCTCTGGGGTAGAGAATTCCAAAGATTCAAAACCCTCGGAGTGAAGAAATTTCTCCTCATCTCAGTTCTAAATGGCCGACCCCTTATTCTGAGACTGTGACCCCTGGTTCTGGACTCCCCAGCCAGGGGGAAACATGAATGTGTTAAAACATATGAAAGTATGATGCGGCTAGGATCATTTGCTCTCTTCTCATTTATGTGTGTGCGTGTAATGTAAAAGAGCAGGGGGGACACCAGCCTCAATCTTTGGAAAAGAAGACAGAATATTTTGTCAGAGTTCAGTGTCAGCACATTTCATGCTTTGATTCTCACAGAAACAGGGTTGTCTTGTGTCTCTGACTTTGTCACTGTGTAACTACTTGGCACAACCCAATTCTTGGCATCTCGGCATGGAAAAAGCTAAGCGTCTGTGATCGGTGTGATAAGATCATTTTCTGGAGTGAAATTGCCATGCTTGGTTCACTGGAGCTTAAAGGAACATCGTACCTTCCACTTAAGGAGCTTGTTACACGGAGAGAGCGGCTTAATTTTTTTGCCTTTACCACCTAGGTTGCCCACCCATTGTAGAATCACCCCCCCCCCCCCCCTCCGCATTGGACGGGTTCCACAACAGGAGGGCGATTGGCGGAAAATGCAAGTTTTAAAACCGAAGGGTTTGCCGGACTGGTCACCAATGTAGCTCAGCGAGCACAGGGATGACGGGTGAACTGGACTTGGTGCGAGTTAGGATCCGGGCAGCAAAGTTTTAGATGAGCTCAAGTATGAATGTTGTTATAGTCTGTGCCTCAATAATCACTTGTACTAAAGCATTCCGTGTTCGACTGGCATTGTGAATCAGCCGCCCATTATAGAAAGTGCCCTGAATCTCATTTCTCTTAAAGGCTGTGGGGATGCTGGGGGTCAATTGGACCGGAGATCAATAGATGTTTGTTCGGTAAGTGTATCAAGGCAAATGGAGCAAAGGCCTCAATTTAAAAATTCTCATCCTTGTTTTCAAATCCCTCCATGGCCTCGCCCCTCCCTATCTTTAAAACCTCCTCCAGCCCTACAACCCCCCGAGATCTCTGCGCTCCTCTAATTCTGGCCTCTTGCGTATCCCCGCTTTTAATCGCTCCACCATTGGCGGCCGTGCCTTCAGTTGCCTGGGCCCTAAGCTCTGGAATTCCCTCCCTAAACCTCTCCGCCTCTCTACCTCTCTCCCCTCCTTTAAGACGCTCCTTAAAACCTACCTCTTTGACCAAGCTTTTGGTCACCTGTCCTAAATATCTCCTTATGTGGCTCGGTGTCAAATTTTGTTTGATAATCGCTCCTGTGAAGCGCCTTGGGACATTTAACTATGTTAAAGGCGCTATATAAATGCACATTGTTGTTGTTGTAAATAGAATTGAGGTTCAGGCCAGTCGTGATCTAATTGAATGACGGAGCAGGCTCGAGGGGCCGAACTGCCTGCTCCTGTTCCTATGAATGAGGACACCTTAAGATCATGAGCCGGAATCTCCACAGGGATTCTCCAGATCTCCCACCATAATCTTGGCAGAAACCCTGGAAAAATGACATAAGCAGCCATTGACGCAGTGTATCTGCCGATCGTCTGCTAAAGTTACATCGGGAGATTCCAACTCCATATACTCAAAAAAGGCAGACAGCTCCTTTAAACCTGATTAACTCTCTAAGCATTCAGCTGTAGAAGCTGATGACATAGAGCTCAGGGATTCAAATGATCCGAAACTGACGCAATTAATCAGTAAGAGATTTCTTTTTCCCTTGACCATTTTATGAGTCTGTAATCTCTAAACTACATCATTAGTTTAAAGTCAAAGGTCTGGTACAGAATAACCCTGTTCATTCAAAGTTGATTTTTCCCAAGACAATTATGCAATTTTAATGAAAACATCTCAGAGAATTTTACTTTGTGCAATTTCAATTGAATTATTAGATAACATGGATTGAGTAACTGTGAATTAAGAGAGTAGACTCTCGAGCCAGCTTGGCACTTTTCTCTCTCTCTCTTCCTTACTTTCTCTCTTTCTCTTTCATTCATCCGTTCTTTCTTTCTCTTTCATTCTTTCCTTTCTCTCTCTTTTTTCTTTCTCTCTTTCTCTTGCATTCTTTCTCTCTCTCTCTTTCATTCTTTCTCTCTCTCTCTCTCTTTCTCTTTCCCTCTTTGTCAGAGAATCAGCGCTACAGTGTTGTAGCCCTATCTTGTCTTGTGCTCCTTTTGAGGGGGAGAGTGCAGGATTGGTGCGTGGCGTTACCCCACCATCTCCACTGTCCAAGAATCCACAAGGCGCTATTTTATCCCGGATTTCAGGCCTGTTTGCTCCATTTGCAATCATTGCGCGTTGATATTTCCCTAAGCGGGCACGGGCTCGACGGGCCGAATGGCCTTCTTCCATGCTGTAACCATTCTATGATTCTACGAAATAATTTTCAGTTGGCCAACCTTTATCACACTTAGTCACAAATGCCACTGTGTGTGTCATCCTTGATAGGAATAACCAGGTCTCATATGTAGAAATCTTTGCTGACTAGCCCTGATTAGCACGTTTCTCCAATTGCTTACTAAATTAATTCCCAATTATCGACTCTGTTGAGCAATTCATCCAAATTTTCTGGTCCCTCAACACTGAAACCACTGGAGCGATGCCAGAAAAGAAACCTAACTCTTCCTTCCCAAATGGCCCCCATTTTGGAACTACGCAACGTGAACTTTTCTACAGAAAGAAAAAAAAGACTTGTATTTCTATAGCGCCTTTCACAACCTCGGGACGTCCCAAAGCGCTTTACAGCCAATGAAATACTTTTGAAGTGTGCTCACTGTTGTAATGTAGGAAATACGGCAGCCAATTTGCACACAGCAAGCTCCCACAAACAGCAATGCGATATTGATCAGATAATCTGTTTTTGTTATGTTGGTTGAGGGATAAATACTGGCCCCAGGACACCGGGGATAACTCCCCTGCTCTTCTTCGAAATAGTGGCTGTGGGATCTTTTACGTCCACCGGAGACAGCAGACGGGGCCTCGGTTTAACGTCTCATCCGAGATATTTTCTATGTCCAAAGCCCACTTTATTTCACTGTGTATAACTGATTTAAGCAAAACAATTGTGCTGGTCTTATAATATGTTGCTCGAGAATGTTATTCCAGTTGTTTCCCACAATTACCTACATGACCAAGCCAAACAATGGTGTGAAAACCATTTGCAACGCTAAAGAACGACTCCAGCCTTTTGTTTAACTTAACATTTCGAGCACTGATCATTGTTTTTCCTTCACACATTGCATCCTGGAAATGATTACATCAGTCCAGCCAGTTTGAGCTTTTAAGCTGAGTTACAAAATTTTGAGTAATAAATAAGGCACATTTTTCCGTGGCTCAGTGGGGAGCGCTCTCGCCTCTGAGTCAGAAGGTTGCGGGTTCATACGTCCGCACTCCAGGGACTTGAGCACAAAAATCTAGGCTGACACTCCCAGTGCTGTGCTGAGGGAGGTGCCGTCTTTCGGATGAGACGTTAAACCGAGGCCTCATCTGCTCTCTCAGGTGGATGTAAAAGATCCCATGGCACTATTTCGAAGAAGAGCAGGGGAGTTATCCCCGGTGTCCTGGCCAATATTTATCCCTCAATCAAGATCACTAAACAAACAGGTCATCGACCTGAAACGGTTTCTCTCTCCACAGATGCTGCCTGAACTGCTGAGTATTTCCAGCATTTTCTGTTTTCAGTTCAGATTTCCAGCATCCGCAGTATTTTGCTTTTGTGTGACTAAACAGATTATCTGATCATTATCACATTGCTGTTTGTGGGAGCTTGCTGTGCGCAAATTGGCTGCTGCATTTCCTACATTACAACAGTGACTACACTTCAAAAAGTACTTCATTGGCTGTAAAGCTCTTTGAGACGTCCGGTGGTCGTGAAAGGCGTTATAGAAATGTAAGTCTTTGTTTCTTCTTACAAACCGTAGCTGGTTTCCTGGAACAGCTATAACAGCATTTCAGAGCACAGTGAAGTTATCATTCTTAGGACACCCTGAATTGCATTGCGCAATGCGTTGTGTGAGGAACAACAGTTATGATGCTGGAGTTCATTAGAACACAGCAGCACATGGTTCAGAGGAGGATTAGACACAGCTCCCCTTTACTACAGTGTACAAACCTTGAAAGTTAAGAGCTAAATGTTATCTGTAGCATTTAATTGGATTATGATGGTGCTATGTGTTTGTACACTGGTGTTGAAATGGTTTTTGTTTTATGTGGAGTTAACTTTGAGATTTATTATTTTAAATCTAAAAAGTTGTGTGGTATTGTTTAAGGGTATTTGTACTGTAAACATTATTGATTATTTGTAAAATTAATCATTGCATTTATATTAACTATAAGACTGTTTTTAAGGCTTTATTTTTTACTGTGATGGATGAATGTAATGGATTTACTATGTAATTGATGAGTTGTACAGGTATTACTGTTTTTGAATAAAAATATTTGAAAGTTAAGAGCCTGGGGTAAAAATTGGTAAGTGTTGTGCCCGTTTCTCGGGCGGTAAAACGGGCGCGTTGATGACAAATTTAGCAGTGGGATGGGCTGTGCCCAATCTGGACGTGCGTCCGAAGTCATTGCTGAATTCATCAGGCCCGTTTTTTAGGCGTTCCTCACGGCCGCCTAAAATAGGCATTAGGCCCCTTGCATATGTTAATGAGGGGCCCTGACGCCTGCTTAAGGACGACTCTGTGAAATTGGTCTCCGACGAGTGAAGCAGGAATCGGGCCTGCTCCGCTCACCATTCTACAGCGGGTAAGTTTTCTTTTCAAAAGAAAAAAAGTTTTTTAAAATGTTGCTGTGAAGCCGGGAGGAGCAGGGCCCGCTGCCCCGACTCCACCGTATCCCGATCGCCACCCCCTCTGTGCCCTTCCAACCCCCCACGGCCCTCGGGGGGGATTTACCTGTGGGCCGCCTCCGGCAGGGCCACACAAGGCGCCCGATAGTCCTGCTGTCGAAGTGGACGAGCTCCCTGTGGAGGTGCAAAAGGCGACGGACGGCAGCTCGCCCGATTAATATTAATGAGGCCCAACGCCCAACCTTCTGCCTTTGGTGCCTCAGCTTGAAGCATCGATTGGGCAGAGAGGAACATCAGGTGGCGAGGACTGCCCAGGCATTGCTTTGCCCTCAGGTGCTGAAGATGAAATTCTTCCTGTTCACAGGGATCATTTTAAAATTCATGAGCTCAATATGCTTTTATGCAAATCTAATGAGTATCAGGAACAAGGTGCTCGAGCTGAAAGGTTGCCTGTGGAATGAGAAGATGGCTATACTGATTTAAACAAACACTTGGTAGAAGTAGATGCTCAAATTTTTTAGAACTATCAAAAGAAATACATTGGGGAGGATTACTCATAAGAGAGGCTCTATCAAGCTATTAGATTTATCCAATCAGTTTTCTTGCCCTGCCACAGCACTAAACTGGTCCTAATCAAAGTCACAAGCGACTGTGACTCTGCGACTGTGACCATGGTACATGTTCCCTCCTCATCCTTGTTGACCAGGCTGCAGCCTTCGACATGGTCGACCGCACCATCCTATTCCAATGCCTCTCCTCCACTGTCCAGCTGAGTGGGACTGCCCTCGGTTGGTTCCACTCCGATCTATCCAGTCGTACCCAGAGCATCTCCAGCAAAGGCTTCACTTCCTGCCCCCGCACCATTACCTCTGGATTTCCCCCAAGGGTCTGTCCTAGGCCTCCTTCTCTTCCTCATCTACCTGCTGCCCCCCGGCGGCATCATCCGCAGACAGGGGGGTAGCTTTTGACTTTGTGCGATAGTGCAAAACGGGTGATAGTGAGTCTACTTTACATCTCTCCCCATTTGTATTTCCATTGACTTCATGTGGGTGACACTCGCCCAGCAGGCCTTTATTGTCCATCCCTAGTTGCCCTGAGAAGGCGGTGGTGGGCGTTCTCCTTGAACCTCTGCAGTCCGTGTGGTGATGGGTCCTCTCAGAATGGTGTTTGGTAAAGATTTGCAGCTTATTGGCCCAGCGATGATGAAGGAACAGATATATATGTGCAAGTCAGGCTGGGGTGTGACTTGAAGGGGAATTTAGAGGTGATGGTGTTCCCACGACATTGCTGCTCTTGTCCTTCTTGGTGGCAGAGGTCCCAGCAGGAGGTGGAGGTCACAGGGGAAGGTAGGTTCAATTCCCCCATTGACTACAGTGGAGCTCCTAAACAAGTAAGAACATCTATTGCTACAGTTTTGAGATAATTAACATGATTTTATTGCAGAATAACTCATGAGGCATTGAATCAAGATCTAGTTTGTCCTTCTCACAATATAATGGCTTTCTATGTCATTTTTAGAGCAATGTTTTGGAATAGAAAGAACTTTTATTTATACAGCGTATATATAGAACATCCCACACACTATAAAGTCAACCAATTACTTTTGAAGTGTAGTCGCTGCTGTTTCGTAGACACGATGCTGACCTCAACTCTTGGGTGGGTCCCATTTCCACCGGTCTGGCCTGAACTGACTCGGAAGGGAAGTAGAGTGAGACTTTGCCGTGGTGTTAGCTTTGGGCCTGGACTCTGTCCTCCGGTTGCATTTGCAGCATAACTGCAGTGTCGGTGCCACACTGCAGCTATAGTGTAAAGAGCACCTTTAGAGAAAAGGTGGATCGCAACTTCAAGGGCTGAAATTCCTCTCTTGATAATTTTAGCAAGTACAAAACATGCTCCTACTAAATCTATCGGCGTGCTTCTTTAACGCAAACATTAAGCCAGACACATAGAAAGACCTGCATTTCTACAGCGCCTTTCACGAACACCGGACGTCGCAAAGCACTTTACAGCCAATGAAGTACAGTCATTGTTGTAATGTAGGAAATGTGACAACCAATTTGCGCACAGCAAGCTCCCACAAACAGCAATGTGATAATGACCAGATAATCTGTTTTTAGAGATGTTGATTGAGGGATAAATATTGGCCCCAGGACACCAGGGATAACTCCCCTGCTCTTCTTCGAAATAGTGCCATGGGATCCTTTATGTCCACCTTGAAAGGGCAGACGGGACCTCGATTTAACATCTCATCCGAAAGACGGCACCTCCAACAATGCAGCACTTCCTCAGCACTGCACTGGGAGTGTCAGCCTAGATTTTTGTGCTCAAGTCCCTGGAGTGGGACTTGAACCCACAACCTTCTGACTCAGAGGTAAGAGTGCTACCCACTGAGCCACGGCTGACACATAAACAGAATGGAAGGATTGAGTACGAGCATGTTACGGGTTCAGACGGGAAAAGCGTACAGTTGGAAAATATCCCTCCTTGAACAACAGCGCAAATTTTCAGTTTATTTTTTTTTAAACACAATTTGGGGTAAAAATTGAGTCGCGCCCCATTTGGGGCGCTAACCTCGCCGGGGCGCGACTTTTAGCGCCCCGAAAAAATTAGCGGCCCCGCGCCGGAACTTCAGTGGTTGCGCCCCAAGAGGGAAGCGGGGCGCAACTGGAAGCAGCCCGCATCCCTCTTGGGGCGCTGCGAGTGAATATCCTGGCGCTATGTGCCGCAGCGCCACGCGCTGCGGCACGTCGCGCCGCGGTATTGCAGGCCTTCCTCCCCTTCTTAAAGGGGAGGGACCCTGCGCAGCGCGAACCGGGGCCCAGCTGGGCCCCCAGGGATCGGGAGTGCCGGCAAAAGAGCCCGGCACTCAAGAGAAGTGCCGGGCTCTTGGAGCGCAGCCGGCACTTCACGGTGGGGGGGCTTCACGGGGGTTGCACCTCTCCTGATTTTTTCTTTCCATTAAAGTCAACGGTAGGGAAAATTTGGGCATTTTACACCAGCGATCGAAGTTAAAATTACCCCCCACCCTCCCCAACCCGAAATATGTAGGTGCGGGTCATATCGAGGGCCGGTTATTTTTACACAATGAAAAAACACGGGATTCAGTCTGAATCCACTCTGGACACACTTGAAGAGCTGCAGGAAATATTCCCATCCCTGGCACTTTCCTTTATTTTTCTGTACTGTCACCGGAAAACTATCAATCCTAAACATTAAATTATTAAACCCTCTAATACTGCTGAGCAACTTATTAGAAGAAATAAGATGGACTAAAAGAAAGAAAGAACTTGCATAACAGAAACAAGACAGGACATTGAATTCTTCTTCCTGAAATCGTAGATGGGCGGGGAGGTAAAGAGAAGAGAGAACACTCTATACTGAAAATTCTCTGCACAGCCACAGTGGCGAGCCATAAAATTTTAAAGAGGTGAGATCAACAAGGACACACCTGTCATCCATCCTCATTGTGTACCTGCCCGGCAGTCCAGCCTCTTTATCTCTCGAGAGTCACATTTCAGGCACCATGCGTGAAAATGGAAAATGCTATTGTTTGAGCTGTTGGCGCTTCAGATATAAATATTTGTTTATAGATGAGATATTATGCTTCACTCTGTGGAAACCAACCGATAGTCTGGGTGCGCACCATGCAGGTGAGGGGTGTGGGAGCGAATAGTAAATCGTTTCCCATGAGAAAAGCCTTTGTTACCTCTAGACTGGACTATTCCAACGCACTCCTGGCCGGCCTCCCACATTCTACCCTATGTAAACTTGAGGTCATCCAAAACTTGGCTGCCCGTGTCCTAACTCGCACCAAGTTCCGTTCACCCATCACCCCTGTGCTCACTGACCTATATTGGCTCCCAGTTAAGTAACGCCTCGATTTCAAAATTCTCATTCTTGTTTTTAAATCCCTCCGTGGCCTCGCCCCTCCCTATCTCTGTAATCTCCTCCAGCCCTACAACCCCTCTGAGATATCTGCGCTCCTCTAGTTCTGCCCTCTTGAGCATGCCTTCAGCTGCCAAGGCCCTAAGCTCTGGAATTCCCTGCCTAAACCTCTCCGCCTCTCTACCTCTCTTTCCTCCTTTAAGACGCTCCTTAAAACCAACCTCTTTGGCCATGCTTTTGGTCACCTGCCCTAATTTCTCCTTATGTGGCTCTGTGTCGATTTTTTTGTTTGATTACACTCCTGTGCAGCGCCTTGGGACATTTTACTACGTTAAAGGCGCTATATAAATGCAAGTTGTTGTTGTTGTTGGTTCCTGAAGCCAATGTATCAGAAACATTCATAGCTCTAAATTTTAATTACCTTCACATGTGACTGCTGTGGAAGAAGAAAGATGTGAAAATCCTTTTAGTGGTATCGCAGTACAGATTCTAATTAATTAATTGCTGTGACTAAAAGCTAATACAGTAAACTCTTGTTTAAACGGCACTTAATCATCCGGAATTCTTTAATAACCGGCAAAATTCAGGAGTAGGTTTTGAGGCTTCTGCCCCAGAAGGAACGGGGCAGTAATGTCCCGAAAATGGTGGGGAACGACTTACCACTTGTTCCCGCCGTCGCTGTGGGTGCTGCAATCTTCCCCGCACAGTATCAGCTGGCCGTCCAGCCAAAGAGGAACCCAAAGGGAAGTTTTACTGTATATTTGTGGCTGTGTAACCGGGGTTCTCGTACCTTTTGCCGTGTAATCATGGTTCCTGCACCTGTGGCTGTGTAACCGGGACTCCTGTACCTGTGGCCATGTAACCGGGACTCCTGCACAAGTGGCCGTGTAACCGGGGCTCCTGCACCTGTGGCTGTGTAACCGGGGCTCCTGTACCTGTGGCCGTGTAACCGGGGCTCCTGCACCTGTGGCCGTGTAACCGCGGCTCCTGTACCTGTGGCCGTGTAACCGGGATCCTGCACCTGTGGCCGTGTAACCGGGGCTCCTGTACCTTTGGCCGTGTAACCGGGGCTCCTGCACCTGTGGCCGTGTAACCGGGACTCCTGCACCTGTGGCCGTGTAACCGGGACTCCTGCACCTGTGGCTGTGTAACCGGGACTCCTGCACCTGTGGCCGTGTAACCGGGGTTCCTGCACCTGTGGCCGTGTAACCGGGACTCCTGCACCTGTGGCCGTGTAACCGGGACTCCTGCACCTGTGGCTGTGTAACCGGGGTTCCTGCACCTGTGGCCGTGTAACCGGGGTTCCTGCACCTGTGGCCGTGTAACCGGGGTTCCTGCACCTGTGGCCGTGTAACCGGGGTTCCTGCACCTGTGGCCGTGTAACCGGGGCTCCTGGACCTGTGGCCGTGTAACCGGGGTTCCTGCACCTGTGGCTGTGTAACCGGGGCTCCTGGACCTGTGGCCGTGTAACTGGGACTCCTGGACCTGTGGCCGTGTAACCGGGGATCCTGCACCTGTGGCCATGTAACCGGGGTTCCTGCACCTGTGGCCATGTAACCGGGGTTCCTGGACCTGTGGCCGTGTAACCGGGGCTCCTGCACCTGTGGCTGTGTAACCGGGGCTCCTGCACCTGTGGCCGTGTAACTGGGGTTCCTGCACCTGTGGCCGTGTAACTGGGGTTCCTGCACCTGTGGCCGTGTAACCGGGCTCTCGTACCTTGGGCCATTGTCACTCCATGTCCCTTCTCCTGGTCTGAGGTCGGCCGATATATAAATAGCCTCGGTAGGTATACCTCTCCGTTATCCGGAATTTTTAATCAACCGGCACCATCCCGGTCCCGTAGGTGCTGGATCCGAAAGAGTTTCCTGTAATAGCTTCTGTATTAGTGAACTCTTTCTCTGTATGTAGGCATACACAGACCCTTAATTCTTCATTTTGATATATATTGAAATGCTTTGCCAGGTCATAAGGTTTTTTAGTGAAATATAAAGTTGTAACAAACAGTCTTTCACTGATAAGTGGACATGGAATGTGCTTTGATGTGCTTTACTAAAAGGCAGCAAACATGGTTGTGACTGCAGGGGGTGGTCATAGACAACAGAGATAAACAAACCCCCTCAGATTTGCAGACACCGCGTCTCCAAGGCTTTTTTTTGGCGGCTCAAGGGGAGAAGTCAAACCTTTGAAGTTTTGAAACGCAGGATACAAAGTAACAACATGAACTGTGACCAAGTGGTTTTCTGCCACTTTTGTAAACTTTATGAGTGAATGAACAATTTTGGGCTTAGATAAAGGCAACTAATGGATAAGCCACACAGGGTGTGTGAGTGTGAACTTTTGACAGCTCAAACAGCTCAGATCAAACATTAAAGGAACATTTCACCATTGTTGAATGATTGATTTACTGCAAAAGGCAAGAACTGTATAAAACATGATGCGGAGATGCCGGTGTTGGACTGGGGTGGACAAAAGTGAGAAGTCGCACAACACCAGGTTATAGTCCAACAGTTTTATTTGAAATCACGAGCTTTCGGAGCTATCGCCCCTTCGTCAGGTGACGAAGGGGCAGCAGCTCCGAAAGCTTGTGATTTCAAATAAAACTGTTGGACTATAACCTGGTGTTGTACGACTTCTCACTTTTGTATAAAACACAGCGGCTAAAGAATATCGGCACTGCAGTCGGAAGAAGGTGGCTTGGCCGGTCATCTCGCCAACCAGGATCAGGCTGCAGTCAGAGGAAGGAGGGGCCTGGCCAGTCTTTTCGCTTACGAGGACCTACAATCAACGCTGGACCGATCATCGGTGGGTGGTTGTATGTATGATTTCTTGTAACATTATTGGTGTGCTGCTCGAATAGTGGTTGGGGTTTTGAATCTGTCTTCGGAACAATAAAAGGTTAAAGACAGAACCCGTGTGTCTGGTGTAATTTCTCATAAGTCTCAAGTCCGAACTCTCTAACCTGTTGGACGGGGCGAGGGGTAATTCCGCACGTCTCACATGTATGAGCAAAAATGAGAAGTCGCACAACACCAGGTTATAGTCCAACAGATTTATTTAAAATTACAAGCTTTCGGAGCTGTCGCCCCTTCCTCAGGTAAAGCTGAGGAAGGGGCGACAGCTCCGAAAGCTTGTAATTTTAAATAAATCTGTTGGACTATAACCTGGTGTTGTGCGACTTCTCATTTTTGTCCACCCCAGTCCAACGCCGGCATCTCCGCATCATGTATGAGCAAGATTAGAGAACAGTAGAAGGGCGATAGCTACATAACTCACCTAGCTGCCTTTCACTTTTGATTATATACAGCATTCTGCCCTGCTTCTTGCTGAACTGTCTGCTTGAGTTTCAGCGTTCAAGGTAGTATTTTCTGTTAATGCCACCATTACAGACACTAAGCTTTGGATTGCAACTTAGCAACTTACTTGATTAGAAAAGTGAAAACTATCAATCCTAAACATTAAATTATTAAACCTTTTAATACTACTTATTAGAAGAAATAAGACGCACTAAAAGAAAAACTTGCATTTCTATAGCGCCTTTCATGACCTCAGGGCGTCCCAAAGGTGCTTTACAGCCAATGAAGTACTTTTTTGAAGTGTAGTCACTGTTGTAATGTAGGGAAATGCTGCAGCCAATTTGCGCACAGCAAGATCTCACAATCGGCAATGAGATATTGACCGGATCATCTGTTTTAGTGCTGTCGGTTCAGGCAATAATGTTGGCCAGGACACCGGGGATAACTCCCCTGCTCTTCTTCTAAATAGTGCCATGGGATCTTTTACATCCACCTGAGGGGGCAGACGGGGCTTCGGTTTAGAACATAAGAAATGGGAGCATAGAAACATAGAAGATAGGAGCAGGAGTAGGCCATTTGGCCCCTCGAGCCTGCTCTGACATTCGATGAGATCATGGCTGATCATCCAAACTCAGTACCCTGTCCCTGCCTTCTCCCCATATCCCTTGATACCTTTAGCCTTAAGAAATATATCGAACTCCTTCTTGAATATATTTAATGAATTGGCCTCAACTGCCTTCTGTGGTAGAGAATTCCACAGGTTCACCACTCTCTGGGTGAAGAAATTCCTCCTCATCTCTGTCCTAAATGGCTTACCCCTTATCTTTAGACTGTGACCTCTTGTTCTGGACTCACCCGCCATCGGGAACATCCTTCCTGCATCCAGTCTGTCTAGCCCTGTTAGAATTTTATAAGTTTCAATGAGATCCCCTCTCATTCTTCTAAAGTCCAGCGAGTATAAGCCTAATTGACCCAATCTCTCCTCATACGTCATTCCTGCCATCCCAGGTATCAGTCTGGTAAATCTTCGCTGCACACCCTCCATGGCAAGAACATCCTTCCTCAGATAAGGCGACCAAAACTGCACACAATACTCAAGGTGTGGTCTCACCAAGGTCCTGTACAGCTGCAGCAAGACATCCTTGCTCCTGTACTCGAATCCTCTCGCTATGAAGGCCAACATACCATTTGCAGGAATAGGTCACTTGGCCCCTCGAGCCTGCTCCGCCATTCAATAAGATCATGGCTGATCTTGGGCTCAAAGCCACTTCTCTGCCCGCTCCCCACAACCCTTCACTCCCTTATCTTGTAAAAATCTATCTGTCTCCACCTTAAATGTATTTAATGACCCAGCCTCCACAGCTCTCTGGGGCAAAGAATTCCACAGATTTACGACCCTCTGAGAGAAGAAATTCCTCCTCATCTCAGTTCTAAAAGGGCGACCCTTTATTCTGAAACTATGCCCCCGAGTTCTAGATTTCCCCACGAGGGGAAGCATCTTCTCTGCATCTACCTTGTCGAGCCCCCTCAGTAGCTTATATGTTTCAATAAGATCACCTCTCATTCTTCTAAATTCCAATGAATATAGGCCCAACCTGCTCAACCTTTCTTCATAAGTCAACCCCCTCATCTCAGGAATCAACCGTCTCTGAACTGCCTCCAATGCAAGTATATCCTTCCTTAAATAAGGAGACCAAAACTGTACGCAGTACTCAAGGTGTGGTCTCACCAGCGCCCTGTACAGTTGTAGCAGGACTTCCCTGCTTTTATACTCCAACCCCCTTGCAATAAAGGCCAACATTCCATTTGCCTTTTTGATTAATTGCTGCACCTGCATGCTAACTTTTTGTGTTTCATGCACAAGGACCCCCCAGGTCCCTCTGAACTGTAGCATTTTGTAATCTCAAAACATCTCTTCTGAAAGCAACATTGTAAGTGAATTCAAAAAGAACATGTCTATGATTTCACTGCACGCGACGATCAGTGCCATTCTTTCCAATGTGGCTTCACGGTATACTTCCTAAAAATGTTCTGATGGATTTTAAATGAGGAAACTTACTTAATGAAACCCAACAAAAAAAAAGAACAAAATAAAGAGTTTTTTGTAAAAAAAAAGACGTATTAAAAAGAACAAGCAAGAATACTTAATTATAAAAAACTACAAGGTTGATTTTAATAGCCAGCGTTGTGTTATCACACCTCTCAGAATGTCCCCAGGCACTTCACGTATAATGAATTACTGTTTTCAAAGTGCAGTCACTGTTATTATGTAGGAAAATGCAGCAGCCATTTTGCGTATATTAAGGTCCCACAAATAGCAGTGAGATGAATGACCGCCTAACCTTTTTTGAGTGGTTGGGCCTATACTCATTGGAGTTTAGAAGAATGAGAGGGGATCTTGTTGAAACATATAAGATTCTGAAGGGGCTCGACAGGGTAGATGCAGGGAGGATGTTTCCCCTCGTGGGGGAATCTAGAACTAGGGGGCATAATTTCAGAATAAGGGGGCACCCTTTTAAATCGGAAATGAGGAGGAATTTCTCTCTCAGAGGGTCGTGAATCTTTGGAATTCTCTTCCCCAGAGAGCTGTGGAGGCTGGGTCATTGAATATTTTTAAGGTGGAGATAGACAGATTTTTGAAAGGTAAGGGAGTCGAGGGTTATGGGGAGCGGGCGGGGAAGTGGAGTTGAGGCCAAGATCAGATCAGCCATGATCTTATTGAATGGCGGAGCAGGCTCGAGGGGCCAAATGACCAACTCCTGCTTCTATGTCTTATGTTCTTATGTAAGAATGATGCCCAGGTTAGATTGCTGCTGTTCTTTTAATATCACCATTGGACCGTCAACATCCACTTGAACCACCAGCGCAGGCCGGTGGGACATTTAGCATCTCATCCAAAGGTTGGCATCATCAACACTGCAGTAACAGAAAAAAGCGCACAAAAGTATCTCCATAGATCACAGACTCAGCTCCTGGAAGGGGGAATTGAACCCGCAACCTTCCTGACTTCCCTCCTTAAACCTCTCTGTCTCTCTCTCCTCCTTTAAGACACTCCTTAAAACCTCCCTCTCACTGGTCCTAATATCTCCTCATGTGACTCGGTGTCAAAATGGTTTGATAACGCTCCTGTGTTGGGACGTTTAATTATGATAAAGAAAGAAAGACTTGCATTTATGTAGCGCCTTTCACGACCACCGGACGTTTCAAAGCGCTTTACAGCCAGTGAAGTACTTTTTGAAGTGTAGTCACTGTTGTAATGTGGGAAACGCGGCAGCCAATTTGCACACAGCAAGCTCCCACAAACAGCAATGTCATAATGACCAGATAATCTGTTTTTGTTATGTTGGTTGAGGGATAAATATTGGCCCAGGACACCGGGGATAACTCCTCTGCTCTTCTTCGAAATAGTGGCCATGGGATCTTTTACGTCCACCTGAGAGAACAGACGGGGCCTCGGTTTAACATCTCATCCAAAAGACGGCACCTCCGACAGTGCAGCACTCCCTCAGCACTGCACTGGACTGTCAGCCTAGCTTTTTGTGCTCAAGTCCCTGGGCTGGGACTTGAACCCACAACCTTCTGACTCAGGGGGCGAGTGTGCTACCCACTGAGCCACAGCTGACTATAAAGGCACTATATAAGTGAAAGTTGTTGTTATTGACTCAGGGAGCGGTACAATCAACTGAGCCAAGCTGAAGCCTTGGGCATAAACTGGTATGTGTTCTTCAGGAGAAACACTGGGGCTCGCATGAGAGCTCAGTGAGTTTACTCAGTAAGACACGGAGAATCAACAATTTCCACTGTGACTGCAACATTAACTGAAAACAAGAGCATTTCCCTTCAAAATCTATGACAGGTATTGGTATCAAGTCTGTATCACTTTAAAAAGATGTACCTCAAAGCATTTCAAAAATCAATGCCTGGTAAAAAAAAGACTCCTGTCCGCACAACTGCCATCGATTTTACAAATGGTCTTAGAGTGTTGTTTGGACGGGTACTGCACATTGAGTGAATTGCTGAGCTCTGTTCTACGGCAGGTTTTGGGTTTGTTCATTCCTGCGGTCTGCTACAATGGTCTAAGATTAGATGAATGTGAGAATTGCTTATTTGTAACCACACTAAAGAGCAGAAGTTATAATTGGTGCTTTTTGCATCTCAGCGTTTAATGCAGTTGTACCAAACTCTTCTCTACAGGCGGTGTTAAAAATAGCAGAGAGGAATTTGATATGAGTGCATTAAGCATTTAAGAACATAAGAAATAGGAGCAGGAGTCGGCCATACGGCCCCTCGAGCCCGCTCCGCCATTCAGTAAGATCACGGCTGATCTTCAACCTCAACTCCACTTCCCCGCCCAATCCCCGTATCCTTTGATTCCCTTCGTGCCCAAAAATCTATCGATCGCAGCCTTGAATATACTCAACGACTCAGCATCCACAGCCCTCTGGGGTAGAGAATTCCAAAGATTCACAACCCTCTGATTGAAGAAATTTCTCCTCATCTCAGTCCTAAATGGCTGATCCTTTATCCTGAGCCTCCTAGATCTAGACTCTCCAGCCAGGGGGGTACAGCCTCTCAGCATCTATCCTGTCAAGCCCTCTCAGAATCTTATGGGGGAGAAATTCGTTATCGCCCCGTTTGGGGCGCAATTATCGGCCGGGCGCAAAGTTTAGCGCCTGGTGCTAATTATCGCCTCCGACTGCAAACTTGGCTTCTGTCGTCCCTGGAGGTGATTGGAGCGCTAAAGCAGGCGCTACACACCTCTCTTAAGGCGCTAATGCCGAGGAGCGAGGCGCTAACTCAGAGCGCTGGCGAAGCTCATGTGATGTCAGTTAGCAATGGAACACAGACACACTGGCGCCGGCCAGTTCTTAAAGGGGAGGGTCGATCTTGCTCTCCATCCACACCCTGCTCATTGCAGCCTTGAATCTCGGCCTGGAGAGACCTGTACATCAATTCTGCTGGGAAGAACAATGGAATGGCCCACGGAAAGAGTTCAGAGTGCAGCCCCCAAAGTCTCTTCTAAATCGATGCAAGGAAGGTCAAATCAAAATGAACCTGCAAAGTGCTGCTCAGTACCCAAAACTCCTTCACACACGTTGAATCTCTCCAGAAGTCTCTCTCTCTCTCAGAATGCGTGGTGCAAAAATGTCGCCGACAAAAATAGGCAGGAAGCGGTCGCCTTTAAATAGCGCTCCCCTGTCCCTTCCCGACTGCAAAACACTCCCCTCAACCTGTCATTGCTAGCGGCAGGCGGAAAGGCAGGGGGCGCCACTCAATATCCGGTCCGGGGCGTTGCACGCTTGACTGACGTCATGATCTGTGGGCGCAGGAGATCGTGGTGGTAGTGTTTAGCGCCGCCTCAAAATGTCTAGTCAATTTCGCGAGCGGCGCAAACATCGCCGCGCCCGGTCACTAGTTGCTTTGCACCCCATTAGCGCCCTCTTTGGGCACTAACGGGAGGCACAAAGCAACCAAATTTTTCCCCCTTATATGTTTCAATGAGATCACAGCTCATTCTTCTAAACTCCAGAGAGTACAGGCCCAATCTACTCAATCTCTTCTCATAGGACAACCCTCTCATTCCAGGATCAATCTAGTGAACCTTCGTTGCACCCCCACTAAGGCAAGTATATTCTTTGTTCAAGAATGGCGATTATACTGTCTGTTCTTATATGAAGAAAGCATGCAGTTTTTAATAGGACCCAGTGGAAGTCCAAAATGCTAGTAAAGAAATCAGTCACGTTCCTACGATCAAAAAATGTGGTAGATACTGGCTATGGGACATAGGCAAATAACATTAGCAACAGAAAATGGCATCTCGCTGTCGACAATGAACAAATTACATTGCGCTATGCATTATATATAGATAAGGTCAAAGTTACTTGGTGTGCTCACCCTTGGGAACTCTCAATTTGATAATATTAGCTGAATATTAGCTCGGCTGACACTCCAGTGCAGTGCTGAGGGAGTGCTGCACTGTCGGAGGTGCCGTCTTTTGGATGAGACGCTCTCTCAGGTGGACGTAAAACATCCCATGGCCACTATTTCGAAGAAGAGCAGGGGAGTTCTCCCCGGTGTCCAGGGGCCAATATTTATCCCTCAATCAACATAACAAAAACAGATGATCTGGTCATTATCACATTGCTGTCTGTGGGAGCTTGCTGTGCGCAAATTGGCTGGCCACGTTTCCCACATTACAACAGTGACTACACTTCAAAAAGTACTGTAAAACGATTTGAGACATCCGGTGGTCGTGAAAGGCGCTATAGAAATGCAAGTCTTTTTTTTAAGCTGCCATTTTGGGAAAGACAGTTCCTCCTTCGATGGAGAATGGGGCGGTGCCTGTATTTTCTATAATTAACAGCTCACTAGCAAAATCATCCTTTTAGAAATGACACATTTTAAAGCTATGATTTCATTAGCAGGTCAACAGCTGCAGAGAGAACAAAAGAATCCTACTCGGTGCTTATCGAGGAATTTTGGGCCCCAAGATGGAAATCCTGAAGATTAAACAACGGCTTTGCATCCTAATATACAGATCCAGGGCTAACTGCGTGAAAGCAATAACCAAGAGAAAGAATGTATATCATAGAATCCTACAGCACAGGAGGCCGTTCAGCCCATCGGGCCTGTGCTGGCTCTTTGAGAGAGCTCTCCAATTAGTCCCACTCTCCCTTGCTCTTTCCCCCATAGCCCTCCACATTTTTACTTTTCATGTATTTACACAATTCCCCTTTTGAACGTTACTATTGAAGCTGCTTCCCCCGCCCGTTCAGGCAGCGCGTTCCAGATATGGTTCGGGGTCAGCTGCGTGCACAGAACCTGATCACAGATACCATCACCTGTTTCGCATGACAATGTTTCCACTAACTGGTGATCGCAATACATTAAAAAAGGTATGACGAGGTCTTATCGTTCTAGGTTCCGAAATGGTGCAAAATTATTTCCATACGGGATGAGATGCGGAATTTATCCATTTCACATCAGACTGAACGAGATCTGAGCTGATTAAAAATAAAGATAGCGATGCTGCAATGCAATTTTCATCTCACCAGTGGTGGTGGTGGTGGAGTAGAGTGGAGGGAGTGGGGAGGGGGGGGTGGTTGAGGAGAAGGCAGTTGTCTGGCACCTGTCATGGACAGAATACCTTGCTCCGGCATTTCCGGGGGTAATTTCCCCACTTCTCGCTGTGTTGGACAGGCTCGGCAAATGGAAATTCAGTCATACGCTGCACATTTAATGGCCGGATGTCAAATGTGGCTCGGCGTCAAAATTTCATCTTATGACGCTTACGAGGGGTTTCGGTAAAGTAAATAAGGAGAAATTATTTCCACTGGCAGGAGGGTCGGTAAGTAGAGGACACAGGTTTAAGATAATCGGCAAAAGAACCAGAGTGGAGATGAAGAGACATTCTTTTTTAAGCAGCGTGTTATGATGATCTGGAACGCGCTGCCTGAAAGGGCAGTGAAAGCAGATCCAATAGTAATTTTCAAAAGGGAATTGGATATACACTTGGAAAGGAAAAATTTGCCGGGGTATGGGGAAAGAGCAGGGGAGTGGGACTAATTGGAGAGCTCTTTCAAAGAGCCGGCACAGGCATGATGGGCCGAGTGGCCTCCTTCTGTGCTGTATGATTCTATGATTCTAACGTTTTTGTGAATCGCCTTGGGACGTTTTACTACGTGAAAAGCACTATATAAGTGCAAGTTCTTGTTGTTGGACAGTCGTATGCAGTGTGTGCCTAAGTTTTTGATAGGTGCTGCCGGTGGGCGAGGCTCCTGCGGCAGTGTGAAGTCCAACAAGTTACCCTTTTTATTGCCATCCAAAGGTTTCAGTAGGATAGTCGTTCACAGATAAAGCAGCATTTTATGGCAGACTTTGCTGCTCACACTGCAGCCAGAGAGGGGCGGGGGGGTTCTCTGTACCTGTTGTCCGTCTGAGAGGGTCCGTTTCCTCCTTGGGGGAGGTAAGCAGGGTTCCTTTGGTGTTGAGTTTTGCTGCAATATTGACATATTTGCAGATGAGAGATTGAAACCATTTCCAAGGAAGATCTGGACCCTCAGTACATGGACATCAGGAACAAGAATTGCCCCGCCCGCCTCCAGCAGTGTTGTGAGCAGAGAAACCAGCTACACACTGCTGCTTTATCAATGGCGGACTCAGTAATCCATTACCTGAGCCAGGCAGGTCCGCGATACTCCAGGACGCCTTTGTTCATTGGCCAGCCAGCCCGCCTTCTTGATGGGATCTGAGGGGTAGACCTGTCACTGGGGCTGGGATTCTGCCACTCAGCTGCAGTAATCCTACAAGTCAATGCCCTAAGGTTTAGGTGTCAGCAATGGCTCAGTGGGTAGCACTCTTGCCTACCGTGTCAGAAGGTTGTGGGTTCAGGTCCCACTCCAGAGACTTGAACACATAATCTAGGCTGACACTCCAATGCAGTACTGAGGGAGTGCTGCACTGTCAGAGGTACTCTTTCGGATGAGACATTAAACTGTCTGCCCGCTCATGTGGATGTAAAAGATCCCATAGCACTATTTCGAAGAACAGGGGAGTTCTTCTTGGTGTCCTGGCCAATACATGGTGTTCATATGGCTGGTCCAGCTAAGCTTTGCATGAATGTTACCTGCCACTTGTCAGACCAAACCAGGATGTTGGCCAGGTCCTGTTGCATTATTAGGAGGAGTTGTGAGTGGAGCTGAATGCTGTAGAATTGCCAGAGAACAGCCCCATTCTTTCCCTTATGATGGAGGGGAGGTCATTGATGAAGCAGCTACTGATGGTTGGGCCGATGATGCTGCTTTTACAAACTCCTGCAGTGATGTTCTGGGGCTGCCATGATTGGCCTTCAACAATCTTGATAGGGTGGCAACTGGCTGGCTTAGACTTGTCCTGCTTTTTGTGGATGGGACATACATAGGCAATTTTCCACATTTGTCAGGTAGATGCCAGTGTCATAACTGCACTAGAATAGCTCGGCTAGAGGACGACTTGTTCTAATCTTCAGCCAGGATCTGTACCCTAGTGCTCTGTACACTCAGCTACTGCTTAATGTCACATAGATTGAACTAAATTAGCTGGACACTAGTGTCTGCAGAGACCTCTGAGGGATTCCTGGTGAGATGATTCACTTGGCACTTTCGACCGAGGATGCTTACAAACGCTGACATAGTTGGGGATCGCAATGTGTATGGAACCGCCTTCTCCTGTGGTTGTATTGTCCACAACCATTTTCAACTTAATGTAGAGCTAGAGAGCTTTATTCTCATCCATCAGTTGTGGGACTGCTTAGCTTTGTCCATAGCCTGCTGGTTTTGGTCTTCAGCAGGCAGGTAAGCCGGTGCTGTAGCTTCACTCGGTTAGCACCTCATTCTAAAGTATGACAGGTGCAGATTCGATTGACAATTGATCGAGGACTGATTTCCTGGATTAATTGCGATGGAGGAGTAAGAGCTAGCTTGCTCAATTAATAATTTTAAATCCAAGTGACAGATTTTTGCTAGGCAAGGGCATAAAAGGATATGGAGCCAAAGCAGGTGGATGGAGTTAAGATACAAATCAGTCATGATCTCATTGAATGGCAGAATAGGCTCAAGGGGCTGAATGGCCTACGCATGTTCCTATATTCCTAAGAGATGTGTTGGGCCAGGAAATTACAGATTGTGGAAACATACAGGGCTGCTGTTACTGATGGCCCACAGGGCCTCATGAGGTACCTGGTGTTGGGCTGCTAGATCTGTCCATTTAGTATGGTAGTAGTGCCACATTACATAGAGGGTATCCTCACTGCGACTTTATCTTCACAGGGACTATAGTGGTCATTCCTATCAATAAGAGACAGTCCTTCATGTCCATGTTAGATCAATTTTTTTTTTTAAAAAGGAAATCGAATTTTGAAGCCAACTAATTCTCTCATCCATGCTTTGGTTTAAGTTAGAAAAATTCAATGCTAATTACTTAGACATATGAAACAGAAATTTTAATTTCTAACAAAAGAGACAGAAAGAAGTGATGGAGAGATACAAAGAGACAGTGAGGAAAAGAGAGAAAGGAAGACAGAATTGATTTCATTTTAATTTGATTTCTTAAAAAAAAGTTTTTGAAGGAAACACAGGAACGTAGGAAAAGAGATGGGTGGGGGAAAATTGAGGGTGATGGGGTCTTTGGGGCAGGGCTGTTCAATAGAGAAGAGGTAGGGTTAGTGATGGAGTGAGGAGATGGTTGGAAGGGGAAAGGGTAGTGGGAAGGTAAAGGAGTCAGGGACCAGATGGGAGGGGAGGTTGCAGGAAGCACTAGCGATTGGGAAAGGAGCCATTGATGCCATCTCCCCTGCAAAACTCCACCCCTAATGCATCCTCCAGCTGTTGGTGGGCTCTGGCCCCACCACATTGTGATACCGCCCACCAACTCCCAACCAAAAGTAAAGAGAAAAGCAGGAGAGGGCCAGGAATTTAGGGAAGAGAAGCAAAAGAGAGACAAAGAAACAGGAATGCAAGGACATCAGGGACAGGTCAAGGAGTGACTATTCTCCAACATACCATGTGCAACGCTATGAGATTGACTAGTAATAATTAACATCTGCATGTACTCGGTTTACAAAACTGTAATTCCTTTTATGTTTTGGTCACACTTGTGTTAATTTTTCTCATTAATTCCTATATCCACATTTATAATGGAAACTTGCTATGCTGAAATGACATTGTCCCACATTGGCTATGATAAATTGACCCTTAGTGTTAGGGGGGATTAAATACGTGGGGTTACGGGGATAGGGTGGGATATGTGTCGGTGCAGGCTCGATGGGCCGAAATGGCCTCTATCTGCACTGTGGGGATTCTGTGATTCAAAGCTGTCTTTATTTCTTCCATTTTGTGTCTCCCAGGTCATCAGCCTGTCCTGCAGAAAAACTCTGTGCTCCAACCTGATTACCATGTTTTGGTATTTAACTACAAATAATAAGTAAAGGACAGAATATATGAATTTACAATACTGAATTATGTCTGGTTGCGCTGGTCCAATTATTCCCCACCCTCTCGCCCCACTCCACCCGAACAGACACTTGGCCGTGACTCCCTGTATGCAATATCAGCAGAGATCGAGAAATACTATTTTCTGTTCAAATACCATCAATTACTCATCTAACACGGATTCATTTAATATACATGTCAGACTCGAAAGTTTCGGCACACTTTCTTTCTGCATGTGATTTCCGGAGTCAGCTACATTTTGTGTGGTACAGTGCTTGTGCACATTTAGCATCATTAACGCACCAGGAATGCATACCAAAAAAAAGGATCCTACTGGCTCGCTGGATATCCCATCCATGGATTAAACAAGTTCTTGTGCATGGCCAATGTGTGCAGGAAGTGTATTAAAATTGCTGACTGTACAAAATGCTGCAAGGTCAACTCACCTGTGTGCTGTGTGTCTTTTAAGCTTTGTTTTTTTTAATCCTGTCCTGGTGTCTGTATTTTTCCTGCTTCAGTGCACTCACTGACAAATTGATCCAAGGGAACAAAACCTTCCACCCAGGACAAAAACTGACACAAATACAACATTCTATAATAATTTTATTATACATCTATATACAAAATGTGCCATACAATGCAATTGAATAGACTTCATATAAAATCTGTGGAGTAAATTGGAGTGCATGTCCACAGATCCCTGAAGGTAGCGGCCAGGTAGATAAGGTGGTTACAAAGGCATAGGGAATGCTTGCCTTTATTAGCCGTGGCATAGAATACAAGAGCAAGGGGGTTATGCTTCAACTGTATAAAACACTAGTTAGGCCTCAGCTAGAGTACTGCGTGCAGTTCTGGTCACCACATTACAGGAAAGATGTGATTGCACTAGAGAGGGTACAGAGGAGATTTACAAGGATGTTGCCGGGAGTAGAGAATCTTAGCTATGAGGAAAGACTGGATAGGCTGGGTTTGTTTTCCTTGGAACAGAGGAGGCTGAGGGGCGACCTTATTGAGGTGTATAAAATTATGAGGGGCCTAGATAAAGTGGATAGAAAGGACCTATTTCCCTTAGCAGAGGGGTCAAAAACCAGGGGGCACAGATTTAAAGTAATTGGTGGAAGGTTTAGAGGGGATTTGAGGGGAAATTTCTTCACCCAGAGGGTTGTGGGGGTCTGCATCTCACTGCCTGAAAGGGTGGTAGAGGCAGGAACCCTAACCACATTTAAAAAGTACTTGGATGTGCACTTGGGATGCTGTAACCTGCAGAGCTACGGACCAAGAGCTGGGAAGTGGGATTAGGCTGGATAACTCTTTGTTGGCCGGCACGGACACGATGTGCCGAAATGGCCTCCTTCCGTGCTGTAACTTTCTATGATTCTATTTCTATAAATGTGTAAATACACATACTTTATATACACTATACATATTTATACTATTTATATTAACTCAACTCTCGACCAATCTCTGCAATTAAATACAATATCCATTTTAAATTACTCATTTCAATTTCTGTATCATTTCTGTCTACCATTTAGTCTCTTATATTACTTACTTTTAATGAACATTCCCTTTATTCCCCAAAACCTAAAATATGCCACAATAATGCATTGTTATATTGTGGAGGTATATTGCAGGTCTTTTGGGGAATAAGGGGAAGGTCCATTATATTTACTTTTCAAGTAGATTAAATGGTAGACAGAAATTACCCAGAAACTGAAATGAGCAATTTAAAATGGTTATTAAATCCATCTATCCTCAGGAAGACAGAGTCCAGCTTCCACTGAGCAAAACAGACCCACTGTATATATAAAAGCTACAAAATTCACATTTCTTCATATATAACTACGTAATTTTGCACTAGTTTGTTTTATAGCAACGCGAGATCCACTCGCAATATATTAAAGTTGGCCGGGCTGTAAATCCTCAGTCCCACTCCTCTGGTTACGTAGAGTGGAGCATGTGCCAGTGGCCTCCTGTTGGAGTATATGTTGCAAAGTGCCAGCGATAGTATCAGCGCATCTTGGGCACTTGCTACAGGGGCAGAAAAAATGATGGCCAGTCTCAGATTTTTAAATTGCTGCTTAATTGGGCTGATATTACTCATAGGGCTAGCAGTCCAGACCAGGGGGTGGGGGGGTGGGTGGGTGCTATCTATACCGGGAACAACTTGCATTTACACAGCGCCTTTAATGTAGTAAAACGTCCCAAGGCGCTTCACAGGAGCGTTATCAAACAAAATTTGACACCGAGCCATATAAGGAGATATTAGGACACATGCAGGTTTTAAAGGAGTGTCTTAAAGGAGGAAAGAGAGAGAGGTAGTGAGGCAGAGGGGTTTAGGGAGGGAGTTTCAGAGCTTAGGGCCCAGGCAGCTGAAGGCACGGCCACCAATGGTGGAGCGATTAAAATCAGGGATGCGCAACAGGCCAGAATTGGAGGAGCGCAGATATCTGAGGGTTGTAGGGCTGGAGGAGGTTAGAGAGATACAGAGGGGGACAAGGCCATGGAGGGATCTGAAAACAAGGATGAGAATTTTAAAATCAAGGCGTTGCCGGACCGGGAGCCAATGTAGGTCAGCGAGCACAGGGGTGATGGGTGAACGGGACTTGGTGCGAGTTAGGACACGGGCAGCAGAGTTTTGGATGAGCACAAGTTTATGGAGGGTGGAAGATGGGAGTCCAACCAGAAGTGCATTGGAATAGTCAAGTCTTGAAGTAAAAAAGGCATGGATGAGGGTTTCAGCAGCAGATGAGCTGAGGCAAGGGCGGAGACGGGCAATGTTATGGAGGTGGAAGTAGGCGGTCTTAGTGATGGCACAGATAGGTGGTCGGAAGGTCATCTTGGGGTCAAATACGACACCAAGGTTGCGAACTAGGTCTGGACCTCCAGACGACCTCACTTTGACCACTAAGTCAACCTATAAGTTGACATCCAGGTCACCGAGTGGTAGTGAGGTGGAGGTGGAGGAGATTCCAAGCATGAGGAATTCCCCTGCCTGGTCCCACCGTCGATACCATGGGCAACATTGAGGCTGGGAGATCCTATCGGCTAGAGACATGTCAGGATTTGGCGACATAACACACTGAGGTCTTTGCGAACCAGCATTAAGTGGCTTGCTATGTTGATGCTTAATGGGCTGTATTAGATTCATGCCCACAATTTCTGACGTGCCAACCTTCCAAAGTCAATTGAGCCAACATAGAGGCGATGGGCAGAAGCCAGGCATTTCTGCAGTTAAAGGAGGGTGGAAACTGTAGGATACGTCACCACAGGCTAATCTCTTGTATCTGGAACAGTGACTGAAGAATGACATTGCAACAACAGCAGATTTCCGGTTTGACCGCTCAGCTGCTTTAATGTGCTTGACAATTTAGCGGAACTGAAAAGGGGAAACAAAAAAAGAATTAAAAATGTGCGAATATAATACATTTCAAAAACATGCAATGCGTAGCTGAGCCACACAGCCCAGGAGAGTCCCAGGGTTGTTCCCTAGGTTGTGCTCAATAAGTTGATCTTAGGTGAGAAGCAGGATCACTAAAATTGGCCTCAGTGCCCTGGATAGTGAGGATAATCAGCTACACACAACTGCTGTCCAGTGACCAGTGCTGGAAGTTCCCACATTGGACAGGGTAAGGTGAGGACAGGCCAATAACTCGCCAACACTCACTGGTGTTCCACCTGAGTGAGGTGCTGGAGGGCAAACAACACCCATTTCAGCCAAACTCAGGCAAGAGCCCAATATCTTCAGGAGTGTGGAAGGGAGGGGGATTCCTGGAGGGAAAATTGATGAGATTTTTTTGCGCAATACTATAGGGCTCATTTTATGAATGTGCAGGTGTGCTGGCCATGATTTCAGTCCAGTAATTGCCATACATTTTGGGAAATTGCCATTTCCTGGTCTGGATCTTGGTGCCCTATTTGACCGCGAGACGAGATTCCGACCCCAAATCCGCACCATCACTAAGACCGCCTACTTCCACCTGTAACATCGCCTGACTCCGCCCCTGCCTCAGCTCATCTGCTGCTGAAACCCTCATTCATGCCTTTTTTTTTTTTAAAACCTCTAGACTTGACTATTCCAACACTCTCCTGGCTGGCCTCCCATCTTCCCCCATAAAACAGGAGCTCATCCAAAGCTTGGCTGCCCGTGTCTTAACTCGCACCAAGTCCCGTTCACCCATCACCCATGTGCTCGCTGACCTACATTGGCTCCCAGTTAAGCAGCGCCTCAATTTCAAAATTCTCATCCCAGTTTACAAATCCCTCCATGGCCTCGCCCCTCCCTATCTCTGTAATCTCCTCCAGTCCTACAACTCTCAGATTTCTGCACTCCTCCAATTCTGGCCTCTTGCGCATACCCACTTTTAATCACTCCACTATTGGCAGTCGTGTGTTCAGCTGCCTAGGCCCCAAGCTCCAGAATTCCCTCCCGAAATCCACCTCTTTGACCAAGCTTTTGGTCATCTGCCCTAACATCTCATGTGGCTCAGTGTCAGATTTTTTCATAATGCTCCTGTGAAGCAGCACTATAGAAATGCAAGTTGTTGTTAGTGTTGCACAGATGGCGACTGACCCGCCATTAGTACACCCTAATTAGCACAGCACATTCAATACTACACTTGTTCATGTACGAGAATTGAAGTGAAGTCAATAGCAATGCTCAAATAAAACAATTAGTTATGCAAATTGGAAACCTCCAGTAAACTCTGCCGGATGGGAAATAAACTTTTCATTGTGCCAAGCTTAAAAACTAATCTTCTCTATTTTGTACTTGCACTGGGTTAAGTCAGGCCAAGTGGCAATAAGCCACTTGGTTGATGACCAGGAGCATGCGGCTCCAGTTTAGCTTCAGTAGATTAAGAGTAAGTCACGCTGGGGTTTATATTTATAAATTGGTGCTATTGGGAATTATTTCCAGTTTTACAAATGTGATCCGCTTTCAACATACAGGGCTCCAATGCTCAGGATTTTGGACTTCAGTTGCAATTAATAAGGATTAATGCTGCAGACAGGGTGGAATTGAAGGCAGAATTCTCGCAAGTAACCTTGCCCTCAGACCGTGGGAGTCGATTTTCCTGACCTTTGCCCTCCGGAACGGCTATTCACTGCTGCAAAAGTCAGGAAGAGGGGGTAGAGATCTGTTATACCGAGTCTTTGTCTCTTATGTTGCCCTGGGATATCCAGGGCTTTTTTGGAGGGGTGGGGGGGGGGGTGGGGAGCTGGGCTTGCAATAACCACAGGCCCAATGCACCCAAGCTAACAAAGCAAGAGCCATTCCCAGTCTTTTTCTGGGAGGGGGGGGGAGCACCTAGACACAAGGATGTCCTAAACATCTGTCATGGGGCCTGCGCCAGAGCA
Organism: Squalus acanthias; assembly: GCA_030390025.1. Taxonomy (NCBI): domain Eukaryota; kingdom Metazoa; phylum Chordata; class Chondrichthyes; order Squaliformes; family Squalidae; genus Squalus; species Squalus acanthias. The sequence goes on from CM059435.1 coordinate 114,946,520, forward strand.
TAACATAAGAAATAGGAGCAGGAGTAGGCCTCCCGGCCCCTCGAGCCTGCTCCACCATTCAATAAGATCATGGCTGATCTTCAACCTCAACTCCACTTTCCCGCCTTATCCCCATTTCCCTTGATTCCCTTAGTGCCCAAAAATCTATCGCTCTCTGTCTTGAATATACTCAACGACTGAGCCTCCACAGCCCTCTGGGGTAAAGAATGCCAAAGACTCTCAACCCTCCGAGTGAAGAAATTTCTCCTCATCTCAGTCCTAAATGGCCAGCCCCTTATCCTGAGACTATGACACCACCACCCCCCCCCCCCCACCCCGCCCTAGTTCTAGACTCCCAGCCAAGGGAAACAGCCTCTCAGCACCTACCCTGTCAAGGCCTCTAAGAATTTTATACATTTCAATGACCAGGAACACTCTGGTCTTGGGGGAGGCTTTGCAACTGGTTGCAGAGGAGCCGACAAGGTGAGTCCTCATTGCAAGGTAAGGCTGCTGCTCTCCAGGATATGGGCCTGTCCTGGACAGGCATAGTCCAACGCCAAGGCAGGGGAGGTGGGAGAAAAATCAGCCCGCGTGTAAAATGTACGGCTCTGACCCAGGGTTTATATATTCAACTAGACAACACAATTAGTCAAAACACAACAAGTATCACTTGTTCTGTGGCCCGTTTTGTGATTACACCTTATTATAGCACTACACTTCAGGAAGTTGTAAAGGCCTTGGAAAGGGTACAGAGGAGGCTGACCAGGATGTTACCAGGGATGAGGGACTTCACTTGAGAGGTCGGAAAAGTTAGGACTGTTCTCCTTGGAACAGAGAAGGTTAAGAGGTGACCTAATGGAGGTTTTCAAGATGAGAGGTTTTGATAGAGTAGATAAGAGAAAAACTATTCCCTCTGGCGAGTGGGTCAATAACCAGAGGTCATGATTTTAAAATCATTGGCAAAAGATCTAGAGGAGAGAGGAGGGGAAGTCTTTTCACGGTGTTGTCTGGATCTGAACGCTCTACCCGAAAAGGTGGTGGAAGCTGATTCCGCAAATCATTTTAAAAGGGAGTTGGACAGGTACTGGAGGATGAAGAACTCATAGGGTTACAGTCAAAAAGCAGGGGGGGTGGTGGGTGTGAGCATGACTGCTCTTTCAAAGAGCCAGCACAGGCACAGCGGCCAAATAGCCTCTTTCTGTGCTGTATATTTCTATGATACTTACACTAGCATTAGTTACATACATTCAGGCCTATGGTCAACAAAAATAAATAGGGAATTGGCTGCATTACAGATTGTGCCAAAAATGTTGATTCATTCTTTAGCTCAACAAAGGATTTCCCCTCGGCAATGCTCAGAAGTGACGTAGGAACAGTTTAAATGCAAAAAAGATTGACAAGGACATAGTCAATCGACCGCAATAATGCTCTTCTGGCAGGAGGTTTAATTATTCAGGAACACAATCAACTGGAGAGCCTTCTATTAGACCTGCCAATACAATTAAACAATCATCCAGGACCAATGACCAAGTCGGAGCTTAGTTACAGTCTGATTATGTGTGTGGTACTAAGCTCTTCTGATAACTTAATTCAGCGTCTCTGATCACATTTACTGATTATGGATGATGGTGATGATAGCAGAACAGTAGTTTAAGACGACAAAATGGGCAGTTCACAACACTCACTTTAAAACCTGGAAGAGAGAGAGAGATTTTGGATCGACGACTACATTTCATGACCACCATACTTTTCTGCTTTTATTTCATATTTCTAGCTTTTAATTTTATTCATAACTATGGCTCATTGTTCATTTCCCCCAACCTTTATGCCAATGCTAACTATAGTACCATAGAAATTACAGCACAGAAGGAGGCTGTTCTGTCCAGTGCACCTGGGCTGGTCACAGGCAACTGAAGGCACAAAATCTTAAGGACTGAACAGGAAGAGAGTATTTTCTTCACGAGTTTCTTCACCAATGTATCACGATCCGTGCAAGATGAATTTTCAGGTGTGAACCCTTCGTCAAAGCCAAAGGGAAGGGCCCAGATGGATCAAGGACACTGAAGAGAAGCGGACGGGCCAGATTCGTAGGGGGAAACCACCCGGCCCCCCCCCCCCCCAAAACAAAAAATCAGGCATGGAGGCGAAAGTGGCGGAAGAGGAACTCTACATCAGGTCGAGCTCAACATTCATTAAGGTGGGGTGTAAGGGTCAAAGCCGAGGCCCTATCTGAGGATCGATCATTTGGAGTCAGTCAGGGGAAGGTCAGAGGGGATAATGAAAATTTGGCACAACCAAGTGTGAAAGGATAGATGCAGAGAGGCTGTTTCCCCTGGCTGGAGAGCCTATAACTAGGGGTCATAGTCTCAGGATAAGGGGCCGGCCATTTAGGATGGCGATGAGGAGAAATTTCTTCACTAGGCGGGTTGTGAATCTTTGGAATTCTCTACCACAGAGGACTCTGGATATTCAGTCATTGAGTATATTCAAGACAGAGAGAGAGATAGATTTTTGGACACTAAGGGAGTCAAGGGATATGGGGACAAGGGGAAAGCGAAGTTGATGAAGATCAGCCATGATCTCATTGAATGGCGGAGCAGGCTCGGGGGGCCGAATGGCCGACTCCTGCTCCTATTTCTTATGTTAGGATACCAGCCTCATCATTCACTTTCCTTCGACCCCCCTCTCTCCTTCCAATCTTACGTCTTGCCAAATTTTCACTGCACGCCTGACCCTTTCTCCTGTTTTCAGCCTCCCCGATCCACTTAGACCTCTAACCTGGCCGAGGGTGCACAGCTGAAATGTTGCCATGGCTGTTCTTTCTGCAGATGCTGACTGACCTGCTGAGTGTTTTCCAGCATTTCTCTTTTGGTTTTGCATTGCCAACATCTGCATTAGGGGTAGGGTTAGGGGTAGGGTTAATGTGGGGTATTTTTTGCCACTTGTTTACTTCCAAATTAGCGACAAACGTGAACAAAGGAATACTCCGTTTCAATCTACAGAGGACACCGCGTACGGCGCGGCTTCTTAAAGGGAGCCATAGTAGTAGAAATTGATGCAAATTTGGCTGCGCAGCAATAAATCTGAAATCACAAATTTAATTGCTTTGGTTTTGTAACCGAGTCCAGCTCTCGGCCCCAATACACGGGAGCTGGTGTTGCCGAGGGCCAGGGTGTCTCAGGTGTGAAGTAATCACCTGGACGGTTTGGCTATTCTCTTTAAAAGAGAAAGTATCAGTAAATTAAACCATATCCCAGAACCTTTACTTCATTGACCAAAAAGGTGAAGCCTCTACTAAACTACTGAATATTCTACACGGCTCAGATACTAATACTTTCACTGTGGAAAGCTGGTAAATGCAATATTGGTACCATTGAATCGAATATTAAAAGGAAGTGGATAGAGTTAGTGTTCGGTGAAGGTAATGGGACAAGGGATGGATTAATGGGCTGTCACTCCTCACTAAGACAGTGGCAGGTGTCTGCCACTAGGAGGGCTGACGAAAATGCACTTGAGAAAGTAAATGCTTATTTATTCAGTCTGTTGTACTAGAAGGAAAGCTTGGAAATGTGAAATTATAAATGCACATTGTGCTGTCTTTCACACAGGGAAATTAAGGCAGATTATTCTATTAACCGCGAAGCTCGCTACACACTTGCATTTTTGCCATTTTGTTTTTGTGTCATTGGCTTCCTTGATAAAAATGCCACATTTCGATCAGCTACTAAAGCTCTGCTGGGAGAAGTAGATTAAGTGCTGCACAGTTGGGGTCCCTGGCAGCCTGCAAAAGGTACAAAGCCTTGTACTGGAGCAGAGCTGTCAACAGTGCTGAAATGTTCGCAGTGACATTTATGATCAGCAAGACTGGACACATACTGTCATCTCCGTCAAAGATATGAAGCGCGGTTTAAATTTTAGGTGCGAGATACATCAAAAATACGTTGCACATTTAAACCGAAAAGTGAGCGATTGCTGTTCCCAATGAGGGACACTTTGTTGATCCCTTTGTGGGCCTGGATTTATTCTGCTAATTTGAAACCTTCACGTCTTTCTTTGCCACTGTAGGCTTTGTGCTTCTGGATTTTAAACAGCTAAACAAATACCGTGCCAGTGTGAAACCGTCAGGTGACAAAGTGCTGAAACAGGTGGCATGTAATCTGTCAATTGTGACTTATCCCAAGATGATAAATAGGTAGTCTTCCACTCCCCTCTACCTACACACACACACACACACACACACAAAATCTCCTGCAAGTAAATATAAAACAAAATAGCGCCAGAGGTCTACAGGCCATGAATACCAGGCGCCAATTGTGCTTGGTGCACAAGGGTACGAATACTATGGACCCTGGAGAAAATAGTCTTTGCATTTACTTCATGTGCCAAATTGTCCTACTGACACTCTGCTGGCAACAGCACTAGGGAGCAAACACACTCACATGCTGCAGTTATGTGGAAGAGGAGAAGAGTGGAGCAAATAAAGCACCCTGAATCATCTTCCATTTATTTTCGGGTTGGAATGTTTGAAAACCATTTCATTTGCGGACAGCTCGCGCTAAAAGCAAGTATCATCCGTGCACAAAACACAAGTACAATTCCACTGACCATTTTAAAATTTCTGTCAGGTTCCTTAGTACTGCAACATTATCTGGACTCTCTGCACCAAACTCAAAAGACATTGGCCCAGATATTCCGAGCCCTATGGGTGGGTACGCGCGGTGTACCCACCCGTAGGGACATCGGAAATGCCGGTTTCAGGCATGCACAGCGCATGCGCTGAAAACCGGCATTTGCGATGTCAAGAATGGTCTTGACAGATCTTCCGGCTGCCCTGGAGAAGGGCCTCTGCGGGCGGATAGTTCCACTTTTTGGAGACCCTCCGCCCGCAGAAAACCCTTACAATTCTTTTAAGGCCTGCTTTTACCAGGATAAGAGTTGAAAAAAGTTTTAAAAAAAAATTTATCACTGATTTATCATTTAAAAATACTTTAAAAAAAGATAAGTTTATTTTTAGCCCTGTAAAAAACTTTAATTATTTTTTTCAAATAATTAAATTAGTGTTTAAAATACTTAATTTATTGGCCCTGAAATTCGCCTCTCCGACTTGCCGCGGGGGTAAGGATCGCGCGCGCACTTACCTACCGCGCCTGCCGTTGTGTTTTGGGCCCACGGGATCTTCAGCTCCTGGGCCTGCTCCAAGTGCCGGCGTGCAGTGCTTGCGTGTCCCAGGGGCGCAGTTAGTGCGATGCGTCCCCTGGGATTACGTGGGCCATGGAGAGCCAATGGCAGCAGACCATCTTTCATTCATAGATTTGACAGGAAGACCTGTCAAATCTGTGAATTGAAATCGGCCCCAAAAGAACAGCTAAACTTAAAATAAATTAAAAAAAACCATCACATTTATAAAATAACTATAGTTAAATAAATTGACCACTTTAAACAAAAATTTTAATTTTTGAAAAAATTAAAATACTTTTTAACAGTGCTAAAAATAAACTTACCTTTCTTTAAAGTATCTAAAAAAGATAAACCTGTTGAAAATTTTTTAAATTATAATTAATTAACCACTTACCTTGTTGAAAACGGGTCCTGCGCCTCCTTTTTAAAAGCGCAGGTTCTTCAATACTTACCCTCCCGGAGAAACCTGAAAAAACCCTACGTTTGCTGCGTGTGCGCAGCCTCTACCGCGCACGCGGTTCACCTAGGAACCGCCCCCTTCACCAGACCGGAAGTTCCGGTTTCCCGCGCATGCAGGAAACCGGCACTTCGGGACGCCTTACGGGTGAGTACACAGTCCGTACTCACCCGGGAAGGGCCGAATTTTTGGCCCATTGTAATTTCAAGTCATTTTAAAAATGTGAATTAAAAAAAAAATGTATTTCAAGTTTTACTATGTTTTTTCATTGATCTCCATTCATATATTTGACAGGTCTTCCTGTCAAATGTATGAAGGGAGATTCCCCCTTCTGTGATTGGCTCCCCATGGCCCACGTGATCTCGGGGACGCTGCGAACTACATGCGCCCCTGGGATACGTGGGCCCTGCACACTTCAAGTTTGGTGAGGCCCAGGAACGGAAGTGTGCGCGTCCCGGGAGCCCTCAGGCAAGGGCGCAGATTTTTCTAGATCGCGGGCCTCTGCCCTGCGGGAGGCCTGCGATCGGAAAATATGGGCCATTAGGTTCTTCCATAGATAAAAAAAAATACTGGCCATGCAACAGATGCTTTCGGATGAACATTCAAATGAATTACAGTGTAAATAAAACAAATAAAGTAGCATTAGCACATCCCCAGGGCATCCTAAAATGCTTCGTAACCAAGGAATTACTTTTGAAATGCAGTCACTGCTGTTTTGTAGGCAAATAACTGATCTGTACCATTAAGAGCAAAGCATTCAAAAGAGGTAATGGTGAGCATATGCATTAGTCTTCACTGGCCCCCCTGGTTTTGCACTCGAGTGGATGACTGTATTACCCAAGAGGAAATCTGGAGCTAAGGTGTTAAAAAAAAAGGCACTCAAATGAAATGTGGTCGGGTTTAGGCATTGCATCAACAAAATTACATTTCTCACCCCACCACCCCCACCCCCCACCCCCCTCCCCCAAAACAAAATCTTGGGTTGTTTGCTTTTGTATCCTCTTGGAACCCATGCCTGTGAAAGCACATCCTCTTCACGAGGGAGGCATTTTTGAATTGCTTTTGAATAGGATTGTTACATATTACTGTGGGCAAAATCTTGCTCGATTGAAAAAGGTTAATAAGGTAGAGAGAGAGAGAGATAAAAAAAAAAGGCAAAGAATTATGCCAATGCTGCAGCCCATTTTCAAGAGATTAAAAGTTATTAGTTTAACTGGACTTTCAGTACAAAGTATTTCTTTATGGTTTTGGGTCGTACTATATTTCAAATGGCCCATACCAAAATAACAAAACAAATGCAAGATTGGCTTCTCATTATGAAAAACAAGTCTTATGAAGTGCCATGACAGTACACTGCTTTCCAGTAACCTAGGGTAAAATAGGGTAAATTCACCAATCCCGTCGCTCCTAGGGAGAGTGGGTTGGAGACAGCGCTGTAACATTTAAGTGCCAATTCTTTGACCCATGCTCCCTTCAAGTAAAACCACCCATTGGGAGCATGCAAATTAGTGAACTTGCCCCAACAGCTCTGCCTTGGACATCAGTGAAAGAATGTACATATCCAACTAAGTTTTACAAAGAGAGAGAAAAAAAATCAATGAAACATTTTGGGCTAAGCATGCAACAGTCTCAGTGTGACTGCCCTGTGCAGCCAGCCAGTCTCGCTGTAATCCTACAACACTAATGACTCGTTTCATTGCCAGCACACAGTGCTGACACCATGTTAGAAGTGAAAAGGCCAAGGAAGAACAGTGTTTAAATATTGTAGGGCATTTCCTCATCTCATGCCTCCCTCAGAAACAGTTAATTGTCCTTGTATTCATGCTTGTCTCAATGTCCTCATTTTTGTAATGTTGAATGGTACCAGGGATGAGGGACTTCAGTTATGTGGAGAGACTAGAGAAGCTGGGATTGTTCTCCTTCGAGCAGAGAAGGTTAAGGGGCGATTTAATAGAAGTGTTCAATATTCTGAGGGGCTTTTATAGAGTACATAGAAACCATTTCCACTGGCAGAGTGGTCGGTATCCAGAGGACACTGATTTAAGGTAAATGGCAAAAGAATCAGAGGAGATGAGGAGATTTTTTTTTTACGCTGCGAGTTATGATCTGGAATTCACTGCCTGAAAGGTTGGCGGAAGCAGATTCAGTAGTAACTTTCAAAAGGGAAATGGAATAAATACTTAAAAAGGAAACACTTGCAGGGCTATGGGGAAAGAGCAGCGGGGAAGTGGGACTAATTGGAGAGCTCTTTCAAAGAGCCAGCATAGGCACAATGAGCCAAATGGCCTCCTGTGCTGTACGAGTCTATTCTATGAATAGATGCTTTTTAAAAAAAGGGAATTAGATAGTTACTTGGACAAAGAAGTTATAGTAATGGGATGGGAAGCAAGCAGGAGACAGGGATTAGACTAGGAAGCTCACATGAAGAAAAACACCAACAGACTCGATGGGCCGAATGGTCTGTATCTGTGCTAACAGTATGATTCTACCCAAGAATATGAACAGCAGCTACTGCATATGGCAATTCTATGTGTTTAATATGGGATTAGTGCTGGCTAATTTTGATACAGATTTTAGTACAAGTTAGCATTTCAATTTTTTTTTCAAAAAACAAGTACACTTGTAGGTTGCTTTATACAGATATTTTAATACTTTTTAAAAAATGGTTCATGCTACAAAAATACAGCATTTAAAATAATTAGAAAGATTCATTCAAAGATGTGAACTTAATACAAGTTTACACAATTAGTCTAATGTTATGGAGATGAACAAGATAGGATATTGGAAAGAAAAGGCAGCAGAGAGCTGGTGGCCATAGTATCCCCTTCCTGCAGTCAGAAGGCGGTGGGTTCAAGTCCCACTCCAGAGACTGGAGCACAATATCTAGGCCGACACTCCAGTGCATTACTGAGGGAGTGCTGCACTGTCAGAGGTGCCGTCTTTCGGATGAGACCCAGTCTGTCCTCCCTCAGTCGTTGAGTATATTCAAGGTTGAGATCGATAGATTTTTGGACTCAAGGGGGAAATCAAGGGATATGGGGATAGGGCAGGAAAGTGGAGTTGTGGTCTTGGATCAGCCAGGATCTTGTTGAATGGTGGAGCAGGCTCGAGGGGCCATATGATCTACTCCTGCTTCTAATTTTAATGTTCTCTCAGGTGGATGTAATAGATCCCGTGGCAATATTTGAAGAGTAGGCAAACTTGAGGCTTTTTGGCCAATATTTCTCCCTCAATCAACATCATTAAAACAGATTATTTGGTCATTTCCATTTGTGGGACCTTGCTGTGTGATCTCCGATGCTTTCCTACATCACAACAGTGACTGCACTTCACAAGTGCTTCATTGGCTGTGACGTTGATCTACTCCTTTTGCCTCACTACTGATGGGCACTCTTCCAGCCGCTCAACCTCTGACCTGTAGAGCACCTTCCAATATTCCCTCCACTTTATCTCCTCTCTTCCTCCTTTCAAAAGTCTTTACAAACATTTCCCCCCCCCCAATCTGTTCTCAGCCCCATCGCCCAATTCTATTTCTACTTGTTCTTTCCTCAATATTGCTGTACATATTCTTCTCTGCTCTGTCAAACACTTCAAAACTTATTTTCTGCATGTGGAATGTTATATAAATGCCATTCATTTGAAGAATCTTCAAGTAAAGCAACTGAGATTCAGTCTAGTAGGGAAGAGCATCAAAATAAAGTGCAAACAAAGTAAAAATAGTTATTTGTAGCTTGCTCATGATCTATAGTTAGCCCGAGTTTTAAAAACAGCCTGATGCAACTGCAGGATAGAATGGCAAAACCAGAATTCCAGCTGCTAGATAGACTAACTCACACACACAGAAGATTGTGGGATTTTCCCCCCCCCCCACTCCCCCCTCCCTCTAGACGTGTCAATTTGAAATTGCAAACCTGCTCTTCAATTTATCCAGTTTTTGCCAATAGGATTTTTTGGAAGTTATTTTTCTTGACTACAGATTAGATATGAGTTACACTGATTTTTGTACCAAACGTACACCTGTAGTGGTGCAAATTTGATACAGAATAGAAGTAGAGAGCAGCCAAAACACATTGATGGATGTACTTTGCCTCCTGTCGGAAGTCCTAAATAGTTTCACCAGGCTGATACCTGGGATGGCAGGAATGACGTATGAAGAGAGATTGGGTCGATTGGGCTTGTATTCGCCAGAATTTAGAAGAATGAGAGGGGATCTCATTGAAACTTATAAAATTCTAACAGGACTAGACAGACTAGATGCAGGAAGGATGTTCCCGATGGTGGGGGAGTCCAGAACCAGGGGTCACAGTCTAAGGATAAGGGGTAAGCCATTTAGGACTGAGATGAGGAGGAATTTCTTCACCCAGAGAGTGGTGAACCTGTGGAATTCTCTACCACAGAAGGCAGTTGAGGCCAATTCATTAAATATATTCAAGAAGGAGATAGATATATTTCTTAAGGCTAAAGGGATCAAGGGATATGGGGAGAAAGCAGGGACAGGGTACTGAATTTGGATGATCAGCCATGATCTCACTAAATGGCGGAACAGGCTCGAGGGGCCGAATGGTCTACTCCTGCTCCTATCTTCTATGTTTCTACATCTGGAGTAGCACTGACGCCACCAGTCCAACAGCTGGAGCTGGCTTACCGCCTCAAACACCAACGTACATTGCGACTTGATGATGTCCACCGACATCCTCAGGCAGTTAATTGTTCTGCTGGCATGACCAAGTGTGCTGGATTGGATCAAGTAGATTGCACACATTTGTCACTATGTCCTACATGTGGCACAGTGCGCGCACACATAGGGGTGCCCTGAAATAGGAGCACCACAGCTGTCAAGACTTGCTCTCATGACGCAAGTAAGGCCGTGTATCACTGCTGCTGCCATCTTTAGTATCATAAGGGAATATGCAGCTTAGAAAGTGTTAAAAAGGAATATTAAATATAGAAATGTGGATTGCTCAAATTGAAAATACATCGCAGCAGTCATCCAGCAATTTTCAAGTCAAGTCAATGGGGATGGGGTTGTGAGAATAGAGGACTTTTGCAATAGTACATTAGTATTTGTTGTTTTCCATCATCCCTAGTTTGGGGGGTGACGGGAGCAAGGTATATACAGACACATACAGCTGGAAACAACTTCTCAAAAGTTATTTCCACTTGGCTATTAAGACTTTTAAATGTGAGCTTGCCTGAATGACCATCTGAAACTTTAGTTCAACTAGAAAAACAATACTAATGCAAGTGAAATAAATTCTGTACTTGGTTTACATGAGAAGCGAGTCAGTGGGTGGGGAAAGGTTACATCAAGTCACAAAGGGTCAGAGACATAAGGAGAGTAGAGAAATAATGAAGGATTGGAGATGCAGAGTCAAGTATATTGATATTATTTATAAGGTGGCAGCATGCGTTTTTTAACCTGCTGAAGCCAAAAAGTGACTACTCTGGTTACTTGGCAAAGGACTTACTGTCCTCCTGGCGAGCTAGGGAAGGCAGATGCATCTGGGTCTCTTGGCAGTCTGGGGTCTCCAAACCCCATTTTATAATCTTAACCTCTGTCAATTAGATGGTAACATTATTGAAGCCAGCAAGCACAGAATCATTAACGATCTTACTTGCATCAATTTTTAATCAAAGCTTAGACAGAATGTGGTTTCAATAAATCCCTGAAGCTTTTTAGAATTGTAGCTTTTGATACGAAGTTTATTAGTATAATCCCACCCTCCCATTCATTAGGAAAACCTCAAAAGGGCTTCTTTTCAGCCCCTCTCCTCTCCCAACCTACAGGACAGAGCACCTGTTTTTTTGGTATCACATTAGAGAGACAGCAGGCAGAAAGGATGTTGTCTGTCAGTGGGAGATGAGAATTATTCAGTAGTGCCTGCTGTCTCACCAAAAGAATCAATGAGGCAAGCACTTAACACAGTTGAAGGTCACCTTCCATAGTGTTGCATGTACACACATGGCTGCTATGCAGTTACTGTGCCATCTGCGCAGAATCTGTCATTAAACAGCAAATAGATACTTCACAGAATTTCAAAAGAAAAAAAAAAAATCGCTGACTGGCTGGAACAAATGCATTGAAATATTAACCATGCATAAGGCTACCCAAGTCTTACAATTGCACTGCTCTGAATATCCAGATTACTAAACCAGGCCCCTAACTCCTGCATTTTTTCCAATCATGTGGAGGATCATGGATGCTTTGAACATCCAACACCACTTTAATCTGTTGGTGTCCTATAAATGAATAACCATCTCCTGAATGGATATTCCTGGTATGTGATGTGATATGAATAGTCACCAGCGTGAAGTATTAAAGCTGCGACACAACTTCCTTTCCAATTTCTCTTGAATGAAAACATCTGCACGCTAAGTTAGTGAGCTGGAAGCAATAGCTCGATTCTATTGTGCATGCTTACAGCACTTTAATAGACTTCCCAAGAGATGGAAATAGTCAAGTAATTTCACGCTAAGCTTTGCAGAGTCCATGCAAGGTGCACAAGTTAAATAATTTCATTTTAAAATGCAAGAATGCATTTTCCACAGATGGTTTAAAATCATTAGGTTCTCTATTAAAATAGTCAAGAATAATTTTAAATGTGGGGAGGATTTAATGGACTTTCAGCAAATCTGAATTTAGCCTTGTTGCATTGGTTCCATAAAATGGCAGCACAGAATTTTTTTTTCTCCAATTCAGAAGATTAAAATGAAGAATTTAGTCTTTGGTGAGATATAAATACAAAAGGTTTTGGTGAGACCTGGAGTATTGTGTACAGTTTTGGTCTCCTTACCCAAGAAAGGATATACTTGCCATGGAGGCGGTGCAACGAAGGTTCACTAGATTGATTCTAGTGATGAGGGGGTTGTCCGATGAGGAAAGATTGAGTAATATAGGTCTAGAACAATGAGAGGTGATCTTATTGAAACGTATAAGATTCTGAGGGGGATTGACAGGGTAGATGCTTAGAGGCTGTTTCCCCTGGCTGGAGAGTCTAGAACTAGGGGGCATAGTCTCAGAAGAAGGGGTCAGCCATTTAGGACTGAGATGAGAAGAAATTTCTTCACTCAGGGTGGTGAATCTTTGGAATTCTCTATCCCAGCGGGCTGTGGATGCCCCATCATTAAGTACACTCAAGACTGAGATCAATAAGGTTTTTGAACACTAAGGGAATTAAGGGATATGGGGATAGGGCCGGAAAGTGGAGTTGAGGTAGAAGATCAGCCACGATCTTATCGAATGGCAGAGCAGGCTTGAGAGGCCGTATGGCCCACTCCTGCTCCTATTTCTTAAGTTCTTAGGGGGAAAAATTCAGCTGCTTGCGCCTCCCGTTAGCGCCTTAAGAGGGCGCTAATGGGGCGTAAAGCAGCTAACGCCCGGGCGCAGCGCCACCCACGCCTCCCGAAAAATTTAGTGGGAGGTTAGCGGCGGCGGCAGCCGGTAGCGCCCTGTGGCGCTGCGCCGCCGGCGATGACGTCATCGCCGTGCGCAGCACCCCGCTCGCGCCCCGGCCGTGATCTTCAGTCGCGCCCCCTGATTTACCACCAGACGCTATGTCCGACGGGTTCAGGGAGGCGTACGTGCGGCCGGGGCGGCGATATTTAAAGGGGAGGTGGCAGGCGGCCATTTTTGTTGCTGGTCGCCTGCCAGCACCTGCCCCCGTTGCTGTCCCCGGCCCCCATGAAGCCCCCCCACCGTGAAGTGCCGGCTGCGCTCCAAGAGCCCGGCACTTCTCTTGAGTGCCGGGCTCTTTTGCCGGCACTCCCGATCCCTGGGGGCCCAGCTGGGCCCCGGTAATCTTGGCCCAAAGTGCAGGACACCAAGGTTAAAGCGGCATGAAGGAAGGCAAGGTAAATGGTGCTGTAGTGATTAGGTGACAAAATGCCTGGGTTTTAAAAGCCTGTGAAGTTGTTGGGAGAAAAGATACTGGTGAAAGAAGGCGCAGCTTGAGTGGGAAAGCTATTACATTTTGTTACTCGTGGAGTTTCATTTGAAACAGTGGAAGCTGTACACCCCAGTCCAACAGTGCATCTGTTGTACAAATGTGAGAAGTCGCACAACACCAGGTTATAGTCCAACAGTTTTATTTGAAATCACAAGCTTTCGGAGCTGCTGCTCCTTCGTCAGGTGAAGTGAAGAGATGCATATAGACACACTGTGACTATATGCATCTCTTCACTTCACCTGACGAAGGAGCAGCGCTCCGAAAGCTTGTGATTTCAAATAAAGCTGTTGGACTATAACCTGGTGTTGTGCGACTTCTCACATTTGTCCACCCCAGTCCAACACCGGCATCTCCACATCACATCTGTTGTAGACCTTAAAGGGGCAGCAGCCCTGGAGGACAGTTCTTGGAACAGACGCCATTGCTGAGCCCCATGTTGGCATCTGCTGCAGATTCCACTATATCGGCTGCAATATAAAATGGCATAAATGCAGTTTTTCATATTCACCTTGGCTTTCATTAAAACATAAATCAGCAAAACAAGTAAGTTATTGCATTAATGAGCAACTCTCCATGTATAAACATAGCAAGCTGTCTTGGAAAAGACTACCATGGAAACATGTTAAACCAGTTAAGATGCATCCATAGTATAAAACACATTTATTAATGGCTTTAAGGTCCTATGCTATTCATTGTTAACAGCACACCAGAGGCCGGACTTCAGAACTTTTATTTTGGTATCTCCCAAACGATGAGCGGCAACAGACTGTGACCAACTTGTTAAAGCTTTTCACATTCACAGTAACTCTGTGATCCTGCTATAATTTTGTCATTAGTTCAGGGGGAATTCTTGGAAGAGTAGTTTCCCATGGTAAACACATAGCTGGGCAGTCATACCTACAGCAGCTGAGAGTTTCAAATAGGACTTTATGTCAGCTTTGTCCAGTAGTCGGGCACCTGTTTTGCGCATTCTCAGCACGCTCGTCAAGAATGTGTCCCCTTCACCACCTCGCTGTCACACAGTGCATCGGAACAAGTGTGGCGAATTGCTTCAATAATCAAGAGTCAAACGTGTAAACGTAGCAGCTCTTTAAAGGGAAAGATCTTATTGTGGAAGGGCTGTGGTAAACACCCACAGCATCAGGAACACTCCATATACAATCACAGATTGTTTCATCATAACTGAAAAATACAACCCTAGGGTATTCCCTTCATTTAGAATTTACATGCAGTAGAAATAGAATATAAACCGCAGTCCAGTGGGATATGATCTACAATGTTTTCATGGGGGGGGGTGATTTATTCTGTCAGTCCAATTGTGCACCGACATCTATCCTCAAAACAGAATTCAGTACATTCTGTGCACTACATTGCACTGGTAACTACATTTAAAAGTATTTCAATAGCAGTGAAATTCTTTGGGATGCCCAGAGGTCACGAAAGGTGCTACATGAATGAAGGTTCTTTCTTTAATGGCCCTAGTGTCTATCTTCCACAGACAACATTTTGCATTGGTACCTATAGCTTTTCCCCCTCCCCCCGCCGCCCCCACCCCCCAAACTTGGTCAGTTCGTAAGTTAGCATTCAAAAGATTAAAAGGGGTGGGGACCAATGTTCCCTCTAAGCTGCGCGGCCACGCAGTAATGGGAAAGGTCCCGCGCAGGCCGCTCACTGACTTCTCCATTTCTGCTTGCGCGGAAATTTAAAGGGACCGCACACTAAATAGAAACAGGCCGCGCAGAGCAAACCGCAGCTTACTGGGAACATTGGTGGGGACTGGATGGTGGGCTCACATACTGCCCCATCATCTGAGACAGGATTGATTGATTGACACTCCATTTGTTTTCTTTCAGAGTCTTTCATGTAGCTAAGATAATTAGGTCTCCAGCCGATTTGGAGTCAGGTTCTGCAAGTTGCTATGGTGATCTGCTTGTGTGTGTGTGGTCTTTTAACGAGGTGTAATTTAATAGCTTTTTTCTCCACCTGCTGGAGCTGATTATACCTTTTATACAACTTTTATTTATCGTATGTATTTTTAACTAGAGGACCAAATCCAAACTTGACCCAAATGACTCCATGTGCATTGGCAGCTGTAGGAGTATTGCATGGAATGAGCTTGGGCTTCTCAACTCAGTTCCTAGTGGACAAAAGTGAGAAGTCGCACAACACCAGGTTATAGTCCAACAGTTTTATTTGAAATCACAAGCTTTCGGAGCAGCTGCTCCTTCTAGTGAGCATGGATAATTGGAATCAAAGATTGGCAGGCAAAACTGTAGTGGAACAATGGGCTGCCTTTAAAGAGGAAATAGTTTTGGTACAGTCGAGGTACATTCCCACTAGGGGGAAAGGTAGGGCAACTAACGTCAGAGCTCCCTGGATGACGAAAGAGATAGAGAGTAAGATGAAGCAGAAAAAGAGCGCATATGACAGATGTCAGGTCGAGAATACATCTGAGAATCAGGCTAAATATAGAAAGTTCAGAGAAGTGAAAAAGAAAATAAGAGGGGCAAAGAGAGGGTATGAGAATAGAATGGCAGCCAACATAAAAGGTAATCCAAAAGTCTTCTATAGGCATACAAATAGTAAACGGGTAGTAAGAGGAGGGGTGGGGCCGATTAGGGACCAAAAAGGAGACCTACGCATGGAGGCAGAGGGCATGTCTGAGGTGCTAAATGAGTACTTTGCATCTGTCTTCACCAAGGAAGATGCTGCTACTGTAGACAATGAAGGAGGAGGTAGAGGAGATACTGGATGGGATAAAAATTGATAGAGGAGGTACTAGAAAGGCTGGCTGTACCTAAAGTAGATAAGTCACCAGGACCAGATGGGATGCATCCTAGGATGTGGAGGGAAGTGAAGGAAGAAATCGCAGAGGTACTGGCCATAATGTTCCAATCCTCCTTAGAAACGGGGGGGGGGGGGGGGGGGGGGGGGGGGGGTGCCAGAGGACTGGAGAATTGCAAATGTTACACCCTTGTTCAAAAAAGGGTGTAAAGATAAACCCAGCAACTACAGACCAGTCAGTTTAACCTCTGTAGTGGGGAAGCTTTTAGAAACAAAATTAAGAGTCACTTGGACAAGTGTGGATTAATTAAGGAAAGCCAGCACGGACTTGTTAAAGGCAAATCATGTTTAACTAACTTGATTGAGCTTTTTGATGAGGTAACAGAGAGGGTTGATGAGGGCAATGCGGTTGACGTGATGTACATGGATTCCCAAAAGGCGTTCGACAAAGTGCCACATAATAGGCTTGCCTGCAAAGTTGAAGCCCATGGAATAAAAGGGACAGTGGCAGCATGGATGCAAAATTGGCTAAGTGACAGGAAACAGTAGTGGGGAACGGTTGTTTTTCAGACGTACACAGTGGTGTTCCCCAGGGGTCGGTACTAGGACCACTGCTCTTCTTGAGATATATTAATGACTTGGACGTGGGTGTACAGGACAAAATTTGCAGATGACACAAAACTTGGAAGTATAGTGAACAGTGAGGAGGATAGTGATAGACTTCAAGAGGACATAGACAGGCTGATGGAATGGGCAGATGAAATTTAATGCAGAAAAGTGCAAAGTGATACATTTTGATAGAAAGAATGAAGAGAGAAAATATAAACTAAAGGGTACAATCCTAAAGGGGGTGCATGAACAGAGAGACCTGGGTCTATATGTGTACAAATCTTTGAAGGTGGCAGGGCAGGTTGAGAAAGCAGTTAAAAAAGCTTACAGAATCTTGGGCTTCATGAATAGAGGTATAGAGTACAAAAGCGTGGAAATGATGAAGAACCTGTATAAAACATTGGTTCGGCCTCAACTGGAGTATTGTGTCCAATTCTGGGCACTGCACTTTAGGAAAGATTTACGAGAATGATTCCAGGGATGAGGGACCTCAGTTATGTGGATAGACTGGAGAAGCTGGGGTTGTTCTCCTTGGAGCAGAGAAGATTGAGACGAGATTTGATAGAGGTGTTCAAAATCATGAGGAGTCTGGACCGAGTAGATAAAGAGAAACTAATCCCATTGGCAGAAGGGTCGAGAACCAGAGGACACAGAATTAAGGTGATTGGCAGAAAAACCAAAGGCGACATGAGGAAAAACTTTTTTACTCAGCGAGTGGTTAGGATCTGGAATGCACTGCCTGAAAGGGCGGTGGAGGCAGACTCAATCACAACTTTCAAAAGGGAATTGGATAAGTACCTGAAGGAAATTTTTTTGCAGGGCTACGGGGAAAAGGCAGGGGAATGGGACTAGCTGAAGTGCTCTTGCAGAGAGCCAGCATGGGCTCGACGGGCCGAATGGCCTCCTACTGTGCTGTAACCATTCTATGATTCTATGGGCCCCAAGTTACTCCATCTGGAACAGATGACAACACATGACAACAATGCCAATGGCTGGCAACAGAAATATAAAAAGGCCATCAAGGTACAATTGGGGGTGCTTTCTGAGACAAAGTTCAAAGCACGTTGATAGGGTTGAGGAAGCTTTGCTCTGCACTTGGTCATGTTCCACTTTACCTGGTGTTACAAATTTTGAATCTGCCTTAGATATTCTCAGGTACCAGCACTACTGGTCACACCTGTAAGTGACCACATTTCTTAAATTTAGGTCCGTGCCTGTATTGCCCAATATCTAATTAGAAGATAGCATAACCCAGGGTGTAAAAATAGTACTCTCGTGATTTGAACTAGATATTGCATCTCTCACACATTTACAAGTGCTTCTCCAACAAGACTAATTATTAAGCTGCTTTACTTTACACAGCCATTTTGGACCGTCACCAAAGCCCTTCAGCGATCTCCCCTCAGCCCTGATGACCGATGGCAAAATGCTTGGAAGAACTGACATACCAGATTCCTTATAGAGGACCTCACAGTACAACCTGAAGGATCAAACCTTCCTCGCAAACAGTGGACAACCATCAACCGCCTCAGAACCGGTCATGGTAGATGCTGCCACCTTCTCCATAGATGGAAGATTAAAGCATCCCCATCATGTGACTGTGGAGCTCCTAATCAGACCCTGGATCACATCATTGGGCACTGCCCTCAGAGGAAATTCACAGGCAGCCTACAAGATATCCACACTGTTACACCGAACATTTTTACCTGGATATCAGATTTAGATATTGATATTTAATTTGTTGCTTTTTGCTACTACCATATGAAAGACTTTACACACAGCAAGTGAGCAATAATTTATCAAATCTTGTTTAAGTCATCCGACTCTTCTCTCCTTGTAAAATTCAAAAAACGATTTGTAATTGTTTAAATTAATTACATAAACCACTCAATATATCTTTGTTCTCAAATCCATTCAGCGAAAAAGTCAAATTACCAGACACTTAGGAAGGTCAATACGGATACTGCATGGTAAAAAGCAAAAAAAAATCCCAGACATCCCTTACCCTCACAGCACAAACATATGCGAGAATTAAACAAAAATTAACTGGGTCTGATTATGTTGTAGGGGGTGGATAGGAAAGGAGTTGCTGCAGAAGCTCCAACAACACTCAAGAAGCTCGACACCATCCAGGACAAAGCAGCCCGCTTGATTGGCACCCCATCCACCACCTTAAACATTCACTCCCTCCACCACCGGCGTACTGTGGCTGCAGTGTGTACCATCTACAAGATGCACTGCAGCAACTCGCCAAGGCTTCTTCAGCAGCACTTCCCAAACTCGCGACCTCTTCCACCTAGAAGGACAAGGGCAGCAGGCGCATGGGAACACCACCACCGCCACGTTCCCCTCCAAGTCACACTCCATCCTGACTTGGAAATATATCGCTGATCCTTCATAGTCGCTGGGTCAAAATCCTGGAACTCCCTCCCCAACAGCACTGTGGGAGTACCTTCACCACATCGACTGCAGCGGTTCAAGAAGGCAGCTGACCACCACTTTCTCAAGGGCAACTAGGGATGGGCAATAAATGCTGGCCCTGCCAGCGACGCCCACATCCCATAACCGAATAAAAAAAAGTCCCCTAAAACATGGGTATCGAAACTGGAGGTTTTACACAGGCTAAGAAAAAACTGGCATTTATATAGCGCCTTTCGCAACCTTAGGATGTCCCAAAGCGCTTTACAGCCAGTGAAGTACTTTTTGAAGTGTAGTAATGGTGGATACATCTTAATCTAGAACACCAAGACCCGTTAGCATCCGAGGTTCGAGATGTTTGCAAATTAATAGGAACATTGGTTTAATATGTGGTGTGAAAGGCTGCATAGCATCTACCTATAGCAATCCACAAGGACTAAAAGCTTGGAAATTCCTACCTTGGTGGAAACGTGAATAAAATGGACGACGAATTGGCTTACAAAGAATGGCTTCGCACAAGGAAAGTCTCGATTAAAGAGTGCAAAGCTAGCAGAAAGGAGAGAGACCTGCCCCAGCCTGGGGCCAAGATGATTGACTAGCTATTGTGCGGCGCCCAATCACGATCCGGCACTTTAGGGATCCAGGTGCAGCAGTGAGACAAGTCAGGACTTGCCCGCCAGACTGAAGACCAGGTCATGACCCCCCATTGGAGAACGCTTGTTGCCAGGGAAGTGATGTAATGACCCATGCCTCACTGTATAAAAGGGGCTTCCCTGCCGGTACTCTCTCTCTCTCTTTTTGGTTAGAAGCCGTGTGGATCTTCAAGAGGGTCAGACACCTCCCGGGGACATAAATGCTGGCAACACGTGCCTAACCCGGTGTGACTCTCGGGACACGAATGTACGGTAGAGAACCTCAATGTACTGTGTAACCATCGCCGAACAGTTGGAAGTAATAAAGTGTTGTTTTAACTCTCCGAACCCTCGAGCCTGAATTACTCTTCGTACAGCGGAACTCCAGACGAGAACCTAGGAAAACCCAGTTCTAACACTTGGAACAATCTACATTATTGCTAATTATGATGGCACTGATCAACCGTTGTAGCAGGCTGCAAATTTAAACACGGAAAATTGCTCTAATGGCTACGTGTAGTATAAAATAGGGCCATTAAGGGATAGACAGGATAATACCACAGGTAACGATAGAGAGATGGCAGAAATATTAAATAATTATTTTGTTTCAGTATTTACCAGGGAGATAGAACAGGTGGACATGACATCGGATAATGAGATTAGTAATGAGATAAGCGCATTTAAAAAAAAAACGACATTAAATAAATTAATCAAACTCAAACATGATAAAACCCCTGGTCTGGATGGATTGCATCCATGCATTTTAAAAGAATCTAGGGAAGAGATAAAGGCATTACTACGCATATTTAATAATTCGTTAGAAAAAGGTGTAGTGCCAGAGGACTGGCAGATAGCTAACGTAATACCGATATTTAAGAAGGGGGATAGAACATGTCCAGGGAATTATAGACCAGTCAGCTTAACATCGGTGGTAGGAAAAATAATGGAATCCCAACTAAAGGAGAAAATAGAAGAACATCTAGAAACCAAAAATATAATAATGAATAGTCAGCATGGATTTCAAAAGGGAAAGTCTTGCTTGACCAACCTTATTGAATTTTTTGAAGAGGTAACAAAGAGAGTAGACAATGGTAATGCAGTAGATGTAATTTATCTGGATTTTCAAAAGGCCTTCGATAGGGTACCCCATAATAGACTGATGAACAAGGTCAAAGAATGCAGAGTCAGGGGACAAGTAGCAGAATGGATTGCTGGCTGGCTTCAGGACAGAAAGCAGAGTGGGAGTAAAGGGTAGCTATTCACAGTGGCAGAAGGTGGGAAATCCACAAGGATTAGTGCTGGGACCACTGTTGTTCACAATTTACATTAACGATTAGACTTTGGAATCAAAAACACAATTTCTAAATTTGCGGATGACCCCAAATTTTTTTTTTGGGGGGGGGGGGGGGATAGACAATACTGAGGAGGACTGCAACAAGTTACAGGAGGACATTAATAAACTCACAGAATGGGCATATAATTGGCAAATGAAGTTCAGCACAGATAAATGAGAGGTATTACATTTCGTTAGGAAGAATAGGGAGGTCACGAGTCTAGGTGGGGTAGAGGAACAAAGGGATCTCAAAGTACAAAAACACAAATCACAAAGTTACAACACAGGTTAGCAAGGCCATAAAAAAAGCAAACCAAGCACTAGGGTTTATTTCTAGAGGGATAGAATTGAAAAGTAGGGAAGTTATGCTAAACCTGTATTGAACCTTGGTTAGACCACACTTAGAGTACTGCGTGCAGTTCTGGTCACCATGTTATAAAAAGGATAGAGGGGCACTGGAGAGGGTGCAGGGAAGATTTACAAGGATGATACCAGAAATGCGAGGGTATACATATCAGGAAAGGGTGAACAGGCTGGGTCTCTTTTCTCTTGAAAAAAGGCTGAGGGGTGACCTAATAGAGGTCTTTAAAATTATGAAAAATTTTGATAGAGTGGATACAGAGAGAATGTTTCCACTTGTGGGGAAGAGCATAACTAGAGGCCATCATTATAAGATAGTCACCAAGAAATCCAATAGGGAATTCAGAAGAAACTTCTTTACCCAGAGAGCGGTGAGAATGTGGAACTCGCTGCCACTGGGAGTGGTTGAAGCGAATAGTATAGATGCATTTAAGGGGAGGCTAGACAAGCATATGAGGGAGAAGGGAATAGAGGGTTATGCTGATAGAATTAGATGAGGAAAGACAAGAGGAGGCTCGAGT
Organism: Squalus acanthias; assembly: GCA_030390025.1. Classification (NCBI taxonomy): domain Eukaryota; kingdom Metazoa; phylum Chordata; class Chondrichthyes; order Squaliformes; family Squalidae; genus Squalus; species Squalus acanthias. The sequence goes on from CM059435.1 coordinate 114,968,737, forward strand.
GGAGCATAAACACCTGGTTGGGCCGAATGGCCTGTTTCTGTGCCGTATATCCTATGTAAAAGGCGTTATGATACCATTACACGTAGCAACCAGACCAAGCCATGTTCTTGAATAGCTAGGAGTCTGAAGAGTACAATCTTCACGACACAGCTATTATAGAATATACAGCACAGAAACAGGCCATTCGGCCCAACTAGCCACACGAGTCTCCCATTCCATCTACCTAATCTCTGCCCATCTTTCTATCCCCTTTTCTCTCAAGTACTCGTCCAGTTTTCTTTTGAAAGCATCCAAGCCATTTGCCTCAGCCACTCCCTGTGCTAGCAAGTTCCACATTCTCACCACTCTCGAGCAAAGAAATGTCTCCCTATTTTCCTACTGGATTTATTGCTCCAGTTCAAAACAGTATTTTAAAAAGATCCTCACCGCCATTTTGTTTGGTGGCACAATGAAGAGAACGATCCCACTGATAATACCAACAAAACAAGGAGCTGGGTCGACAGCATTTAATCTACTGACCTTTCTAAAAACACCCAAGACCTTAATGAAAGTGTCACAGAGGATCTTTGGATGAACATTTTCTCTCCCCGACAACATTTTAAAATTTTCACCCTTTGCAAGCTGCTGGTCGTCTTGAGTGGACTGCCCAACAAACAGGCTTGGGAACTCCTCATCACCATCACCACCACCATCATCATCATTATTCTGCTCTAAGGCCAGAGAGACAGGGTTAAAATTCAATTTGACAAACCCAGAGGTCACCCGCCTCCCTCCCCTCCCCTCCCTTCATGGTAGTTCATCCAGTGAATTACTTAGGTGACCAGTCTCCGGAGGAAAGTGGATTCATGTAGCAGGTAATCACTCCAGCCTGTGCATGGTTTAAAAAAAAACAAATGTACATGTAGATTCTTCTATCCAAAATTAATCTCTGTTTGCCCCTCAATATTCCTTTATTTCCATCTTTTCACCCTCAGTAATGCTTCATGAATCAATGTTTTAGCAGTGCATGGATATGCTCTTGAAGTAACCCAAAGTAAAATGACAGTACTCGCTCCTTTCGAATCAAATTGAACTATTTTTCCAGTTGATTTATGAAGAAGTAGTCCTATATTGATCCATCACTCATCATGCACCCTACTGTACACATCAAGTTGAGAATCTAGTTCAAATCAATCTAAATCAGTTTTGTTGTGCAGAATCTAAATTGATCCAGTTTTCCCTGCTTCAATGTCATGACTAGTTTTAAAGCTGCACCACCCGACAGCTCACACACCAAGTTTTCCCCCCCAATAGTTTCTCCTGCATCATTGCTCACTGGTCTGGAGCACAGCTGCAATGTTCAACTGCTAACTTGGCCTGTCATTTTAAGGCCACTGCTCTAAATAGGCAAATCCAGGGAATTGTAGCTCATTGTGAGCAGAACACAGGGCAGAGGCAACTGCTCATCAATTTCAGGTTGGGGCTTTTTTCTCTAGGGAAAAGAAAACCAAGGGTGACCTAATAAAGGTCTTTAAAAATTATGAAGGGGTTCAACAGGGTAAGTTTAGAGAAGATGTTTCCACTTGAGGGGAGGGGGAAAAAAGAGGCCAAAACTCAGGGCCAAAAATACAAGATAGTTACTAATAAATCCAATAAGGAATTCAGGAGAAACTTCTTGACCCAGAGTGGTTAGGATGTGGAACTTGTTACCAGAGGCAAATAGCATAGATGTATTTAAGGGGAAGCTAGGATAAGTACATAAGGGAGAACAGAAGGATATGCTGATAGGTGAAGTAGAGTGTGAGGAGACTCGTGTGGAGCATGGACCAGTTGGGCCTGAATGGCTGGTTTGCGCTGTAAATGCTACGTAAACTTCCTTCTCTCCCATCCCCTCCCAAAAGCAGCAACTCATGCTGGGATACAGACCCACCAATGCCAGCAGCCCTCATGTAGATTGCCCAGGTAGCTGACCAGATTTAAAAAAAAAGTCCTCCTGCCACTATTTGTGAAGGTACAGGTTCGACACTACAACAATGACTACACTTCAAAACTACTTTATTGGCTGTCAAGCACTTTGGGATGCCCATAAATTATGAAAGGCGCTATATAAATGCAAGTTTGTTTGTTCCTCTAACAGTGGTGACTGATTCCAGGAGTGCCGTTTGTGTACTCCTTCCCATAAAGTAGTCAGAAATAGTCAAAAACCAAAGCAAGCCCTGTGAATACACAAACCACCCACTTGTGACTATGATGTCGGTCACATAACCTTCACAAATAATGGTAAAGACTTATTAACCCTGTAGGTTTCTTTTCTAACTCATAAGCAGAACGCATCAGAGTCCTCGTATTGTTTAGCAATGGCAGAAGGCGAGCTGCAACAAATAAAAGCTATTTTCGCAAAGATAGCGACACTTCACTAAAAGAAAAAAAGACTTGCATTTATGTGGCGCCTTTCACGACCACCAGACGTCTCAAAGCACTTTACAGCCAATTAAGTACTTTTGAAGTGTAGTCACTGTTGTAATGTGTGAAACGCAGCAGCCAATTTGCGCACAGCAAGCTCCCACAAACAGCAATGTGATAATGACCAGATAATCTGTTTTTGTTATGTGGATTGAGGGATAAATATTGGGCAGGACACCGGGGAGAACTCCCCTGCTCTTCTTCGAAATAGTGCCTTGGGATCTTTTACGTCCACCTGAGAGCAGACGGGGCCTCGGTTTAACGTCTCATCTGAAAGACGGCACCTCCGACAGTGCAGCGCTCCCCTGGAGTGTCAGCCTAGATTTATGTGCTCAAGTCTCTGGAGTGGGGCTTGAACCCACAACCTTCTGACTCAGGTGAGTGTGCTACCCACTGAGCCACAGCTGACAGAGTCCTCGTATTGTTTAGCAATGGCAGAAAGCAAAGCTGCAACAAATAAAAGCTATTTTTTCAAAGATTGCCACACTTTTCTACCTCGAAGCACACCAACATTGTCCGCGGATTTTTAAAAAAACCTGCAAGTGATTTCAAATTTGCAGGCTAGGGAAATGTAAATGTACTTTACTGAAATGTGGGGCAGTAAAACTTTCCCCCTCTTGCCCTTCTTTTTTGACGGCACAGACTCACGGTGGAATACAAAGCCGCTGTGCCGAAAGTTACCTCACCCCAGTGGCAATGCTTAATCTCGTAAGGCTTTCTAACGAGTCTTGGCGGAACAATTCTATCCTTTATCCAACGTCTACACATGCCACTTAGCAGAAGTCTATGGACAGGAATCAACAGTGGGAACCCTGGCTCAAAAAAAAAAGGTAGGTAGAAATCTAATGTGCTTTCATATCTGTTCAACGTACTGGAAGTCACCAGAATACAAGTTTTGTTGTCTAACTTCAAATTCCCAAAATACAATATCTTAAACCAACCCCAAACAGCTATGATGATGATTTAATAGGTTTTGAAAATAATTTTACCATTTAAACTTGCAAACTTGATGAGGTCTACCAAGATTGAACCATCTTCAAATACAATCAATTCCCATCAAGGAAAAGCATGAGATTGAATGCCAGCTAATGAGGGGGGAAACTGGGGAGAATGGCGATGTAGATATACAATACTGCTATTGCAATCTGGGGGAAGCTTCTGTGAATACAAATGCGATGCTACGAATTGAAAAAGGAGTAGGTTATATAAAAAAATCTTCGCTTCTCCACTTGAAACACAGCACCATCTAGAGGGGAGAAATGAAATGGCATGCTACATAACTTACTGTCAAGAAAGGAGGGCAAAACTAGTAAGTTACATTGATATAGGAAACTTGAATTCATACAGTGCCTTTAATGCAACAAAACATCACATTTAAGCAGATAGAAGCCGAGCTAGGAAAAGAAAGACTTGCATTTCTACAGTGCCTTTCACGACCTCAGGAAGTCCCAAAGCGCTTTACAGCCAATGAAGTACTTTGGAAGTATTGTCACTGTTGTAATGTGGGAAACGCAGCAGGCCAATTTGCGCACAGCAAGCTCCCACAAACAGCAATGTGATAATGACCAGATAATCTGTTTTTAGTGATGTTGGTTGAGGGATAAATATTGGCCAGGACACAAGGGAGAAACCCCCTGCTCTTCTTTGAAATAGTGCCATGGGATCTTTTACGTTCACCCGAGAGTGCAGACAGGGCCTCAGTTTAATGTCTCATCTGAAAGACGGCACCTCCGACAGTTGCAGCACTCCCTCAGCACTGCACTGGGAGTGTCAGCCCAGATTTTGTGCTCAAGTCTCTGAGTGGGACTTGAACCCACAACCTTCTGACTCAGAGGCAAGAGTGCTACCCACTGAGCCATGGCTGAGATTCAGAGGGGCAATACGGTGCTTCACTGATGGGCGTAAAATGGACGCTAAGCTAGGGAGGGAGGTTCAGAGGGGTAGCCAAATGGGACACCAAGGTTGTGAATGTTTTGGTTCAGTATGACCATCGAAGGAGATGGAGCTTGCGACTTCAGTCTTTTCCGACGCTGAGCTGTAGGAGTTGGACTCAGAGACTTGTGTCAGACAGTATAGAGACAGAGACCGTCAGGAGGTCGGCAGAAGTAGTGGAGATACAGCTGGGTGTCGCTGGCATGCAGAGGAAAGCTGATGGTGCCAAGGGGCACCAGGTAGATCAAGAGGAGCATTATTGGGGGACTCAGATAGTGTAGAGGAGAGCAGCCATTGCTGAGATATGCATTGGCCTTGCAATGGCTACCTTTCTACCTTCAAAACGCAGAGCTGTTTAATGGAGCAGGATGGAGTGTCAAACCTTGCAGGTTGGTTAAAGAGGCCAAGGGTGGATAATCCACTACGATCAATTGCAGAGGATACCATTTTATCTGGCATCAAGACTGAGTGGTAAAGGCAGCTGCCATCCAAGAAGTAACATGCGATTTAGTGCTTCTTCACATTTTAAATTATGACCATCGGCAAGTTAAAGCATGCCACAGAACATTAGATGGAATCACACAAATTAAACAGCTTAATAGCCCTGCTCGCCTATAACCAGTTTTCACCGGCTCCCTGTTCCAATGCCTCAAATTTAAATTGCTTATCCTTATGTTTAAATCTTTCCAGAGCTACAATCCGTCCCGGACGTTCCTCCCGACTCCAGCCTCCTTTTACCTCATCACTGGCGTCTGTCTGGTGCCTTCAGCTGCCTTGACCCCATGCTCTGGAATTCGCTCCTTAAACCTCTCCCCCTATCCATTTCCCTCTCTTTCTTTAAGGCCTTCCTTAAAGCTGCCTCTAAGATTTTGGTTCCCCCTCCTACTATTTCATTCTTCGGCTCAATGCCGATTTTCTTTTCTCCTTATGACTCTCTGAAGCACATTGGGTCTTTTTCTTTTAATGTTTAAGAGTGCTATATAAATGCAAGTTATTGAATAACCAGAAATGAATCACAACCTTCGTTAATGTTTTTTTTTGGCCGATTTCATATTTTCACACCTGAAAGTTTTGCACGGCTGTGAATGAGTCAAAACCGGATTGCGTTCATCGCCATAGCAACAGCAAAGGTTCGCACAATACCAGTTCTGATGTCACTTTGACTGATTCTATAGTTTGAGCAGAACAAAAACACAAGAGCTTGGAAAGAGATGTCATGAGTTTCATACCAAAACATTATTACATTGCTAAATGGATTTTGCACCAATCCAGAATAATTTAGATGGGTCAAGGTCTATGCGCTACTGCACCGATACGCTCGCACTATAATGCGACAGTATAAAATATTCATCCACAAAACAGAAAGCAGCCTACCTACACGGCACTACAACATAATTCTGCCAATATTTAATATCCTAGATTCTAGTAAAAACATTGTAAATAAAAACTCATTAAAAGGAAGCATATGCCCTTCAGACTATGGACTCAAACTCCTGACAGTAATGGATTTTGTAATTAATGGACAATTTGGATTAAAAAAAATGAAATTAGCGTTTTAAGAATACTATAAATGAAGAAACATGATCTAAATGCAGTTCCTAGTGGGCATGAGTGTACATCACCAAACTGGGTACAACCTGGCTCAGACACCTGGTTAATGCAGGAACAGATCAGTAAATTCGCGGATGATACAAAAATTGGTAGGGTGGTAAATAGCGAGGAGGGTAGCCTCAGTCTGCAGGACGATATAGATGGGTTGGTCAGATGGGCGGAACAGTGGCAAATGGAATTTAAACCGGAAAAGTGCGAGGTGATGCACTTTGGAGGGACTAACAAGGCAAGGGAATACACAATGAATGGTAAGACCCTAGGCAAGACGGAGGGTCAGAGGGATCTTGGTGTGCAAGTACACAGATCCCTGAAGGCGGCGGAACAGGTGGTAAAAAAGGCATCTGGGATACTTGCATTCATTAGCCGAGGCATAGAATATAAGAGCAAGGAGGTTATGATGGAGCTGTATAAAACACTGGTTAGGCCACATCTGGAATACTGTGTGCAGTTCTGGTCACCACACTACAGGAAGGATGTGATCGCTTTGGAGAGGGTGCAGAGGAGATTCACCAGAATGTTACCCGGGCTGGAGTGCTTCAGCTATGAAGAGAGACTGGGCAGATTGGGTTTGTTTTCCTTGGAGCAGAGGAGGCTGAGGGGGGACATGATTGAGGTGTATAAAATTATGAGGGGCATAGATAGTATGGATACTAAGGAGCTTTTTCCCTTAGTAGAGGGGTCTATAACAAGGGGGCATAGATTCAAGGTAAAGGGCGGGAGGTTTAGAAGGGATTTGAGAAAGAACTTTTTCACCCAGAGGGTGGTTGGAGTCTGGAACTCACTGCCTGAAAGGGTTGTGGAGGCAGGAACCCTCACAACATTCAAGAAGCATTTGGATGAGCACTTGAAATGCCATAGCATACAAGGCTACGGACCAAATGCTGGAATATGGGATTAGATTAGACAGGGCTTGATGGCCGGCGCGGACACGATGGGCCGAAGGGCCTCTATCCGTGCTGTATAACTCTATGACTCTATGACACTGACGCACGGAGGGATAGTCCTAGATTGAGGCAAGGTGTATTGAAAGGGCAGTGTAAAGGGAGCTCCACCTTACATTCAACTTGGGGAGGGGAAAAAAAAGAACATTTCCGTGTGTGCTGTATGCAATGAAATTGTAAACTTGTTTTCAATAGGTCAATGATTCTGTTCGAGCAAGACTTCTTCGCTGCACAGGACCTCCAACCAACGCTGTACACCAGATACATAGACGACATTTTCTTCCTTTGGACCCACGGCGAAGGATCACTGAAAAGACTACACGATAGCATCAACAGTTCCATCCCACCATCAAACTCACCATGGACTACTCCTCAGAATCGGTTTCATTCCTGGACACACGAATCTCCATCAAAGACGGACACCTCAGCAATTCACTCTACCGCAAGCCCACAGACAACCTCACGATGCTCCACTTCTCCAGCTTCCACCCTAACCACGTTAAAGAAGCCATCCCCTATGGACAAGCCCTGCGAATACACAGGATCTGCTCAGACGAGGAGGAACGCGATGGACACCTACGGACGCTGAAAGACGCCCTCATAAGAATGGGATATGACGCTCGACTCATCGATCGACAGTTCCGACGGGCCACAGCGAAAAATTGCATAGACCTCCTCAGAAGGCGAACACTGGACACAACCAACAGGGTATCCTACGTCGTCCAGTACTTCCCCGGAGCGGAGAAACTACGCCATGTTCTTTGCAGCCTTCAACAGGTCATTGATGACGACGAACACCTCGCTAAGGCCATCCCCACGTCTCCACTACTCGCCTTCAAACAGCCGCCTAACCTCAAAAGTACCATCGTTCGCAGCAAATTACCCAGCTTTCAGGATAACAGCGACCACGACACCACACAACCCTGCCACGGCAACCTCTGCAAGACATGCCAGATCAGCAACACAGATACCATCATCACATGTGAGGACACTACCCACCAGGTACATACTCATGTGACTCGGCCAACGTTGTCTACCTCATACGTTGCAGGAAAGGATGCACCGGAGCATGGTACATCGGCGAGACCATGCAGACACTGAGACAACGTATGAACGGACACCGCGCAACAATCGTCAGGCAGGAGGGTTGCCTCCCAGTCGGGGAACACTTCAGCAGCCAGGGGCATTCAGCCTCGGATCTGCGGGTAAGCGTTCTCCAAGGCGGCCTTCGAGACACGCGACAACGCAAAATCATCGAGCAGAAACTGATAGCCAAGCTCCGCACCCATGAGGACGGCCTCAACCGAGATCTTGGGTTCATGTCACGCTACACGACGTAGAGTCATCCAGACTCGAGTCGTCGTTGGCTTGTTCACAGATGTGATTTCCAGTAAAAAAAAAGTAAAAATTTTAAAGTTTATGGTTTTCCATACAGACTGCATTTGACACATTAGACCCCCTGTGACCCCACCTCATTGTCTCAGTTGTATCTTGCTATGTCTTTGATGTGGTGCCTTCCTGGCTGACCTGATTGTTTCTCTGCCGAGGTGTGATGAAAGGCAGTCAGATAGATTAACTGTAGTCGTCTGAGATTGTACGCTACACAGGCATTGTTCTCTGTCTATATATGCTTTGCCGATTCGTATTCCTTCACTTCACCTGACGAAGGGGCAGCAGCTCCGAAAGCTTGTGATTTCAAATAAAACTGTTGGACTATAACCTGGTGTTGTGCGACTTCTCACTTTTGTCCACCCCAGTCCAACACCGGCATCTCCGCATCATCTGTTGTACACAGCAGAGAGGGGCCTCACTGGAATGGGCGATGCGGACAATGGAAGCAAAAAGGGTAAAAGTGTTCCATGCTCTATTGGGGATGGAAGGTCGGACAGGCTTGGAATTTTTACAGCACCTTTATTGCCCTCAGGACCTCCCAAAGCATTTCCTAGCTAATTAAGTACTGTTTTGAAATGTAGTCACTGTTGTAACATGGGGAAACCTGGCAGCAGGCAGCAAGGCCCCACAAACAGCAATGTCATGACTGGATAACGTTTTGGTGGTACTGGTTGAGGGATAAATATTGGCCAGGGCTCTGGGAGGAACTCCCCTGCTCCTCTTCTTACACTGCTATGGGATCTTTTACGTCCAGCTTGAGGGGGCAGATGGGGCCTCGGTTTAGCATCTCATCCGAAGGAGAGCGCCTCCAACTGTGCAGCACCTCAGAAATGTGAGCGCATAATCTAGGCAGACACTGGAGTGGGGCTCGAATCCACGGACCTTCCGAGACAGATGCACAAGTGCTACCCACTGAGCCAAGACTGACAACTCGGCACAGAATTCCTTGAACAAAAGATACATCAACTTCATAAGTTTAACTTTTTAAAACCAGAGTACCATCATTTGAAAATGCTCCCAAAAAGGACTTAACTTAGGGCCTAATCGGCCAACTTCAATCTTTTCTCTTAAATTTCGCATTTGGAATCATCACGGAATCATTCGACACCTTCAGTTTCAGGTTAATTAACCGATGTTCATTACAGAAGAGGTTCTCTCCTTCCTTCCCAATCGATTTCTTCTTTAAAATCAAAGCTGTTCACCACAGCCTACGTCCTCTCCTCTCTTCAATGTCTCCTCCCTGCCGCTGACAGTTGAAGTGCTGTGATCAAGCAATCAGTGGACTAAATTATACTCCACTTATGCGGATAAAGTCAGTCTACTAGCACTTCCTGTATCTGTATTTCTGCAAGCAGATTTAACAATGTCTGGCTGGTTATACCAACATGAAAAAGACTTGTGCCTTTCATGACCTTAGGATGTCACAAAACACTTTACAGCCAATGAAGTTCTTTTTTTTTTTAAGTGACATGCTGCTGTGGCTCAGTGACAGCACTTGCCCGAGTCAGAAGGTAGTGGGTTCAAGTCCCACTCCAGAGACACGAGCATACAATCCAGGCCGACACTCCAGTGCAGTACAGAGGGAGTGCTGCACGGTGAGAGACACCGTCTTTCGGATGAGACGTTAAACTGAGGCCCGGTCTGCCTGCTCAGGTGGACACAAGGGATCCCATGGCACTATTCGAAGAGCAGGAGCGATCTCCCCAGTGTCCTGGCCAACAATTATCCCTCAACCAACATCATGAAAACAGATTATCTGGCCATCATCACATTGCTGTTTGCGGGAGCTTGCTGTGTGCAAGTTGGCTGCCGCATTTCCTACATTACAACAGTGACTACACTTCAAAAAAGTAATTGGGAATCCGGATGTAGCCAACTGCATTTTTGATTAGCAAATAAAAATAGATACTGTCATTGGGCATGTGATCCCAACACTCATTTGTATGGTGTATGCAAGGGTACTTTAATCTGAGCGTTTGTTGGTAAAATGGTATGAGGAAAAGTTGAGAGTTTTTTGATTATTATGTGCGCACTTTACTGCTTATCTGCTAAAATGGTGTGCAACACAGGTAAAAACACCGTAACCTCAGCACCATGGAAATGCCAACATTGTATGGAGAGTCAGCACAACTGATTGGAATAACCGCTCCAGGCCAGAAGAAAGCAAGCCCAACCAATGACCAAGCAGCTCCAACAGGGCACGTCAAGGTAAAGGGCAAGCAGCATCCAACCATCTCTGAAGAGCGAGGGCGAGTCGGGAGAGTAGGAGTGAGTCAACATTTTCGGCAATCATTGAAAGCAAAGTACCGCTTGCAACTAGGGGGCAAAAACCTAGAAGCTGCACTAAGATATGCTGTGTCTGATAAATTCAGGCCGGAATTCCAAAGTTTGGAGAAAGAGAAAGGCTTCAAAGCTTGGCACTGAACGATGGTAGATGTGCACGTGAAGTATATTTACCTTTATTGTGTGCGAGGAGTTTTCTACTAAAATTAGTGCAAGTGGCCAAAACTGTGTTGCCAGTGGCTAGTCTGTGATTTCTATTAAACAGCACTGGGAGTAGTGGAACCTACAGTACCTGGTTAAAAATACTGCTCGATATGTTCAACTTGCCTTCTGTGCAGATATTTGCTCAATGTCTTCAGCAACTAAAGAGGAGGCCCAAGATCTCCAGTGTATTCAAGATGTTTGAAAAAAAAAACTTGCATTTATATAGCACCTTTCACGACCTCGGACGTTCCAAAACGTTTTACAGCCAATGGCGTGCATTTGAAGTGTAGTCACTGTTGTAATTGGGGAAATGCATTAGCCAATTTAAGTACAGCAAGGTCCCACAAACAGCAATGAGCTAAATGACCAGATAATGTTTAGGTGGTGTTGGTTGAGTGATAAATATTGGCCAGGACACGAGATCTCCCCTGGTTTTTCTTTGAAATGGGGCCATTGGATCTTCTGTGGAAAAGAAAGTCTCATTTATACAGCGCCTTTCACGACCACCGGACATCCCAAAGCACTTTACAGCCAATGAAATACTTAAAGCGTAGTCACTGTTGTAATGCAAGAAATGCAGCAACCAATTATATTTGCACACAGCAAGCTTCCACAAACTGTAATGTGATAATGACCAGAAATTCTGTTTGTGATGTTGGTTGAGGGATAAATATTCATCAGGACACCAGGGAGCAACCCCCTCCTCTTCAAAATAGTGCTACAGGATCTTTTACATCCACCCAAGAGGGCAGACGGGGCCTCGGTTGAATGCCTCATCCAAGACAGGTACTACACTGGAGTGTCCGTATAGATTGTGCTGTTCAAGTCTCTGGAGTGGGACTTGGAACCTACAACCTTCTGACTCAGAAGCGAGTGCGCTACCCACTGAGCCATGGCTGACACTAACTGTACTGTAGCTTATTTTCATTGAGAGCAGGCAGAGACAAAGAGCAGCAAAGCCACTTCTGCCTGAAAAGTGGTCAAATGACAAACTTTGTGCTTCACAAACCAGCTTGCATTTAAACTGCAGATAAATCGGAGAGATCGGGACAATGCCAGTACTTGCACCTGTAAGGGTAAAATTAATTGTAATAATGTAAGGGCAAATCAGTTGTAATGCTTAAGATTAGTTGGACTGCTTAAAAGACTAGAGTAAAGGTCAAAGTATCTCCCGAAGGCCACAAGCCGATGGAGACAGGGGTTTAATTAAATAAGAACCTGCTTGCTTGGTCTGCGGTATAGATAATGCAGACACTGCAGAACAAAACGTGAATCATTGTTGTCTATAATAAACTAACCTCGAATGGTGTCCAATCACCAACAGACAACTCAGGTTGACCGAAGCTATGATGGAGCAAGAATAAACCTTGCAGCCCAGATGGCTAGCCACCATTAGACAAAAGCAGAACTGGAGAATGGGTTTCGCTAACATTGTAAGATTCTAATCAGGTTGTTTTAGAGACCCTGACTTACGGTCACTCATGATGTAATAACTGCTGAGGTTTGTACTTTCTGGCTTCTTGAAGTGTATAAAGAAGCTTGGCTGCTACTATTAAATTGAGAAGCTGGTCACTTGACTGCGGGGGCTATGACTCTTCTCCCAAAGCGCTTTGAATAATAAACTGTGATCTTTTGCTTTGAGACAGACTCGAGTGAATTAATTTTTCACCAACACACCAACTTAGTGTACACCAGAAGCAGCAAGTTGCTTAACGGCACGAGTGTCATTGGGCTAATCATGTTGGGGACTGGATTTTCATGCGTCAGACACCAAAGTAAAAGTGAGGTGGCAGATGTTAGAGGAACCCAACACACAAACAGCATGACAATGTTCACTGAAGTATCTGGTATCCCTACCATGCTCACTAACCTATAGAGAGAAAATACAAGATGCAATCAACATGCTATTACTGATCAGAATAATAAGCGAAAACATCTCAGCAGTTTTGCATTGTACAAAATTAACCACCGTGCAAGTCCCGTGGGCTTGAAAGAGGAAGTTTTTGAACACATAACCGATTATGTTGCTTGAAGAAAGATATAGATAGCGCAAAACGTACATTTTAAAATCAGAAATAGACCCCGGAAGAGGATACATTATAGTGCAGTTGCCTGTGTCTCTCTGCATAAAAATAAATCACTTCAAAGAGCTGGAGTTCCCAGAAATAGCCCTGGTAGATATTAAATAACAAAATAGCTTAAAGCCTATCATTTGAAATATCACAGGGCTTGAATATACATAGGGATCACAAAAATGTCAGCCATTTGTCCAGAAGAATAGATCTTTAATATCTAGATACTTTCCTTCCACAACACACACCACACATGCGCGCGCACACAAAAAAAACTTCCTTTAAAGCGGTTTAGGAACCGAGAGTTGAGGGAATATTTATTCAAAATACTATTTTTTTCTCCCTTTTTGGGTATTCACTCTGATCAGAAGATTAATTCAGCTGCCTTCAACCTGCATCACCATACAACACACTGCCACTAAATTGCCCCAGCACAGGGCGGGCAGAGTGTTGAATTTTACAAAGTATATTTTGAAAATAACACTGCTTTTTAGATTTTGTTAGTTAAAGGCTGGTACCTCTTCGTAACCTGGATCAGGAAACATTATTGTCCTTTCGGTTTCTATTAATCCTAATGCATTTTTGATAGCTCTGCTTTAAATGATGGCAGCATTCATAAAATAAAAGTGCTCTTCAATAATTGCCTGCGTCCTGGAATGGATTGTTGCTGTAAGCATCCAGGCTATTCAGAGACTGCATGACAGGGCACTCAAGTGGCAATTCACCAAGTTCTGGTCAGCACGTCCCTTCCTTGCGTCAACTACTTACATTTACATACAGTAATACCGCTGGTGTAGAAAGTATTCCAAGACATTTAACTCTGGTGTTTGGGGGGGGGGGGGGGGGGGGGGGCTGTAGATTAAAAAATAATGACAAGTTAAGGTAGAAAAATTAGGAAAGGTTATTAAAACTTGTTATGGGATCAAAGGAATCAGTGGAGAGATAGAGCTGGGTGTTGATAGCATACACATTGGGGTGGGGGGTGAAGCAAGACAGAACACAAGGTGACTGCGTGGAGATGGCAAATAACGCACTGGGCTGGATAGGAGTGGATCCAGGTGAAGGATGTCCCATTGAGCTGGATGATGGAGAGAGATGGCATTGTTAACTGTATAACATGCTACAGAGAGGTTGAGATCAAGGAGGGATAACATCGTAGCCAGAGGTCATGTGTGAATTTGGCCAGGCTGGTCTTCGTGCTTGGAAAAGTGGCAAAAAAAAGAGCAACAAGAATGGCGAAAGTACACCAGATGCTGGTGCAAATGTTAATCTTCCGTTGCAAGTACTCATTTGCCTCTTGGCACCAAGATTGTTTGGTGCAAGAATGATGAAACACACACACACACACACACAACACATTGAATGAGTTGGAGCTCTATCTAGTGGCCTAGTTTAAATATTTCAGACAAAATAAATTAAGCTGCCGTTTCCAGTTTCTTTACACTTTTGTTTTTAAAAATGAGAATTTTTCAATCTTCCCCCCACCCCCCCAAAATAAGCCCAAGTGGAAATCAGTGGAAGGGGAGAATATGAATGCCCAAACAGAAAAATGCAACCTTAAAGAAACATTTGTGATATCTATTACATGCTATAATGCAATATTTTTACCTCATCTAAAATAAGTTACAAAATAGAAATCACTTAATTGCATCATTTATTTAGAAAACAAACCGGAGATGTAGAGGATTCAAACCAAGGTGGTCTTGAGTGCATCAGCTTTGAATTACGTGCTACCCAGCTGCTTCAACAGATTTAGCCGACACATGAAAGAAAGAGAAACAAGAGGCAGGGAGAGAAGAAAATCTGTGGGTGGCTCAATAGCCTATACAGAAAGATCAATTGTCACTCTCCATATTGGTTCGAATAAGAAGCTCAAGTATTAGCTGAATTGTAGATCAGTAAAGATCCTAGAGAAAACCCATCACTTGAAAAAACAATTTTATTTTCTAAGGTGATTCCAGTTGCCCTTTTTATTTCTGAACCAGCTCAATACAGTATATAGCTGTAAAGACTCGTCCATAAAACTCACCACTGTATGTTAGAAATGCCTCCAACAACTTTCCCTTGTTCTGGTCTACCTCAGTCTCTGATCTCTGGTGTGAATTCTGCAGGTCTGAGTCAGGTAGCAGGATCCCATAATACATTAATGGCAATCTGTACGTGCCAGAACACACTAATTCCAATGCACGTATTACACTGATAAAGGGATCCTTTTCGTTTGATCAACTAGCCATCACAGATGACGCAATGAACTTCGAGGTGACGATCAGGCTATGTAATCTTTCCTAGCACGCTGTACTCAAAGAATTCAGTTGACGTGGCTAAAGTTGTGCTACCAGATTACGGTTGAGTTAGACCCCTTTAAAATTCTCTCCAGCTAGGTCAGCCCTCTTGATAAGACTGTTGAACAACAAGGATTTGTTCCAAGTCACACAATGTTTCATTTTCCTGTGTTGCAAATGAGTCAGTAGATTGTGGGGTCAAGTCCCACTCTAGGATTTGAGCACACCGTCTTTAGGGTGAGCTATTAAACCAAGGTCCCATTTGCCTGTTCAAGTGAGTGTGAAAGATCCTATGACACTATTCAACGAGCAAAGTGTCCTGGCCAACATTTATCCTTCACCACCACCATCTGGTCATGTATCTTATTTCTGTGGGTGGCTTGCAGGTTTGCCCGCAAAACAAGCGACTATACTTAAAGTAATGAATTAGTTGTAATGTGCTTTGCGACATCCCTAAGATGCGAAAGGCACTATATAAACGAAACATCGTCCTTTTATGTTTCTTGACAGGTTAGGAGAATTAAGCAGTTCCAACATCTATGACTAATCCAATTATCACAGTTCAACAGCTTGCTGGGGTGAAACACAGGAACAGGAGGAGGCCATTCAGCCCTCCAGCCTGTTCTGCTATTCAATTATTTCATGGCTGGCCTGTACCTCAACACAGTTTCCCTTGATGCCTTTACCCAACAAAAATTTAAATTGATCTCAGTCTTGAAAATTTCAACTGACCCAGTATCCACAACATTTCTTGTTCGGCAGGGGGAGTAAAAGGAGAGAAAGCTCCAGAATTCTAATACTGTGTGTGTGGAAAAAGTGCTTCCAGATTTCACTCCTAAATGGCCTAGCTCCAGTTTTAAGATTATGCCCTCTTGTTCTACTAGAAGAACTCATTGTTGTTGACTACTGCTCATAGCCCAAACTGTTAATGTACTCAGCTTGGAAGTGACTCACCATCCTATGTCAAAAAAGTGCAAAATAAAATTTTATAAACCCCCCAACCATTCTCATTACTAATTCCTCAATTCATCTTGTCCTTGGGTGTAGCCTTGCATCTTATGATGCTTGTAAGAATATTATAGCTCATTTCCAATGTTTGAGTCATGTATTCCATCTGGACAAGATTACTTCTAGGCATTTACAGAATGATTTTCCACCTGTAGGGAAAGTTTGTTAACCTGCAGACAATGGCAATAGGGACATGTTTATTTATGCAGGTTCCCAATTTCCAACAGATTTACTAGTGTTGGACTTCTACAAAACACACCATTTCAGCCAATTATTATGGCACAGATCACCGCAAATCCTGAATAATTGTGTAGCATGAATCAACTGGCGTAGTTATAAATCACTCCAAGCAGGTCATTACAACAGTGAATTAAAAAGGTAGTATGATAGATATTAATTTCAAATCGCCCCAAATTATTTCAGTCAAAAATACTGCACATACCAAATATCCTGCAAGATGACAGATTCTCTTATAATGCACACATGTGTAACAATACCTTTAAATCCTTACAGCACAATGGTTTGGTTGTAAATGGGTCTAATATTTTTTAATTTTTTATTTGTTCATGGCATGTGGGCATTGCTGGCAAGGCCAGCATTTACTGCCCATCCCGAATTGCCCTCGAGAAGGTGGTGGTGAACCGCTGCAGTCCGTGTGATGAAGGTGCTCCCACAGTGCTGTTAGGGAGGGAGTTCCAGGATTTTGTCCCAGCGACGATGAAGGATCAGCGATATACTTCCAAGTCAGGATGGTGAGACTTGGAGGGGAACTTGGAGGTGGTGGTGCTCTCATGCATCTGCTGCCCTTGTCCTTCTAGGTGGTAGAGGTCACGGGTTTTGAGAGGTGCTGTCGAAGAAGCCTTGGCAAGTTGCTGCAGTGCATCTTGTAGATGGTACACACTGCAGCCACAGTACGCCAGTGGTGAGGGAGTGAATGTTTAAGGTGGTGGATGGGGTGCCAACCAAGCGGGCTGCTTTGTCCTGGATGGTGTTGAGCTGCTTGAGTGTTGTTGGTGCTGCACTCATCCAGGCAAGTGGAGAGTATTCCATCACACTCCTGACTTGTGCCTTGTAGATGGGGGAAAAAGCTTGCACAATATTTATGGAGCAGAAAAAGTATGCTGCTGACATGGACGCAATAAAGACACCCTTTAAAAGAAATAAGGACACCAAGGCTGGACAACACAGACCACACACACTACTGGGCATTCCAAAAATGGTTACACCATCAAGCTAAAAACATGCAGTTTACACAAAGTGGGATTGAACAACTGGTTAGGGCTGGACGTTGGTGGAAGACAGACATTGCACACAGATGGCAAAAATGGTTGCTTTTAAACAGAAAAAAAAATTACAGAAACAAATCAAAGACTGAAAATCTCCCATTACAATCTGAAGTGGAAACTAAGCAAGACAAGAGTGCAAAAGTCTTTATGCAATAGCTGCAAAGCACAATAATTCAATGCAACACTTCAATACTATGTGCAAAAAGATTAGCCAGCAGGGCACCCCTGGTACCTGAGCCACAAAGATGATCATAGATTTGCTTCCTTGTCTGGGTTGAGTTAGTTAATCGTCAGGATTGTCAGGACAGTACAATCAGCCATAAATGTTTTAGGGAGGGTTAAATCGGCCAAGATTTGCACTCTAATTTTATCTAGCAGACACAATGGGCCGAATGGTCCTTCTAGGCTGTAAATTTCTATGGTTCCGATAGTTATCCAGCAACTCCTGGTTGAAATGCATAGATAAGAACTGAGCCTGGTCCTGTTCTCATGCTACTCCATGGTCAAATAGCCTGCAAACTGAAGCACAATTCTACACCAGCAGTAGACGTCCAGGAGAAGAGTCAAGTGATCACCATTGATGAGAGGTTAGCTAGTGAGTTTTTGCTTGCGATTTCATGGCAACATCACAGCCCAACCAAACACCTACACAAACCTAATGGAAAGGATCCCACCCCTCTGCTTAGTTAAATAGGCTGCTGCTATTAATAGCACCCCCACCACAAAAAAAAAATCTTCAGTTCAGCTTAGTGCCACAGCAGAAGAGTGCACTTATCTACTGAGCCCCATCATGTGAGTGAGTGCAGTTACTGTTACGTGCTAGATTAGGGATTTTTGCTGTGAAAATAGGACCAGAAAGGAGCATTCTTTGCCAAGCTAGAAGCTAAAAGCCATATAACTCAAATTGATTGAAGTCAAGTAATAGAATAGACTGCACTGCAATATTGATTTAGTGAATTATTCCAAAGGGAGCTATATTGGTTTAAGTAAGGAACTAGTAAAGAACTGGATTTTGGCAACCACAACAGCTTAGTTTGCTGTAATGAAAAACTTCAGTTCTCCCAGCCTGCCAACAGCACAAGGTCAATTTTATAAAATGAGTGCTCCCAGCTTAGCATTGTGGGATGGGAGTACACATTGGGAATCTGGGAACATTGTCCACATGATTTTCCAATCCATTAATTTTCAGATGGAAAAAAAAAAAATCACGTGAGCATGCTGGCCTCTTCCTGCATTTCTGATCCGTTAAAGTGGCATGCAGCTTTGTGCGCAGACCACCAATTTGTAAAATTCACCCAGAATATTTAACTTTACAGAACACAAGAACTGACTTCTGGTTCACAGAATTAGCAGAAACAGTGGATGATAGCTGTATTCACAAGACAAGCTGCTGTGGTAGTGAAGTTCCCGATGAAGACAAAAGGTTTATTTCCTTCCACTGTTGCCAGACCAGACGTTGAACACAAGTGAACAAGAACAAACTTGCATTTATAGTATCTTTCATGACCTCGGTATGTCCCAAAATGCTTTACAACCAATGAAGTACTTGTGTAGTCACTGATGTAATGTA
This sequence comes from Squalus acanthias, assembly GCA_030390025.1. Lineage (NCBI taxonomy): Eukaryota > Metazoa > Chordata > Chondrichthyes > Squaliformes > Squalidae > Squalus > Squalus acanthias. The sequence continues at coordinate 114,987,760 of CM059435.1, forward strand.
GGAAAATGTAGTAGCTAATTGACACACAGAAAGGTCCCACAAACAGCAAGGAGATAAATGATTAATGTTTTGGTCGAGTGATAAATATTGATCAGAACGCTGGGAGAACTCCCTTGCTCCTTTTTGAAAGTGCTATGGATCTTTTCGTCCATCTGAGAGAACAAGGCCTCAGTTTAACATCTCATCCGAAAGATGGCATCCTGCAGTTCCTCAGTTCTGCACGGAAGTGGCAGCTCAGATAACACGCGCAAGTCCAGGAATGGGGCTTGAACCCACCGCCTTCTGATTCTGAGGAGAGAGTGCCATCACTGAGCCAATGACGACAACTTGAATATGTTTAAAACAGCAGTCACAACATTGCTACTACTTTCCAACATCAGTATGTGGAGCAACGTGAAGGCGATTGATAATTTAAACGAAACAGAATTGGGCCAATAAGACAATCAGGAGAGATCTCTGGGGAATCTCAATGATCCAATTATAGACCCCAAGGCTGAAGGTCTACAAGAACTAATTAGAGCCTCGCACCCATACATATACACACAAAGTCGAATTAAAAAGGTCCCATTTTCTGTTACTCATGGCATCAGTTTGTCATGCAAGAACACTACTGACCAATTAAAGTAACAAATGTTTTTTCATTACTGAAATCTGAGAATTAAAAAAACAATGTGTAAGCACAGTGCTTGGATGTACATATGCTCGTGTTTGAGCAGCAATTACAAAATCAGCTGCCTTCAAGCAGGACCAGCCAAAGTGGAGGGGAAACTGCTGCACAGGGATTGGAACTGGGTACAGGAGGGAGAAAAATCAACCAGGGAACCAGGTCATTGCATAACTACTGGCAATTATTTACTGGATCTGACAAGGTCACTTATTTGGAATCAAAACCTCATCAGATTTCTTAACTTGTCCCATTACCATCTCCTTTTGCTTTGCACCATCATCCCTTTTGTCTCTTAATCTCTCCTGCCTTCCATCCGATCAGACCTTCCCTTTTGTTCTTTCCTCCCCCCTTTTCCCTGCCTCTACACTTGCTTAAAAACCTGTTCCATCTCCAGCTTTTTCCAGTTCTGCCGAAGGGTCAAAGACCTGAAACGTTAACTGTTTCTCTCTCCACAGACGCTGCCTGACCTGCTGAGTAATTCCAGCATTTTCTGTTTTTATTTCAGATTTCCAGCATCTGCAGTATTTTGCTTTTGTATTTATGTTTTATCAACTAGTGTAATAACGGTCACATCTGGATTTTTAAAAAAAATTCTCCACAGAAAAGATTGGAGAATAAGTGTTGTAATTTAACAATGAATTTGCACAGGTTGGTTTATAAAGCTAAAGGCTGCAGCCACCTGAGACAAGAGGGTTTAAGTGAACCTGACTTTGAAGAGGACGCCACAATGACTGGGCAATTAATTATCTTTTCTCAGATGGCCCAATAAACATCCATACGTGGGAATGACACTATTCACATGAAACTGGTTCCAAGTGTCTGCTGAGACTATATTTGGAGAGGGGATAGTTGGCTTGGTTGGCAGGCCTGCTGGCAAATCTCTGCGTGGTGAAAGGGTCAGAGGCACCATCCTACCATTTCCTGTGCATGCAAAGAGAGAAGATACACAATCATGTACAGACAATAGCATTTTAAACAGGAGGCTGCGAGAGGCAGGCCTTTAACCTCAGGCTGAAAGCCAAGATGCAGGTAGTCAGTTAGAAGTGGTCTAGAAAGAAAGACTGCCAAAAACAATTCAGTCATTCCATGAGAGAGACAGGACACGAGGCTTACTTTTTTGCCAAGTGAAATGAAATGGAGTAAAGTTAAGGTCTGTTCAACAGCTGTTACTCTGTATATTTACTGCTGACTAAAATAAAAGCGCTTAATAATTTGTAGCTGGCTTCATCTCACTTGTTTCAGTCCACCAACTGAAATATTAGAGAAACTCAAGTGAGGATATGTGATTGCACAACAGGATACTATAGTCCCCCCCGCCCGCCACAGGTTACACTGTTGTTATAGATAGCGGGCAGTACAGAAACTGGAGAATATTTAAGGCGGACCTGAAATGTATAACAAAGAGACTACTTGTAAGGAAAACCAAAAGGTATTTATTTAAACAATCTGGCTGGAAAGTCTGCCCATGTTTTTTTTTTTAAATGTACTGCAGGTTTCAAGTAGCTTTTCACTTTGTATAGAAGTTACTTGATAAAACTTGCAGTTTAACAACAGCAACTGTAACTGCCTGTTGTAGCCTGCTTAGCTCAGAAGTAGGGCTTGATGAAAGATTCGCAAAGTTGGTATGATACCATGCATTTGCTCCCAATACAATGTGTTGAAGAAACAGGGTATATGAAACTGCTCTTGGAAGATTAGAAGGATTTGATCTCATTTAAACTTGTACCTCTCACCGATAATTGTCAAATGTGTTCAAGTTCCCACCTATATAAATGAGCGTTCAGCAATATGATCAAATTCACCCCCCCAACCCCATCCAAAAAAAAAACTGGACAATAGGTGACTGTGCTCCCTCTTAGTAGTGGAGCTTTATTTCAATCTTCTGAAAGAAACCAGGTTTACACTCATGACGGATTTTAAACACACTTCAACTGATGGGACCTGGTGTTTTAATAAGCCTCCCCAAGAAAGACTTGCATTTTATACAGCGCCTTTCACCACCTCAGGACGTCCCAAAGGCTTCAAAGTATTTTTGAAGTGCTGTTACAGTCTTAATGAATCCAACAGCTTTGGTGGACATTTTTTCTGGTGCATATTACTAGATTTATTGAATTCAATTTCACAACTGCTACTGTATGATTTAAACACACAAGGTCTGTTCCAAAGCCATAACCACTCGCCTTAGAACAGGGACAACCAAGGAAACTACAAAGTAGTTGCAGGTAAATTACCAGAAAGCATCCTTTAATTAAGCTAGATAGGTTTGTTATGGCACAGTAAGAGGGAGTAATGGCCCAAAAATTCGGCCGAGAACGGGTGAGTACTCAGTGCGTACTCACCCGTATTCGTTCCCGAAGTGCCGGTTTCCTGCATGCGCGGGAAACCGGCACTTCCGGTATGGTGAAGGGGGCGGTTCCTAGGTGAACCACGTGCGCACGCAGCACACAGGTTTTTTTTCAGGTTTCAACGCGAGGGTAAGTATGGAAGATTCTACACAAGTAAAAAGGAGGCGTAAGACCCCTTTTGAACAAGGTAAGTAGTTAATTAAGTATAATTTTTAATTTTTTTCAACAGGTTTATCTTTTTTAGAGACTTTAAAGGTAAGTTTATTTTTATAACTTTAAAAAATTTTTTTTAATTTTTTTCAAAATTTTTAATTTTTGTTTAAAGTGGTTAATTTATTTAACTATAGTTATTTTATTAATGCGATGGTTTAAAAAAAAAATTATTTGAGGTTTAGCTGTTCTTTTGGGGTCGATTTCAATTCACAGATTTGACAGGTCTCCTGTCAAATCTATGAATGAAAGATGGTCTGCTGCCATTGGCTCTCCATGGCCCACGTGATCCCAGAGGTCGCATCGCACTAACTGCACCCCTGGGACACACACACACTGCGCGCCAGCACTAGGGAGAGGCCCAGGACCCGAAATTCCTGCGGGCCCAAAACACAACGGCCGGCGCGGTGTGTGATATCGCCGCGATCCTTACCCCCGCGGCAAGCCTCCCGAGTCAAATTTCTGGGCCAATATGATTTTATGGGAGGGGTGCCTTAACCAACAAGTTTACTAGAGATGCTTAAAGAAATTCTGTGAATACGAGAGAGATTTCAGTAAGGCTTTGATACTGTGACAAGCAATTTAGGCTACAAGATAAGAAAACATGGAATAAAAGGCAAGCTTCTGAAAGTTGGCTAAATCAGACACTGGTAAATGAAACTAACATGACAAGTGATTACTAGCAATGTACCACAGAAATCAGTACTAGGGCTATTGTTATTTAGTACATGCACAAGTGATTTGTAGCGGAGGACAGAAGCAAAATGGTCTAAGTTTACAGATGACAAGTTTATTTTTTCGGGGGAAGAGACAGGGGTGCATGAAAGGAGGGGCTATGGGGCCAAACTCCACAATGGACTGGAGTACAATTTAAGTTGACACTTCCAATACGGTGTTGAGGGAGTGCTGCATTATCAGAGATAGTCAAACCGAGATCCCATAGTACTATTCAGAGAGCAGCGACTTGCCCCCATGGCCTGGCCAACATTCTGCCCTCGACCAATACCAAACACAGTATCTTGCTATTTGTGGTGCCTTTTCTTGTGCAAAATAGACATCATGTTTGCCTACACAAGTGACTGTGCTCCAAATCCTTTGGTTGTAAAGAGGATATGGCACTACATAATTGCAAGCGCTTTCTTTCAACTGCAAAATAAACTGAACAGGTCTGGAAGATACACGGAGGAGTGACAAATGGAATTTAATGTTGGCAAATGCAAGTTAATGAGATTATTAAAGTGGGAATATAAATTAGGTGGCTCCAGAGTACAGGACACCACACAGGAGAGATTGCTAGTGGGTAGCTCCCGAAAACCCACAAGTGCAATGTGAAACCAAAGTATGGAAAGCTAATTGGATCGGTTATGTATAGCTAGAAGGATAGAACACAAGTCCTCGCAGTTGATAAACTATTCTGTACAAGGGACTGGCATGGCTACATCTGGAGTAATGTATACAACTCTGGGCACCATATTACTGCAAGAATATCAAAAGTGTGGTGAGTCAGGAAGAGGGTTTCCATTTTGTGGGGCACCAGTTCTGGAGGAGATGTGAGCTTATTCCTGAAGCACATGAAATGGGCTAGACACAGACCTGTGAAACCTGTTGATCACTGTTGAGGGGGGGAACACCTTCGACAGGAAAAAGGTCATTTCAGAGCAGGTGCAACGGAGGCCGAGGAACGGAGGGAAAAGCAGTAATTTTAACCGAGAGCAACAGCAAAGTCAACCGAGCTTTGATTCAATTTGTTACTTATCTTTTTAAACTGCAAAAAAAATCTAATTTTCCACTTGCCAGAACAGAGAATAAAGAGTTTGTTTCTCCCCTCCCTTTCAAAATACATGGGAGCTCGACACCTTGTGAAGATGGTATCTTTAAAGGTGATTTTTTTTGTGGGGGGGGGGGGGGGGGGGGGGGGGGGGAGAAAGGATGAAACATTTAAAGAATGGGGGAAAGTGATAAGCAGCCAAAAAAACTCATCTATACCGGAGATAACTTGTGTCTATTTGTAACTTAACTTCTGGGGTGTGGTTACATCGGTCCGATTTTCTTACTCATTCCCATTTTCAGGATTCTGACTGATCTCTCATTTTCATATATATGCGGTCTACAACTATAGTATACCAAAGGAACCCCACCCCCCAACGCCATCAATGGAGAACTTTCTCAAATCGCATCATTGACTAAAACTGTCTAATGTGCAGAAGTTTAAATGCAGATTTGACCATAATTTGCTGTAGCAGAAGGAGGTTTCAGAATATTAGTTTGTGGGAAACCTGTTGGCCCAGAGGAACCAATGTACAATTTCTCAGTCTTTGTGCTTCCAGGATCAACTGAAATGCATCCTCATTAGTTTAATTGTATGCAGCCAAACAAAACATTGAAGGTTTTTAAATTTGCTCTTGGGTAACACTGGCAAGGCTGGGTTAACTGACCATCCCAAGTTGCCGAGGTGATGGCAGCAGTCCTTCGCTTTGAAGCGATTGTTTTACAACACAGTGGCTTGCTAGCCACTTTAGAGATAGCAAACCAAGTAGTGTAGACTAGAATCACCTGAAGGAGTGTCCAGATAGGAAATGCAGATTCCCTTCCTTGAAGGAAGGTGAACCAATTGGGTTTCAATGTCATTTATTTCTTGGTGCTTTCCAAAAATTACCAGATTTACCAAGTTCAATTTCACAACTTTCCATGGTTTGTTGACTCAACCTCTAGTCTAGTACCATAACCACATTATTATGGAACCTGTACTTTTTGCCTCTTCCCAAGCTAATGTACATCAAAATCTTTACACTTAAAAAAAAAGGCATACCAGCTTGGAAGCTCTTAACCAATGAAGAGACAATGGAATCTCAAGTTAGTTTCAAAAGGAATTACATTGGAAGCTGCTTTTGCATTTACAGTTCTAAATCTCAAAATTTAAAGAGTTGCAAAATGGTCAGTTTTGTTGAGTTCTAATAAGAACATAAGAAATAGGAGCAGGAGTAGGCCATTCGGCCCCTCGAGCCTGCCCCGCCATTCAATAAGATCATGGCTGATCTGATCTTGGCCTCAATGCCACTTTCCCACCCGCTCCCCATAACCCTCAACTCCTGTGGCTGAAATATCTGTCTATCTCCGCCTTGAATATATTAAATGACTCCGCCTCTACAGCTCTCTGGGGTAGAGAATTCCAAAGATTCATGACCCTCAGAGAAGAAATTCCTCCTCCTCTGTTTTAAATGGGCGACCCCTTATTCTGAAACTATGCCCCCTAGTTCTAGATTCCCCATGAGGGGAAACATCCTCCCTGCATCTACCCGGTCAAGCCCTCTCAGAATCTTGTATGTTTCAATAAGATCACACCTCATTCTTCTAAACTCCAATGAGTATAGGCCCAACCTGCTCAATCTTTCTCCACAAGACAACCCCTTCATCTCAGGAATTAACCTAGTGAACTTTCTCTGAACTGCTTCCAATGCAAGTATATCCCTCCTTAAATAAGGAGACCAAAACTGCACGCAGTACTCCAGGTATGGTCTCACCAGCACCCTGTACAGTTGTAGCAAGACTTCCCTACTTTTATACTCCATCCCCCTTGCAATAAAGGCCAACATTCCATTTGCCTTCCTAATTACTTGCTGTACCTGCATGCTAACTTTGTGTTTCATGTACGAGGACCCCCAGATCCCTCTGTACCACAGCATTATGTAGTCTCTCTCCCCATTTAAATAATAATTTGCTTTTTTATTTTTCCTACCGAAGTGGATAACCTCACATTTTCCCACATTATACTCATCTGCCAAATTTTTGCCCACTCACTTAACCTATCTATATCCCTTTGCAGACTCTGCCCTCCTCACAACTTGCTTTCCCACCTATCTTTGTACCGTCAGCAAATTTGGCTACAGTACACTCGGCCCCTTCATCCAAGTCATTAATATAGATTGTAAATAGTTGAGGCCCCAGCACTGATCCCAGTGGCACCCCACTAGTTAGTTTGCCAACTGGAAAATGAACCATTTATCCCAACTCCGTTTTCTGTTAGTTAGCCAATCCTCTATCCATGCTAATATATTACTCCCAACCCCATGAGCTCTTATCTTGTGCATTAACCTTTTATGTGGCACCTTATCGAATGCCTTCTGAAAATCCAAATACATGGCATCTACTGGTTCCCCTTTATCCACCCTGCTCATTACATCCTCAAAGAACTCTAGTAAATTTGTCACACGATTTCCCTTTCATAAAACTATGTTTACTCTGCTTGATTGTATTAGGATTTTCTGAATGTCCTGCTATTACTTCCTTAATAATGGATTCCAGCATTTTCCCCAATGACAGATGTTAGGCTAACTGGCCTATAGTTTCCTGCTTTTTGCCTCCCTCCTTTCTTTCTTGAACAGGGGCATTACATTTGCGGTTTTCCAATCTGCTGGGACCTCTCCAGAATCCAGGGAATTTTGGTAGATTACAATCAACGCATCCACTATCTCTGCAGCCACTTCTTTTAAGGCCCTAGGATGTAGGCCATCAGGTCCAGGGGACTTGTCAGCATTTAGTCCCATTAGTTTGCCTAGTACTTTTTCTCTAGTGATAGTCATTGTTTTAAGTTCCTCCCTCCCTATAGCACCTTGATTATCAATTATTGGGATGCTTTTAGTGTCTTCTACATTGAAGACCGATACAAAATATTTGTTCAAAGTCTCTGCCATTTCCCTGTTTCCCATTAATTCCCCAGTCCCATCCTCTAAGGGACCAACATTTACTTTAGCTACTCTCTTCCCTTTTATATACCTGTAGAAACCCCTTTTATATACCTGTAGAAACTCTTACTGTCTGTTTTTATATTTTTTGCTAGTTTACTTTCATAATCTATCTTCTCCCTCTATTATTATTTTTTTTAGTCATCCTTTGCTGGTTTCTAAAAATTTCCCAATCCTCTGGCCTACCATTAATCTTCACACACTGCCTTTTCTTTCAATTTGATACTATCCTTCACTTCGTTAGCCACGGATGGTTCATCCTTCTCGTAGAGTCTTTCTTTCTCACTGGAATAAACCTTTGCTGAGAGTTATGAAATATCTCCTTAAATGTCTGCCACTGCTTATCTACCGTCTTACCCTTTAATCTATTTTCCCAGTCTACTTTAGCCAACTGTGTCTTCATACCTTTATAATTGCCTTTATTTAAGTTTAGGACACTAGTTTCAGACCCAAGTTTCGCACCCTCAAACTGAATCTGAAATTCTATCATGCTATGATCACTCTTCCCTAGAGGATCCTTTACTATGAGATTAATTAATCCTGTCTCATTACACATTACCAGATCTAATAGCCTTCTCCCTGGTTGGTTCTACACGTATTGCTCCAAGAAACCATCCGAATACATTCTATGAACTCGTCCTCAAGGCTACTTGTCCAATCTATAAGATTAAAATCGCCCATGATTATCGCAGTACCTTTCTTACAAGCCCCTATTATTTCTTGATTTATACTGTCCTACAGTGTAGCTACTGTTAGGGGGCCTATAGTTACCAAGAAGACAAAAACTTAAGACATTGTACTCGGGTATCCATGGTGGAGAAAGAAAAAAGCACATCTTAAATACTAGCACTGCAATTATATGAATGTTTGCATAATCTTAAACACGCCAGTTTTTCCTCACTCTTCCTCTTCCAACTGGCAATGCTGAATGGCTGAGGATGTGAACAGAGTTGGTCATTTTTAGAGCAAACAGAGGCATTTCACATGTGAACTCAAATACATCGTTAGTTCTCTTCTGTTCACAATGTGTTCAACATAACTCACAAAGATAGCATCAAAGATCAAATAGATATAAACATTTGCCAGAGGCTTTAATCGAAGGAAAGGGCATTTTAAAATGCAAATAGAGTACTGTTTGTAAAGTTTGTCTATCTGGCAATTACACTGCACACTTTGCATCTCTGCAGTTGTTTCAGGCTTGCTGGGGTACAATTATATGGCAGACAGTCTACACTCAAAATGCCCCATCTTGTGTGCTTGGACAGTGAGTGGGAACCAGAAAGTGACAAAAGACACAGGAGACAGCCAAGAAACAGTGTTACATGATCAACTTATCACTATGAAAATGACAGCAAAACAGTAACCTAAGAATAGTAAAATGTCCTCTCTTCTGCCCCAACATCAAGGAATCCAATACTCACCATTGAGAATGTTCTTCATTTCACATGCCAGTCACATTGTGGCCTCAGGATTGGTGCGGGCCCATGTCAGACAGTTATTAATTTCCAAAGCTTTTCATCACATCATTCTGGACTGGCTTTGAACCCATGTTCCAGAAGATTAGATGTTCGAGTATCAAGGATGTAACTCAGCAGTAGTCTGTTTCTTCCAATCAGAGCTAAAATATGTTTGTGTACAAGAGGCCTGCTATCAGTACCAATTACACAATGCATTAATTGTCAAGGTCCTGTTTCTAAAGCATTTAGATGACAGACTACTTACCATAACAAACATTAAAAAGCTAATCATTCATAGCACTAAAATATGACAAATCAAGATTCACAAGTTCATTATTTGTAAGTACTTTATTTATTTAAAAAAGTCTCCCTTTCCACAGTGGTTGGAGGCCATTGCAGGGTTTGAAATTCCTACATGGCCAAAATCAGGTCAAGTTACTTCTTGAGATATGGAAAACTACCAGGGAGCCACAAGGAAGTGCTCCAACAGAAGTTGCCAATTCAAAGATATATTTCTTAAATCATGCCCCCAGGATGTCTAAAAATAAAATCATTCAATAAGCTGCAGACAGGACTGATCTACATCAAGAACTACTGCTATTAGAGAATGGAAAGAATGGAAAAATGAGATACAGCACGAAAGAAACATTTGTTTAATTACTGTTTAAATGCCACGTTTAATACACCATGGACTTTCACATGGGTATTTAAAGTGAATTTTAAACCTTGCATGGTCAACCACAGTTCAACTTTGCTTTTTTAAAAACACACCCAAGTTCCTCAAACTTCATTCATGAGTGACTGGTGAGAACTGGTGTCAATGGTCACTTCAACTTGAAACGGTTACCAAAGGGGTTAACATTAGTGCTAGCAGACCCTTTAAAAAAAACAGAAGTGGACTGGCACAGGTTTAAAAAAAAGTCACTGGTTACGTGGAATTCATTTCCTCCTAAAATGAAGGGCATGGCTTGCTCATTCATTTAATATAAATGCTTTTGCCACCCTTTATTGAACACAACTTCACTTCTGAAATTGCACAAATTGCCCACCAGCAGAGAATTTAGATCAGGGATCTCATCTTAAAAAATGTACTATCAAAAGCTTTGCATTGTCAATTTTCTTTTCACCTTGGCAACAGGATTTCCATTTCATAAACCAATACAAACTTTGATAGCTTTTTCTGCTATAGTGTGCTTTGTGTGCCAGCAGATCCAGTGGGCACGATTACCTGGAAATCACACCAGCTGCCGCCTGCTGCGTGGACTCCAGATCATGGACAGTCATCAGCAGGCTCCCAACCATTTTTCATGGTCCTGGACTGCAACAGTCTGCCTAGGGTAACAGCCATCTGTAGACAGGTTTCTTGTGCCTTTCAGGAGGTCCCAGTGCTGTGAGATAAGAAGACGAGTAAGCATCGATATGCAAGGGTGTGATGTACACGAATAGTAGGCACACAACAATTAGAGACAATATCCCCTTCTTGTTGCCCTACTGTAGTTGGCATGCGATGCGCAGAGGGGTGACGGAAACTCAAATCGCACAACCTAGACACTTGGGTTTATTCTTTAAATATAAAAAAGGGAGCAAAAGTCACACAAAAGACTGATTTCAATCCTTATGAAAGTTTTCAAAGCCAAAATAAGGCACACAGGCAACCATTTAAAAAAAGTTTATAATGGAATTTTTTCTATTTGTAAACCCAATTCTGAAGTGGAGAATTAAGCTTGGGAAGTGATATATTTTCTCAGATACTACTTACAGGAAGATTTTACCCAGTCTTTAGAAAGACGATCAAATTATTCAGTTCCTAGTCTAAACATGGTCACATCTGACATGCAACACTGCATTGTATAGAGTATTGCCAATGCAAAATATGCATCCAAACATTGGCTAACCTAAGCAATGCCTCCATTTTTAAATTCTCCTCCTCCTGCCCCCACCCTGCCCCGAGATATCTCCCCTCCTCTAATTCTGGCCTCTTGAGCATCACATTTTAATTGCTCCACCTAAAGCTCTTTCCCTCCTTTAAGAGCCTCCTTAAAACCTACCTCTGACCAAGCCTTTCGTCATCTGCTCTAGTATCTCATGTGGCTCGGTGTCAAATTTTGTTTGATAACGCTCCAGTGAAGTGCCCTGGGATGTTTTACTACATTAAGGACACTATATAAATGCAAGTTGTTGTTGAGAAACTTGGAAAGAAAAGCAATATGTATTTCCAGCATAAATAGAGGCAAATAGATTGGTTTAATTCATTGTTATTGCTTCACTGCCAGTTAAGATCAAAAATGAGAAGTCGCACAACACCAGGTTATAGTCCAACAGATTTATTTAAAATTACAAGCCTGACGAAGGGGCGACAGCTCCGAAAGCTTGTAATTTTAAATAAATCTGTTGGACTATAACCTGGTGTTGTGCGACTTCTCATTTTTGTCCACCCCAGTCCAACGTCGGCATCTCTGCATCATGACTACTAGTTAAGATCAAGGCTAGTGTGCAACACATCCTCTTTTCACCCCCGCCCCCAACCATTCAATCAAATTATCACTTCATATCCCATCAGGCCCCTAAGAGTGCAAGTTTTCAAAATTAGTGCAAGAATCAAAAAAATTTGGTTCAAGGGCATTTACCGACATAGCTAGTGGCAACATCCAAGCAGCAATGCTGAATAAAAGGTTTAGGTATGTAGGATGAAAAGCACACATGCAACCACACAAGCCACCATTTTGGCTACAAGCAAGAATCAGCACATTGTAGGTGACCTTTCCAACTCACCCACAGTTTAAATAGATGTTGGCTGAATTCAGGTGGTTGGGGGGAGCAGGGAAAGAGAAAACATTACAAACTGCCAGTATGAATTTCCTAATTATAGTCATGTCAACAGACACAGGGTGGTGCCAGACACTTCCTCATAAGGTGAAATCACTTCACACCAGCACATCTCCCATCTACTATCAGAACAGCATTACCTGCAGTGGAGATCAGAAAACTAACTGAGGATGTATTTGAAATAAAATTTATTTCAAAAGATCCTTTAGTTTCTAGAAACTAGCTTAAAAAGTCATACTTCCTGATGGAAATCTATAATCTTTTAAATTTACTTTTCTAAAATGTTATTCTTTTTGTAGAGATATATATAAAGACAGAAACATCTAAATGACACGTTTATTTTACAAGAGTAATTCAAAGCCCTACACACAACTTGCTTTATTTAAAGTCTTTGGTTTCTGATAGACCTGGTAGAATTGAGAATTCTAACTTGGAATTGTCTGTGATATAATTCAAATAAAATGGAGTCTTTAACTAGACCTCTGAATTCGCATTATCTTCCAACCCGTTATACATATCTTCAAAGTTTCTCTTTAGGAACGTCTCGGTTCTGTCTACATCTTTCTCCGACGAAGAATATTGCTCAGACATACTTTGTGACAACTGTCCATGCTCACCATTCCGGAGGGATTCAGCACTGGCTTGCTCGAAGCCTCCCCGCGAGTGTTCAAAGTAAGACAGGTAGTCTATCACGCTGTCGCCCTCCTCTTCCCAGTAGCTGGGGCAGCCGGCCGCCTGCTTTTTGAGTTCTTGGTATTTCTCGTGCATGAGAAACTGCGTCGTGTTCCTCGGGGCTCTCATGCCCGGCGCCCTTTTGCCATTGACATTAACGGGTCGGAGCAGAGCCCGGAGGTCGGCGTGGCGGCTGGCGCTGCGGCCTCTTGCAAACCCGCGCTGCCGCTGTTGCTGTTGTTGCTGCTGCCGTTTCCTCTTCCTCCACTTCGGCTGGCGGGCACAGCAGCACTTGGGTCTACACCGCTTGGACCTCTTCGGGTAAGACTGGGGCTTCCTCCAGCCTTCATTTACAACGTTACCTCCCATAGTCTCCACGGAAAACAACAAAAAAAAATAATAAAATAAAATCTACCAGCACCACTTTTTTTTTTTAAAAGCCCAACCTTAATTGGAAGTCAATGGCCTCCTTTTGGTAGGCAGCCCAGTGCAACACACACACACACAAAACAAACTGGACCTTGGGCCTTCCAGACAAGCCCTGAAGGACTCAACAGAAAGTTGTTTCAAGAGACTAGGTGGCTTTCTTGACAACCCAGGAGAGAGTGAGAGAGAAGGGGCACAGCAAACACTGAGATCCCCAAAAAAACTCCCACCTCAAAAAAAAAATCCCCCTTCCCAGCGCAGCAGATTATCGTCGTCCACACTTAAACTGCTTAACTCTTGGAGGGAGAGAGAAGAAAACATAAAATATGAAATTCTCTCTTGTTTATAATGAAACCTAGCCTACGCCGCCGTCAGTACCTGGCGGAGCGTCGCCTCCCGCTGCTCCCTCCGCCTCTCCCTGCGGACTCACTAACGGCGTTCTGGAAACCTCGCTTTATAGACGCGGACGGCGCGCGCAGCCCGGGGAGAGAGGGGGGACGGGGCAGCGGAGGGGGCGGGGTCACGACGTTGCCACGGGAGACAGCCAATCAGGAGCCGCCCACTGACGTCGCTGGCAGCACAACAGTTGCCCGGATGACGGTTGCTAGGCACCTGAGGTTTTTTTTAACCACCGACCCTCCCACCCTCCTCCCTTCGTCTGGGGGTCGTCTATTATTACATTTAATATATATATTTATATATATTAGGACGGTTTTATTTTTTTGGAAAGAAAAGACTTGCATTTATAGAGTGCCTTTCACGACCACCTGACATCCCAAAGCACTTTACAGCCAATGAGGTACTTTTGAAGTGTAGTCACTGTTGTAATGTGGGAAACGCAGCAGCCAATATGCGCACAGCAAGCTCCCACAAATAGCAATGTGATAATGACCAGATCATCTGTGATGTTGATTGAGGAATAAATATTGGCCAGGACACCGGGGATAACTCCCCTGCTCTTTGAGATAGTGCCACAGGATTTTTTATGTCCACCCGAGAGGGCAGACATAACGTCTCAGTTTAACGTCTCGTCCGAAAGACGGCAGCTCCGACAGTGCAGTATTCCCTCAGTACCGCACGGGGAGTGTCAGCCTAGATTTTTGTGCTCCAGCCTCTGGAGTGATTCAGAGGTGAGAGTGCTACCCACTGAGCCACAGCTGACACTTAAAAGCAAAGTTTGAGAAGGTGCATGGGGTGGTAAGGTAGGCAGGTACATGGGGTAGTAGGGTGGGCAGGTACATGGGGCGGTAGGGTGGGCAGGTACATGGGGCGGTAGGGTGGGCAGGTACATGGGGTGGTAGGGTAGGCAGGTACATGGGGCGGTAGGGGAGGCAGGTACATGGGGCGGTAGGGTGGGCAGGTACATGGGGCGGTAGGGTGGGCAGGTACATGGGGCGGTAGGGTGGGCAGGTACAGGGGGCGGTAGGGTGGGCAGGTACAGGGGGTGGTAGGGTAGGCAGCTACATGGGGTGGTAGGGTGGGAAGGTACATGGGGTGGTAGGGTGGGCAGGTACATGGGGCGGTAGGGTAGGCAGGTACATGGGGCGGTAGGGTGGGCAGGTACATGGGGCGGTAGGGTAGGCAGGTACATGGCGCGGTAGGGTGGGCAGGTACATGGGGCGGTAGGGTGGGCAGGTACATGGGGCGGTAGGGTGGGCAGGTACATGGGGTAGTAGGTACATGGGGTAGTAGGGTGGGCAGGTACATGGGGTGGCAGAGTGGGCAGGTACATGGGGTGGTAGGGTGGGCAGGTACATAGGGTGGTAAAATGGGCAGGTACATGGGGTAGTAGGGTGGGCAGGTACATGGGGTGGTAGAATGGGCAGGTACATGGGGTAGTAGGGTGAGCAGGTACATGGGGTGGTAGGGTGGGCAGGTACATGGGGTGGCAGGGTGGGCAGGTACATGGGGTGGTAGGGTGGGCAGGTACATGGGGTGGTAGGGTGGGCAGGTACATGGGGTGGCAGGGTGGGCAGGTACATGGGGTGGTAGGGTGGGCAGGTACATGGGGTGGCAGGGTGAGCAGGTACATGGGGTGGCTGGGTGAGCAGGTACATGGGGCGGTAGGGTGGGCAGGTACATGGGGTGGTAGAATGGGCAGGTACATGGGGTGGTAGGATGGGCAGGTACATGGGGTGGTAGAATGGGCAGGTACATGGGGTGGTAGAATGGGCAGGTACATGGGGTGGTAGAATGGGCAGGTACATGGGGTGGTAGGGTGGGCAGGTACATGGGGTGGTAGGGTGGGCAGGTACATGGGGTGGTAGGGTGGGCAGGTACATGGGGTGGCAGGGTGGGCAGGTACATGGGGTAGTAGAATGGGCAGGTACATGGGATAGTAGAATGGGCAGGTACATGGGGTGGTAGGGTAGGCAGGTACATGGGGTGGTAGGGTGGGCAGGTACATGGGGTGGTAGGGTGGGCAGGTACATGGGGTGGTAGAATGGGCAGGTACATGGGGTGGTAGGGTAGGCAGGTACATGGGGTGGTAGGGTGGGCAGGTACATGGGGCGGTAGGGTGGGCAGGTACATGGGGTGGTAGGGTGGGCAGGTACATGGGGTGGTAGGGTGGGCAGGTACATGGGGTGGTAGAATGGGCAGGTACATGGGGTGGTAGGGTGGGCAGGTACATGGGGTGGTAGGGTGGGCAGGTACATAGGGTGGTAGAATGGGCAGGTACATGGAGTGGTAGAATGGGCAGGTACATGGGGTGGTAGGGTGGGCAGGTACATGGGGTGGTAGGGTGGGCAGGTACATAGGGTGGTAGAATGGGCAGGTACATCGGGTGGTAGAATGGGCAGGTACATGGGGTGGTAGAATGGGCAGGTACATGGGGTGGTAGGGTGGGCAGGTACATGGGGTGGTAGGGTGGGCAGGTACATGGAGTGGTAGGGTAGGCAGGTACATGGGGTGGTAGGGTGGGCAGGTACATGGGGTGGCAGGGTGAGCAGGTACATGGAGTGGTAGGGTAGGCAGGTACATGGGGTGGCAGGGTGAGCAGGTACATGGGGTGGTAGGGTGGGCAGGTACATGGGGTGGTAGGGTGGGCAGGTACATGGAGTGGTAGGGTAGGCAGGTACATGGGGTGGTAGGGTGGGCAGGTACATGGGGTGGTATGATGGGCAGGTACATGGGATGGTCGGGTAGGCAGGTACATGGGGTGGCAGGGTGAGCAGGTACATGGGGTGGTAGGGTGGGCAGGTACATGGGGTGGCAGGGTGAGCAGGTACATGGGGTGGCAGGGTGAGCAGGTACATGGGGTGGCAGGGTAGGCAGGTACATGGGAAGGTAGGGTGAGCAGGTACATGGGGTGGTAGGGTGAGCAGGTACATGGGGTGGCAGGGTAGGCAGGTACATGGGAAGGTAGGGTGAGCAGGTACATGGGGTGGTAGGATGGGCAGGTACAGTTCAAGGCAGGTAAAACAAAGGTGAAGCAATGCTTTATAAGGTGAGGAATCATAGAATCTTACAGCACAGAAGGAAGGCCATTCGGCCCATCGTATCTGTGCAAGCTCTTTTGAAAAATCTATCAATTTAGTCCCACAGTGTCTGCTCTTTTCCCATAGTCCTGCACATTTCTCCTTTTCAAGTACATATCCAATTCCCTTTTGAAAGTTACTATTGAATCTAATTCCATCACCTTTTCAGGGAATGCATTCCAGATCATAACAACTTGCTCCTTCTTTCCTCCCTGGGTTTTTTGCCAATTATCTTAAATCTGTGTCCCCTGGTTACCGACACTTTTGTCAGTGGAAGCAGTTTCTCCCCATCAACTGTATCAAAACACCTCACAATTTTGAGCACCTTAATTTGTACACATTAAATGATAATTTACATAGAATAGCAGAGCAGAGGGACCTTTACGAAGGTTCACGAGGTTGATTCCGGAGATGAAAGGGTTGTCTTATGAAGAAAGGTTGAGCAGGTTGGGCCTATACTCATTGGAGTTTAGAAGAATGAGAGGGGATCTTATTGAAACATAAAAGATTCTGAAGGGGCTTGACAGGGAGATGCAGAGAGGATGTTTCCCCTCGTGGGGGAATCTAGAACTAGGGGGCATAATTTCAGAATAAGGGGTTGCCCATTTAAAACAGAAATGAGGAGGAATTCCTTCTCTCAGAGGGTCGTGAATCTTTGGAATTCTCTTCCCCAGAGAGCTGTGGAGGCTGAGTCATTGAATATATTTAAGGTGGAGAGAGACAGATTTTTGAATGGTAAGGGAGTCAAGGGTTATGGGGAGCGGGCAGGGAAGTGGAGTTGAGGCCAAGATCAGATCAGCCATGATCTTATTGAATGGCGGAGCAGGCTCGAGGGGCCAAATGACCGACTCCTGCTCCTACGTCTTATGTTCTTATGTTTAGTGCACAGACACATGGCAACAATTTGCTGCAGGTCAGTGAGTTCAACCGAACTAGTATTAATTGAGGGAAAGTTTACAAAAGTCATTTAATAACTGTTAAAAGGCAAAGAAATGTGGAGAATAGTGGTGTTGAGGCCAAGATCAGATCTAATCAGGCGGTTCAGCTGGTTAATATATCGAATAATGGGTAGCTGAGAGTGATTGTGGGCCATAATCGAATTGAGGTGTAGTCACATTGGATGCAGGCTGATGACACAGTCTGTGTAGTTGATCCCGGATGATTTCTATTAGTAAGATTTGTTCATTGGGCAGCTACCTAGAGCGGACTATCAGGGTGCAACCGAATGTCCATATGTTCATACAAGAACAAAACTACAAGGAGCAGTTGAGGCGAATATCACAGATGCCTTTAAGAGGAAGCTAGATAAAGACATGCGGGAGAAAGGAATAGAAGGATATGCTGATAGGGGTGAGATGAAGTAGGGAGGGAGGAGGCTCGTGTGGAGCATAAACATCAGCGTAGACCAGTTGGGCCGAATGGCCTGTTTCTGTGCTGTAAATACTATGTAACCATGTAATTTGCATTTACATAGCATCTTTAATGTCCCAAGGCATCCCAAAGGCACCTCAGAGAAGCGTAAGGTCATTAAGGGTGACTGGCTGGTAGATAAAGCCATAAAAAGTCAAACTGAACCTTTGATTTTGCATCTTAGAGGCATGGAACACAAAAGCAAGGAGGCAACTTATACTTTAAATATAGGAGGGGTCCAGTGACAATGGGCGGGCGGGCATGCCAATAGTGGTTTGTGCTATTGGCAACACATTGTCAGTGGCAGTTTCTAACCCTAACCTCAATCCCAGGTCCTAACCCTAAACTCTAAAATGCGTATTGTCAATAGCGTGATGCGGGGTTGCTTGCGGTGTCAGTAGTCATTGTGACGTCATCGTTAATGCTGGTCAGTTGCATTGTCAATAGTCACTTAGTTAAATTATAAATTGGCGTATTGTGCACAGTTTTGGGTACCCCATTATAGAAAGGATATGAACAAAATTGAAATGGTCTGTAGCAACGTAAGCTGCACTGCCTCCTGCGAGGCCTGCCTCCCCCAATGCACAGCCCATACAAATTTTTTGCACACGGGCGGTATCTACAATATAAAAGCCAGGGAGCGGCCTGAGCGGGACTTGCAGATGACTGCGCGGCCGCGCGGGGACATTGGTCTGTAGATTCACTGGAAAGTTTCCAGGGATGAGGTGTAACAGTTATGAATGGAGATTTGCAATTAAGGTTTTTCATTGGAGTAGAAAAGTTTGGGGATGACCTGATTAAGGTCTTCAAGATTATGAGGGCTGTGCTAAGGAGGATAGCGACAGATTTGTTTTTATTGGTCGTCAAGGCAGTAACAAGAGGGGACAGATTTAAGAATAAAGAATTAAAGGGGGGCGGGGGGGGGTGGGTGGTTGAAAAAATTGTTTACATAGAGGATGGTTAGAATATGGACTTTTCTGCCAGAAACTGTTGTTAAAACAGAATCCATAAGTACTTGGAAATTTGTTGCTAGAAAAAGAGGAATTAAAAAGTATGTATGAGGAGAGAACAGGATTGGGATTAGACTAGCGTGGCTCATATAATGAAAAATAAACACTGATATAGACCAGCTCTCTTCACCACTTCACAACCCCTCCACCGCCTCTGTGCTGCTTGAGTGCTTGTCCGATATCCAGTCCTCGATGAGCCGCAGTTTCTTCCAGTTAAATATTGGGAAGGCTTAAGCCATCGTCTTTGGCCCTGCCACAAACTCCATACCCTTGGCACTGGATTCCATCCCCATCTCCGGGCACTGCCTCAGGTTGAACCACACTGTTTGCAACCTTATTCTATTCAACTTCAAGCTGAGCTTCTGAGCCCTGTATCTTCAACATCACAAAGACTGTCCACTTCCACCTCTGCACTATTGCCCACCTCCGCCCTTGCCTCAGCCCATCTTCTGCTCAAACTATCATCCAAGTATTTGTCATCTTCAGACTTGACTATTCCAGTGCTCTGCTTGTTTCAATGACAACAACAACTTGTATTTATATAGTGCCTTTAATGAAGTAAAATGTCCCAAGGCTCTTCACAGGAGCGTTATCAAATAAAGATTGACACGAGCCACATAAGGAGAAATTAGGACAGATGAGAGGTAGGTTTTAAGGAGCGTTTTAAAGGAGGAAAGAGAGGTAGAGAGGTTTAGGGAGAGAATTCCAGAGCTTAGGGCCTTAGCAGCTGAAGGCACGGCTGCCAATGGTGGAGCGATTAAAATCGGGGATACTCAAGAGGCCAGAATTGAAGGAACGCAGCTATTTCAGAAGGTTGTAGCATTGGAGGAGATTACAGAGATAGGGAGGGGTGAGGCCATGGAGGGATTTGAAAACAAGGATGAGAATTTTAAAATCGAGGCGTTGCTTAACCGGGAGCCAATGTAGTCAGCGAGCACAGGGGTGATGGACAAATGGGACTTGGGGCGTGTTAGGAGACAAGCAGCAGAGTTTTCGATGACCTCAAGAGGATAGAAAATGGGAGGCCTGGCAGGAGTGTGTTGGAATAGTCAAGTCTAGAGGTAACAAAGGCATGAATGAGGGTTTTGGCAGCAGATTTCACTCTCTAAACGTCAACTCATTTAAAATGCTGTTGCTCATATACTATCCCGCAACAATTCCTGCTCACCCATCACTCCTGTCCTCACTGGCGTAAGAACAGGAGGAGGCCATTCAGCCCCTTGAGCCCGTCCTGCCATTCAATGAGATCAAGGCTGATCTGTATCCTAACTCCATTTACCCACTTTGGCTCCATGTCCCTTAATACCCTTGGCTAGCAAAAATCTATTGATCTCAGATTTAAAATTATTAATTGCGCTCGCATCTACTGCATTTTGTGGGAGAGAGTTCCACACTTCTACCACCCTTTGCCTGAAGAAGTGCTCCCTAACTTCTTTCCTGAATGGCCTGGCTCCGATTTTAAGGCTCTGACCCCTGTCTGAGACTCTCCCACCAGCAGAAAAAGTTTCTCTCTATCAACCCTATCAATGCCTTTCAAAATCCTAAAAACCTCAATTAAATCACCCCTTAACCTTTTATATTCCAGGGAATACAAGCCTAGCTTATGTAATCACTCCTCATAATTTAACCCTTTGAGCCCTAAGCGTCTTTGGGCCTCCACTGTTCCTAGCTTTTCGCCATATAAAAAATACTCAGATCTATCCTTTTTTGATCCAAAATGGATGACCTCACACTGGGTTGAAATCCATCTGCCACAGTTTTGCCCACTCACTTAATCTATCATTGTCTCTTTGTTATTTTATGCTCCAGTTTACACTACTTACAATATGGCTATCTATTGTGTTGTCTAAGAATGTAATAAATATAGTGAATAGTTGAGGCCCCAGCACAGATCCTTGTGGGACACCACTAGTCATTTCCTTCCAATTCGTGTACAAACCCTTTATCTCTACTGTCCTCTACCACCTAACCAGGTCAATAATTTGGCTTCAATTCCTACATTGGCACTAATTTAAAATTCTCATCCTCATGTTTAAATCTTTTCATTGTCTTACCCCTCCCTATCTATATAACCACCTCTAGCCATACAACCGTACAGCCCCTGCCCCACACCACGCTACCACCCCCCCACCAAAACTCTGGAACTCCCTCCTCATACCAATCTGTCTCGCCACCTCCCTTTCATAAGAACATAAGAGCATAAGAAATAGGAGCAGGAGTAGGCCATTCGGCCCCTCGAGCCTGCAATAAGATCATGGCTGATCTTCTACCTCAACTCCACTTTCCTGCACTATCCCCACATCCCTTGATTCCCTTAATATCCAAAAATCTATCAATCTCTGTCTTGAAGATATTCAACGACTGAGCCCCGACAGCCCACTGGGGTAGAGAATTCCAAAGATTCACCACCCTCTGAGTGAAGAAATTTCTCCTCATAGAATCATAGAAATTTACAGCATGGAAGGAGGCCATTTCGGCCCATCGTATCCCCGCCGGCCAACAAAGAGCTCTCCAGCCTAATTCCACTTTCCAGCTCTTGGTCTGTAGCCCTGTAGGTTACGGCACTTCAAGTGCACATCCAAGCACTTTTTAAATGTGGTGAGGGTCTCTGCCTCTACCATCCTTTTCAGGCAGTGAGTTCCAGACCCCCACCACCCTCTGGGTGAAGAAATTTCCACTCAAATCTCCTCTAAACCTCCTACCAATTAATTTAAATCTATGCCCCATGGTTGTTGACCCCTCTGCTAAGGGAAATAGGTCCTTCCTGTCCACTCTATCTAGGCTCCTCATAATTTTATACACCTCAATAAGGTCTCCCCTCAGCCTCCTCTGTTCCAAAGAAAACAAACCCATCCTATCTAATCTGTCCTCATGGCTAAAATTCCCCAGCCCAGGCAACATCCTCGTAAATCTCCTCTGCACCCTCTCTAGTGCAATCACATCTTTCCTGTAATGTGGTGACCAGAACTGCACGCAGTACTCTAGCTGAGGCCTAATTAGTGTTTTATACAGTTGAAGCATAACCTCCCTGCTCTTACATTCTATGCCATGGCTAATAGAGGCAAGTATTCCGTATGCCTTCTTAACCACCTTATCTACCTGTCCTGCTACCTTCAGGGATCTGTGGACATGCACTCCAAGGTCCCTTTGTTCCTCTACACTTCTCAGTGTCCTACCATTTAATGTGTATTCCCTTGCCTTGTTAGCCCTCCCCAAATGCATTACATCACACTTCTCCGGATTGAATTCCATTTGCCACTGTTCTGCCCACCTGACCAGTTCATTGATATCTTCCTGCAGTCTACAGCTTTCTTCTTCATTATCAACCACACCACCGATTTTAGTATCATCTGCAAACTTCTTTATCATAGCCCCTACATTCAAGTTTAAATCATTGATATATACCACAAAAAGCAAGGGACCCAGTACTGAGCCCCGCGGAACCCCACTGGAAACAGCCTTCCAGTCACAAAAACACCCATCAACCATCATCTCAGTCCTAAATGGCTGACCCCTTATTCTGAGACTGTGACCCCTGGCTCTAGACTCCCCAGCCAGGGGAAATATCCTCCCTGCATCTACTCTGTTAAGCCCTGTAAGAAATTTGTATGTTTCAATGAGATCCCCTCTCATTCTTCTGAATTCAAGAGAATACAGGCCTAGTTTACTCAATCTCTTCTCATACGACAGTCCCGCCATCCCAGGAACCAGTCTGGTGAACCTTCGTTGCACTCCCTCTATGGCAAGTATATCCTTCCTTAGGTAAGGAGACCAAAACTGTACATAATACTTCAGGTGTGGTCTCACCAGGGCCCTATATAATTGCAGTAAGACATCTTTACTCTTATACTCAAATCCTCTTGTAATAAAGGTCAACATACCATTTGCTTTCCTAATTGCTTGCTGTACCTGCAAGTTAACTTTCAGTGATTCGTGTACAAGGACACCCAGGTCCCTCTGAACACCAACATTTCCCAATCTCTCAAGATTTTCCTCCTATAAGCCCCTCCTAAAAACCCACCTCGTCGATCAAG
Organism: Squalus acanthias; assembly: GCA_030390025.1. Taxonomy (NCBI): domain Eukaryota; kingdom Metazoa; phylum Chordata; class Chondrichthyes; order Squaliformes; family Squalidae; genus Squalus; species Squalus acanthias. Next base: position 115,011,038 of record CM059435.1, read on the forward strand.
CATTTGGTCACCCCTCCTAATATCTGTTTCTTTGACTCGGCGTCCACCTTTTTGTCTGATTACACCTCTGAAGCACCTTGGGATATTTTTCTACGTTATCAATGCTATATGAATGGTCGAATGAAAAATAGGCATGACCTAAATGATTAAGGAACCTAGAAGGAGAGGAAATAACAGACGTAAGACTGCATAATAACCAGATGGATACTGGAGCAGGTTACAATTAGAAAGCACTACCCCATCAATCTACTCTCAATCATCAGCAAAGTGATGGAAGGTGTCGTCGACAGTGCTATCAAGCGGCACTTACTCACCAATAACCTGCTCACCAATGCTCAGTTTGGGTTCTGCCAGGACCACTCGGCTCCAGACCTCATTAGAGCCGTGGTCCAAATATGGACAAAGGAGCTGAATTCCAGAGGTGAGGTGAGAGTGACTGCCCTCGACATCAATGCAGCATTTGACCGAGTGTGGCATCAAGGAGTCCTAGTAAAACTGAAGTCAATGGGAATCGGTGGGAAAACTCTCCACTGGCTGGAGTCATACCTAGCACAAAGGAAGATGGTTGTGGTGGTTCGGGGCCAATCATCTCAGCTCCAGGACATCGCTGCAGGAGTTCCTCAGGGCAGTGTCCTAAGCCTAACCATCTTCAGCTACTTCATCAATGACCTTTCCTCCATCATAAGGTCAGAAGTGGGGATGTTCGCTGATGACTGCACAGTGTTAAGTTCCATTCGCAACAACTCAGATAATGAAGCAATCCATGCCCGCATGCAGCAAGACCTGGACAACATTCAGGCTTGGGCTGATAAGTGGCAAGTAACATTTGCGCCCACAAGTGCCAGGCAATTACCATCTCCAACAAGAGAGAGTCTAACCACCTCCCCTTCACATTCAGTGGCATAACCATCGTCGAATCCCCCACCATCAACATCCTGGGGGTCACCATTGGCCAGAAACTTAACTGGACCAGCCACATAAATACTGTGGCTGCAAGAGCAGGTCAGAAGCTTGGTATTCTGCGGCGAGTGACTCACCTCCTGACTCCCCAAAGCCTTTCCACCATCTACAAGGCACAAGTCATGATGAGTGCAGCTCCAACAACACTCAAAAAGCTCGACACCATCCAGGACAAAGTAGCCCGCTTGACTGGCACCCCATCCATCACCTTCAACATTCACTCCCTCCACCACCAGCGCACCGTGTCTGCAGTGTGTACCATCTACAAGATGCACTGCAGCAACTCGCCAAGGCTCCTTGGACAGCACCTCCCAAACCTGCAACCTCTACCACCTAGAAGAACAAGGGCAATAGGCACATGGGAACACCACCACCTCCAAGTCCCCCTCCAAGTCACACACCACCCAGACTTGGAAATATACTGCCGTTTCTTCATCGTCGCTGGATCAAAATCCTGAAACTCCCTCCCTAACAGCACTGTGGGAGCACCTTCACCACAAGGACTGCAGCAGTTCAGGAACGTGGCTCACCACCACCTTTTCAAGGGCAACTAGGGATGGACAATAAATGCTGGGCCTTGCCAGCGACGTCCACATCCCGCGAATGAATTTTAAAAAATTGCTCTGCAAAAGGAGAAGATTACTACATAAACTCTCATTTTTTGTTCATGCACAAATCTACATTGGGCCGGATTTTCCGACCCCCACAGGTACGTACGAGGTGTGTACACACCTGTAAGGGCCGCGCAAGTGCCGGGTTTTGGCGTGAAAAGCGCATGCGCTAAAACCCGGCACTTGCGATCTGTCAAGAATCCTCTTGACTGATTGGACGCCTGCCTGGGAGAAGGGGCTCCGCGGGCAGAGAATTCCGCTTTCTGCACAACCTCCGCCCGCTGAAAACCTTTAAAAATCTTACGCCTGGTAAAAGCCTGCGTAAGGACTGCTTTTACCAGCATAAGGGGGAAAAATTCAGTTGGTTGCACCTCCCGTTTGCGCCTTAAGAGGGCGCTAATGGGGCGCAAAGCAACTAGTGCCCGGGCGCGGCGATGCTTGCGCCGCTCGCGAAATTAACTAGACATTTTGCGGCAGCGCTAAACAGTACCGCCACGATCTCCTGCGCCGGCAGATCGTGACGTCAGTCGAGTGCGCAATGCCCCGGAGCAGATATTGAGTGGCGCCCCCTGCCTTACCGCCTGCCGCTAGCAACGACAGGTTGAGGGGAGCGTTTTGCAGTCAGGAAGGGACTGGGGGAGCGCTATTTAAAGGCGACTGCTTCCTGCCTTTTATTGTTGGTGACATTTTTGAACCACGCATTCTGAGAGAGAGAGAGAGAGACTTCTGGAGAGATTCAACGCTGTGTGAAGGAGTTTTGGGTACTGAGCAGCACTTTGCAGGTTCATTTTGATTTGCCCTTCCTTGTATCGATTTAGAAGAGACTGTGGGGGCTGCACTCTGAGCTCTTTCCCTGGTACTCTCCATTGTTCTTTCCAGCAGATTTGATGTACAGGTCTCTCCAGGCCGAGATTCAAGGCTGCAATGAGCAGGATGTGGATGGAAAGCAAGATCAACCCTCCCCTTTAAGAACTGGCCCGTGCCATTGTGTCTGTGTTCCATTGCTGACTGACATCACATGAGCTTCGCCAGCGCTCTGAGGTAGCGCCTCGCTCCTCGGCCTTTGCGCCTTAAGACAGGTGTGAAGCACCTGATTTAGCGCTCCACTCACCTCCAGGGGCGATAAAAGTCAAGTTTGCAGTCAGAGGCGATAATTAGCGCCAGGCGCTAATCTTTGCGCCCGGCCGATAATTGCGCCCCAAACGGGGTGATACTGAATTTTTGCCCCTAAGAGTTTAAAAAAATAAAACATTTTCACTCATTTATAATTTTAAAATACCTTTAAAAAAGGTAAGTTTATTTTAGCCATGTAAATTTTTTAATTTTTTTCCCCAAAAATTGCATTTTTGTTTAAAATATTTAATTTTTTGTAATTTTAACTAATTTTAAATATGTGATTTTAAAAAAATGTGTATTTAATGATTAACTGTGTTTTTAAGTGATCCCTATTCATACTTTTGACAGATCGGTGCGTAGAGACCTGTCAAAAGTGTGAAGAGGGATTCCCTTCTTTGATTGGTTCCCCATGTCCCACGTGATCCGAGGGGCGCTTGCGAACCGCCTGCGCCCCTGGGATACCTGGGCCTCTGCGCATTTCGAAGAGCAGAGGCCCAGGATCGGAAGTCTCGGGACCTACGGAGCCAGCAGGTAAGTGTGTAGATTTTTTTCGATCGGAGGCATCTGCCCGCAGGAAGCCTCCAATCAGAAATTCAGGCCCAATATATTTCACAACTGTTCTAAGTGACTGAGGAGAGGGAAGAGAAAGGGGATTTGCCTCTGAATGACTAACATTGGGCGTCCTTTTTACAAACTCAAACTTCCCGGTTGTTTTGTCATTAGAGGGAATCACATTTGGTGTTCAGCTTTACAGACAATTGACTCGAGGGGAAGATAGCTGCAAGGTAATCTCGTCATTGGATCAAGCCATATCAATCCCTGATGGTTCTTGGGGCTAGAGTATGGGTGGCATACAGACCAGTCCCAAAAGGTTTCCACTAAATAGTATAAGGTGGCCACTTTCTATTACAGTACAAGAGGATAACTGTTCAAATACAATTGTATATATAATTGACATTTAACAAAAAAGACCTTTGATAAGTGCTACAATATTTCATTCAGAGAAACTTATTACCAGAAAAGTTTGTAGAGAAAGATAGAATTAAACTGGGTCATAGTAGCAAATTATGTCAAGTACCCTTTGCTGGGGTGCAGTGTCAATAACCAGGGGGCATAGTTTCAAGGTAAGGGGCAGGAGGTTTAGAGGGGATTTGAGGAAAAACTTTTTTACCCAGAGGGTGGTTGGAATCTGGAACTCACTGCCTGAAAGGGTGGTAGAGGCAGGAACCCTCACAACATTCAAGAAGCATTTAGATGAGCACTTGAAACGCCATAGCATACAAGGCTATGGACCAAGTGCTGGAAAATGGGATTAGAATAGATAGGGCTTGATGGCCGGCGCAGACACGATGGGCCGAAGGGCCTCTTTCTGTGCTGTATAACTCTATGGGGGAAAAATTCAGTTGGTTGTGCCTCCCGTTAGCACCTTAAGAGGGCGCTAATGGGGCGCAAAGCAGCTAGCGCCCGTGCGCGGCGATGTTTGCACCGCTCGCGAAATTAACTAGACATTTTGCGGCGGCGCTAAACACTACCGCCACGATCTTCTGCGCCAGCAGATCGTGACGTCAGTCGAGTGCGCAACGCCCCGGTATCGCCCCGGAGCGGATATTGAGTGGCGCCCCCTGCCTTACCGCCTGCTGCTAGCAACGACAGGTTGAGGGGAGCGTTTTGCAGTCAGGAAGGGACTGGGGGAGCGCTATTTAAAGGCGACTGCTTCCTGCCTTTTATTGTTGGTGACATTTTTGAACCACGCATTCTGAGAGAGAGAGAGAGAGACTTCTGGAGAGATTCAACGCTGTGTGAAGGAGTTTTGGGTACTGAGCAGCACTTTGCAGGTTCATTTTGATTTTCCCTTCCTTGTATCGATTTAGAAGAGACTGTGGGGGCTGCACTCTGAGCTCTTTCCCTGGTACTCTCCATTGTTCTTTCCAGCAGATTTGATGTACAGGTCTCTCCAGGCCGAGATTCAAGGCTGCAATGAGCAGGATGTGGATGGAAAGCAAGATCAACCCTCCCCTTTAAGAACTGGCCTGCGCCATTGTGTGTGTGTTCCATTGCTGACTGACATCACATGAGCTTCGCCCGCGCTCTGAGTTAGCGCCTTGCTCCTCAGCCTTTGCGCCTTAAGACAGGTGTGAAGCGCCTGATTTAGCGCTCCAATCACCTCCAGGGGCGATAAAAGTCAAGTTTGCAGTCGGAGGCGATAATTAGCGCCAGGCGCTAATCTTTGCGCCCAGCTGATAATTGCGCCCCAAATGGGGCGATACTGAATTTCTCCCCCTATGACTCTATGACTATCACCCTACAATCCCTCATTTCATTTCTAAAAGACAGTATTGACAGTGAGCCACACCTTTCCTTTCTTAGTGAGACCAGTCACATGATGCATTCGGAAAGACCTAGGGGGGAAAAATTGGGTTGGTCTGCGCCTCTCGTTAGCTCCCCCGGGGGGCGCTAACAGGGCGCAAATCCCCCAGCACCCGGGCGCGAAATTCAGCGGGAGGTTAGCGGTGGCAGTAGCCGGTAGCGCCCTGCGCCGCTGCGCCGCTGCGCCGCCGGCGACGACGTCATCGCCGTGCACAGTGCCCCGCTTGTGCCCCGGCCGCAAACTTCCCTTGTGCCCCCTGACCTATCGCGGGACGATATGTCCGACAGGGTCAGGGGGCGTTTTTGCAGTGGAGGCGGCGCTACGTAAAGTGCAGGTGTCAGGCGGCCATTTTTATTTTGGCCGACTGCCAACACCTGCCCCCTTTCACTTTTGTATGCGGGGTGCCGGCTGCGATCGCCGGGCTGTTTTCACGGCTCCCCGGTGGTCCAACAGGCGGCCCCGGTGCGTGCAGCGCTAGGCCCCTCCCCTTTAATCAGGGGAGGGAGGCCCGCAATGACGTGGCGCTACGTGCTGCCGTGCGTGGCGCTGTTGCACGTAGCGCCATGAAATTCAGTAGTAGCGCCCCAAGCAGGAGGTGGAACGCTTTCCAGTAGCGCCCCACCTCCTGCTTGGGGCGCTACTACTGAATTTACGGTGGAGGGGCGCTAACCTCCGGCGACGTTAACGCCCCAAAATGGGCGCCACCCAATTTTTTCCCCCTTAGTCTTGCTGCTGAATTGATGATGTGGAATTCAAGAAGGCCTCAAAAGTCATTTAAGAATGTTGCGAAGAGCTGCTACCAGCGGTCTAGCTAAGTGGCCATCATAGGTGAGCGTTACAACAAGAACTACTTACATTTATATGGCGCCTTTAACGCAATAAAACATCCCAAGGCGTTTCACGGGGTTGATTATCAAACAAAATTTGTCACCCTGCCACATAAGGAGATATTAGGAAAGATGACCAAAAGCTTGGTCAATGATCGAGGTTTTAAGGGGCGTCTTAAAGGAGGAGAGAGAGGTAGCGAGGTTTAGGGAGGGAATTCCAGAGCTTAGGGCTGAGGTAGCTGAAGGTGCTGCCGCCAATGGTGGAGCGATTAAGTCAGGGACGGTCAAGAATTGGAGGAGTGTGTTATTCAACCACAGGGGCTGTTACAGATGAGCCCAATCTTATTCTCAGCCACTGTACACACATATACTTCTAACAGAGGTCATTCAATAACAATAAGGAGCAGGAACTCAAACAAATTCCCCCCTTCCTCATCTCGTACCAATGAGGCCAATTATAACACCGCTACCCATCCGAAAGCTGAGATCAGCAGGCACTGCGCATCAGATCAGGACCCTAGCTGGTACCTCTGACTGAGCTACTCACCACCTAACCCACCAAGCTACCAGGAGTGTTGATACCTCAGCTTTGTATTTTCACATCCTAATTGGGATATCTTAAAGCTGTGATTTACAAGCATATGAGAATCTCTGAAAAATTAAGGTAAATCACAACTCAGCTCTAACTTCAGGGACATGGGGAAAGAGCGGGGGAGTGGGACTAACTGGATTGCTTTTCGAAAGAGCCGGCCCAGATTCGATGGGCCGAATTACCTCCTTCTGTGCTGTACTATTCTATTATTCTATTATTCTATGTTGTGATTCTATGAACTCCCAATTAGTATACACTAACAATTTCTATACTTGATTGGTAAGTAAATAATTTCAATACTGTCTATGCATTAGCCACAGTGATAGAGAAAGATTTTTTGACTTCACCCTACAGCATGGGACAATCAAGGCTCTCATTTTATCTCCTAAGAATCATTTGTAGACAGATGTTGAACAGCAGGTGCGATGCACCACACAGTAATGGATCTGGGTCTGCATCCAAAACCCTTCACATCACTACGTCTTGGCCACGGCGCTGTGGAGGTCAGGCAAACTCCCTCGGGAGCCGGGCAAAAGGAAATGGAAGCCATCGGGAAAACATTGCAGGGGTAATTTTCCGATCCTGGACGATAGCCTTGCCCGCTGAGAGGACACACTGGCATTCCGGGGGGGAACGCTGCAAGCCATTTTCCAACCATTATTCTGGAGATGAGGAATTTCTTCACTCAGAGGTTTCTGAATCTTTGGAATTCTCTACCCCAAAGGGCTGAGGAGGCTGAGTTATTGAGTATGTTCAAGGCTGAGAGAGGTAGATTTTTGGACTCTAGGGGAATCAAGTGATATGGGTATCGGGCAGGAAATTGGAGTTGAGTTCAAAGATCAGCCATGATCTTGTTGAATGGCGGAGCAGGTTCGAGGGGCCGAATGGCCGACTCCTGCTCCTAATTCTTCTGTTCTTATTATTTTAAATGATCAGGAAAATGAAGTGCACTGCAGGCTGGAATTTATGATATGTAATCTCTGTTGGAAATTCTCCCCACCCGTAGTGCAAAGTTAGAGTACCCCTTATCTGTACAGTTCACTGCGCAGTTGACCCGCTTACCACCAGTTTCCTACCATCACCGAAAGTGAAAATCTATCCCATAGTTGTCATTATGCACGGTACACATGATTGCCATCTTCCAAAGGGTTCTTTTATAGATTAGTGTTATGATTTTCCATTTCGGGTATCCTCTTAGACATCGCTGGGATCGCCGGAATCAGCAAGTACTTTTTCCCAGGAAATAAAATGACAAAAATGCTTATTAATAATAAGTTGGGCATCATCCCTCCATTTTTAAAAAATTGCTGCCAGTAATGTTTCTTCATAAATCTGATTGCTTTCGTTGATCAGGTACCGAAGTTATTTAGGAAAGTGTCTCTCTACTCTCATGTTTCCATGCTCTGAGGTGTACATTCCTATCGAAGCTCACACCTCAGGACTATGATTCTTGTGCTAGCCACCTACCTTGGGTACATCTATCCTGTTCTGTGAGACCGTAAGAGCAGCATCGATGTGCTTGATAGCTTTTACCGCAGCCTGTTTTCAGCCAGGTGGCATAACACCTGGGGCTAGCAGCTTTCAGGCCCGTTTCTAAAATGTCAGCAATTAAATATATATTTTAAATTGCATACTACACCTTGTAGCACAGCAGCAAGAGGTAGGGGTACTCAAGGGCAATTAAGGTTGGGCAATAAATGCTGGCCTTGCCAGCGACGCCCACATCCCTGGAACGAATAGTAGGGAATTCAGGAGAAACTTCTTTACCTAGAGAGCGGTGAGAATGTGGAACTCACTACCACAGGGAGCGGTTGAAGCCAATAGTATCGATGCATTTAAGGGGAGGCTAGACAAGCATATGAGGGAGAAGGGAATAGAGGGTTACGCTGATGGAGTTGGATGAGGAAAGACGGGAGGAGGCTCGAGTGGAGCATAAACGCCGGCACGGACTGGTTGGGCCGAATGGCCTGTTTCTGTGCTGTATGTAATAAAAAAAACCCTCACACACAAAACTAAAGTCCCTGAACGCGATCACATAATAATCTACCCCGGTAACAATTATCCATTTTTTCAGTACATGTTAAAAGGAGTGTTTTTTTATTTAGCTTGTGCCGTTGAAGACATGTTAAATGTTGATCATTTAGTTCCTGTGATTTCTGGGACCTGTTTACCATCGCTTACCAGAACTACTGCAGTTCAGACCAGTTGCCTGCAGATGGAGCTGTTGAAATAAAAGCAAATCGCTGCAGCACAAAAGGGGTAATTTTCCGTCTTTGTGCTCTCAGCGGCCAGCTCCTGAGCTGGGAGCGCTTATCAGAAATTCAGACACACACTGTGCATGACCTTTCCATTAACGCACGTTAAACGGTTGCAAAGCCAAGTGCAGCACATCTTCATATTCCTGATATAGCGCTACTGGTGGCCGGGACTTCCGACCGAAAGCCAGAAAATGACCCTTAAACTGTGGGATTTTCAAGACAATCAGTAGCCAATAATTCGACATTTGTTATTTATAAGCTGGCATCTAAATCAGGCAGGAACCTGATCGGGTATTAGGTTTCTTCAGGGGTAAAGGCAGATGAGGTACGCAATTCTTGCTAAAACCATTCCATTCATTGTGGTCAAGTGGCATAAACTGATGTGCCAAACGCAGGTAGGACATACCTGCTCTGTCTTGTAATTCCCCTTTCCTTAGCCAGGTGACTTACAGGAACTGTTTCTACAAGGACAGGTTGGAGAGGCTGGATTTGTTTTCATTAGAGCAAAGGAGGTTGAGGGGTGATTTGATAGAAGTGTACAAGATTATGACGGAATTGGATGGGCTAGATAGGGGAAAGGCTGTTCCCCACTAGTGGATGGTACAAGGACTAGGGACACAGATTTAAGGTTTTGGGCAAGAGATACAGGTGGGGATGTGAGGAAAAACTTTTTTACGCAGCGAGTGGTGAGGACCTGGACTTGCTGCCGACGGAAGTGGTGGAAGCGGAGACACTCAATGTTTTCAAGGGGAGACTGGATAGGCACTTGAGGGAAATAAACTTGCAGAGCTATGGGGATAGAACATAATAACATAAGAACATAAGAAATAGGAGCAGGAGTAGGCCATTCGGCCCCTTCGAGCCTGCTCCGCCATTCAATGAGATCATGGCTGATCTTCTGCCTCAACTCCATTCACCGGCCCTATCGCCATATCCCTTGATGCCTTTACTAGTCAGAAATCTATCGACTTCTGTTTTGAATATACCCAATGACTGAGCCTCCACAGCCCTCTGGGGTAGAGAATTCCAAAGATTCACCACCCTCTGTGTGAAGAAATTTCTTCTCATCTCAGTCCTGAATGGTCTACCCTTTATCCTGAGGCTGTGGCCCCTGGTTCTAGACTCCCCAGCCAAGGGAAACATTCTCCCACCATCCACCCTATCAAGCCCTGTAATAATTTTGTATGCTTCAATGAGATCCCCTCTCATTCTTCTGAATTCAAGAGAATACAGGCCTAGTTTACTCAATCTCTTCTCATACGACAGTCCGCCATCCCAGGAATCAATCTCGTGAACCTTTGTTGCACTCCCTCTATGGCAAGTATATCTTCCTTAGGTAAGGAGACCAAAATTGTACACAGTACTCCAGGTGTGGTCTCACCAAGGCCCTATATAATTGGAGTAAGACTTCTTTACTCCTGTACTCAAATCCTCTTGTAATGAAGGCAAGCATACCATTTGCCTTCCTAATGGCTTGCTGCACCTGCACATTCACTTTCAGTGACTCATGTACAAGGACACCCAGGTCCCTTTGAGCATCTGCATTCCCAATCTTTCACCATTTAGGAAATACTCTGCCTTTCTGTTTTTTCTACCAAAGTGGATAACTTCACATTTATCCACATTATATTCCATCTGCCATGTTCTCGGCCACTCACTGAGCCTGTCGAGATCCCCTTGAAGCCTCTTCACATCCTCTTCACAACTGACACTGCCATCTAGCTTTGTATCATCAGCAAATTTGGAAATGTTACATTTAGTCCTCTCATCCAAATCATTGATATAGATTGTAAATAGCTGGGGCCCAAGCACCAATCCTTGCAGTACCCCACTAGTCACAGCCTGCCATCCTGAAAAAGACCCGTTTATCCTTACTCTCTGTTTTCTGTCTGTTAACCAGTTCTCAATCCATGCTAGTATATTACCCCCAATTCCATGTGCCCTAATTTTGTTCACCAACCTCTTGTGTGGGACCTTATCGAAGGCCTTCTGAAAATCCAGATACACCACATCTTTTGTCTACTCCACTAGTTACATCCTCAAAGAACTCCAATAGGTTTGTCAAACAGGATTTCCCTTTCATAAATCATGTTGACTCTGCCCAATCTTACTATTAGTTTCTAAGTGCCCAGTTATTGCATCCTTTATAATAGATTCCAGCATTTTCCCAACTACTGATGTGAGGCTAACAGGTCTGTAGTTCCCCGATTTCTCTCTCCCTCCTTTCTTAAATAGCGGGGTTACATTTGCTATCCTCCAATCTGCAGGAACCGTTCCAGAATCTATAGAATTTTGGAAGATGACAACCAATGCGTCCACTATCCCAATGGCCACCTCTTTCAAAACCCTAGGATGTAGGTTATCCGGTCCTTGGGATTTATCGACTTTTAGTCCCATTAATTTTGCTAGTACTGTTTTTTTACTAATAATAATTTCTTTAAGTTCCTCATTCTCGCCACACTCTTGGTTTTCTCGTATTTCTGGGAGGTTTTTTGTGTCTTCCTCTGTGAAAACAGAAACAAAGTATTTATTTAATTTCTCCAGCCATTTCCTCATTCCCCATTATAAATTCTCCCGTCTCTGACTGTAAAGGCCCTACATTTACCTTCGTCAGTCTTTTCCTTTTCACATACCTATAGAAGCTTTTACAATCCGTTTTTATATTTTTCGCTAGTTTGTGCTCATATTCCATTTTCCCTCTACAGAGAGCCGGCATGGACTCGATGGGCCGAATGGCCTCTTTCTGTGCCGTTATGACTCTATGGGCTGGATTTTCATTGACCTGTGAAGGCGGGTTTGGAGGCGTGTGGGGGGTTAAAATTGCGAAAAGTGGCGGGCGGGCACAAGTCCGCCTCCATCCCGCCTCCACGCAATTTTGATGAAATCGTGTCTGCTGGTCCCGCCTGCGTCCCGCCTTTAAGAGACGGGATAGGCTGTTAAGGCCCTTAACAAGCACTAAATTGGCTCTATAATGCCATTTTGAAAGGCCTTTGTGATTTTAACCCTTGTTCTATGTGAAGCACGCCTGTTCTGAAACACGATTGTGAAACCTGGCGGGAGCACATGTGGATAGCTGACTATCAGTGGCTGCGCTGAGTATCAGTGAGTGGCTGGCTGGCATCTGGGAGTGGTGGAGCAAAAAAAAATTTCTCTCTCTCTCTCTCTCTCTCTTCTTCTTCTTCTTCTTCTTCTTCTTCTCTCTCTCTCTCTCTCTCTCTCTGTGTCCTTAGAGCTGCTGCTCATTTTGCATCCAGGTCCTCTCACAGCAAAAGCCAGGCAGTCTCTGACCAGCAATGTGTGGTAACACAATACAGCTTCCTGTGACTCGAACTTTATTACATCACTTCCTGTGATTAGTCCAGGATAAATACTGCACATCTGCCCTCACCCCTGCCCCTCCCTCCCGGAACCACGATAGGGTTCCCCTTGTCCTCACCTTTCACCCCACCAGCCTCCACATTCAACGGATCATCCTCCGCCATTTCCGCCACCTCCAGCGTGATCCCACCACCAAACACATCTTCCCCTCACCTCCCCTTTCAGCATTCCGCAGGGACCGCTCCCTCCGCGACACCCTAGTCCACTCCTCTACCACCCCCAGCACCCCTTCCCCTTCGCCCGGCACCTTCCCGTGCACGCGCAGGAGATGCAACACATGCCCTTATACCTCCCCTCTTCCCACTGTCCAGGGCCCCAAACACCCCTTCCAGGTGAAACAGCGATTTACTTGTACTTCCTGCAATTTAGTATACTGTATTCGCTGCTCACGATGTGGACTCCTCTACATTGGGGAGACCAAACGCAGATTGGGTGACCGCTTTGCGGAACACCTCCGTTCAGTCCGTAAGGGGGACCCCGAGCTCCCGGTGGCCTGTCACTTTAATTCACCGCTTCACTCCCACTCTGACCTCACCGTCCTCGGCCTAATACACTGTTCCACGGAAGCTCAGCGTAAGCTCGAGGAACAGCACCTCATCTTTCGTTTAGGCACGCTACAGCCCTCTGGACTCAATATCGAGTTCAACAATTTTAGATCATAACCTCAGCTCCAATCACATTTATATTTTATTTTATCCACCCTTTTATTTGTCCCCCCCACCTTTTTTTTCCTCCTAGAAGCTGGCAGCTGTCCTTCATTCTGCCAGTAGATTTCACACTTCATTCAGCCTTAATCTGTCACATTAACACCACCTCTAGCCTTGCATATCTCTTAATGTCTCTTAATGTCTCTTCATCTCCTCCTTTGTTCCTTTATCCCCTCCCCCTTTTCCCAGCTTTACCCTGGCCTTAAATCTATTTGATTTCCAGCTCTTCCCAGTTCTGATGAAAGGTCATCGACCTGAAACGTCAACTCTCTTTCTCTCTCCACGGATGCTGCCTGGCCTGCTGAGTTTTTCCAGCATTTTCTGTTGTTATTTCGGATTTCCAGCATCTGCAGTATTTTGCTATCGTAAATACTGGGCTGATCAGTTGGATCCTGGAGAGGCATAGAGTAAGACCTCTTTTGTATGTAGCACCTTTTTAGTTGATTAAAGCTTACTTTAAGTTCACCACGCGTAAGGCTCATTCTTACGACAATTTAATCAACTTTGAAAAACTTCGCACTCAAACTTTTTGGACGAACTCGGAACTAAGGATCCAGGGAATCACCCATCATGGAAAACATCCTTAAACCATCGCGTCTTGACTTGGACCCAAACACCCCAGCAGCCGGTAAGGTGTGGAAACACTGGTATCGCACGTTTGACAATTTTCTCGAATATTGCAAGGCTGATGATGACTCAAAATTGCGGATACTCATCAACTGTGTCACCCCGAATGTATTTCAGTATGTCGAGGAATGGGGCAGTTACGAGGAGGCAATTCGGACGCTTAAAAGACTATATACTAAGACACCGAATGAGGTCTATGCCAGACATCTACTAGCTACAGCCCAACAAGGGCCGGAGGAATCCATTGATAAATTCCTCCAAGAGCTTCGCAGACTTAGTATGGACTGTAACTTTCAGGCGGCCTCAGCTGAGCTGTACCGTGAAGAAATGATCCGTGATGCTTTCATCTGCGGGCTTGCCTCCCCATTTATACGCCAGCGTCTACTGGAAAGTAAGACACTTGAGCTTCAGAGAGCTTATGACATGGCTTGCTCTCTAGATCTGGCAAAAAGAAATGCAGACCTTTATACAGTGCCCAGACCTCGGTCTGCTGCCTTAACTACAGTCAGGCAATTTAAGAGGCCACAGGTGAACTCTATTAGGGAGGACTTTATCCCTGACGATCAATCTGATGACTTCACTGATGAAGAGGATGATGACCCCACTATGGCAGCCTCTTGGCAATCTAAGAAATGCTTCTTTTGTGGTGATGAGTTTCACCCTCGGAAATTCTGCCCTGCTCGCAATGCGTTTTGCAGTCATTGCAACAAAAAGGGTCATTTTGCAAAGGTTTGCCTATCAAGAGCCTCTACGAGGGCTTATCAAGCTAAGTCCTACCGAACTGCCCCGGTAAGGGCCTATCAAGATGTTCCGGCTAAAATCTATCGTGCTTCCTCTCGGGTTTTCTCTCGAAGAAACACACCTAGAGTTTCAGCCACTCTTTGTGCAACGACACCAATTACAGCTGCTTGTCCTCAGAACCTATTCCATGCAGCTACAAAAGCATCAATTAATGGACATACTTTAGATGCCTTTGGGGTCACTAATGGAGTGGCTGTCTTCCAGCGAGCAATGGATGACCTGGTCAAACAGGAAGACTTAAAGGATACGTTTCCTTATCTGGACAATATTACTGTCGCAGGTCGCAATCAGCGGGAACATGACGCCAATCTCCAACGATTTTGGGATGCACTCCAGCACCGTAATTTGACATTAAATGCGGCTAAATCCATTGAGTCACAACCAACCATCAACATCCTTGGCTATTGTGTGGGCAATGGCATCATTAAACCTGACCCTGAAAGGCTTCGCCCACTCCAAGAACTCCCGCCACCTAAGAATCCGGCCTCCTTGCGCCGGGCCCTCGGCCTGTTTGCATACTATGCTAAATGGATTCCTAACTTCTCGGACCGAATCCAACCTCTACTGAAGGCCAGCACATTCCCACTAGACACAGCAGCTGTTGCAGCCTTTAACCTCCTGAAAAAACAGTTGGAGAAAGCGGCTCTTCACTCCATCGATGAGAGTCTTCCTTTTGTCGTTGAGTGTGATGCCTCGGAGGTGGCGATCTCGGCCACTCTGAATCAGGAAGGTCGTCCGGTGGCATTTTTGTCCAGGACTTTTCAAGGGGCTGAGCTACATTATCCTCCAGTCGAGAAAGAAGCTACAGCCATCATAGAGGCAGTACGGAAGTGGACTCATCTCCTAGCTCGCCAGCACTTTACCTTGATCACGGACCAGCGATCGGTCGCCTTCATGCTCGATAATCGAAAACGGACCAAAATTAAAAATAATAAAATCCAGCTTTGGCGGCTGGAATTGGCCTCATTTGGTTACACCATCCACTATCGACCTGGCAAGGAGAATGTGGCTCCGGATACCCTCACACGAGCATTCTGCTCTGCCATGGCACCCTCTACGCTCGTAGACATCCATGATGGGTTGTGTCATCCGGGCGTTACTCGCATGCTACACTTCGTGCGGTCCCGAAATCTCCCATTCTCTACCGGGGATGTAAAGAAGATGTGCTCGGACTGCAGAGTCTGTGCGGAATTGAAACCTCAGTTTTTCCGCCCCTCGGGTGGTATACTCATACATGCGACCCAGCCAATGCAACGGCTTAGCATTGATTTTAAGGGGCCGTTGCCCTCTTCAACTCGCAACACTTATCTATTGACCATGGTCGATGAGTATTCCCGTTTTCCGTTTGCCTTTCCCTGCCCCAATATGCTGACAACCACGGTTATCAGCTGCCTTGAGCAGGTATTTGCTTTCTGTGGCATGGCATCCTATGTTCATTCGGATCGGGGCCCTTCTTTTATGTCAGGAGAACTCAAGGCCTATCTCTCGGAACGGGGTATTGCTGCCAGCAGAACGACGCCTTATCATCCGGTCGGGAATGGGCAAGTCGAGCGTTTTAACGCTATCATCTGGAATGCGGTACGTCTGGCTTTGAGATCTCGGGGCCTACCCAACCAGCAATGGGAAGCAGTACTTCCAGACGCATTACACTCCACACGGTCCCTCCTTTCGACCGCCACAAATACGACGCCTCATGAACGGTTCTTCCGATTTCAGCGTCGCTCATCCTATGGGATATCTCTCCCGTCGTGGCTGACTGCACCGGGACCAGTGCTACTCCGAAGATATGTTCGGGCGTCTAAGAATGACCCCCTGGTAGATGAGGTTGAGCTCACTGACGTCAACCCTACCTACGCCTATATTCGGTATCCTGACGGTCGGGAATCTACCGTGTCTGGCGTAAAAATAAAAAAGGGAAGGTGGCTCAACCATGGCTAACAAGGGAAATCAGGGATAGTATTAAAACCAAGGAAGTTGCATACAAATTGGCCAGAAGTAGCAGCAAACCCGGGGACTGGGAGAACTTCAAAACTCAGCAGAGGAGGACGAAGGGTTTGATTAGGGCAGGGAAAATAAAATATGAAAGGAAGCTTGCAGAGAACATTAAAATGGACTGCAAAAGCTTCTATAAATATGTAAAAAGAAAGAGGTTAGTAAAAACAAACGTAGGTCCCCTGCAGTCGGAAACAGGGGAAGTCGTAATGGGGAACAAGGAAATGGCAGATCAATTGAACAAGTACTTTGGTTCGGTGTTTACTGTGGAGGACACACACAACCTGCCGGAAATAAAAGGGGTCAGAGGATCTGGTAAGAGGGAGGAGCTGAGGGAAATCCTTATTAGTCGGGAAAAGGTATTGGGGAAATTGATGGGACTGAAGGCTGAAAAATCCCCGGGGCCTGATGGTCTGCATCCCAGAGTACTTAAGGAGGTGGCCTTGGAAATAGTGGATGCATTGACGATCATTTTCCAACATTCCTTAGACTCTGGATCAGTTCCGATGGAGTGGAGGGTGGCCAATGTAACCCCTCTTTTTAAAAAAGGAGGGAGGGAGAAAGCAGGGAATTATAGACCGGTCAGCCTGACATCGGTCGTGGGTAAAATGATGGAAGCAATTATTAAAGATGTCATAACAGACCATTTGGAAAGTGGCGACATGATAGGTCCAAGTCAGCATGGATTTGTGAAAGGGAAATCATGCTTGACAAATCTTCTGGAATTTTTTGAGGATGTTTCCAATAGGGTGGACAGGGGGGGAACCAGTAGATGTGGTGTATTTGGACTTTCAGAAGGCCTTCGACAAGGTCCCACACAAGAGATTGGTGAGCAAAGTTAAAGCACATGGGATTGGGGGTAATGTGTTGACATGGATTGAGAACTGGTTGGCACACAGGAAACAAAGAGTAGGAGTAAATGGGTACTTTTCAGAATGGCAGGCAGTGACCAGCGGGGTACCGCAGGGTTCGGTGCTGGGACCCCAGCTGTTTACATTATATATTAATGATTTGGACGAAGGGATTAAATGTAATATCTCCAAATTTGCGGATGACACTAAATTGGGAGGCAGTGTGAACAATGAGGAGGATGCTAGGAGGCTACAGAGTGACTTGGACAGGTTGGGTGAATGGGCAAATGTATGGCAGATGAAGTACAATGTGGATAAATGTGAGGTTATCCACTTTGGTGGTAAAAATAGAGAGGCGGACTATTACCTGAATGGTGGCAGATTAGGGAAAGGGGACGTGCAACGAGACCTGGGCGTCATGGTACATCAGTCACTGAAGGTGGGAATGCAAGTGCAGCAGGCAGTCAAGAAAGCAAACGGAATGATGGCCTTCATAGCAAGGGGATTTGAGTACAGGAGTAGGGAGGTGATGCTACAGTTGTACAGGGCCTTGGTGAGGCCACACCTGGAGTATTGTGCGCAGTTTTGGTCTCCTAACTTAAGGAAGGACATTCTTGCTATTGAGGGAGTGCAGCGAAGGTTCACTAGATTGATTCCTGGGATGGCCGGACTGACATATCAAGAAAGATTGGGTCAACTGAACTTGTATCCTCTGGAGTTCAGAAGAATGAGGGGGGATCTTATAGAGACATTTAAAATCCTGACTGGTTTAGACAAATTAGATGCGGGCAGAATGTTCCCAATGGTAGGGAAAACTAGAACCAGGGGTCACAGTCTAAGGATTAAGGGGAAGCCATTTAGGACTGAGCTGAGGAGGAACTTCTTCACCCAGAGAGTGGTGAATCTATGGAATTCTCTTCCACAGAAGGTTGTTGAGGCCAGTTCGCTAAATATATTCAAAAGGGAGTTAGATATAACACTCACAACTAAGGGGATCAAGGGGTATGGCGAGAAAGCAGGAATGGGGTACTGAGGTAGCATGTTCAGCCATGAACGCATTGAATGGCGGTGCAGGCTCGAAGGACCGAATGGTCTACTCCTGTACCTATTTTCTATGTTTCTATGTTTCTATGTGTCATTGCGGGATCTGGCTCCCTGCCCGCCGAAACATAGAGGGACACCAGGGGATGATATTGTACCAGGCACATCTCTGGGCTCGCCAGGTGCCTCTCATCATGATCTGGATCTGACGCCGGCTGGTACCTCACTCCAGCGTGCCGACCTGGGGCAGACTGACTATGAGCCCGTCGGGGCTCGCACGCGCAGCCACGATCCACCCCGTACCATACGCTCGGAAACGGATCTGCCACAGCCCTGCCCGACACCCGTTCGGGCACCAGTACACAGTCAGGATCGTCCTGACCCCTCACAGAGCGGGCTGGATCACTCGGACTCTGGTCCACGGCCCGCGGCGGGTAAACGGGCTAGGGGCCCTCTACCGCTACGAGAACCCAAACGGGTGCGGCTCTCCCTCGTCCAGCGGCTACGAAATGGAGGGAGAATGTGGTAACACAATACAGCTTCCTGTGACTCGAACTTCATCCCGGCCTCCTAATCTTTTGCGGGGGGGAAAATGTGGTAACACAATACAGCTTCCTGTGACTCGAACTTTATTACATCACTTCCTGTGATTAGTCCAGGATAAATACTGGGCTGATCAGTTGGATCCTGGAGAGGCATAGAGTAAGACCTCTTTTGTATGTAGCACCTTTTTAGTTGATTAAAGCTTACTTTAAGTTCACCACGCGTAAGGCTCATTCTTACGACAATATGCAGCAGCAATGATGACATCATCAGAGGCGACTTTCAGACTGAAACCACTAATTGGTTCATGGGTTCCCACATGCTGGAACTCAATTGCCCAATTAGGTAAAAATTGCATCAATCTCCCACATCCAATTGCAGTCGGGTGGATAACACGAAATGCGGATGACACGACCCCAACCCGCCCCAGTATCAAAATCCAGCCCAAAGACTCTATGATTTATGGCCAGTTCAAAATGGAATTGGAGTCGGTCACTTGCCCACCTTGGAGAATGATACGTACTACAAAGGTGCTAGTCAAAACCTAAATACCAGGAAAGGTTTTTCATACACACGCCTTTCCTGCCAGGTTAGCTTAGTTGATAACACTCTCGCCTTTCATTATCTCATTGCTGGGATCTTGCTGGCTGCCACGTTTCCCTACATTACAACAGTGACTACACTTCAAAAGTACTTCATTGGCTGTAAAGCGCTTTGGGATGTCCAATGCAATGTAAATGCAAGTTGCTTCTTTCCTTCAATCAGAAGGTTGTAGGATCAAGCCCCACTCAAGGGGTTCAGCGCATGATCTAGGCTGACGCTTTAATGCGGAAGTGCTGTCTGCTAAGCGAGACATTAAACTGAGGCCCCCCCCCCCCCGTGTCTGCCTGTTCATGTGGACATAAAAAAATCCCATGGCACTATTCGAAGCAGAGCAGAAGTTCAACCGATGTCTTGGCCAATATTCATCCTTAACCAACACCACCAAAAGAGTTTAACTGGTCATTTACCTCCTTTGTTTTTGTGGATCCTTGTTGTCTGCCACATTTGCCTACCAATCGACGTCGACTGAATTTCGAAACCAATTTGTTGGCAGTAAAGCATTTTGAGATATGCTGAAGATGTGAAAGCCACTATATATCAATGCAAGTTGTTCCTTCCTGTGCGAACGATGTTGTCTGCAAAAACCAAAGCGACAACGATAAGCTGCTTAGCTTAATATGAATAACCTGCAGCAAATCTTTGCCAAGTGTTCTTCTTCTTCTTAGGCAGTCCCTCGGAACCGAGGATGACTTGCTTCCACATTAAAAATGAGTTCTCAGGTGACTGATGAGTCCAATGCGGGACCTACAGTCTCTGTCACAGGTGGGGCAGACGGTGGTTGAAGGGGCGGGTGGGTGGGGTGCTTGGGTTGACGTGCGCTCCTTCCGCTGTTTGCGCTTGGCCTACGCTTGCTCCTGGCGAAGAGACTCGAGGTGTTCGGCGCCTTCCCGGATGCTTCTCCTCCACTTTGTGCGGTCTTGGGCCAGGGATTCCCAGGTGTCGGTGGGGATGTTGCACTTTTTCAAGGAGGCTTTGAGGGTGTCCTTGAAGCGTTTCCTCTGCCCACCTGGGGCTCTCTTGCTGTATCTTCATGGTAGCAGCAGATCTCTGACTATAATAATGGGGAGGGGAGTAATCATTTTAGTTTACACCATTGTAAATAATGTGGTCCCGATTTTCCGGTTCCCTGTGTGTGCTATCAATGGCCCGGAGTTTGCAGTAGTAATAATGGCGAGGTTGTCAGTGCTCGCCGTTATCACTGGGTAAACCTGACAGCAACTTCTGGCGTCCGCGCATGCACAGTTAAACGCTGAAATCTGGATGTTGGTGTCAGTGATACCCTGCTCCTCCACAGGGTGCGCTGTTGCAATTGTCGCAGATGGAATCAACACACAAATCACTGATTTGCCGTGAACTTCACTAATTACCCATTATTGTCGCTGTAAAGACCGATGAAAAAGTTAAACCTTGTTCAATCAGGAGTAAGTGAGTTTTTATCCGCGTAACAAGCCATAACTACTGCTGGAAAATCTCTATGGCCCTGAAAAACTAATTTTATAAGTGTGGAGTCTCATTCCCACAAAAGAAAATCTAAAAATTGCAGATTTAAAAAAAATTAAATAACATTTTTTTTTGCAAGTTTGTGTTTTGATAATTCAATTTCTCCCTTAATTCCATGTGTATGTTCCAATCTTTATTTCTCGTTCTGTATAATGATTTAAATGTGACTTATATACCCTACTTTTTACTTCCTGATTTGCCGTCTGTGAAAGAAAGAAAGACTTACATTTATATAGCGCCTTTCACAACCACCAGATGTCTCAAAGCGCCTACTTTTGAAGTGTAGTCTCTGTTGTAATGTGGGAAACGCGGCAGCCAATCTGAGCACAGCAAGCTCCCACAAACAGCAATGTGATAATGACCAGGTAAACTGTTTTTGTTATGTTGATTGAGGGATAAATATTGGCCCAGGACACCGGGGATAACTCCCCCTGCTCTTCTTTGAAATAGTCCCATGGGATGTTTTACATCCACCTGAGAGAGCAGACGGGGCCTCGGTTTAACGTCTCATCCGAAAGACGGCACCTCTGACAGTGCAGCACTCCCTCAGCACTGCACTGGAGTGTCAGCCTAGCTTTATGTGCTCAAGTCTCCGGAGTGGAACTTGAACCCATGACCTTCTGACTCAGGGAGAGTGTGCTACCCACTGAGCCACAGTTCAATCTGGTTGGCTGATTGACCTGCCTGCTGCCTGCCCTGTTGCTGTACGCCACAGATCCCCTCTGATGGCGCCAAATTCAAACTGACATCGGAACAGAGGAGGTCTGTGCTGTAGAGCCGGCTAAAACTTTATGGGCAGCTTTTCTCGAGGTCAACAGCGAGCGCCATTCCTTCGCCGCTGACCGCAAAATCCGAGCCATTGTCTCAGTCTCACACCAAGCTGAATTAACTTTTTCAAAATCTTAACAGCACCATTGCTTCCATCTGTTCTTTTTGTGTGTTGTAAAATTCAATAGCCCTTCCTTCCAGAATGTTAGGTAGAAAAATTATTTCTTTGAAAATTGTTTTCCCATTGCAGAAATTGCAAAAGTCTTTGGTGCTGAAGTTGTGCAGTAAACAATTAGCGGTTGATGCACGTGTCTGAACATTTCCTCGTCTGTTTAAAGAAAGAGAATTTTATACAAATGGATTGTGTTTGAAGGCTCATATCGCGCAGCCGAATTTCACTTAAAGGGAGAGCAACTCGGAGAATTGGAGACACGCCGTTGTTGCGCTGCCTGCAACCCAGACTCTATTGGGCACAGCTCCCCACCTGGGAGTGCAAAAATCAACAAATTTACTATTTCAGTTCATGTTAGGACTTGAACACATAATCAAGGCGAATACTCCCATGCAGTACAAAGACAGTGCTGCATTGTTGGAGGTTCCGTCTTTTGGAGGAGACGTTAAACCGAGGTGCCATCCAAAAATACATTAACTGGCTATTCATCCCATCGCTGTTTGTGGGACATTGCTGTGCACAAAATGGCTGCTGCATTGCTTGCAAAGCAACATTGACTACAGAGGAACAGGAGTCGGCCATTCAGCCCCTCGAGCCTGTTCCACCATTCATGGCTGATCTGCATCTCAATGACTAAACTTCAATGTGACTACACTTCGAATTCATTTATTTTATGTGAATTACTTTGATATATCCTGAAATGCCTTTGTCACCTCTAGACTTGGACTATTCCAACGCACTCCTGGCTGGCCTCCCATATTCTACCCTACGTAAACTTGAGGTCATCCAAAACTCTGCTGCTCGTGTCCTAACTCGCACCAAGTCCCGTTCACCCATCACCCCTGTGCTCGCTGACCTACATTGGCTCCTGGTTAAGCAACGCCTCAATTTTAAACTTCTCATCCTTGTTTTCAAATCCCTCCATGGCCTCGCCCCTCCCTATCTCTGTAACCTCCTCCAGCCCGACAACCACCCCCTTCCCCAACTCCGAGATATCTGCGCTCCTCTAATTCTGGTCTCTTGAGCATTCCTGATTTTAATCGCTCCACCATTGGCGGCCGTGCCTTCAGCTGCCTGGGCCCTAAGCTCTGGAATTCTCTCCCTAAACCTCTCCGCCTCTCTACCTCTCTTTCCTCCTTTAAGAAGCTCCTTAAAACCTACCTCTTTGACCAACCTGCCCTAATATCGAGTTCAACAATTTTAGATCATAACCTCAGCTCCAATCACATTTATATTTTATTTTATCCACCCTTTTATTTGTCCCCCCCCACCTTTTTTTTCTCCTCCTAGAAGCTGGCAGCTGTCCTTCATTCTGCCAGTGGATTTCACACTTCATTCAGCCTTAATCTGTCACATTAACACCACCTCTAGCCTTGCATATCTCTTAATGTCTCTTAATGTCTCTTCATCTCCCCCTTTGTTCTTTTATCCCCTCCCCCTTTTCCCAGCTTTACCCTGGCCTTAAATCTATTTGATTTCCGGCTCTTCCCAGTTCTGATGAAAGGTCATCGACCTGAAACGTTAACTCTCTTTCTCTCTCCACGGATGCTGCCTGGCCTGCTGAGTTTTTCCAGCGTTTTCTGTTGTTATTTCTAATATCTCCTTATGTGGCTTGGTGTCAAATTTTGTTTTATAACACTCCCGTGAAGTGCCTTGGGACGTTTTACTACGTTGAAGGCGCTGTATAAATACAAGTTGTTGTTGAAATACTTGACCAGCTATATAAATGCAAGATTTTCCTTCTCTCTCTCTACTTGTGAAATGAAGGGGGCCAAAAAATCCGTGGCCCTTCCAGCGCACACCCAGTGTAAGTCCTGTGGGAGTGCCCCAGAAGGGCCAGAAATTAGGCTTGGGCCTGGATATTCCGGGTCCCGGCCTGCCGTCAGGAATTCCTTGGGGCTTTGGAAGGGGGCGGAGACTCTGCCCGACTGAAGCAAGACCAGCAGCGCAGGAGTAGGTGGGGCCAGAGGTGGGGACTCCCAACGCTAGGAGTTCTCGCATTCCCCGGCCTCTAAACAGTGAAACCAGACATACCAGGCAGCCAAATGGGGGTCTGCCAAGCAGCATCCCTCAGATTTTTTGGCAGGTTGAGGCAGGTGGGCATCTGCCACTGGAATGCAAAGCAGGAAAAGTCCCTCTGACCCCCAAAATGTATTGTCAGGGTCAGCAGCGGAGGTCCTTGGCAGGCACCTCCTGACACTTGAGCTATGCTGTTCCCCTGTAGCCTGCACACCACCCCACCCCACCCCCTCCACCACCGCCCCCCCGCCGGATCCTGTGGATTTTCCACCCCAAAAACTATTTGCCGATTGCAGCTTTGCCACTCTGGCTCAAACGGCAGTCGATTCCAGAGGAAAAGAAAGTAGCTAAGTGAGGCCTACAGGTTAAACAAAATGTTTTAGACTTTAATTTACATAAATAAATGAATGCACTGTACGTAACATTTTAAGCCGGGTTACACATTAGTAACTGGTGCGTGGTAATTTTTTTAATGCATTACATAGAAATGGTTGTCGCAGACAAATCTTACTTGGCTCCAGCTTGCTTGTCCCTCCTTCATCAGCAACGAGAAACGTTAACCCTGGTGCATCAAAGTCTAGTTATAAGAAACTTTTTAAATTTGTCCTGACCGGTTGCATATAACAAGATTCCAGTTTTTTTTTATATTAAGAGACTTTTAAAATAAAATATTAGTGCGACATTTATTCGTGCTGCAAGTACAATTATGAATAATGGTTACAAGGCAGATTGAAATAACTGGGTCCACCGGACTCTAACAATAAAGCAAAATGCTTCAAAGGAATGGAAAGGCAAGAGAAATTGTTCTGTTTATAGAGTCAGGCTTAAAACATGAAAGAAGTTGAAAAATGCATTGCTATATCGCTTAACGAGTAACAAGGATTTATTAACCACATCATATTTATTTTATTATTTGGGAAGGTCAGTACAGATTGGATTCCAAAGTAGTTTTTTTTTAACATTTACAACTTTTCTTTACTCTTACTTTATCACCTAGCATTTGAAATGTAATTGTTTTGAATAGTGTTCTTCCATTACTGAGATTATTTAATTGTTCACTCGAGTGCAGGAAATACCGTGAGTGCAGTGTTTAAACAGATTCCTTGAAAGAAACAGGATTTGCCTTTGAAAATCCTAAGCACAATTAATATAAGACCTTTGCCTGCTGTCATATGGTTTCTGTGTGCACAGTAAACAGAATTACAGATCTTTAATAATTGCCATGGGGCACCTGGGGGAGACAGACATAGGCATGAGGTGTTTTGCTTAGATTAATGGGATTCCCATCCAGTCGAATGAGCTCCAGAGCCTTGCGAACGTAGTGTATGTCCTTTGAATTACAGAAAGTGTCATCATCAATCTGCTGAACATTGTTGTTCTGAAAACATAAAGAGAGAATAAATTGGCACGTTAGTTTAATAGGATAGAAGTAATGTTATATTTCCACCCTCGTGTTCAAATCCATTCATGGCCTTGCCCTTCACTATCTCTGTAGCTTCCTCCAGCCCTATAACTCCTGTCTTCACCCCTCCCTCTACCATCATCTCTGTTCAAGAACCCTGCTATTCAGGAAAGGAGGGGGAGAGAAACAGGGAACTACAGGCCAGTTAGCCTGACATCAGTTGTTGGGAAATTGCTGGAGTCTATTATTAAGGAAGTGGCAACAGGGCGCTTAGAAAAATCATAATATGATTATGCAGAGTCAGCGTGGTTTTATGAAAGGGAAATCGTGTTTAACAAATTTATTACAGCTTTTTTTGAGGATGTAACTAGCAAGGTAGATAAAGTGGAACCAGTGGATGTAGCATATTTGGATTTCCAAAAGGCATTTGATTAGGTGCCACACAAAAGGTTGTTATCCAAGATAAGGGCTCACGGGGTTGGCGGTAATATATTAGCACAGATAGAGGATTGGTTAACAGACAGAAAACAGAGATTAGGGATAAATGGGTCATTTTCCGGTTGGCAGGCTGTAATTAGTGGGGTGCTGTAAAGATCAATGCTTGAGCCTCAGCTATTTACAATTTATATTAATGAGTTGGATGAAGGGACTGAATGTAATGTATCTAAATTTGCAGATGATACAAAGCTAGATGGGAAAGTAAGCTGTGAGGAGGACACAGAGAGCCTGCAAAGGAATACAGACAGGTTAAGTGAGCAGGCAATAAGGTGGCAGATGGAGTATAATGTAGGGAAATGTGAGGTTATTCACTTTGGAAGGAAGAATAGAAAAACAGAATATTTTTTAAATGGTGAGAAACTATTAAATGTTGGTGTTCAGAGAGGTTGAGGTGTCCTCGAACAGGAAACACAGAAAGCTAGCATGCAGGTACAGCAAGCAATTAGGAAGGCAAATGGCATGTTGGCCTTTATTGCAAGGGGGTTGGAGTACAAGAGTAAGGACGTCTTGCTACAATTGTACAGGGCTGTGGTGAGACCACACCTGGAGTACTGTGCACATTTTTGGTCTCCTTATCTGAGGAAGGATATACTTGCCTTAGAGGCGGTGCAACAAAGGTTCACTAGATTGATTCCTGGGATGAGAAGGTTGTCCTATGAGGAGAGATTGTGTAGAATGGGCCGATACTCTCTGGAGTTTAGAAGAATGAGAGGCGATCTCATTGAAACACATAAGATTCTGAGGGGGATTGACAGGGTAGATGCTGAGAGGTTGTTTCCCCTGGCTAGAGAGGCTAGAACTAGGGGGCATAGTCTCAGGATAAGGGGTCGGCCATTTAAGACTGAGATGAGGAGGAACTTCTTCACTCAGAGGATTCTGAATCTTTGGAATTCTCTACCCCAAAGGGCTATGGAGTATTTGAGTATATTCAAGGCTGAGATCGCTAGATTTTTGGACTTTGGGGAATCAAGGGATATGGAGATTGGGTGGGAAAGTGGAGTTGAGGTGGATGATCAGCCATGATCTTATTGAATGGCAGAGCAGGCTTGAGGGGCCGTATGGCCCACTCCTGCTCCTAATTCTTATGTTCTTATGTTTCTCTGACTCTGGTTTCTTGTGGTAACCCTTCCCCCACCCCCCCACCCCTCTCTTTGCCCCACAATTGTCAGCCATCCATAGGTCCCACGCTCTGGAAATCCCTACCTAAACATCCAACCATGCAAGAATGGATGGGAGAAGGCTAGCTGGTGCATCGAGCATGTCCCATACTGTCATGGTGCAGCTGATTCACACCATGTCCCCACCATCCAGGCTCCCCACACTCCCCCCACCAACCAGACACACAATCCCCTGGGAAATGCAAAAAAATAATTTAAAGAAAGAAACTTGGGAAATTCTTCTCTGCACCCCCACCGCCCTGCCGCCACCCGCCCCCCTACACCCCCCCCCCACCCCCCGCCACCCCCAAAGGCGATCAAACAAGTTTTAGGAGGCCACAGTGACTGGGAGACATACTGGGGGAGAAATTTGGTTGGTTAGCGCCTGGGGTGGGGGGGGGAGGGGAACTAACGGGGCGCTAAGGGGCTAGCAACCGGGCGTGGCGAACGCGAACCTCGGTGCCGGTTTAGTGCTGGCGCTAACTCTTACCGCCTGGGTCTCTAACGCCTCACAGATCGTGACATCATAAAGTGCGCAGCGCCCCGTTATCACCCTGGAGGCGTTGTTAACTCAGCTGGTCGCTTGGGGAGCGCTAATTAAAGGGAATGGTTTTCAGGTAGGCCAACCTTTATTATTTGCATCAGTCTGGTGCCTGCTCAAAGTTTTTGATGTTTCATTGCTGCGAGATGTCCAAGCCCTCCACTTTGTGAGAGTGTTTGGGGCTGTAATGGCAGTCGCCCAGGTCGCCTTGCAACGCAGAACTGCCGACAAGTAGGTTGTGCACCATCATTGGCCCTTCCCTTTAAGCGAGGGAAGCAGCCTCTGATGCCGCCAGCAATGCGCTCCAAATCGTTCAGCGCTCTGCCTCTACTGCCCCGCTCCCGGACTTTAGCACCCTAAGAGAAGTGGTTAGCGCTTGATTTACACTCCACTTCCTTCTTGGAGTGCTGAAGCTGAATTTCCCAGCAGGAGAGAATCATTAGCGCCTGGCGCTACTTTTTCTTCTTTTCAAAAGTTAGCGCCTAGGTATTTCTAGCCTACTGTTCAATACCCCACCTACCTGCTGTGTGTAGTTATGTTGATGACACTGAGGGACTCGTCCAGGTCTATTTTTAGATGTTTGCCATGAATCCCCACTCGCTGCACGAGCTGGCAACATGTTCCAAAATAAACCCCTCCACCTCCCTCTCTTCCTTTAAGACCCTCTTTGAAGTTCACCTCTTTGGGCCGAGCTTTTGGTCACCTGTCCTAATTTTTCCTTCTTTGGGTTGCCAACTGTTTTCCCGTACGCCTCCAAGAAGTGCCTTGGGACATTTTTCCATATTACTTTTCACTGATCAAGTGTTATCTGAGGAAGGATGTTCTTGCCATGGAGGGTGTGCAGCGAAGATTCACCAGGCTGATACCTGGGATGGCAGGAATGACGTATGAGAAGAGATTGGGTCGATTGGGCTTATACTCACTGGAGTTTAGAAGAATGAGAGGGGTTCTCATTGAAACTTATAAAATTCTAACAGGACTAGACAGACTAAATGCAGGAAGGATGTTCCCAATGGCGGGGGAGTCCAGAACCAGGGGTCACAGTCTAAGGATACGGGGTAAGCCATTTAGGACTGAGATGAGGAGGAATTTCTTCACCCAGAGAGTGGTGAACCTGTGGAATTCTCTACCACAGAAGGCAGTAGAGGCCAATTCATTAAATATATTCAAGAAGGAGTTAGATATATTTCTTAAAGCTAAAGGGATCAAGGGATATGAAGAGAAGGCAGGGATAGGGTACTGAATTTGGATGATCAGCCATGATCTCATTGAATGGCGGAGCAGGCTCTAGGGGCTGAATGGCCTACTCCTGCTCCTATCTTCTATGTTTCTATGTTAACCATCTGAGATTTGTGGTGGCATGATTTAGGGGGCCTTTACACTGCGACTGTCAGGTTCCAGCAAGGCCGAACTGCATTTGCATTACCTGGCTCCTGTCTGGCTGAACTAGAACAGTCTTGCACACTTGTGTGCTGCTTGGATACTGGCATGAGCAGACCTTTCTCCCAATAGTTAAAACATATATGTGATTAGAAAGTGGGGAAAAGAAGAAACCCCACTCTCTAAACATTTAAATTGAGGTTAGCTAAGTTTAGAAAGTGTCCAGAGATTCCAACAGACTCTCACGAGCCATAAACCCTACAAGCCTTCACCATCTCTATGCTCCTCCAATACTGGCATCTTGCGCATCCCTGATTTTAATCGCATCACCACTGGTGGATGTTCTTTCAGCTGCCTTGGCCCTTGGCATCAAGGAGCCCTCGTAAAATTGAAGTCAATGGGAATCAGGGGGAAAACGCTCCACTGGCTGGAGTCATACTCAGCACAAAGGAAGATGGTTGTGGTTGTCAGAGGTCAATTATCTCAGCCCCAGGACATCGCTGCAGGAGTTCCTCAGGGCAGTGCCCTAGGCTCAACCATCTTCAGCTGCTTCATCAATGACCTTCCCTTCATCATAAGGTCAGAAGTGGGGATGTTCGCTGATGATTGCACAGTGTTCAGTTCCATTCACAACCCCTCAGATAATGAAGCAGTCTGTGCCCGCATGCAGCAAGACCTGGACGACATTCAGGCTTGGGCTGATAAGTGGCAAGTAACATTCGCGCCACACAAGTGTCAAGCAATGATCATCTCCAACGAGAGAGAGTCTAACCACCTTCCCTTGACATTCAACGGCATTACCATTGTCAAATCCCCCACCATCAATATCCTGGGGGGGTCACCATTGACCAGAAACTTAACTGGACCAGCCACATAAATACTGTGGCTACAAGAGCAGGTCAGAGGCTGGGTATTCTGCGGCGAGTGACTCAACTCCTGACTCCCCAAAGCCTCTCCACCATCTACAAGGCACAAGTCCACTTGCCTGAATGAGTGCAGCTCCAACAATACTCAAAAAACTCGACACCATCCAGGACAAAGCAATCCGCTTGATTGGCACCTCATCCACCACCTTCAACATTCACTCCCTCCACCATCGGCGCACCGTGGCTGCAGTTTATACCATCTACAAGATGCACTGCAGCAACTCACCAAGGCTTCTTCGGCAGCACCTCCCAAACCCGTGGGGGGAAAAATTGGGTTGCTTTGCGCCTCCCGTTAGCGCTCTAAGAGGGCGCTAACGGGCGCAAAGCAACCAGTGCCCATGCCTCCCGCAAAATTCAGCGGGAGGTTAGTGGCAGCGCTAAATGGTAGTGCCCGCGGCGCTGCGCCGCTGGCGATGACGTCATCGCCGTGCGCAACGCCCCGGCCACGATCTTCGGGATAGCCCCCTGACTTACCGCCGGACGCTATGTCCGACGGGGAGGGGGGGCCTCCCTGCGGCCAGGGAGGCGCTATTTAAAGGCTATTTAAAGGCGAGGTGCGGGGCGGCCATTTTTATTGCTGGCTGTCTGCCGGGCTCTTTTGCTGGCACTCCCAATCCCCGGGAGCCCAGCTGGGCCCCGGGTTGCGCTGCGCAAGGCCCCTCCCCTTTAAGAAGGCCTGCAGTACTCGCAGAGCCCCAAGAGGGATGCGGGGCGCTTCCAGTAGCGTCCCGCTTCCCTCTTGGGGCGCAACCACTCAATTTCCGGTGCGGGGGTTCTAATTTTTCTAAAAGTAGCGCCCCGGCGAAGTGAGCACCCATGACCTCTACCACCTTGAAGGACAAGGGCAGCAGGTGCAAGGGAAAACCATCACCTCCAAGTTCCCCTCCAAGTCATTTCTCTTTTCTCCTTTAAGATGCTCCTTAAAACCTACCTCTTTGACCAACTGTCCTGATATCTCTTTATGTGGTTCGGTGTCAAATTTTGATTGATAACGCTCTTGTGAAGCGCCTTGGGATGTTTTGCTACATAAAGGCGCTATATAAATGCAAGTTAATGTTATTGTAAGCAGGATGGACACTGCACTGGATTCACACTCCATGCAGCATGAAACTGAAGGGGTGTGAGACCAACCCCTCCAGGGATCTCACGCTGATACACTCTGGAGTCAGATCATGCCCTGACTCCAGAGTTGCACTGTTAGTTTATATACCGGAACAGTGCGTGGTTATATACCGGTGTGAGCCGCTTTGCATTGACAATACACTTGCATCATATTATACAGTGTAAGTGCATCCTTAAACTATATAATGTTATGCGTCCACAAGAAACACGTCATATTTTAACCAGAGGTTAAATGCGAAGACATCACTCTGAGATAAAATTCGGAGATTTAGTACATCGAAAATATTCAACCACGCACCAGAAACCTTGCATGGAGTGAATGCCTGATCAAAAGGCGTGCTAATTATTATTCTATGATTCGATGATCAGTAGAGTGAGAATATTCCTGAGGCTTCATTTAATGCAGTCGTTGGTTTGTGTAGCAACTGAGCCACTTGAGATGGGTACAAGTGTCTGTATTCCTATTTGTGGGAGCTTGAAGAGACAGGCATCATTCCTCTGTTTGACGTACTGCATTGGGAGAATTGTTGGTCACTGAGAGCTACTATAATGCAGGGACACTGAACGGTTTTGAGCAGACTGGCATTTCTCTCTATCTCTCTGTATGTACACTGCCATCTGGATTCATACTGGGCTATATAATATTTTTCTAAAAAAAGTATAGAAACTTGCCCAATTAGCTCTTCAGATTTGGCATCTGTCCCGAGTTATGTTATTTTTGGTGGGGGTGGTGACAGCAGGTTAACTCAAACTCTATTCCCTAGCTACTGACTCCATCCCTCTCCCTAACATCTGCCTGAGGCTGAACCACACTGCTCGCAACCTTGGTGTCATATTTGACCCTGAAATGAGCTTCCGACCACATATCCGTGGCATAACTAAGACCGCCTATTTCCACCTCCATAACATCGCCAGTCTCCGCCCCTGCCTCGGCTCATCCGCTGCTGAAACCCTCATCCATGCCTTTGTTACCTGGAGACTTGACTATTCCAATGCACTCCTGGCTGGCCTCCCACATTCTACTCTACGTAAATTTGAGGTCATCCAAAACTCGGCCGCCCATGTCCTAACTCGCAACAAGTCCCGTTCACCCATCGCTGACCTACATTGGCTCCCAGTTAAGCAGCACATCGATTTCAAAATTCTCATCCTTGTTTTCAAATCCCTCCATGGCCTCGCCCCTCCCTATCTCTGTAATCTCCTTCAGCCCCACAACCCCTCCGAGATATCTGCGCTCCTCTAATTCTGCCCTCTTGAGCATCCCTGATTATAATCGCTCAACCATTGGTGGCCGTGTCTTCTGTTGCCTCGGTCCTAAGCGCTGGAATTCCCTGCCTGAACCTCTCCGCCTCACTACCTCTCCTTCCTCCTTTAAGATGCTCCATAAAACTTACCTCTTTGACCAAGCTTTTGGTCACCTGCCCTAATTTCTCCTTATGTAGCTCGGTGTCAAAATTTTTGTCTTATAACACTCCCGTGAAGCGCCTTGGGACGTTTTACTACGTTAAAGGCGCTATATAAATACAAGTTGTTATTGTTATTGTTGTTGTTAATAAATGTGCAACATGGATGGTGTATCTTTTACCTGTAGATTAATAGAGCGAAGACTCTCAGGCAGAGGAAGTGGGACGTAATTCAGCACATTGCCAGCCAGATATAGATACTTGAGGTTGCTCATATCCTATCAAGTAGGAGGAAAAAGGAACAGTGAGAAAACAATGCCCAATATCATCAGTTAGCACAGCGCTGCGGTAAAATGGCTGTGGCGGTCATCTATGTTTCCGATTGGTACAGAGAGGGAAGAACATATGAGTCCACTCCCAAGTGTAAGATTGTTAATCCTTAGCTCTCACTTGAGTGGAGCTTTCACCAAACAGCAATTGTGCTTTACAAATTCATGAAGGTGAAGGAAAAGGTTATTTGAGGGTTTTTTTCCCCCCCTCTTCTTATTTGTCCTGAAGTGGAGCGCTGCCACAGAGTGCTACCTATAGGGGCAGCCTAGAGCCAGCAGACGTATCGAGGGTCATTTTGACTTTGTGCGATAGGGTGAAATGGCTCTTCGCCTGCCTGTTTCACATCTCTCCCCATCTTTATTTCCGTTGACGTCGATAGAAATGAAAATCAGGGGAGAGATGCAAAACGGCTGCTGATTCGCTATCGCCCATATCGCACCAAGTCAAAGTTATCCTCCTTGAGAGAAAACTGAATCTGATTGAAAGTGGAGACCAAGTTTGAACTTTTCGGCAAAAATCCGCGGGCTGCATTGGGCCCATCAGTGACCGCCGGCATTTGCCCCTCCAATGAGGTCAGGGAGGAGATCGCCCTATTTGCATAATTCAGGGGGTTGCCAGTGTCATTAGGAGCACCTTTTGGTCACCTGCCAGAGGGGGCAACCTGCAAATGCAGCTGGGGGTGTCTCTTCGAGGGGAGCAGCCTCACTCCCCAAAGATTTACGAGAATGGTTCCAGGGATGAGGGACTTCAGCTACGTGGATAGACTGGAGAAGCTGGGGTTGTTCTCCTTAGAGCAGAGAAGGTTGAGAGGAGATTTGATAGAGGTGTTCAAAATCATGAGGGGGTCTAGACAGAGTAGATAGAGAGAAACTGTTCCCATTGGCGGAAGGGTCGAGAACCAGAGGACACAGATTTAAGGTGATTGGCAGAAGAACCAAAGGCGACATGAGGAAAAACTTTTTTTACTCAGCGAGTGGTTAGGATCTGGATTGCACTGCCTGAGAGGGTGGTGGAGGCAGATTCGATCGTAGCTTCCAAAAGGGAATTGGATAAGTACCTGAAGGAAAGGGTGGGGGAGTGGGACTAGCTGAAGTGCTCTTGCAGAGAGCCGGCACGGACACGACAGGCCGAATGGCCTCCTTCTGTGCTGTAACCATTCTATGATTCTATGAGACGGGGGCCTGAAGAAACTGCAGAAATGTTTGAGATTTTCAGGGGTCCAGACCATGACCTCTAGGTGGGCCCCATCCTGGCCTTGCGCCCTGTGACACAGGGGGGCAAACAGAGGCTGTGCCCCAAACAAGGCTCACAGAAACACGCGGGGAAGGTTGGGGCTTGGCATATCCGGGTCCTGGCCTAATTTATGACCCTTCTGCCGCACCTTCACCAGATTTATGGCACGGGATACGGCAGATTTTCAGTCCCAATGGTCTCCGAATTTGAAAATAACTTTGTTTTGGCTTTTAAAGGAAATGTCCAACTTCAGTAAAACAACAAGAAATCTATGGCCAAATCTTACAAAGCTTTCACCAGCATAATGTTACCTTTACCCAACAGACACTTTCAAAAGCTGCCATTGTTAAACAGCGTGGAAAACATAAGAAAAATCAAGATAATCCTTCAACCAACACCACTAAAAACAGATCAACTGGTCAATTATTTCATTGCTGTTTGTGGGACATTGATGTGTGCAACTTAGCTGTCGCATTTCCCTACAAGACAACAGCGACTGTACTTCTAAAGTACTTTGTTAGCTGTGAAGTGCCTTGGGACATTTTGAGGTTGTAAATGGAGTTGTATAAATGCAAGTTCTTTCTTTCTTTAGGTGATGGTTCAGCTGGCCTGAAAAACGAAGCATTTGTAGCATTTCCACTCCCACCAGGATCGTAATAACATTGGGTGAGCTGTACCTTGCTGTATATTTTTATTTAAATAATCTTCATGGTTGAGCAGTGAAGTAATAGTCAGCAAACTGGTCTTCCTCTTCCTGGTCACAGAGACCACCACTCTGCTCACTCTCCTTGACCTGCTGCTGGCTGAGGCAGCTGCACAGCCAGCAATGCGGAGAATGAGGTGCAGCAGCATCAATGAACTTCCCCTTTAAGTAGTGAAAAAAGCTTGTTGCAGTCATTACTTGCGTTTAAAGTGCCCCCGATATTAGTCCATCTTTTCAGTGTACTCTTTTTATTGGGCACAAAACCAAATTAACTGTAAATCAATAAAACCTTAAATGAAACTTAACAAATTAAATTAAAATTTGGTAGCCCGGGGTGACGATGCACTCCAGTCCCTGCGGCACCCACCGGTCGCGGAAAAACTCGAGCGTGCCGGCGGACACCGCGTGCTCCATCTCCAGGGCCACCCGGGCGCGAACATGGCCGCGGAAGAGAGGCAGGCAATCGGGCCGAACAAAGCAAACTGGTCTTAAGCAAAGTGCGCACACGACAGGATAAATTTACTCACCCCACATCCCGGGCTGGGAGACGCACGAGACTGGAGTGTGGGCAGGAGAATCAGCGCCACTCCCTCGTGGCCTCATCTCTGACCCGCTTCATGATTAGGATTATTGGTTATTTGGCCTAGGAGGGATTTCTGTTTTAAGCTACATATTTCTGACATGGGGGTAATTTTAACTTTGGGTACTAGTGTAAATCGGGCGATATCGATGCCGCCGCCCGCGATACATCTGTCCTGATTTTTATTTCCGTTGACGCCAATCAGGGGAGATGCGTAACGGGCGTCTGAATCGATATCTCCTGTTTTCCGCTATGACTCAAAGTCAAAATTACCCCCGTGATCGCAGGCTCAGGACCATGTTCATATGAAGAGAATTTTGAGAGTAAGAATTTATTATGAAGTAAAAAAAAAACTTAAATGGTTGAAGAAAAGTCTTCAATACTTATCGTTTTCACAGTAAGGAATAAAAAACAAACTGGCCACTAAGCTGGCACAGACTGCTCTGAAAGCGACTCCAAAGTTATCTGTGATTGGGCAATAATTGTGACATAGGCAAATCGCATTATAAATGTGGAATTCATAATGGGATAAAAAGTTGACACAAGAAGTGTGACAGAAATGTGACAACACAAAGTTCTGTGATGCAGACAAGAAGTGTGTGTAGACGAAAGATTTTTAATAAGATATATATAGATGAGACGTTTAAGGAGCAAAGATCTGTCTCCATAAAAGAAGTTCAATCAACTTACAAATTAATTGGACCTTGCATTAGTATTTGAAAGTTGACTTCATATGCAAACATTTTTAAAAATGATGTACTAAGGTGTATAATAATGGCGCTTACTTTGAATGCCTCTTTCTTTATCCCATTGTTGTTCAGTTTGTTGTAACTTGCGTCAATGTTGATCATAGTTTTGGGAAGCTCAGGTAGCTGCGCGAGTTCATTTGAAGCAACCATGAGATCCACCAGTTCAGGCAGCTGCCTTAGAGCATCTTCATCAATTGAAGAAATCTTATTACCTGTCACGTCGATCCTCTTTAGGTGATCTAAGATGATAATAAACAACACAATTAAAATACTTTGCAAAATACAGCTTAATTATTTCTTCATGGAACAAATAACAAATACAGCGGTCCCCGTTTAATATCTATCCGGGGTTAACGAATCCCTGACCAAAACGAACAGTTTTAAATGTGCTGAATTGAAATCAGTGTAGCACAAAGATAATACGGCTTCCATATAATGGATTACCCATTTGCAATGTTATATGCAAGCAGTATTACCATGGAAGTACGTGGCTCCTCCTCCCTTTTATAGGGCTCCTGACCTTTGCCTTTGCTTCCTGGATGCTCCCCCTCCCCTGCCACCTCCAATCCTGCTTCCTTGCCCCAAATTCCAACCCTGCTTCCTTGCCCAACATCCCAACCCTGCTTCCTTGCCCCACATTCCAACCCTGCTTCCATGCCCAACATCCCAACCCTGCTTCCATGCCCCACATTCCAACCCTGCTTCCTTGCCCCACAATCCAACCCTGCTTCCTTGCCCCACACCCCAACCCTGCTTCCATGCCCCACACCCCAACCCTGCTTCCATGCCCCACATTCCAACCCTGCTTCCATGCCCAACATCCCAACCCTGCTTCCATGCCCCACATTCCAACCCTGCTTCCTTGCCCCACATTCCAACCCTGCTTCCTTGCCCCACATCCCAACCCTGCTTCCATGCGCCACAATCCAACCCTGCTTCCTTGTCTCACATTCCAACCCTGCTTCCTTGTCCCACATTCCAACCCTGCTTCCTTGTCCCACATTCCAACCCTGCTTCCTTGTCCCACAATCCAACCCTGCTTCCTTGTCCCACATTCCAACCCTGCTTCCTTGTCCCACAATCCAACCCTGCTTCCTTGTCTCACATTCCAACCCTGCTTCCTTGTCCCACATTCCAACCCTGCTTCCTTGTCCCACAATCCAACCCTGCTTCCTTGTCCCACAATCCAACCCTGCTTCCTTTCCCCACACCCCAACCCTGCTTCCTTGTCCCACATCCCAACCCTGCTTCCTTGCCCCACATCCCAACCCTGCTTACGATAGCAAAATACTGCAGATGCTGGAAATCCGAAATAACAACAGAAAACGCTGGAAAAACTCAGCAGGCCAGGCAGCATCCATAGAGAGAGAAAGAGAGTTGACGTTTCAGGTCGATGACCTTTCATCAGAACTGGGAAGAGCTGGAAATCAAATAGATTTAAGGCCAGGGTAAAGCTGGGAAAATCCCCTCCCCCTTTTCCCAGCTTTACCCTGGCCTTAAATCTATTTGATTTCCAGCTCTTCCCAGTTCTGATGAAAGGTCATCGACCTGAAACGTCAACTCTCTTTCTCTCTCTATGGATGCTGCCTGGCCTGCTGAGTTTTTCCAGCGTTTTCTGTTGTTATTTCCCAACCCTGCTTCCTTGTCCCACATTCCAACCCTGCTTCCATGCCCAACATTCCAACCCAGCTTCCTTTCCCCATGTTGCCTGCAGCTTTGCTGTTTGCCTGCTCCTTCTCCCACATAGTTTGCACACCAGTTGGGAAGCAGCCTTTAGGCAGCATAATAACAACAGCCACTTGTATTTATATAGCGCCTTTAATGTAGTAAAACGTTCCAAGGCACTTCACAGGAGCGTTATCGGATGAGAATTGACACTGAGCCAAAGAAGGAGACATTAGGTGACCAAAAGCTTGCTCAAAGAGATAGGTTTTAAGGAGCGTCTTAAAGGAGGAGAGGCGGAGAGGTTTAGGGAGGGAATTCCAGAGCTTAGACAGCTGAAGGCCGCCAATGGTGAAGCGAAGGAAATGGGGCACGAACAAGAAGCCAGGATTGGAGGAACGCAGAGTTCTCGGAGGGTTATGGGGCTGGAAGAGGTTCCAGAGATTGGGGGGGGGGGGGGGGGGGTGGAGGGGCGAGACCATGGAGGGATTTGAAAACAAGGATGAGCACAACACATGTATATGTATATGCAATATTGGAAAACCACGCTACTGGTGCTAGCATGGTTTCTCAAGACAAGCCTCCTTTAGAGCAGTTCTCGGACTGATTTAAAGTCTTGTCCCCTGCTGTTTCTAGTGGAGCTGATCCATCAAACTGTCTGCAACTGATATCACTGGGAGCAGAGACAAAGTTGACATGTTTATTAAAAAAAATCAAAGAAATTTATGATAAGTCTAATTTTAATTTCATAAAATGGGGGAGTACTTTGAACAAATTGCATTCCGCCTGGACTTTCCTTCCCCATTTGGCAACACATTTATTGTAGATATAAACAGTACTGTGTTGGGATAGATAATATGCTCCTAACACAGAACTGCCCCAACCGCTGCTCCTGAGGTACTGCATGCTCCTGGGCCCAAATGAATTGCC
Organism: Squalus acanthias; assembly: GCA_030390025.1. Taxonomy (NCBI): domain Eukaryota; kingdom Metazoa; phylum Chordata; class Chondrichthyes; order Squaliformes; family Squalidae; genus Squalus; species Squalus acanthias. The sequence continues at coordinate 115,049,388 of CM059435.1, forward strand.
CTTACATGGCAATGTGAGTTCAGCTCATTTCAATATCTCTGTGGTGCTCCTGGAGAAAGGTCCCATGGGAGAAGGAGGAGGCCATTCAGCCCCTCAAACCTGTTCCGCTATTCAATTAGATCATGGCTGATCTGTATCTTAACTTCATTTACCCGCCTTGGTTCCGTAACCCTTAATACCCTTGCCTAACAAAAATCTATCAGTCTTAGATTTGAAATTTTCAATTGACCCCCAGCCTCATCAGCTTTTTAAGGGAGAGAGTTCCAGATTTCCACTACCCTTTGTGTGAAGAAGTGCTTCCTGACGTCACCCTGAACGGCCTGGCTCTAATTTTAAGATTATGCCCCCTTGTTCTGGACTCCCCCCACCAGAGGAAATAGTTTCTCTCTATCTACATTATCAATGGAAGAATTAACCATTGGAAGCTATCGCAAAAGGTGGGCATTTAATTAAGTGTGGCTCTATGACAAGGAGAGGACAGCCCAGGATCAACGGGAAATTTTCAAAAACAGGCTCCATAAAGGTCCCATCGGATCATAGGTACATAGGAAGAGGAGTAGGCCATTCAGCCCCTCGAGTGCCTGTTTTGCCATTCCATTAGATAATGGCTGATCTGCATCTTAACTCCACTTACAAAAGACATTATAGAGTCATAGGGCTGGATTTTGATACTGGGGCGGGTTGGGGTCGTGTCATCCACTTTTCGTGTTATCCACCCGACTGCAATTGGATGTGGGAGATTGATGCAATTTTCACCTAATTGGGCAATTGAGTTCCAGCATGTGGGAAGCCATGAACCAATTAGTGTTTTGAGTCTGAAACTCGCCTCTGATGATGTCATCATTGCTGCTGCATTGAAGGTCTTCAGAGACTGCCTGGCCTTTGCTGTGAGAGGACCTGGATGCAATATCAGCAGCAGCAGCCCGAAGTCTGCTCCCAGATATTTGAGAGAGAGAGAGAGAGAGAGAGATGTGCTCCCGCCAGGTTTCACAATCATGTTTCAGAACTGGCGTGCTTCACGTAGAACAAGGGTTAAAATCACAAAGGCCTTTCAAAATGGCATTATAGAGCCAATTTAGTGCTTGTTAAGGGCCTTAACAGCCTTTCCCGTCTCTTAAAGGCGGGACCAGTCGGGACCAGCAGACACGATTTCATGAAAATTGCGTGGAGGCGGGATAGAGGCGGACTTGTACCCGCCCGCCAGTTTTTGCAATTTTAACCCCCCCCACGCCTCCAAACCCGCCTCCACGGGTGAATGAAAATCCAGCCCATAGAGTCATACAGCACAGAAAGAGGCCCTTCGGCCCATCGTGTCCGTGCTGGCCATCAAGCCCTGTCTATTCTAATCCCATTTTCCAGCACTTGGTCCGTAGCCTTATATGCTATGGTGTTTCAAGTGCTCATCTAAATGCTTCTTGAATGTTGTGAGGGTTCCTGCCTCTACCACCCTTTCAGGCAGTGAGTTCCAGATTCCAACCACCCTCTGGGTGAAAAAGTTTTTCCTCAAATCCCCTCTAAACCTCCTGCCCCTTACCTTGAAACTATGCCCACTGGTTATTGACCCCTCTACTAAGGGGAAAAGTTCCTTTCTATCTACCCTATCTATGCCCCTCATAATTTTGTACACCTCAATCAGATCCCCCCTCAGCCTTCTCTGCTCTAAGGAAAACAACCCCAGCCTGTCCAGTCTCTCTTCATAGCTGAAGCGCTCCAGCCCAGGTAACATCCTGGTGAATCTCCTCTGCACCCTCTCCAATGATATCAGTCATGGCCAACAATAGGTGCCCTTGCACTCAAAACTTTGAAGCATTTGGCTACCTGCCATCGCATTATTACTCCCATTATGTTGTAACCAAAGCAAAGCAAGCAAGCTGCAAGCACCCAAAAATTACAAAACAGAATAAGAACACACATTACACAATCAGACATTAACATTGTCTTGTCCTCCATAATAATAAGCTTGAAATTCCACATTGCCATACTTAGCCCAGCAAAATCTCCTTTCTTTATGTTGGTGAGCTTGTTAAAACGTGCGTAGAAGTGAGTGGTGTCCTTGGGAAGAGGAGGTATGCTTTTGATATCGGTGTCATCACAGTAGACAGATCCACTCAGGCAGGTACACAAAAGGCAGGTTGGAAGCCCTGAGAGGTAAAATGAGAGATAAATATTGGCTTGTTGAAGTTGTACTTTGATGATTCAACGATAACAATTAAGCGCGTTTCACCATGTTTATGTTGCCACTACCCTCATAGGAACAGGAGGAGGCCAGTCAGCCCCTCGAGGCTGTTCTGCCATTCAGTGAGATCATGGCCGATCTGTATCTGAACTCCATCCGTCTGGCCTTGGCTCCATATCCTTTTTATACCCTTGGCTAGCAAACATCTAACGATCTCAGATTTAAAATTATTAATTGTGGGAGAGAGTTCCACACTTCTAGCACCCTTTGTGTGAAGAAGTGTTTCCTAACTTCTCTCCTGAATGGCCTGGCTCTGATTTTAAGGTTATGTCCCCTTGTCCTAGACTCCCCCACCAGCAGAAAAAGTTTCTCTCCATCTACCCCATCAATGCCTTTCAAAATCCTATAAACCTCAATCAAATGACCCCTTAACCGTCTATATTCCAGGGAATACAAGCCTAGTTTATGTAATCTCTCTTATAATCTAACCCTGGGCACTCCTTTGACAGCGTCGGCAGAATGAACATTTAGGCCTTGAAAATCCTCTGGTCACAATCCTGAAAGTTAGGCAGTTACGCTGGGTTCACGACCAACGGTGCCCACCACGCTGAACTCCCGCCAGCGCTAACCCCGCTGCTGTTTGTGGGATCAGTGGGAGGACACCTTTCGGTTGCCTGAGGGGGTCGGAGAGGAAATCACCAATTGTTTTCCCCTTTTGGCCCTATTGTGTTTTGCTTCTCCTGGGAGATTACATGCCTGCTGGCGTGTATGTGTGGGGGGGAGGGGAGGGGAGGTGGTGGGTGTGGGTAGGAAGTGTCCAGTCATGATGTTCCAAGCATCAGGAGTGTGGGGTAGGCCTTCATTTTCGTATGCAGTTTCGTGCATTTATTTGCAAGGGCCATGCAGGCACAGATGCCACTTGGGGCATATTTCTGGCCATGATTGGTGGAAATTCCGGCATCCACCTACTTGCCTGCCCTTGGTGGGGGTGGTCTTGCTCAGGCCCCTCCCTGGCCCCATCAAGAGTCCAATGAGCTCCCGATGAAGGGGCCAACCTGCACTATTTAAAATTCCAGGCCGCTTGTCTGACCTGGACCCCACATATGCCCTCGTAGCGCCTGGTATGCCTCCGCTCAATTGATAGACCAGCCACCATTGCTACACCAGGTCCCGAGCGAGCTTAAGAAATGGGGACTCCTGGCTTAGGGCGTCTCTGTCCCTGGCTTCACCCCCTTGTCATCATTTGCCTTTTAGAGGGCTGTCGGAAGTTCCACCCCTTCCAAGACAAAGAGGAAACTGGCGTAATCAACGGGGACCCAGTGCAAGCTGATATCCGCTGCCTTCCTGTGCTTCCGCTAGTCTCCTGCCAGTGGAAATTTTGGGCCTTATTCTCTTACGTGCTCAGTAACTGGCTGCACGATCAATTGTGTTACAACGTAAAACCACAACCAATCTACAATAAGAAGCGCATCTTCACATTGGAACTACTCGGGAATCAGTGAAAAGATTTTACAATGGATACGGAATTGGTTAACCAATACAACCCAGATTGTCTCAGCCTGGGAGAATGTTACCAGTGCGGTCCCACAGGGGTCTGTTTCGGGACCTCTTTTGTTTAATATCTTTATATAAATGATCCGGGGCTAGGCGTCGTAAGCAGATGATGCAAACCTAATGAAGGTGGCAGGCTCCACAGCTGTCCAGGATAAGAACATAAGAGATAGGAGCAGGAGTAGGCCATCTGGCCCTTCGAGCCTGCTCCGCCATTCAATAAGATCATGGCTGATCTTCTACCTCATCTCCACTTTCCCGCACTATCCCCATATCCCTCGATTCCCTTAATATTCAAAAATTTATCGATCTCTGTCTTGAATATACTCAACGACTGAGCCTCCACAGCCCTCTGGGGTTGAGAATTCCAAAGATTCACCACCCTCTGAGTGAAGAAATTTTGCCTCATCTCAGTCCTAAATGGCCGACCCCTTAAGCTACAGGAGGATTTGAATATACTTGGGGAATTGGGCAGACAGGTGGCAGATGAAATTTAATGTAGAGAAATGCAAAGTGCTTCACAGGGGACAAAAGAAAATCCAGGAAGGGGCTATTACTTAAATGGAAAGAAAATAACGTGCGTGGAAAGAGTCATTGACTAGTCCTGGGCCACTTCTGAGGCGGAGGAACGCTGCAGACTCCAGCGAAGCTGCAAAAACGCTCCACTGACGCCTCCAGCAAAGCAAAACCTTCCATGAGGGTTCTGCTAAATGAGGGCCCCAAAAGAATTGTGTCTGCTGCCTTGGCAATCGATCGCACTGTGATTGGTTGCATGATTCAAGTTGAATCAGCCCCTTCACTACCATGGTGACGCTAGACGTCAGGGCCAAACGGGGGACCCTGGAATTGCTATGGAGCATAAGACGGAAATATATCAGACGTTGTTCTTCTATTGTGAAAAAAATTAATACTGGGGATATGGCCATTGCAAGTGAGGCAGGCATTTGTTGCCCTTGAGAAGGTGGTGGTGAGCCGCCTTCTTGAACCGCTGCGGTCCGTGTGGTGAAGGTACTCCCGCAGTGCTGTCAGGTAGTGAGGATTTTGACCCGGCGACGACGAAGGAACGGCCGATCTATATGTCCATGTCAGGAAGGTGTGTGACTTGGAGGGGAACCTGGAGGTGGTGGTGGCGTTCCCGTGCGCCTGCAGCCCTTGCCCTTCTAGGTGGTTGAGGTCGCGGGTTTGGGAGGTGCATGCGCATAGATTAGGTTCGCCCATATATAGGCAAGTGTGTCGTACACCACTAATCCCTGCCTGCAAGGAATAGGGAAGATGTAAAAATGGGTGGTGCGCGTCCCCGACCCATCTTCTGTCCCAGTTCTGCTAAACAATCAGCAGAGGGAGGGCGGGAAGTCCCAGCCGTCAGCTCTAGCCACACTGATCTTTTGCTCTGTCAATGACTGATGCGTAATCCCTAAAGAGTAACAGCATTTTAGAATGCAACAGGAAACTCAGCCAAATATCAGACCAACACTGCATCAGTAGACTGTCCATTCTTGAACAGGTTGCTATGAAGGTCTCTCTTGGAGATAAGGAGGTTTCCTTAACTTTCCTCAAAGATTTTTTTTAATACAATATAACATATCTGTACAATACACTGACAAATCAGAAATACTGCGTGCGTGAAGGGTGAAAAGATATCCCTGCAGTTCGCAGTAGATTTTACAGTGCTATAGAAAAGTATATTAAGGTAGAATATTTATGACACATCTCTCAGTATAATACACAGGTTTCTAATATAACTCTAAATTGTTTAGAATAATCTTTACTAACGATGATGCTGCATTAATAGGAGGATGAATGTTTTCCTCTTTAAACAATGGAATTTTGGAAATGGCGGAGATTCTCAATGGAAACAGCGGCGTATTTCATCACTGGGGCACTTTTCGCTGCTGATCTCCAGTTTAGACGACCCATATTACAGCCTAACGGACCGCAAATCTCCAAGTATTCATTTTTTTGGTGCAATGTTAGGTTTGGATTCTACTTGATAGACATGTCATGAACGTACCCATAGTCTGGAATTTTTTAATGTAATTTAACCCTTTTTTTTTGGATGCTGCGGTTAGATTACAGACACCGGAAAGTCACACGCTGTGGTGGAGCATTCAGAAGAAAACGTTCCTTTGCAAAGCCAAAATTACAATGAAGGGGGCTTACAAAAGAGGGCCTTTGTAACCTCCAACAAACGCGCCGAAAATAAACCGTCACTCAGAAATCATAGCACATGAAAGCATCGTCAGCAATAACAAGTTTAGTATAAACCATACTAGTTTTTTTTTAAAAGATGATTTTTTTTTTATATATATATTTACAATTTTGTAAAAAGAATACTGAGAATGTAAGTTCTGGCCAGCGTCCAAAATTCCATGATGTGCAAATAGACGCAGATTCTGAATGGAATCTCACACTGCTGCTGTCACAAACCTTCCTTCGTGTCAGGGCCAAGAAGACCAGGCACACTTGGAGCACCAGGATCCAAAGGTTCATGGGGAACCAGCTCCTCCTCCTCCTCGTAGTCACTGTCATAGTTATCGAGCACTCTGTTCCCAGAAGGTGTCAGCCTGCCAATCTCGATCTATGACCAAAAAAAGGCACCGCGCATAAGTTTAAAAAAATAAAAATAAAAATCATTTTATGTTGACCTAAATTTATATCTGGACAGTTGCAAACGAGGCAATCCCCATTCAGTCTGTGTACCGTGATCCACCACATGAGGGCACTGAAGTCTGATGACCTTAAAGTTCTTGTAAAACTGCATCAAACTTACCAATATGTGTCCAAATTCTGTTTAACGATTCAACCCCTGTCTCAGAATTTATGAGAGCGGTAGCCTAGTGGTTATGTTACTGGACTAGTAATCCAGAGGCCTGGACTAATAATCTGGGAGATAAGAGTTCAAATCCGCCACCACGGCAGCTGGGGAATTTAAATTCAGTTAATTAAATAAATCTGGAATATAAAAGCTAGTATCAGTCATGGTGACCATGAAAACTGGTCGTAAAAACCCATCTGGTTCACTAATGTCCCGTCTGCTCTCTCAGGTGGATATAAAAGATCCCATGGCACTATTTCAAAGAAGAGCAGGGGGTGTTATCCCCGGTGTCCTGGGCAATATTTATCCCTCAATCAACATCACAGAAACAGGTTATCTGGTCATTATCACATTGCTGTTTGTGGGAGCTTGCTGTGCGCAAATTGGCTGCCGCGTTTCCTACATTACAACAGTGATTACACTTCAAAAGTACTTCATTGGCTGTGAAGCGCTTTGAGACATCCGGTGGTCGTGAAAGGCGCTATAGAAATGCAAGTCTTTCTTAGGGAAGGAAATCTGCCATCCTTACCTGGTCTGGCCTACTTGTGACTCCAGACCCACAGCAATGTGGTTGACTCTTAACTGCCCTTTGAAATGGCCCAGCAAACCACTCAGTTGTAGCTAACCGCTACGGCAAAGTCACTGTGGGAACACCTTCACCACACGGACTGCAGCGGTTCAAGAAGGCGGCTCACCACCACCTTCTTGAGGGCAATTAGGGATGGGCAATAAATGCTGACCTTGCCAGCGATGCCCACATCCCAGGAACGGATAAAAAGAAAGAGAAAAATGCGATGATTTACTTCTTTCCTATTTTTTATTCCCTTTCATTAGTCATTTCAATAAATTGTTCCCGTAACTTTTAGGTGGACCACAAAAATGAATTTTTGGAATGTAACAACACGCCTTTTGATAATGTTATTTCTATGCCTTTCCCTGGACACACTAGGAATTCAAACTATTGTAATTCCACTTCTAATGTTACATTTTAGGATTCTTCAGCTCTCTGCACTTCCTCTAAACCGGCAGGGAGATAGATGAGGGGATATTTTATGAATTTGCGCTCCTGGCATAGACGGTTAGTCACACTATGAGGAATTTGGATGTGGACCGTCAGAGATTGCACAGGATTTTATGGATGGAAAATGCTTTGGGGGGGCCCCACTGACCATTGCTCCCGAATTGCCCATATCCACTCCATGCCAGGAGTATTAATTCGCAATCTCTAAAAAATGTCCCTTTTCTCGGTTGTTTTACCCACTTTTTTTTCTCCTCTCACTTTTCTCAACTCAGTTGCTGACTTACGCTGGTTCCACGTGTATGTCCAAAGGGGCCAGCAGCTTTCTTGGTTCCGCGCACCCGTGCAGCCATTCCTTGTGAGCGAGCCCGGACAACGAATGCCGACAAAACTATTCGGCCGTGGAGCGAGGGTGGGACCTCATTGTTGGGTTTGATCCTGTCCTCACTCAAAATCCGCACACGTGCACTTTTCAGAAAGGGTCGTTTCCTAGATAAGGATCGCGGCTGGGTGCCCAGAACCATTTTTTTTTAATTCCCCTCACTCGCCCGGGATGCTGTGACCAATTGTTGCTGCCACGTCTGAGATCAGATGATCCAGAACAGGCCAGGTTTTGAACCCAGCACCTCTCTGATCTTAAGGTTCAATCCCTCATCTGTCAGGAGGATAGTTGTGTTCTAAGCCATTGTGAAGCTCTCCTAAAATGTAATTTTGTATGCTTGTCATCATCATTTTTTTTTAAATTTGTCAAACTAGAACTCAATTCACCAATGTCCTTTTTTTTATTTGTTCCTGGGATGTGGGCATTGCTGGAAAGGCTGGCCTTTATTGCCCATCCCTAATTGCCCTTGAGAAGGTGGTGGTGAGCCGCCTTCTTAAACTGCTGCAGAGGGCAGTTAAGAGTCAACCACATTGCTGAGGGTCTGGAGTCACATATAGGCCAGACCGGGTAAGGGCGGCAGATTTCCTTCCCATTAGTGAACCAGACGGGTTTTTCCGACAATCTGGTAGATTTCCTGGTCACCATTACTGATATCAGCTTTTTATTCCAGTTTTATTGAATTAACTGAATTTAAATTCCCCAGCTACTGTGGTGGGATTTAAACTCACGTCTCTGGATCATTAGTCCAGGCCTCTGGATTACTAGTCCAGTAACATGACCATTATGCTACCGTGCCCCCTTGTTAATTGTTCTGATGCCCTGCAGAAAACTTTCAAAATTTGAACCTTTGCAGTTGTTAGATGACATAATTTTCAGAAAATATATTAAAATATTTCTTAACATGCTAATCTTTCAATAATAGGGAAATTTAACCTAATCCATACATCATCAGCAGGCTCTCACTTTGGATCTTAACAACATTAGGAACAGGAGGAGTCCATTCCGCCCCCTCGAGCCTGCTCCACCATTCAATTAGATCAAGGCTGATCTGCACCTCAACTCCATTTATCTGCCTTTGCTCCGTATCCCTCGATACCCTTACCTAACAAAAATCTATCGATTTCAATGTTGAAAGCTCCAATTGTCCCCCAGCATCCATAGCTTTTTGGGGGAAGAGAGTTCAAATTTCTACTACCCTTGGTGTGAAAAAGTGCTTCCTGATTTCGCTCCTGAACGGCCCAGCTTTAATTTTAAGATTATGTCCCCTTGTGCTTGATTCCCCCACCAGAGGAAATAGTTTCTCCCTATCTAATCCTTTTAAAATTTGAAATACCTCGATCAGATCACCCTTCAATCTTCTATACACAAGGGATTACAAACCAAGTTTATGCAACCTGTCCTGAAAAATTAACCTCTGAAGCCCTTTCATTTTTATCAATTTAGATATATATTTGAAAGGAAAGATTTGCAGGGCTGTGGGGAAAGAGCAGGGGGGAGTGGGATTAATTGGAGAGCTCTACCAAAGAGCCGGCACAGGCACGATGGGCTGAATGGCCACCTTCTATGCTGTATGATTTTTGACCAGTTGTAGCATGATAGCCATTTTTATTTTTCTCGGGCTCTATGTTCTAATTTTGCAGGGAAAAAAAGGGTTAATGACCCTAATTTTGTAGAAGTTAATGACCTCCAATCAAAATGGCAGCTGCCTCCAACTCCCCCTGCATGGAACCTGATTCGGTTGTTGGGATGGACAGAAAACCGGCCAATCATGGCAAACTTCTAATAATATTCATCTCACAGTTCTTAAGTAGCTAAAAAAAATCTAACTAAATGGTATAACAGACAAAGTTTGGTGATCCAGATGGGAAGCGTGCAGTAGTGCATGAAAGTGGATTAAAGTCCTGATTCACCACAACAACAACGTGCATTTATATAGCGCCTTTAACATAGTAAAATGTCCCAAGGCGCTTCAACCACGAGGACCAGTCTTAGCAAAAAGCAAGTTGCGCATCTTAAATATTCTCAGTAAAATGCTTCGCCGGTATTTAATTTTGAATTATATTATTTCGCCGACTGTATCCTTCGAACAACCAGTGCCAAAAGACAGACTCTCCAAACAGGCCCCTTCTGAGTTGTTTCATTGTTGGTCACATGCCCGTGACTACAGCTCGAACTCATCACTGTCTCCCTTCAGGGCCAGGAAGCTAAACTGAATATTCCTCGGTTGCCGCGGTCTGTTTGATTTCCTGCTCGGTGCATAACTTTGATTACCTCATGATTATCTCCACTTTCCAGGATGTGAAGAGAGCCACTGTGTGTGCACGCAAAGGATGTTAGAAAATGGATCAGATTGTTCGGATCCTGCTCACTCCAGGTTATGAGATTTGAAAATTGCCAATTGCAACTTCAGCAGCTGCTGGGAACTTTAAAAAAGAAAATACTCTTACAATTTATTTTCTGTACATTAATTTTCTACTAAATCTAGTTTTTTTAAGCCTCTCGCTAAGAATCGGAGCAGATTTTTTTCTCCTTTTTTCTGATCTAGTGATTCATTTAAAAATCTGCTCGCCAAACAACCAGAACCTACTTAGAAAAGCCTGTTTTGAAAAAAGAAATCTTTTAATTTTTTTTTAATACCTCATTTGTATATTCTGCACAGTTAATAAAAATAGATTAATAGATTTATCTATTAATTATTTTGAAGTAGATGTGCCTGGATGAAAATACTCCATAGTTAATATTCTGATCATATTTCAAGGTTATGCTGCTCATTAACGCTAACTCCAGGTCTGACCTGGAGATCAGAATTCACTTTTAGTTTTTATTATTCGTTTGTGGGATGTGGGTGTTACTGGCAATGCCAGCATTTATTGCCCATCCCTAATTGCCCTCGAGAAGGTGATGAGCCGCCTTCTTGAACCGCTGCAGTCCATGTGGTGAAGGTACTCCCACAGTGCTGTTAGGGAGTTCCAGGATTTTGACCCAGCGACGATGAAGGATCGGCGATATACTTCTAAGTCAGATGGTGTGTGACTTGGAGGGGAACTTGGAGGTGGTGGTGTTCCCCTGCGCCTGCTGCCCTTGTCCTTCTTGGTGGAAGAGGTCGCGGGTTTGGGAGGTGCTGCCGAAGAAGCCTTGGCGAGTTGCTGCAGTGCATCTTGTAGATGGTACACACTGCAGCCACGGTACGTCGGTGGTGGAGGGAGTGAATGTTTAAGATGGTGGATGGGGTGCCAATCAAGCGGGCTGCTTTGTCTTGGATGGTGTCGAGCTTCTTGAGTGTTGTTGGAGCTGCACTCATCCAGGCAAGTGGAGAATATTCCATCACACTCCTGACTTGTGCCTTGTAGATGGTGGAAAGGCTTTGGGGAGTCAGGAGGTGAGACACTCGCCGCAGAATACCCAGCCTCTGATCTGCTCTTGTTGCCACAGTATTTATATGGCTGGTCCAGTTAAGCTTCTGGTCAATGGTGACCCCCCAGGATGTTGATGGTGGGGATTCGGCGATGGTAATGCCGTTGAATGTCAAGGGGAGGTGGTTAGACGCTCGCTTGCTGGAGTCAGTCATTGCCTGGCACTTGTGTGGTGCGAATGTTACCTGGCACTTATCAGCCCAAGCCTGAACTGTTTACAGTGACTACACTTTAAAAGTATTTCATTGGTTGTAAAGTGCCTTGGGATGTCGTGAGAGACGCTATACAAATACAAGTCTTTCTTTATGATTGGCTTTTAATAAGGCTTAGCAGTATGTAACAAGCAATCTTTTGGGGGCTAATTTTCATTGACACCTTTTAAGTTGGAGTAGCAGTACAAATGGGTAAAAAGCTTTCCACCAGTGTTGCCCCATTTTTACTCATGTCTATTTTTTTAAATTAAATTAAATACGCAGAGAAAAATATTCTCCTTCGTTCTTTAGGCAGCTTTCTGAGTTCAACAACCAATGGTACAAAGAAATAAAAACAGAAAATGCTGGAGATACTCAGCAGGTCAGGCAGCATCTGTGAAGAGAAACAGAGTTAACGTTTCAGATCGAAGACCTTTCGTCAGGACGAAAGGTCATTGACCTAAAACGTTAACTCTGTTTCTCTCTTCACAGATGCTGCCTGACCTGCTGAGTATCTCCAGCATTTTCTGTTTTTATTTCAGATTTCCAGCATCTGCAGTATTTTCTTTTTGTAATGGTACAAAGAGCCATCTATAAAATAAATTGTGTTTGTGTGACTACATCCCTCCAAAGTGCTTTCTGATTAACCTGCGTGGAGGACGTGACATTCAGCCATGTGGCTAGCAGAGACCAATCAGAGCTGAGAACTGTATACAGAAAGCAGACATTGTACACTTGCACACCAAAAAACTGAAAATCTAATAAGTTGAACTGAGTAACCATTTTAAAAGTTCTGACTGAAAGTTTTAGTAAGCAGAAGAAATGGTAAATGTTCAAAAAATTGAGTTTGAGCTGAAATTTGAACTTTTGAAGGTCTGGACCTGCTTAAGCTCAGGGTCCAGGACAAGTCTTGGACTCAATTTAGCAGAAATCCAGTCAGAGGTGGCAGCTGCTTCGAAATATTTTTTGATGACTAGTCGTGGTTTTGATAAAGTGTTTACTATCATAAAAATGAATTATTGAACAGTCAATTAGTTAGTGTGAGGTTTGGAAGCTTGACTACATTTGATTTTGGGAGTATTTTTCAGAATTCCAAAGATGCCCTCACTAACTTTCGTGCTGCTCGTGTCTCGGGGCTGTTTCTCTTCTATTACTTCCACCACTTTTATCTGCAGACCTGATGGTGCTCTTAGGCTGCATCGTTAGTGGGAGGTGGAACTGCCTCACCCCGACACTACTGTTAATTCGTAAATCCAGAGTCAGAGCTTGACTTGATTCTGGAGCGAAGCAAAGTGAGATTACCTTCAGTAGAGAGTCTCGTTACAATTCACGCAAGAGTAAGTTTGGGCCCTAACTCTAGATTTCATAGAAACATATAAAATCGTTACAGCACAGTAGGAGGCCATTCGGCCCGTCGAGCCCGTGCCGGCTCTCTGCAAGAGCACTTCAGCTAGTCCCAATCCCCCGCCCTTTCCCCCGTAGCCCTGCAAATTCTTTTTCTTCAGGTACTTGTCTAATTCCCTTTTGAAAGCCACGATTGAGTCTGCCTCCACCACCCTTTCAGTGCATTCCAGATCATAACCACTCGCTGCGTAAAAAAGATTTTTCCTTTTGTCGCCTTTGGACCTTCTGCCAATCACCTTAAATCTGTGTCCTATGATTCTCGACCCTTCCGCCAATGGGAACAGTTTCTCTCTATCTACTCTGTCTAGACTCCTCATGATTTTGAACACCTCTATCAAATCTCCTCTCAACCTTCTCTGCTCCAGGGAGAACAACCCCAGTTTCTCCATGTAACTGAAGTCCCTCATCCCTGGAAACATTCTCGTGAATCTTTTCTGCACCCTCTCTAAGGCCTTCACATCCTTCCTAAAGTGCGGTGCCCAGAATTGGACACAATACTCCAGTTGTGGCCGAACCAGTGTTTTATAAAGGTTCATCATAACTTCCTTGCTTTTGCACTCTATGGGGGCAAGATTGGGTAACTTCGCCGGGGGCGCTACTTTGTGCCCTGAAAAAGTTAGCACCCCCACGCTCGAAATTCACTGGTAGCACCACAAGAGGGAGGCAGGGTGCTACTGGAAGCACCCCGCCTCCCTCTTGGGGTGCTGCAAGTGAATATCATGGCATGTCGCGCCGCGGTACTGCAGGCCTTCCTCCCCTTATTAAAGGGGAGGGGTCTAGCGCAGTGTGACCCGGGGCTCAACTGAGCCACCAGGAATCAGAGTGCCGGCAAAAGAGCCCGGCACGCAAGGGGAGTGCCGGGCTCACGGAGCGCAGCCGGCACCCTGTGGGGGTGGCCTTCACAGGAGACCGGGGATGGCAAAGCGGGCAGGTGCTGGCAGGCGGCCAGCAACAAAAATGGCTGCCCGGCACCTCCCCTTTAATTTGCGCCAGCCCCGGCCGCAGGTAGGCCCCCTTGACCCTGTCGGACATAGCGTCCGGCGGTAAGTCAGGTGGCGCTACCGAAGATCACGGCCGGGGCGCGAGCAGGGGCGCTGCGCACAGCGATGACGACATCGCCGGAGGCGCAGTATCGCGGGGCGCTAACTGTTACCGCCGCCGCTAACCTCCCACTGAATTTCGCGGGAGGTGTTAGCGGCGCCGCACTTGGACACTAGTTACTTTGCGCCCCGTTAGCGCTCTCTTACGGCGCTAACACAAGGCGCAAATCAACCGAATTTTTCCCCCATGCCTCTATTTATAAAGTCCAGGATCCCGTGGATCCCAGGATTTACAATGCATTTTCAGTGTGTGTCTGTGTGTGTGAAATAAAACCTATTTGGACCCTTGCTACTATAGTAGTGTCAATGCACGTTTCCACATCTCTAATGTCCAAATCCAATGCATTTCCAGAAATAAGTCAGTTGGATCAGAATTGGGCCAATTTAGGTTTAGAAAACTTCCTTAGGGGAGTGGTTGTCATACTCTTATGTATGGGGGAATTCCTGCAAACACTCCCGGAGACCCCTGTCCTAGCTTCCAAAAGACAGTATCAACTGCCCAAATGGAAACTGTGCTATTGTCATCATACAGCAGAATACATAAATCTAATGACTTTGGGGATGTCCCTGGAGTTCACTCATAGACCGACTAAGATCTGCGGATCTGCTGAGGAACAAGGACTCAGTTTTAAACCCATGCCTTATAGACAGACATCCTTAAACGCCCGAAGGAATACATTGTTGTGGATAACACCAATACTTAAGTATCCAATTCCTGTTTGTATTTATTATATATGGTACAACAATTAATCAATAAAATAAATTCCGATGTTACTTGTCAAAGCACACAGTACTGTATGATTGCTAGTCAATTCACATGATTGGATCACAGGAGCCCACAGTCTATCGTTACTTGCCATAGCAACCCCGCAGGCAAAAAACTAAACAACAACAACTTGTATTTATATAGCCCCTTTAACGTAGTAAAACGTCCCAAGGCGCTGCACAGGAGTATTATTTGACACCGAGCCACATAAGGAGATATTAGGGCAGATGACCAAAAGCTTGGTCAAAGAGGTAGGTTTTAAGGAGCGTCTGAAGGCACGGCCGCCAATGGTGGAGCGATTAAAATCGGGGATGCGCAAGAGGCCAGAACTAGAGGAGCGCAGAGATCTCGGGGGGTTGTGGGGCTGAAGGAAGTTACAGAAATAGGGAGGGATTTGAAAACAAGGATGAGAATTTTAAAATTGAGACGTTGCTTAACTGGGAGCCAATGTAGGTCAGCAAGCACAGGGGTGATGGGTGAACGGGACTTGGTGCGAGTTAGGACACGGGTAGCCGAGTATTGGATGACCTCAAGTTTACGGAGGGTGGAAGCTGGGAGGCTGGCCAGGAGTGTATTGGAATAGTCAAGTCTAGAAGTAACAAAGGCATGGATGAGGGTTTCAGCAACGGATGAGCTGAGGCAAGGGCGGAGTTGGGCAATGTTACGGATGTGGAAATAGGCGGTCTTAGAGAAGTCACTGTATTGACATACTGGGATAGACTTTCCTCGACCTGCACCTGAGGGCATTCTGGATTGCCTGGGCATGACGAATACAGGAAAACCGGGAAGGGGCATGTACTTATAGGGGAGCCCCTTTTCGTCCATTTAAATGAATGGTTGGGCATGCCCTCCTGTCCACCTGATTTTCTCCTATTACCTGCGCCCAGGTGATCCAATTGACCTGGGTGCAGCATCAGGAAAATCTGGTCTACTGTGTTCTGCACATTAATACATTCTGGAGTGCAATCCAAGTCAGTGACACATTTTAAAATCCAGTTGAGCTTTTCCCTTGCAGTTCATGCTGACACGTCAGAGGATTTGAATGGCTACCTAGCGTCATAAGACAATGCTGAATCTTCGATAATACATTGGTATGGTTGACACTAAAGTTGGAAGTACGGATATAGTCCTGGCTAGGATAAGGGGTCTTAAAACACATCAGGCTCCTGGTCCCAGCGGCTTTCACCCGAGGGTGCTCAAAGAAATGGGAGCTGTGCTCAGTGAGGCCCTCGCTCATATATTTAACAGTTCACTAGGGTCTGGGATCATACCCGGGGATGGGAGGGTGGTCCATGTGGTGCCAATATTCAAAAAGGGCAACAGGTCACAGCCAGGAAATTACAGGCCCATTAGCTTGATTTCAGTTTTGACAAGTTGTTGACGGGGATCATTAGAGCTACACTTTATGTCCGCCTGGACAGAGAAGCGGCTTTTAAGAGATTCTCAACATGGCTTGTGGAAAAGAAGTTCAGGCCTCATCAATCTGGTTGAATTTTTTGAGGAAGTTCCTGGGTGTGTGGATGGAGATAGCCCAGTTGATATTCTATTCCTTGATCTTCAAAAAGCTTTTGACAATGTACCACGCATTAGGTTACTTAATAAGATAAGAGTCCTGTGGAGTTGGTGAGCAGATTTTTGGGTTGGATAAGGAATTGGTTGCATTCTCGTACACAGAAAGTTGTTATTACTGGCCGTGGTTCTGTGTGGGGACTGTTGGTCTTCATCACCCAATGATCCGGATGAAGGCATGGTGAAGCTGTTGGCAAATTTTCGGATGATACAAAGATTTATGCGGATGTTAGATGAGAAAAACAAGCAGATCTAGTTATGATGGGGAAATGGGCCTGCATCTGGCAGATGCCATTTAATATAGATAAATGTAGTGTCATGGACGAGGGTAGGGCTAATGCCAAGAATGTGCATACCATGTAGTATTGCAAACTTAAGGCTGTTAAATGAGAGAAAGACCTAGGTTGTCATCGTACATGAATCTCTGAAGGTACTTGACCAATGCCGCGAGGCTATAGCAAAAGCAGATAGAGTGCTCGGATGTTTTACCAGGACGATCAAATACAAAACAAAAAATACTGTCTCCTCCCTTTATAAGAACTTGGTTAGGCTTCATCGAGAATATTGTGTCCAGTTTTGGTCTCCTCACGTTGTGGGTGATATAGAGGACTTGGCAAAGTTTCAGATGGAACGTTAACTCTGCTTCTCTCTCCACGGATGCTGCCTGGCCTGCTGAGTTTTTCCAGCGTTTTCTGTTGTTATTTCAGATGAGGGAGGGCTACTGGACTGATACCTAGTTTAAAGGCCCACAGTAGGCTTAGAGAGCTGGGGCGTCTTGCGCTACAAAAGCAAGGACTTTGAGGAAATTTGGTCGAAAGGATTAGATTCAGTCCAAATGGATAGAATATTTGAGTTCGATAGGGAAGGGAGGATCAGGGACATAAGTGTAAGTTACATAAGCATAGAACTAGGTTAGATGTCAGGAGCTCTTTTTCTTCTCAGAGAGTTGTGGACATACGGAACACGTTGCTGGCTCGTGCCATCAGAGTGGATTCACTGCAAATGTTCAAAAGGGAGCTGGACGAGTTCCTAGCTGTGGCCGACGTCACAGCATATAAAAGGTAGGTGGGGCATTGGGGGATGTGTCTCCCAGTCGCTGTGGTCTCCCGGAACTTGAATGATTGCCTTCGGGAGTCGGAGAGGAATCTTCCAGAGTTTTTTAACCCTAGATTGGCCAAGGACCTTTTACTCTTGTGACTCTCCCAGGAGATTGCGTGGCTGGCTGGTGGGGAGGGGGGGGGGGGTGGGGCCTGGATGGGGATCTTGGTACGCATAGGTTGCAGCATGACCGTATGGGAGAGGCTTTAATGAGCCAGGTGGTCACTGTGCTCACTGACTTGTGTCAGCTCCCGGTCCAGCAACGATGTGTCTTCAGCTGCTCTGGAATTCCCTCCCTAAACCTCTCCGCCTCTCTCTCCTCCTTTAAGACGCTCCTTAAAACCGACCTCTTTGACCAAGCTTTTGGTCACCTGTCCCTAATTTCTCCTTTAGTGGCTCGGTGTCAGATTTTGTCTGATTAACGCTCCTGTGAAGCACCCTGGGACGTTTTACTAAGGCGCTGTATAAATGCAAGTTGTTGTTGTTGTTGGTCTGTTCCTCTGTTATTTTCGTGTGTTTGTATCTTAACCCATTGCTACGTTATTGCCACGTAATACACTAAAGACTCTGGGGCAAATTCAGATACGCCACAGAAATTGAAATAGCTGGCTAGCGGCCGGAGATTTCCCAATCCAGATGGAAGATCATCGGAAGCACACGTGCAGTTTCCAGACTGGTGCTCCCAGAGGGCGATGCCCTGAGCCAGGAATGACCATTCATAAAACTGCCGCCGAGTTATCCTATTTCACAAGTTAATCAGCCTGTAATTCTTTTTCCCCACAGGCACTTTTCGCAATGGAAGCAGTTGCCTCCATCCAGCACCAATCTGGGACGCGGAAATGTTTTTTTTTGTTGCTTTTTGTTCCCGGTCAAATAAATTCAAGGCATGCGCTCGGCTCTTGCTTGGCGCAGGGAAAGCCCGCGTGCCAAGCTGATGGCAAGGTGCTCATCGTCTCTTTTTTAAAAGAAAATATTCAGCGATCGCGACCGTACGCTGGAATGTTACTTCAGCTGTAACCCGACAGAATGGTGAGACACACAGAACACAAGTGTTAAAGTAGGTCACGGATGGGCAGCACATATCGCAGGATATTGGGCCAGATTTTGCTGGGGCGGGGGGATCTCGCGGCGTGCCCCGTTAGTTAGACTTGTTCATTGCATGTTTAGATTTTAACATTTTTTTGCCCACAAAGTTGCTGGAAGTCCAAGCTTTTTTAAAATTTGTTTATGGGATGTGGGCGTCGCTGGCAAGGCCAGCATTTATTGCCCATCCCTAGTTGCCCTTGAGAAGGTGGTGGTGAGCCGCCTTCTTGAACCGCTGCAGTCCGTGTGTTGAAGGTGCTCCCACAGTGCTGTTAGGGAGGGAGTTCCAGGATTTTGACCCAGCGACAATGAAGGATTGGCCGATATATTTCCAAGTCAGGATGGTGTGTGACTTGGAGGGGAACTTGGAGGTGGTGGTTTTCCCATGTGACTGCTGCCCTTGTCCTTCTAGGTGGAAGAGGTCATGGGTTTGGGAGGTGCTGCCGAAGAAGCCTTGGCGAGTTGCTGCAGTGCATCTTGTAGATGGTACACACTGCAGCCACGGTACGCCGGTGGTGGAGGGAGTGAATGTTTAAGGTGGTGGATGGGGTGCCAATCAAGCGGGCTGCTTTGTCCTGGATGGTGTCGAGCTTCTTGAGTGTTGTTGGAGTTGCACTCATCCAGGCAAGTGGAGAGTATTCCATCACACCCCTTATTTGTGCCTTGTAGATGGTGGAAAGGCTTTGGGGAGTCAGGAGGCGCGACACTCGCCGCAGAACTGATAACGGCATGGCGCAGACAACGGGGCGTCAGGGAACCTCAGTGAACGACATGACCAACAATCTATCTCCTTAACCAATGAGATTTAAGGATTGAGAAAGAAACTGAGGAAGGACTGAGAAGGAGGGTGAATTAGAGTGAGTGAATTCAATGTCAAATCAGGTACAGAGAAAGAAATGAAGAGAGCGAAAGAAAGATTGGATTAGGAGAAAGTGAGAAGAGAGACAGAAAGGAAAAGTAAGAAAAAAAATGTTTTAATTTAAAATTTGACATTTTGAAAAGTTCCTAAAACAATGCACAACCTGAAGGAATGAGACTCCACATTAATAATTGTTCACTTTCCGGGCCAGAGAGGTTGATTGGCAGCCATGAACAATTATCACTTCGTTAAAAGGGTGCTTACGCTGATAATTACTAGACTTAACATTCTGTGGCGAGTTTAACGGGCAATTAATGTGCAGATGCAGCAACTTCGTGACACTCACGGGGAGGTTGAGGGCGAGATGCCGTTTTCACGAGGCTAACGGCGGAGTGGCGCAAATCGTCCTGCAACCGTTGGCGATTCGCAACTCACGGGGTTTCTCTCCCTCGCCACAAGTTGCCGGACAATTTGCACATGAATAACGGTGAGCGCCGTTCACACGCCTTTAATTCGTCAGCAAAATCTGGGCCATTATTTATTATTTAAAAAAAATGTCGATTAAAAATTCTGTCATAAGAACATTTCCAAAAATAATGACCTTTCACAAACTTCAATTGCCTTTCAAAAAATGTAAGTTTTTTTTTAATGATTGTGCTCTGCAGGCACATGTCAGGGGTAATTCTGACCGGTTTGATGGCAGTGGGTTATCGTTGATATTTGCTTACAAAGTTAGGGGTAATTTTATGAGTAGAATTTTGCACTGAGTCTGATGTTCAGGTGTCGGCCATGGGTCCGTTGGTAGCCCTCTACATTACAACAGTGACTACACTTCAAAAGTACTACATTGGCCGTAAAGCACTTTGGGACATCCTGAGGTCATGAAAGGAGCTATATTAATGCGAGTTCCTTCCTTCCTTCCTCCCTTTTCTTTTCCCTTTTCCTATTCCTTTCCTTCCTTCCTTCCTTCCTCCCTTTTCCTTTCCCTTTTCATATTCCTTTCCTTCCTTCCTTCCTTCCTTCCTCCCTTTCCCCTTTCCCCTTTCCTTTCCCTTTCCCTTTCCCTTTTCCTTTTCCTTTTCCTTCCTTTCTTCCTTCCTCCCATTTCCTTTCCCCTTTCCTTTCCCTTTTCCTTTTCCTTCTTCCTTCCATCCTTCCCTCTGAGTCAGAAGGTTGAACTATGAGAAGCAGCACAGCCCCGGGCGGAATAGCCTGCTGACATTCCTGGCATCACTGGTATCCACACACGCACACTTCCAGCAGGGGCCAATGAATGCAATCAGGAGCAGGAAACTTGACCAACTTTCCTGCCCGTAGCTCAGGGCACTGAGGCCAAACGTAGCACCCTGACAATCGCTCTGGCTGAGATCAGCCACCACAGCACGGATTGGGATTGAGTCAGCCTTCTCTTGGCAAGTGTGATCATTTTTAAAATTGCAAAGTGACCAGATTCCATGTAAACATCTACTGAGTACCTTAAAACAACATTGACATTGAACGACAGTCTAAAAGCAACTACTTGTCGTTGTTAATGGAAAATTCTAATTGCTTACTGCTTACAGTCCTGGTGCAGTGATTCCCTAACCTTACCCTTCCTCTGGGAGAGGACACTGCTTCATTTGTTATAGTCCTGGTGGAGTGAATCTCTACCTTGATCCTTGCAGGGGAGGTGGCCTCCCCATTTGCCACAGTCCTGGTACAGTGATTCTCCACCCATAAGCTTCCTAAGCCCCTAGCTGTACTAAGAAAGTATTTTATTATTTGGGATTAACTTCCCATAGTCAGAGTTCAGTTTAATATTTTTGATCAGTAAAATGCTACAACCGGAGAATGCAAAACATTGTCACGGGAAGGACATGTAACTTTAATAACAAAACAAAATTGGTCCTGGCTTGGATATTTGCACAGGACTAGGCCATGTTACAGAACCAAACTCCAACTAAGCATCAGATCCAAGATTTTGACTCCAGTTTCTAAAACTGCAGCTCGTCCCCGTAGTCCAGTATGCTGCTACTACATCAAGGCCGGGCTGTGTATTTGCACACTGCAAGGTCCCAGAAACTGCACTGACCAGATAATCTGTTTTAGTGATGATGGTGGAGGGATAAATATTGACCAGGACACAGCAGTAGTGCCATGGGATCTTGTACATCCACCTGAGAGGCCAGACGGGGCCTTAGTTTAACATATCGTCCGAAAGACTGCCTCAGTATTGCACTGGAGTGTCAGCCTACATTCTGTGCTTAAGTCTCTGGAGTGGGGTTTGAACCCATGACCTTCAGACTCAGAGGTGAGAGGGTTATCACTGAGCCAAAGCTGGCACTTTTGTTGGTAAGAATATGAGTTAATAATTTAATTTCAACACTTCCATTCACTATAAGAGGTAAGGAACAAATCAATAAACGCGATAGTATACATTTTCAATCGTACAGAGAATACTTGCTGGAGGACAGTGGTTTATGAGAAAAAAAAATAGGCCCGTGTTTTCTGATCGGAGGCTTCCTGTGTGCGGAGGCCTCCGATCTGGAAAAAATCTATGGACTTATCTGAGGGCTCCCGAGGTGCGTATACTTCCGTTCCTGGGCCTCTCCAACTCGAAATGTGCAGGGCCCAGGTATCCCAGGGGCGCATGCAGTTCGCAAGCATCCCTGGGATCACGTGGGCCATGGGGAGCCAATAGGAGAGGTGAATCTCCCTTCATATACTTGACAGATAGACCTGTCAAATATATGAATGGAGATCACCCCAAAAACTCAGTAAAATATTAAATAATTTAAAAAAAAATCACATTTTTAAAATGAGTTGAAATTACAATAAATTAAATATTTTAAACAAAAATTAATTTTTTGAAAAAAGAATTAAAGTTTTTTACGGGGCTAAAAATAAATTTACCTTTTTTGAAAGTATTTTTAAATAATAAATGAGTGAAATTATTTTTTAAACTTTTTTTCAGCTCTTATGCTGATAAAAGCAGGCCTTACACCTGCTTTTACCAGGCGTAAGATTTCTAAGGGTTTTCAGCGAGTGGAGGTTCTCCAGAAAGCGGAACTCTCCCCCCGCAGAGGCCCTTCTCCAGGGCAGGCGTCCGATCTGTCAAGAGCATTCTTGACAGATCGTAAATGCCGGTTTTCAGCGCGTACCCATGCGCTGTGCATGCCTGAAACCGGCATTTCCGATGTCCCTATGTGTGTGTACACAGCGCGTACCCACCCGTAGGGATCGGAATATCCGGCCCAGAGTGATGTCATTCACACAACTCACCAGCATTGCTGGCCCATACTATTTACATTGGCAGCAACAGCAAGATCTAATTTTTTTATTTAAAAAAAAAACACTGGCTCCCAACTATTTGCACAATTGGTACACACAATCAATATTGATTTATTTTTTTAAACCTGTTTGAATAATTTCCCATTAGTTTACCGAGAGTTTTGGGGGCGCACCGAGCATCTGAGTGTGGAGTGAGACAGTCGATGAGCTCAGGTGATTTGGTTCCGCTCATTGTTCCAAGTGTCAGTTTGAGACTGGAGCCTGGAGGCTGAGGTTGAAGAGCACGAGGGGGAAATGGCACCATTGTGGGGGTGGATATTTTGTGAGGAAGCGTTTTTGGACTTTCAAAATCAAGTAAGGAATCAAACGTTTACAAAACTTTTTTTTTTCTCTACTTGTGAAACTCTTTTGTCCTTCCAAAAGGAATAAGGAATTGGTGTGGATTTTCGCGTTAATCTTCAATTGGTTTCATTTCGTCTTTGCAACACTGATTAGTACCGGTTAAAGCATTGGTGTTAAAATGCTGCCTGTGCTATTTTGCTGGAGCTGTTAATCTGTTTAAAATAACGCAGACAGGAAAACAACACAAACACGTTAACCAGTGTGCTAAAGGCAGCACAGAGAGGAATACGGAATGCATTGCTGCCATTGGACAGCTTTATGTTGAATGTATCACCAGTGATTGCCGGATCAGAAATAATAATGGTTTCATTAAGATAAGTGGTTTCTATGTTTGAGACGTTTTGTGACATTTTTATATGTCTTTTATAAGACGAATCAGCTGTGGCTCACTCTCGCCTCTGAGTCAGAAGGTTCAAGTCCCACTCCAGAGACTTGAGCACATAAAGCTAGGCTGACACCCCAGTACAGTGCTGAGGGAGTGCTGCACTGTCGGAGGTGCCGTCTTTCGGATGAGACGTTAAACCGAGGCCCCCGTCTGCTCTCTCGGGTGGACGTAAAAGATCCTGCGGCACTATTTCGAAGAAGAGCAGGGGAGTTCTCCCCGGTGTCCTGGCCAATACTTATCCCTCAAATCAACATCACTAAAACAGATTATCTGGTCATGGTTTGTGGGAGCTTGCTGTGCGCAAATTGGCTGCCGCGTTTCCTACATTACAACAGTGACTGCACTTCAAAAAGTACGTCATTGGCTGTAAAGCGCTTTGGGACGTCCTGAGGGAGCGAAAGGCGCTACATAAACGCAAGTTTTTCTTTTCTTTTTATTAGTTATGTGTTCGGTCAGGTAATCGGAAAGCGTTTATAACATTTTCGCTCTGGAAACTTACCATATTTGGTAACATCCACGATTAGCGAAAGGGGGAACTTCACTGTCATTTCGTTTTTTTTGAATGATATGCTTGCGAGCCAATGGTTTATCATTTTGTTAGTTTGTATTACAAAGTTTATCATTTCGCACTACGTTGCTGACTTTATTCAAGTCTCATAGGTCGTGCCTTAGCCCAGCATTGCCTCGGTTTAGCATTTGGGCTGTTTATAGTGACGTTAGAAAGGAGTATTTGGTGTCAGTGCAACTTGTGGTCATGTAGGAATAGACTGTAGGAATAATTTGTAGATTAACACACGGTGGCTGAATATCATGGCACATTTTGGCATGGACTGTCTCGCAGAGCAAGTTTGGAATGGTGGAGGGCATAATTTTAAATACTGCTGAAAATGAATGCCCACTTTATCATCTATCAGTCATTTGTTTGGAGGTTTGTGGCTGTCTGTTACCTTGTCTGGCAGTGAGGGTTCTGGTGCAGTGTTTGTTGATTTTCAGAGGTATATGCGGGTGTTTGAGTAACTTGAGTTATTTTGTTTCTATACATATATGAGGTTAGTTGTTTTGCTCCATATCCAGTGAATTTTTCTGCCATTTCTCTTTAACCCCATTCCTCAGCGGTTCAGGATCTTAGAATATATTTAAATTTGAAAGTGTGATATGTCATTTAAAAAAAAAGATCTTAGTTGTGACACGCAGCGTTTTAATGCCATTGTGTTTTATGTATTGCGTGAAGAGCCTTGAGATTTTTAATCATTTAAATTTGTTTGATCATTCTGAGTGCACTATGTTTTGGCTGTGACTGATGTAAACATCTTTTTAAATGCATCTTGCAAGCCAGTCTTGCCACATAACGTTGAATGATGACAGAAGAAGTAGCAGTGCTTGCCAATGAGAGTGTAATCATGGCCATGTTTATTGCACAGATTAGAGTATTTTATAATTAAGTTTCCAAATCACTCAATAACGTTTCCTTTGCTGTCACGCTGACTTAGTTGGAACAACAACAACTTGGAAGCACCAAGCACTCTATTCCTCCAGCCCAGAAGTTTGCAATCTCCAATCTATAAAGTTTATCAAACATTCCACGCAGCCACCTGCCAGAAGTGGAAGGCTTATTCTAATTTATTTTCTCAGATAGGTAGGCGCGGTAAACACTTGCTATTCTCTAGCGCGTGTTTTGAAACTAGGAATTCGGGCTGGGCGAGGTTAACTGGCAGCATGCGAAGCAGGGACAGCCGGCTGTTTGTAATGCCTGGGCTCTACGTGGGCTGTGAATTGAACTCTGCCGCCTCTGGTTCATTAGCGTTGAGCCCCATCGTAAAGATCGCATTCCAGAAGCAACCTGTTGAAATCAGGCTAGTAGACGAACAGCTAAGGCAAGGATGCCAATAAGCACAGGAGTCATTAATTGGGCTCTCGGCAGTCTGCTCAGTTTGCTGGGGGCAGGTTTTTTTAAAATAACATAATGGCTAAAATCGACGGTAGTAGTCTAAAATATTTTTTTACAGTATATTATTACATTATACAATTGTTCGAAAGCACCTTTGGTCCTTCCTTGCCAGTTAAAGTGTTTGCCACGGCAGTCGCAGTGTCACATGACGTAGTATTTACTTTTTTGTGACATCATGGCTATTAATTTATCGTGATCAGAAAAAATAAATTCATAATTCACACACAATTCATGCTTCACGTGACATTTGAAAAGAAACACGATATATTCAGTTGAAACTAGCCCTTAACACTGAATGGCCCGTCTGGCCTAAACCGTCTTTCCCTTAGGGGATACGTAACCACTAGAACCGAGGCCAAGGTTATAAACAACGCCATACACAGGGCAATTTATAAAATGTTACCTACAGGCTATTGCCAGTAGCAGTGGCAAGAAGAAGTAGGTTTATTAGATAGAGAGTGACAGAGCCCTCTTATTGAATAGTACATTCTGGTTAAAACTATAGGGAGATAATCTTTCCAAAGTTTAAAAAAGACATTGCAACCGATTATTTGTCTTGGAAAAGTTAAAACCATTACCAGTGGCTCGCTAATAGTCAGCTCATCCTCGTACTCATTGAAGATGCTTGCATCCTGATTCGCATAGTCAAGTTCTTCAAAATGATCATCGGGTAATAATTGTACTTGTTTCAAGTTCTTTGCTGTCTCCTCATTCTTCGTAGGGGCAGCAAAAACCGCCTCCAGGATTAGAAGTCCCAACAACACTATATAAGCAAAGGTCTTCATTCTTGAATTCTTGAAGAAAGAAACAGTTCCGTTAGTACTTCTAGGAATGGCAGTGATCTCTTTGCATTAATGAAACTGCTCATAACTTGCGCAGAAAAAGCTCTTTTCTCAGCTCATTTAGGTGTATCGAGATTATGATCTTGCGATAATAAAGCTCTTTGCAATTATGTAACAAAAAAGGACTATAATTATACCTAATACGGAGAACCTATCTAATGCAAAGCAAATATAATTCAAATGCTAGTTTCTTCAAGCAAGCCACTTCCATCTCAAATGATGCATTCTTGTATATGTACACATCTCAAATTATATTCAGCCAGTGCAGACTGGCTTATTTTTTTGCTGTATTTTCATTGACAGACAGACTTTCCTATGTGAAAGCAGGTCTGTGTATGAAGTTCCACTAATCACGACTATATGAAATTCCTTTGGATGCAGAGGACTGCTGTGCAGCCCATGGGTTTCACACTGGTTTCCCTTTCAGGCCTCTTCACATAAACTCTTCAGCCAAAGGGTAAAATATTGAGACAGACGAGTTACAGTGAGGCTTTGTGACTCTTATGAGCCAATATGCTTAATGCGGACTCGAGGACTGTAAATGGCATCAAACTGAGCACCTCAAAGACGGCCATCAAATCAGCTTTTATTTTAATGAGCACATCAGGCTAACTTCAGTTTCAGAAATAGTTTCATTTTATTTTTTAATAAAAAAAAAAGTGAAAGCAGACGACCACTGATTTCAAAACCTTTACATTTTTCACAGTCGCATTCGTCTTACTCACATAACGCAATTTGCAAATTAAGGTTTTGTGATAATTTAATGTTTCAAACGCAGGCATGCAACCTTATTCTGTATGCCTCTCATTCAGAATCTATCTAGGTCCTATTTTACTTGGCTGAGTGACGCTCCTGGCGTTCTCTCTGCTAGCTCGAAAAGGTAGAACAGTTTTCTCTTTGTTACCCTCTTTGTCCCTGCATAGAATTTAGTCAAAGATTTTCAACTACAGCAAGCGCGATCTATTGGAAATTGAAACAGATGATCTTTTTTTTTTCTAGATGAGCAAATGTGTTCAGCATCGGTGTTGCGTCTGCCACATAAAAGCATGGTCGTAACTGATTCATTACCACATCGCCATTCTGGCAGTATGGTGAAGAATTCTACATCAAGAATAGTTTCATAAAATTGGCAGTTGACACTTGAGCACTTAATAATATGTAAATGATTGGTCTGTAGTTTTACATTGATGAAAACCAAAAAATGAAGACATTTCGATGCTGTAAATGAATCCAAAGCCCAAATACTCACCCTCAGCTGCTACCCTCTGAAATGGTCCAAAGTGGTAAGATGTAGACCAGTGATGATGGAATTCAGGGCTGTAGGAGGGAGGTACATCTATGTGATCCAGGGGCTGCCCTTGAATGAAGTGGAGCTGGCTCTTTACCTACAGTGTGTGCTGCTGCTGCAGCTCCTGAGTGGTCTTTGGGACAAAGTGTTTACTTTCACGTAACCTAATACTACATCTGCAAGTGTCTCGGCAAAAAAAAACCCACACACAGCACCCTAAGATGGGTTGTGTTCTATGCTAATAAAAGCTTTCCAAGAGTTTGCAGTGTAACACAAGCATGTCCTTTTGTGGTAAAGCTGGAAGACCAGGGACTTTTTCCGCGAATGAATCCTCAATCCAAAATGGATAGGATTTTGCTGATGACTACACATCTGCACGTTGATGTGTTACACTAAGAAGCAACGCCTTCAGTCCTACACCATCCAGTGTCTGAAGGCCACTATTATTCAGATATTTACGCAAATTTAATTGTTCGATATTATTTTAAGTAAACTACTATTGCATTCTGACATAGTTTTGATGTTAACTGTATCTTATACCAAATTAATTTAAGCACAGACAGGAACATTCCTGCCATATGGATGTTGCTTTGTAGCTGGTTCTTTATTTTCAGACTACACACATTGCTTTGTGACAATTTTACAATTTCTGGCTACATAGATGCCAGATTTGGTTTCATATCTTCTTTTATGCCAATCAGTGACACCAAGTAATTCTGAAAAGTCAGTAAAAAGGCCACCATCTTTCTCACTTTGATTACATTACATAGGATTACATAGGATATACGGCACAGAAACAGGCCATTCGGCCCAACCAGTCCATGCCGGCGTTTATGCTCCACTCGAGCCTCCTCCCGTCTTTCCTCATCTAAATCTATCAGCATAACCCTCTATTCCCTTCTCCCTCATGTGCTTGTCTAGCCTCCCCTTAAATGCATCTACACTATTCGTTTTCAACCACTCCCTGTGGTAGCGAGTTCCACATTCTCACCACTCTCTGGGTAAAGAAGTTTCTTCTGAATTCCCTATTGGATTTCTTGGTGACTATCTTATATTGATGGCCTCTAGTTATGCTCTTCCCCACAAGTGGAAACATTCTCTCCGTATCCACTCTATCAAAACCTTTCATAATTTTAAAGACCTCTATTAGGTCACCCCTCAGCCTTCTTTTTTCAAGAGAAATGAGACCCAGTCTGTTCATCCTTTCCTGATATGTATACCCTCGCATTTCTGGTATCATCCTTGTAAATCTTCTCTGCACCCTCTCCAGTGTCTCTGTATCCTTTTTATAATATGGCGACCAGAACTGTACGCTGTACTCCAAGTGTGGTCTAACTAAGGTTCGATACAGGTGTAGCATAACTTCCCTACTTTTCAATTCTAACCCTCTAGAAATAAACCCTAGTGCTTGGTTTGCTTTTTTTATGGCCTTGCTAACCTGTGTTGCAACTTTTAGTGATTTATTGACATAACCACCTCTATCTTAGAGATTCTTCCTAGACTTTTGAAATGTGAATGACCAAGCATTGTTGTGAGTGGACATTGTAGAATCTAAATTAATTCACTTATAAACGTGGTTTTAGGTTAACATTATTTTATTTCACTAATTTATTCCATAAAGGACCTATCTAATTTTGTTTCAGTTACAGCTGCTGAGATTTCCACATGCCAGGATTTGCCGTTAGGTGTAAAAGCTTTTTAAAAAAAGAAATTGTTGTCGAGAACTGGGTGACACTGACAAGGCTGCAATTATGACCCATCTCTTACTGCCCTGAGAAGGTGGTGGGCCTTCTTCTTGGGTGATTGCTTTGACAATTGAATGGCTTGTTCAGAGGGCATTAAGAGTTGACCACATAGTATGGGGTACTGGAGTGACGTGTGGGCTAAACGAGGAATGGGTTCTTGGCTCCCTTTCCTGAAGGACATTAGTGAACCAATTAGATTTTTGCTTTGGTGGTCCTCGTCCACAAATGACCTGATTTCATAAGTTGCCACGGTGGTGTTTGAACTCATGGGGCTGGATTTTCAATGACCCGTGGAGTCGGGTTTGGAGGCGTGTGGGGGGTTAAAATAGCGAAAAGTGGCGGGCGGACCTGATCCCGACTCCATTCCGCCTCCACGCAATTTTGACAAAATCGGTCGCGGTGTTCCCGACTCCGTCCCGCCTCCAAGAGGCGGGAGAGGCCATTAAAGCCCTTAACAAGCCCTAAATTGGCTCTGTAATGCCATTTTGAAACGTTTTAGCTAGTTTAACCCTTTTCCGACGTGAAGCACGCCTGATGTGAAACACGCCAGTGAAACCTGGCGGGAGCACAAGTGGATAGCTGACTATCAGCTGCAGGTCCACTATTACAACGGAGATGTGATGAAGGTAGTAGTAGTATTAGGTCTGAAAGTCGCCTCTGATGCTGCTGCATTGAATGTCTTCAGAGACTGCCTGGCCTTGCTGTGAGAGGATCTGGATGCAAAAAAAATTCTCTGTCTCTGTCTCTGTCTCTGTCTCTGTCTCTGTCTCTCTGTCTCTCTCTCTCCTCATTTTGCATCCAGGTCCTCTCACAGCAAAGGCCAGGCAGTCTCTGAGACCAGGTAGTCTCTGACCTACAATGATGACATCATCAGAGGCGACTTTCAGACTGAAACCACTAATTGGTTCATGGGTTCCCACATGCTGCAACTCAATTGCCCAATTAGGTGAAAATTGCATCAATCTCCCACATCCAATTTCAGGCGGGTGGATAACAGGAAATGCGGATGACACGACCCCAACCCGCCCCAGTATCACAATCCAGCCTATGATTTCTGAGTTCTCACCTCACGACCATAACCACTACACTGCTATCCTCTATTATTTTGGTAAGTGCGCTTTACCTATACATCAATTCATGGTACAGTTACTAGCAATAGCAAATTATTCATCAAAGAAATTGTATCAATAATTGCTTTAACTATCTGATCCAGAGAACAGCTCTTTGACCTCTTTCCAACGCACTCCTGGCTGGCCTCCCACATTGTACCCTACGTAAACTTGAGGTCATCCAAAACTCAGCTGCCTGTGTCCTAACTCGCACCAAGTCCCGTTCACCCATCACCCCTGTGCTCGCTGACCTACATTGACTCCTGGTTAAGCAGCGCCTCGATTTCAAAATTCTCATCCTTGTTTTCAAATCCCTCCATGGCCTCGCCCCTTCCCTATCTCTGTAATCTCCTTCAGCCATACAACCCCTCTGAGATCTCTGCGCTCCTCCAAATCTGACCTCTTGCGCATCACTGATTTCTATCACTCCACCATTGGCGGCCGTGCCTTCTGTTGCCTAGGCCCTAAGCTCTGGAATTCCCTCCCTAAACCTCTCCGCCTCTCTCTCCTCCTTTAAGTCGCTCCTTAAAACCTACCTCTTTGACCAAGCTTTTGGTCACCTGTCCTAATATTTCTTTATGTGATTCGGTCTCAAATTTTATTTGATAATCGCTCCTGTGAAGCGCCTTGGGACGCTTTTACTATGTTAAAGGCGCTATATAAATATAATTTGTTGCTGTTGTTGATTTGACAGAGGTATTTAAATTATGAAGGGATGGGACAGAGTAGATAGAAACACACTGGCTGAGATTTTGCTCACCTCGGCGGGTCTGGTGCGGCCAGTACCGGTGGCGGGTCGCGACCCCACTGCTGGCTCCATCCCACTGCCTAAAATGACCTAACCTCAATGGGGCTTGTTTAGTCCACACAGCATGTTTCCCGGCCCAATTAGCTGGAGCGGGTCTGGTGATGTCATTTATGATGTGTCTTGAGCTGGTTTCCTTAAAGGGACCATGGCCACCTCACTTTTGACGTTTGTGCTGTCAGTGTTCTACAGAATTGGAGTGCTGCAAACACTGACAATGGCTGCACAGAGGCACAGGGCTGCACCCCATTGCTTATGAAGGGAGTCCGAGCACGCAGGGAGGTCCTCTTCCCTTCCGATGGGCGGAAGAGACCTCCCCAGGAGACCAAGGCAGCCTGGTTGCAGATTGCAGAGGAGGTCACAAGCAGGGATGTCATCAGGAGGACCTGCTTGCAGTGGCGCAAACCTTTCAATTATCTCATTAGATCAGGAAATGTGAGTACAAAGCCACACTCACCTTCATCCTGCTGTGCCTCTCATCACATCCCCATCACTCTGCCTTCCCAACCCTACCCCTGCACATCCTTACTCACATCAACTTACCTTGCACCTCCACCCATCCATCTCTCCCTACCTACATTATCATATCCCCATCTCACTAGCCACTCCTCACACTCACCCTCCTCCTAGTGCAATCATGCCAACTAACAACACACAAGGGTAGCCACTTGGGTGTTTTATCCAATGTTCATGTAAAGTTTCTGTTAATGTCCTGTCAAACATTGAAACCTTTATTTTCAACACTTTGCATTCTTGGACAGATTTGTGTGCACCTTTGGGAGTGGCTTAGTGAGTTGCAGTGAATGGTGAGACATAACGGTACCCCCTGCAATGGTCATGAGTGTGAAAGGAATGGGTTGGGCATTGTAGGGATGCTTTTGTTGTTGGTGTGGGGTGGTGCCAACCTGGCGCATCATGTGGCAGCCAGGGTGTACAGCGCCAAGTGAAGTAAATCTGGCCATGGTGAGGCCATCCCCCGGGCAGCAATGTGCTCGGGTGCTGATGCCCTGTGTCCTGTGTAGCATCAGGTGATTGCGGAGAAGGTTGGTGTGGTTGTTGGTGCTGCTGGTGTTGGGGCTGATTGTGGTCAGATTCTGAGGACCAAGGTGAAACAGTATAAACGGTAGCCATGCTGATGGACTAGATGGCAGGTGAAGTTGAGATGACAGAAGCGATCTATCAATGGTGAGAGAGGCT
Source organism: Squalus acanthias (assembly GCA_030390025.1). Taxonomy (NCBI): domain Eukaryota; kingdom Metazoa; phylum Chordata; class Chondrichthyes; order Squaliformes; family Squalidae; genus Squalus; species Squalus acanthias. The sequence continues at coordinate 115,081,804 of CM059435.1, forward strand.
GTTTCAATGAGGTGACACTGGATAGAGAGTTTGCTCCAAACACTTGCAGCCTGCATAAAGCTCAATCTGTCTTCCAAATGCAGTAAGCAACATCTTCTGACCATGGAAAGTGAACAGCTGTACATTTCAAGCTTTCAATTAATCAGCTGATTCAATGGCCATTCAACTCCCACCTCAGGTTAACACACATGGTCCATGAGCAGCTTGGACCCCGTGGGCGAGCATTTAAAGTTAAAAGGTAAGGTTAAAACCATTATCAAGGGTCTGTCAACAAGCCAATAATTGCTTTAATCGGGTTCTCCTGCCTTTGCGGGTCGGGTCTGATCCGAGATCACAGATGCGCCATTGGGAAAGGTGCGTTGCGGCGGGATCAAATTTCCCACCTGTCCCGCCAGCGATCCTGCCCGCTGACCCCCGGAAAATTCTGGCCACTGTTTTTAGTCATTGGGGGGTCTAGAGTGAGGGGACATAGATATAAGATTAAATGTTTTAGGACAGAGAGCCGGAGAAACCTTTTTACCCAGAGGGTCGGAAGCTGTAGAATGCATCACTGCAGTTAATGATTGAAGCAGAGACCATGTCAACTTTTAAGAATAGGTTAGAAAAGTGGTTGAAGGAAAGGGCGGGCAGATGGGATTCAGATTATTGCTCATGTGGAGGATAAACACCAACACAAACTAGTTGGGTCAAATGGCCTGTTTCCAAGATGTAATTTTCTATTGGGGAGACCAAACGCAGATTGGGTGATCCCTTTGCGGAACACCTCCGTTCAGTCCGTAAGGGGAACCCCGAGCTTCCGGTCGCCTGTCACTTTAATTCTCTGCTCCACTCCCACTCTGACCTTACCGTCCTCGGCCTCTTGCACTGTTCCACTGATGCTCAGCATAAGCTCGAGAAACAGCACCTCATCTTTCGATTAGGCACTTTACAGCCTTCTGGACTCAATGGCCCAGAAATTGATCTCGCTCTGTTCCCGCGGGGGTAAGGCTTCCCCGCGATCTCTCACCTCGCTTGTGCTTTTTCAGATCCAGCTCGCACGAACTTGATGTTCCAGACATCAGCTGGGCAGTGCCTGCGTATCCCAGCGGCGTAGTGAATTCGTGCGAGCTGTGGGATCACGTGACTCAGTTAGAGCCAATGGCAGCACACCATCTTCCATTCATAAGTTTCACATACGTGCTGTGAAATCTATGAATCTTACACCCCCCAAAATAACAGCTAAACCTCAATTAAATTAAAAAAAAAACCATCACATTAATAAAATAAGTATAGTTAAATAAATTAACCATTTTAAATAAAAAATTAAATTTTTGAAAAAATTTAAAATCTTTTAAAAAGTTATAAAAATAAACTTACCTGTCTTTAAAGTCTCTAAAAAAGATATACCTGTTAAAAAAAATTCAAAAAAATACTTAATTCACTACTTACCTTGTTAAAAGTGGGTCTTACTCCTCCTTTTTTCCATTTCTAAAATCTTCCGTACTTACCTGCGCGTCCAAAGCATGAAGTGCACAGCGTGCGCGCAGCCTGTAGCGCGCACGCGATGCACCGAGGAACCGCCCCCTTTTCAAAAGAGCAATTGCCGGTTTTCAGCGCATGCGCAGGGCATGCAGAAAACCGGCAATTGGAGTGGGAATACGCGAGAGTACGCAGTGCGTACTCTCGCGTCGCGGGATGAATTTTCGGCCCAATATAGAGTTCAACAATTTCAGATCATAACCTCGGCTCCTATCATATATATATTTTTTATCCACACCTTTTGTTTGTGTCTTTTCTTCTCTCCCACATGGCAGCTGTCTTTCATTCTGCCAGCGCAATTCACACTTCATCTCGAGCCATCCTTTGTTTCTTAACCTGTCCCATTACCATCTCCTTTTGCCTTGAATATCTCTTAATGTCTCTTAACCTCTTCTGCCTTCTATCCTATCACAGACCTTCCCTTTTGTTCTTTCATCCTCTCCCCCCTTTCCCAGCCCCTGCATTTGCTTAAAAATCTGTTCCATTTCCTGCTTTTTTCCAGTTCTGACGAAAGGTCATCGACCTGAAACATTAACTCTGTTTCTCTCTTCACAGATGCTGCCTGACCTGCTGAGCATCTCCAGCATTTTCTGTTTTTATTTCAGATTTCCAGCATCTGCAGTATTTTCTTTTTGTATTGATGTAATTTTCTATGTAATTTTCTCTGGAAAAGAGAAGGCTGAGGGAGTGACCTGATAGAGGTCTTCAAGATTATGAAAGGGTTTGATAGGGTCGACGTCAAGACGATGTTTCCACTTGCCGTCGAGACCAGAACTAGGGGCCATAAATATAAGATAGTCATTAATAAATTCAGTAGTGAATTCAGGAGAAACTTCTTAACCCAGAGAGCGGTGAGAATGCGGAACTCACTACCACAGGGAGTGGTTGAGGTGAATAGCATAGATGCATTCAAGGGGAAGCTAGATAAGTACATGAGGGAGAAAGGAATAGAAGGATATGTTGATGGGGTTAGATGAAGAGAGGTGGGAGGAGGCTTTTGTGGAGCGTAAACACCGATGGACATAAAAGAACCCATGGCACTTGACATGAATCTTGGCATTCATGTGGAAATGACTTATGAAGTAATACTGGGCGGCCTGCTGGTGGCGCTGTCCAGGGAGAGTAAAAATACTCGGGCATAGGCCAAGCTTGCTCAGGACATTCCTTAACAGGAACTAGTGAAGGACACAACTAGATCTCCATGTTTAACGCTTAGACCAAGTGCTTAGTAGTTTTCTTACGTCAGCACTATTTCAAAGAAGAGCAGGGGAGTTATCCCCGGTGTCCTGGGCCAATATTTATCCCTCAACCAACATCACTAAAACAGATTATCTGGTCATTATCACATTGCTGTTTGTGGGAGCTTGCTGTGCGCAAATTGGCTGCTGCGTTTCCTACATTACAACAGTGAATACACTTCAGAAAGTGCTTCATTGGCTGTAAAGCGCTTTGGGACGTCCAGTGGTCGTGAAAGGCGCTATATAAATGCAAGTCTTTCTTTTCTTTCACACTGCTCAGTGGGAGGACATGTCAGTATTGCCACATTCCCGTGGGTTGTCGCGCCTCGCATCAAAAACGTTTGCCCGTGTCAATTGTATAAATTGAGCAGATTGCGAGAAAACCACAAATCCCCACAGTGGCTGCAGCAAACCAGCCGATCCGACTGTGGCCAGTGTGAGATGGCTGGCTCCTGCACTGGGTTCATCAGGTCACCAGTGGGCACACCAAAAGCCCTGAGAAAAGCTCTGGCGATCCAGTCAAATTTGATAGAAGGTTATACATACATGTGGATCACGCAACCAGAAAAAAGCAAGGCAGCAGCTCTTAGTGGAACAAACCTTTCACATTCCGTCATTATCTTTGTTCAATATCTTGTGCTGCAGTGCAAGATAAACATTCTAAACTGATAGTGCAATGCCAATTTGCTGATACATTTTCTTCAATCTCTATCTCCCTGGATCTGTCTTAACTGTGTGACACTTCGGCCGCGATTTTATCCGCACTGAGAGGGTGGGTTTGGAGGCAGGTCAAAGGTTAAAATCATTTTGATTGACAGCGGGGTCCGATCCTGCCATCAACCCGCCTCCAAACAACTTTCCCAAGTGTCGGGTCCCCGATTTGCGCATGGACCCGACACCTAGGTGGGATTGTGAGTTGTGAGGAGGTTGCAAAGAGGCTTCAAGGTGATTTAGACAAGTTGAGTGAGTGGGCAAATACATGGCAGATGAAGTATAATGTGAATAAATGTGAAGTTATCCACTTCGGTAGGAAAAACAGAAAGGCAGAGTATTATTTAAATGGTGATAGATTGGGAAATGTTGAAGTACAAAGGGACCTGGGTGTCCTTGTACACCAGTCACTGAAAGCAAACATGCAGGTGCAGCAAGCAGTTAGGAAGGCAAATGGTATGTTGGCCTTCATTGCAAGAGGATTTGAGTACAGGAGCAAGGATGTCTTACTACAGTTATACAGGGCCTTGGTGAGACCACACCTGGAGTATTGTGTGCAGTTTTGGTCTCCTTACCTAAGAAAGGATATACTTGCCATAGAGGGAGTGCAGCGAAGGTTCACCAGACTGATTCCTGAGATGGCAGGACTGTCGTATGAGGAGAGATTGGGTCAACTAGGCCTGTATTCACTAGAGTTTAGAAGAATGAGAGGGGATCTCATTGAAACGTATAAAATTCTGACAGGGCTAGACAGACTGGATGCAGGGAGGATGTTTCCCCTGGCTGGGGGGTCTAGAACGAGGGGGTCACAGTCTCAGGATATGGGGTAGGACATTTAGGACTGAGATGAGGAGAAATTTCTTTACTCAGAGGGTGGTGAACCTGTGGAATTCTCTACCACAGAAGGCTGTGGAGGCCAAGTCACTGAATATATTTAAGAAGGAGATAGATAGATTTTTAGACACAAAAGGCATCAAGGGGTATGGGGAGAGAGCGGGAATATGGTATTGAGATAGAGGATCAGCCATGATCATATTGAATGGCGGAGCAGGCTCGAAGGTCCGAATGGCCTACTCCTGCTTCTATTTTTCTATGTTTCTATGTTTCTAGCGGCGGGAAGAGGATTAAAGCCACTTACCTGCCTGTTAACAGGTACTTGATAGTAGTTAACAGGCTCTTTTTCAATTTTGCCGCTTCTGCCTCAGGCTTCCCAACGTCCGGACACCACGCCAGGTAAGTGTGGCGTGTTGTGAGTCTGCAGTAATGTTTCTGCATTGATGACAGCTGCAGAAGTGGGGTGAAGGATCCAATGGTGCCCTGGTGAGTTTCAGAGGTAAGAAAATGTGTGGGAAATCATTTTTAATGCATTTACACATTTCTTTAGGTAACAAGTTTTGAAAACAATGTCTAGTGCCACCTCATTGGGAGAACCTCTCTCACCAGTGACAGATCGCTTCTGTCACCTCACCTGCAGCTGCCATCTATTCCAGTCTATGGAGGGAGTCACTGGAGAGCCTGGGTGCAAGAGCTCACCTTTGTGCAGTGATTGTCAGTGTTTGCAGCACCTCAATGCTGTCAAACACTGAGAAATCAGCTGTCAAAAAAAAATTGTGCGAGGTCTCAAATGACGTCATCTGACCTGCTTCCTCTTAATTGGCCAGCAAGCCCGCAGGGCGGGCTTAACAAGGTCAATCAATGTAAAATCATGTCCGTGGGCCTGGATGCAGTTAGGGGCGGGACTGGAAGTCGGAAACCAGCTGACCCGCTCCCAACCCGCCTCCAATGACAAAATCGCGGCCTTCATGTCAGTTCTCTATCTTTCAGTCTCTTTTCTCTCTGTGTCTGTTGTCTTGCTTTCGTTCAGTTCCAAGTCATGCTTTTTCATGAACTCCAATTTATTTATCCTTAGTTTTGTTTCAGAAGGACAGATTGCGCAATATTTCTGTGAGTGCCATTTGGAAAGGCGAGGGTGGAAGTGCCGATCAGCCCTGTTTCTGTACAAGCGCTCAATGTGCTTGAACCAAATTCTTCTCTTTTGGCCCAGGCAATAACCCATTTGAGCTTGGGTGTCAGCCGTGGCTCAGAGGGCGGTGCTCTCGCCTCTGAGTCAGAAGGTTGTGGGTTCAAGTCCCGCACCAGAGACTTGAGTACATAATCCGGGCTGACACTTGAGTGCTGAGGGAGTGCTGCTGCACTGTCAGAGGTGCCGTCTTTCAGATGAGATGTTAAACCGAGGCCCCGTCTGCCTTCGCTCACATTCCTCAAAGGAATGCACCATTATGCTGTCAGAAAAGTATGAAGACAAGGGAAGAGAAATGTGGAAGAAGCAGACACCATTGGCACCATGCAATGCCATCTAACAACAACAACAACTTGTATTTATATAGCGCCTTTAACGTAGTAAAACATCCCAAGGTGCTTCACAGGAGTATTCTAAGATGAAAAATTTGACACCGAGTCACATAAGGAGAAATTAGGGCAGTTTGGTCAAAGAGGTAGGTTTTAAGGAGCTTCTTAAAGGAGGAAAGAGAGGTAGAGAGGCGGAGAGGTTTAGGCAGGGAATCCCAGAGCTTAGGGCCTAGGCAACAGAAGGCACGGTCACCGATGGTGGAGCGATTATAATCAGGGATCCTCAAGAGGGCAGAATTAGAGGAGCGCAGATATCTCAGGGGGTTGCGGGGCTGAAGGAGGTTACAGAGATAGGAAGGGGGGTGAGGCTATGGAGGGATTTGAAAACAAGAATGAGAATTTTGAAACATCTAACATCTAAGGGGCATAAAAAGAAAAGGAAAGAATTTGTCAATATAGAAGCCGGCACTTTCAGATGTGCAGGACATCCGCCCGAAACAGTCATTGGGCATCTTGAATGTGCAAATTGATGTCACAATGCCAGTTGCAGTTAAAAGAAAGAAAGAAAGACTTGCATTTATACAGCGCCTTTCACGACCACCGGACGTCTCAAAGCGCTTTACAGCCAATGAAGTACAGTCACTGTTGTAATGTGGGAAACGCGGCAGCCAATTTGCACACAGCAAGCTCCCACAAACAGCAATGTGATAATGGCCAGATAATCTGTTTTAGTTATGTTGGTTGAGGGATAAATATTGGCCCAGGACACCGGAGAGAACTCCCCTGCTCTTCTTCGAAATAGTGCCGTGGGATCTTTTACGTCCACCTGAGAGAGCAGACGGGGCCTCGGTTTAGCGTCTCATCCGAAAGACGGCACCTCCGACAGTGCAGCACTCCCTCAGCGCTGCACTGGAGTGTCAGCCTAGCTTTATGTGCTCAAGTCCCTGGAGTGGGACTTGAACCCTTGCTGACTCGGAGGTGAGAGTGCTACCCACTGAGCCACGGCTGACACAGTTCCCGCCCCCTAGCCCCACCCCTTATATTTTGTTGGCCTCGTCGAGGCGGGTGGAGGTTCCACCCCCCACCTCGCGGAAACTATGCCCTGAACCTGCCATAGCCGGGTGCCAGCAACGTCCGCTGATGTTTCGGCGGACTCCAGCAGAAGCTACAGCGGTAATCCGCTGGAACAGCCATGAGATTTCAGCCCCCTCCGCGATCCGCCCCCCCCCCCCCCGCTCCATGTTTCTTCATCAGATTCACTACACTGTCCAGGATCTCCTCAGATTCTGTGCACTGTAGAGACGAGGACACCAGCAACATAGTGGGAACTGACCTCTGAAGTCAAGCAAGGCACTTGGGGATGATTGATCTGGCTGTATTCCACATCTAAAGGGAAAATAGTGCAAGATATAACACGCCGGAAATATACTACATACTTTCTCTGGGCTATGTGGCAGCTGTCTACTAGAGGTGTCAAGAAAACAAAACCTTCATCAGTAAGCTGACAGAATGCTCAATGACCTTTCTGGTGCACTCTGATCATATCTGGCCGAAGGCAAAGTATGTGATATTCTAAGGAACATCATTAGGTAGCTTTTCAAAGGGTAGCCACCTCTCTCTGTAAGTTAACAACCAAGAGAAAAATTTAGGCATGTGCTACAAGCCAAGCATCAAGTATTTACCTGGAAGCCAGTCTCCTAATATTTACTTTCTGATGAACATATCACACAGGTGAACCTAAGCAAGAATGTATTGCTTATGAAAGAAGAAAGAAAGAACTTGCATTTATGTAGGGCCTTTCACAACCTCAGGACGTCCCAAAGCACTTTCTAGTCAATTAAATACTTCTTGAAGTGTAGTCATAGTAATGTAGGAACTACGACAGCCAATGTGCGCACAGCAAGGTCCCACAAACACCAATGAAATAAATGATGAGATTTTCTGTTTTACTTATGTTGGTTGAGGGATAAATATTGGTCAGGACACTGGGAGAACTCACTTGGTCTTCTTCGGATAGTGCCGTGAGACGTTTAACGTCTCAACCAAAAGTCGGCACCTCCAACAGTGCAGCACTCCCTCAGTACTGGACTGGAGTGACAGCCTAGATAATGTGCTCAAGTCTCTGGGGTGGAAGGGTTGAGCCCACGACCTTCTGACTCAGAGGTGAACGTGCTACTAACTGAACCAAGAACCAGACACTTTAGTAACGACATTCATGGTGGTACAGTTGGCATGATGGGCCATCTACTTTTTCACAGAGTGGCATTGTTTCTGTGTGTAGATTACACACTTGGTGCCAGATACTTACCCTCAAATTCTGTCTTGGCTGGGAACTCTAGAATGGGCTTTCTGAATCCTGCAGTCTGGATGGCGTCTTTGAAGGCCACTCCATCTCAAAGTCAAGCAAATGCCCACGGCTGAAAGGCCAGATTCTGCATCTGGATCGGGATCTTGGCAGAGGTTGTAGCTCAGAAGAAAGTGGAGGCTTTTGAACTTGTTTCCTTTCATCTGATTACAGCGCGTTTAACATAATCTGTTTAATTGGAGTAGTACAGGGATTACTCTTTCCAGCAAAGAGGGGTTTGATCGTTTTCATGGCTGTGAAGTTCAATCCAGCTGTTCACCTGCAAATCATAGACGGTTACTGTTAGAACCACTCTATCCAAACTATCCGTGAGGGTGATTTGCGGAATCCCCCAGAGAAACGGCTGGATTTCCATTGACCCGTGGAGGTGGGTTTGGAGGCGTGTGGGGGGTTAAAATTGTGAAAACTGGCGGGCGGGCACAAGTCCACCTCCATCCTGCCTCCACGCAATTTTCATTAAATCGTGTCTGCTGGTTCCGACTCCGTCCCGCCTTTAAGAGGCGGGATAAGCTGTTAAGGCTCTTAACAAGCACTAAATTGGCTCTATAATGCCATTTTGAAAGGCCTTTGTGATTTTAACCCTTGTTCTACGTGAAGCACGCCTGTTCTGAAACACAATTGTGAAACCTGGCGGGAGCACATTTGGCTGGCTAGCTGGCTGGCTATGGGGATGGATGTATATATGGATGGATAGAGAGGAGACATATCTGGGAGTGGTGGTGTAAAAATATCTGGGAGCAGACTTAGGGCTGCTGCTTATTTTGCAGGTCACAGCAAAGGCCAGGTGGTCTTTGAAGACCTTCAATGCAGCAGCAATGATGACATCATCAGAGGCGACTTTCAGACTGAAAACACTAATTAGTTCATGGGTTCCCACATGCTGGAACTCAATTGCCCAATTAGGTGAAAATTGCATCAATCTCCCACATCCAATTGCAGTCGGGTGGATAACACGAAAAGTGGATGACACGACCCCAACCCGCCCCGTATCAAAATCCAGCCCACAGTGTAAATGACTAAAAATGACTGTTTGTTTATGCTCTTCTCCAAAAGTTCTGCCGATTTCCCATCTAAGTAGCAGCGGGAAATTAGGAGAGCACTGTGGAATTTCAGGATCTACTGATAAAATTATATTTCATCGTATTATAAACTTAAACTCTCTGGGGCCAATTTTCCTGACCGTTGCCCCCCACCCCCTCTCCCCTCCCCTCCACCCCACAAGGGACCTCTATTCTCCAGGTGCTAAGGTCAAGTAACAGGGCAAAGAACCGTTACGCCTGGTCTCAATCTCCTTCACATATCCCCCAGAATTTCTGAGACTACCCTCCAAGGAGCAGAGCAAGGCACGCGCCTGCAATAGGACGCCAAGGCTGCAAACAGTCTGCTTCAGCTTGAGACAGTGGACGGGGAGGGGAATGGAATCAGTGGCGAGAGAACAGAGTTTGTGGCGGGAGCTGAAGATAATGGATTCGGTCTTCCCAATGTTTAATTGGAGGAAATTGCAGCTCCTCCAGGTTGAACGAGCAGCCAGGCAGCACAGAGGCAGTGGAGGGGGTCGAGAGAGGCGGTGGTGAGGTAGAGCTGGGTGTCGTCAGCATATATGTGGAATCTGGATGATGTCTCCGAGGGGCAGCAGGTAGATCTGAAATCGGAGGGGGCCAAAGCTCGATTCTTGGGGGGTTGCCAGAGGTAATGGTGCAGGGGTGAGAAGAGAAGCCATTGCAGGAGATTCTCTGACTACGACGGGATAGGTAAGAGTGGAACCAGGCGAGAGCAGTCCCACTCAGCTAGACAAAGGAGTTGGCGGAGGATGACTTGATCAACCGTGTCAAAGGCTGCAGAGAGGTCAAGAAGTTCAAGGAAGGATAATGCACCATAGACACAGTCACAGAGGATATAATTTATGACTTTGATTAGGGCCATTTCAGTGCTGTGGCAGGAGTGGGAACCTGATTGGAGAGGTTCATACATGGAGTCGTGGGAAAGATGGGCACGGATTTGGAAGATGACAACTTGTTCAAGGACCAGAGAAGCAATGGAGATTGGAGGTGGGGCGGGGGGTGGTGGTTTGTTTGCAAGGACACAGGGGCCAAGATTTGAGGGTGATGATGGTAGACTTGAAAGGTAGGGGACAGTATCTGAGGAGATACTCAGATACTGCTAGCATAGGGACCAGGAAGGGAAGGGTGGGTGGTCAACAGTTTAGTGCATATAGGATCGAGAGAGCAGGAGGTGGGTCTTGTGGACAAGGTGAGCTCAGAGAGGACATAGGGAGAGAAACTTGGTCTCGGGTCGGGGAAGCTTGGGCGAAGCTTGACTTGGTGGGCAAGGGGAATTGAGAGATGTGGCAGAGACAGCTGAACGGATGGTCTCAATCTTAGTGACAAAGAAGTCCATGAGCTCCGCGCAACCGTGTACAACCTTGTTCTGATGTAACTCATACTTCTTTGAGATTTTGAGTTCCTTGGACATTACTCCTCAAAATATTTCCTACATTACAACAGTGACTACACTTCAAAAAGTACTTCATTGGCTGTAAAGCGCTTTGGGACATCCGGTGGTCAGGAAAGGCGCTATAGAAATGCAAGTCTTTCTTTCAAAAATAAATGTCACCCTTTCACTGAGGACTTCCTTGTCATTAACTTGCATTGGTCATTACAGAGCATTTTATTATCCATCTGAAACATTCTTTTAATGGGCTCTGAGAGGATTAGCACACTAGGCTTTCACTCCTGGAACCTGGATTTGAATGCAGGCCAGTCTAATGTCACCAATCCTTCCCTTCCTGCTGGCTGTAAGTGTCTTGTTTGAAATAAGTCTGGGCAGTCTTCAGCCAGTTGATACTGGGCAGGGGTACAGAACTGCCCACAATTTGGGCACAAGTTATGTTAAATTGGCAACCCAGTGGCAAATGGAAAAATGCATAATGGTGCGATTGTATTTTCTGTTTAACTCAATTTTGAAGGCACATTGGACAGAAAATCACAGGGTCTGGGGAGGGAGGGGTATACTTGAGTTTCTAATATGCACTCGCAATGCACAAAGTTCTACAGCAGGAGTGCCAAAGAACAAAATTTACCCCATTGTCGGGTTCGGTTTGAGGGTGCTTGTTTCTGCAGCTTGCCTGATCTGGCATTGATGGGTCCCCAGTACTGTCATCCTTCTCCTTAGTGGACACAAATATTTAGCAAAAAATAGTCTTTCAGGGTGGGGAATAAAACACAGTTGAGCTTAAACCATTTTACTCATTTAAGAATCTCAACATAATTTGTGCATTTTTCTACTATCAATAATTCTGTACTGAGAGGAATAGAAAACAACCGAGGACATTGGTTGGGATTTCAGTCTTTGAAATTCAATGAAATATAAGTGAAATCTACTTTTTGCTGAGAAGTTTTCTTAACGTTGATATTTTACCTTACAAAGGAGAATTGTAGCCACATAAATTTTTAAATAAATTATATTTGAGAGATACCAGTAGAGGTCAGTACGTCAACAGTTATAAAGAGAACCGTCAAACTTTTAAGTTAGTTTTTGTCTGCAGAGTGGAATACGAGGATTGATTCTGCCAGAGTGATTTCGCAATCAGACACCTTCGAACTACACACTACGAGATTTCTCGAGGTACATCTCCTGTAATCACCACTGCACGTTGCACCCATCGGATCGCGAAATCCCCCCATTATTTATTTGTTGTACAAATAACAACCAGTATACAGAGGGCTGACAGACGCTTCCAGAAGTGGGGCAAAGCAAAGGGTGTGCGGTGAAATCTGTCCCGCCCCCATAACAAAGTCAACAAAGCTTCAAAATCTTCCCTGACTCCAGCCGAACCTGACAGGCAAGGGAACAAATTGGGCGGCACTGAACGCCTGCTGGGAGTATTGAAGGGCTTTCCTTTTTCATCCTTTTAAAGATAACACAAAAGGTATTAGCTGAGCAGAATTTTCCACAAGCTCGGTCATTCTTACCTGAAGTCGGGCCACTTTACAGATAGTAGATTAACGGTGGAGGGGATGTTGGGGTTTACATGAGAGCCAAGCAGGAATACAGGCTCCCCTGGACCACAAGGGACTAGAAAGTCCAAATAGTGACATTTCATACCAATGCCCCTTGGTATGCTGAAACTACTATACAAGGTTGTACAGCTTCACCAGTGCTAAAGGGTCTTAACCCCAAATCACCCCATTAGACTGCAATGGATGAGATTATCACATACCTGTCACAAGACCTCAAGGGTAATTTTGCTAGTTCCCATTCCCATCAAGGAGCCTTGCTAGATGGGAGCATGGGTCAGAGATAAGGATGTCCTCCCTCAATAGGGCCAATTCCTCAGCCAGCACACTGTCTGGAGAGGTTCCATAACCGGAGTGAAACCTCCCAAAATTCCCCTTCTTCTGCCTTCTCTACCCTCACTGGATTACCATGGATCAAACAAAAAGATGTTGGCCCGTATTTTCCGATCGGAGGCTTCCCGCGTGCGGAGGCCTCCGATCTGGAAAAAATCTACGCCCTTACCTGAGGGCTCCAGAGGTGCGGCCATTTCCGCTCCTGGGCCTCTGCTCTACGAAATGCGCAGGGCCCAGGTATCCCAGGGGTGCAGGCGGTTCGCAAGCATCCCTGGCATCACGTGGGCCATGGGGGACCAATGGTAGAAGGGAATCCCCCTTCATACTTTTGACAACTTAGGCCTGTCAAAAGTATGAATGGGGATCACTGAAAAAACACATCAAAACATTAAATACATTTAAAAACAAATCAATTTTTTAAATTAGTTAAAATTACATTAAATTAAATATTTTAAACAAAAATGTAATTTTAAAGTTTTTTACGGGGCTAAAAATAAACTTACCTTTTTTAAAAGTATTTTAAAATTAAAAATGAGTAAAAATTTGTTTCCTGCCTGAAACTGGCACTTGCGAGGTCCCTATGGCTGTGTACACAGCTCGTACCCACCCGTAGGGATCGGAAAATACGGGCCATTATAAATTTTTAAAAAAGGATCATACATCTATTGGACTAGTTTCACATAATGTTTGTTTCCCTCAGCCCTGATCACACACACAAAAAGACAGTTTATAATGGCGGCGATTATTAATATCACCCCAAAATGGACGTGAAGTCAACAATGTTCCCGTTAAGATGCGCGCGTGCGGCCGTGCAGTAATCCGAAAGGCCCCGCGCAGGCCGCCCACCGGCTTTGACATTGTGAATACCGCGCGTGGCATGAAATTTAAAGGGACCGCGCATTAAAAGAAGCAGGCCGCGCAGAACAAAGCGCGGTTTACAGGGAACATTGGAAGTCAAGCCCCGCCTCCTTTGCGTGGATACGGCGAGCTGTGCGCTCCAAACCGTGGATCCGATGGAGCTCGCCAGTTGGGGAGGACGACCCGAAGCCAGCGTCGAGAGGCCGGAACCTTTTCCGCGTTCAGGCCTCATCGGCGTAATTCGATCGAGCGAGAGTGGGCAATTTACCACATGGAGCGGGGGTTTGGGAGAATCCAGTGGCTCCATGGGCCAGCGCACTCGGAAGACAGAGGTAAAAGTGGGGAGGAAGGGACGCACTGGGACGGGGCCCATCCAGCTGGCCAGTAGGCGGTGATCCCGTGTGGGGCCGCTCAAGGACCAGCAGCAGTCCGGAGTATTGTTGTGGTGTCAATGGGAGCGTCCTTGCTCCACCCGGCCCCACAAAAATAAAAGATGAAAATGATTGTGGCTGATTTTTTTGGAGCGGCCCCCCGGTCTCACTGAATTGCCTCCGGCAGATCGCCAGAGGTGCCAGTCAACACCAGTACAATGGGTGGAGTTTGTGTGGCACGCACCTTGCCCCTTTGTGCCTCAAAATTGCAATCGGGTTCTCAATTACGTCATAGGACTCCAATTTGCGTTTTAAGAGTGGCCTCCAGTCTGAAACAGGCGTGTGGTCTGGCCGCCCATCTACCAAGATGGCGGTGATCGGAGTGCCAATGTAAACAGAGCAGCTGGTGACCCATTGGCATTTTCGGGCTGCTACCATCCTAGTTATGTTGGGCGGCCACAGTTAAAATCAGCCCCAGAGACATCTAAACTTGGGTTTTGGAATTAGAGTCAGCTTTTTCCATAAATTAGTGTTGACTATTGCTTTATTATGACTTTTTTGTGTTTATTGAGGTGAGGGATGCGAGTCCTGAAGAATAGAACAGCACATCAATCAAAGCTCTCCCAACTCTGCCCCAACCTCAGCCTCAGCCCCAACCTTATTGCGCATATACCTGCTTAAAGTTCAGTAAGCTTGTCCAATCGTTTTTATGATTACGCCTCTGTGAAGCACTTTGGAACATTATATAAATAGTAGTGGTTGGAGTAGTAGGGGTAATAGCAGTGGTGGTAATAGCAGTGGTAATGGTAGTGTAGCAGGAGCCGAGATCTGATTGTGTATATTTTTTTACCTCTGAAGTTGAGATCACATGGCTGCATGTGAAATATTCCAGTAAGCCAGAGTGCAGTGATAAGGGTTCTCTTCAGCCTCTGGGACTCACTACATTTGCCTAGATATTGGGCAGGAAAAGTACACTCAGGTAGAGTACGGTAGCATAGTGGTTATGTTACTGGACTAATAATCCATGAGACGAGAGTTCAAATCCCACACGGTAGCTGGGGAATTTAAATTCAGTTAATTAAATAAATCTGGAATAAAAAACTAGTATCAGTAATGGTGACCATGAAACTGCCGGATTGTCGTAAAAACCCATCTGGTTCACTGATGTCCTTTAGGGAAGGAAATCTGCCGTCCTTACCCGGTCTGGCCTATATGTGACTCCAGACCCACAGCAATGTGGTTGACTCTTAACTACTGTCTGAAATGGCCCAGCGAGACACTCAGTTGTACCAAACTGCTACAAAGAAGTATACAAAGAATAATACCGGACGGACCACGGACTGCAGCGGTTCAAGAAGGAGGCTCACCACCACTTTCTCAAGGGCAGTTAGGGATGGGCAATAAATTGCCAGTGGCGCCCATGAACGAATAAAAAAAAAAGTCCCTAAGCGACAGGAGGTTCAATTACAGGAGTGGTTGCAGCCACTGAACCCAAGGAGGATATCTAGCATAAAAAACAAAAAAAAAGGATAACTCACCCATCAATCAGAGGAAACTTTAATCCCCTCTGTCAGGCCCGAATTTAAACCCGGGTCCCAGAGAGAGAAGTCCAGTTTGCTACTCTCAATGCCTATTGAGGACAGTCACGCAGTTAGTTTAATTCTGTCATGGACTGATGCCAGCTGTTTTTGACAACAGCCAGACTCATTTGGCTTGTGATTCCTGAGGGCTCAGGAGAGTGCTGACTGCAGTCCAAGAGGCAGAGGAGGGAAACAGCAAGCCTTTATTTTTAATGAGTGTATCAGCGTGAATTGCACAGAGAAATGCCAGAGAAAAAATTAAAAAGTGCCAAAAGAAACACTCAAGAATATGCTTAAAAACCATGGAACAGAATAATAGTCAATAAATAATTCAATAGTCTACCTTTAATTGACATCTGATCATAAGCTTGAGTATTTGGGCGATCACTGATTTCTTGCATTAAACATTAATGAGGTGAAATTAGCAAATTAACATACATGAACACATATGCAATTCCTTGGCCTGCTAGCTTAGCAATGACATCAACCTGTTTTGTGCAGGAATTTCATACAGATCCATCAATGTATACTAAAACCCCACAGTGGAATTTCACTCCGAAGCTTTGCAATTATATTTCTTTCCTTATTTATTTTTTGACGTTGCTATTTTATTATATTTGCACATTAATCATTAGCAAGTACCTTTCCTAGGCGAGACTTTCCACTGAAATTAATTGGATGGAAACTCACAGCAGGGGTTACAGGATCTCCAGATGTGTAGCAGGGGTGCCCAAAGTAGGAAATCGCCCCTCTTAAATGAGAACCAAACATTAGTTGGTGATCTAGGTTTATTGAAATGTTTAATTTTCTCAGATATCTTGGCTGTGGCTCAGTGGGTAGCCCTTGACGTAAGAAAACTACTAAGCACTTGGTCTAAGCGTTAAACAAAGCTTTAATCAACTGTTTTTTAACATGGAGGTCTAGTTGTGTCCTTCACTAGTTCCTGTTAAAGAATGTCCTGAGCAAGCTGGGCCCATGCCCGAGTATTTATACTCTCCCTGGACAGCGCCACCAGCAGGCTGCCCAGTATTATGTCATAAGTCATTTTCCATGAATGATAAGATTCATGTCAGCCCTCTTGCCTCTGAGTCAGCAGGTTATGGGTTCAAGTCCCACCTTCCAGAGATTTGAGCACAAAATCTAGACCAACGCTCCCAGTGCAGTGCTGAGGGAGTGCTGCACTGTCGGAGGTGCTGTCCTTTGGATGAGATGTTAAACCGAGGCCCTGTCTGCTCTCTCAGACGGGTGTAAAAGATCCCATGGCACTATTTCGAAGAAGAGTAGGGGAGTTATCCCCGGTGTCCTGGGGCCAATATTTATCCCTCAACCAACATCACTAAAACATGATCTGGTCATTATCACATTGCTGTTTGTGAGAGCTTGCTGTGTGCAAATGGCTGCCATGTTTGCTACATTACCACAGCAACTACACTTCAAAAAAGCGCTTTGGGACGTCCTGAGGCCGTGAAAGGCGCTGTAGAAATTCAAGCTCTTTCTTTTCTCTTAGATACTGAACTGCCCAGTGGTGTGCAGTGTTGACCTATTGGGTTCGATTTTACAAATTGGCAATCCCGGCACAGAGCTTTAAGCCACACCACACGTTGGAAGTTCAGGCGTGGTAGTCAACGCTTGACTTTCTGTCACAATGCAGCGTGTACTGATTGCCATGCCTGAATTCTCAAATGGCGTAATTTTATGACTTTGCACTCCCACGGGGAACCTTGGCTGCTCAATGCATATTACAGAAATTGAGGCATTTATTTAAATAGTCGGGAAGTTGTGCGCACCACCTCACAAATTTCCAATACATGTTGCTGCAAGGCAAGGCTCAGTGCCGGGAGAACAAAGTTGGAACTTTAACCCAAACATACCATTTCATAAAATGTACTCATGTTGACTTTAACTTCTGGTTCTGGTCTTCTGCACTCATCAAGAGTTTTTTTATTCAATCTTGGGATGTGGGCGTCACTGGCAAGGCCAGCATTTATTGCCCTTGAGAAGGTGGTGGTGAGCCACCTTCTTGAACCGCTGCAGTCCGTGTGGTGAAGGTACTCCCACAGTGCTGTTAGGGAAGGAGTTCTGGGATTTTGACCCAGCGACGATGAAGGAACGGCAATATATTTCCAAGTCAGGATGGTGTGTAACTTGGAGGTGGTGGTGTTCCCATGCGCCTGCTGCCCTTGTCCTTCTAGGTGGAAGAGGTCGCGGGTTTGGGAGGTGCTGTCGAAGAAACCTTGGCGAGTTGCTGCAGTGCATCTTGTAGATGGTACACACTGCAGCCACGGTACGCCGGTGGTGGAGGGAGTGAATGTTTAAGGTGGTGGACGGGGTGCCAATCAAGCGGGCTGCTTTGTCCTGGATGGTGTCGAGCTTCTTGAGTGTTGTTGGATCTGCACTCCTCCAGGCAAGTGGAGAGTATTCCATCACACTCCTGACTTGTGCCTTGTAGATGGTGGGAAAGGCTTTGGGGAGTCAGGAGGTGAGTCATTCGCCGCAGAATACCTAGCTTCTGACTTGCTGTTGCCACAGTATTTATGTGGTTGGTCCAGTTAAGTTTCTGGCCAATGGTGACCCCCAGGATGATATGGCAGAGATGGCTAGATTTTCTGAAACAGTTTTACATTAAATAGAATGTACACCACTGAAGCAGGCCATTCAGCCCAACTGGTCCATGCTGGTGTTTATGCTCCACACAAGCCTCCTCTCACTCTACTTCATCTAACTTTATCAGCATAACCTTCTATTCCTTTCTCTCTCATGTACTTATCTAGCTTCCCTTTAGATGCATCCATGCTATTCTCCTCAACTATTCCATGTGATAGCAAGTTCCACTCTCTGGGTAAAGAAGTTTCTCCTGAATTCCTTATTGGATTTGTTAGTGAATATCTTATATTTATGACCCCTAGTTTTGGACTCTTCCACGAGTGGAAACATCTCTACGTCAACCCTATCGAACCCCTATATAATTTTAAAGACCCCTATTAGGTCACCCCTATTAGCCTTCTCTTTTCTCTTCTCAGTTACGAGTGTATACGATGACCTCCGTGTCGGGAATGGCAGGGGCTGGTGACATTGTCACAGCCATGGTTTCAAGTTCCATTGGATTTGTAGCGGTCTGTTGCTGTTCCCCTGTGTCAATCTTAGAATATCGCATAGCGTAAGGAGAAAGGGGAACGGAACCCCTCATGTACAGTTAATGGATATTAATGCACAAAAAACCCTGTTTAAAGTGTTGTATTTCCATCTATGAGAACTAGTCATGATGTATAGGTCAGTTCTTTGCCATCTTTTTGGAGTAAACATTAGTTAAAATGTAAAGTCTGTCCTTTTGAGAATTGCACATTTTAATGGGGGAAGATTGATACAAATCTTTGCCAAGCCTCTTCATTTAAATCAGAAATGGGAAACAACTGATCGGGCGGGGGATACAAATTCAATAGTAGCCTACAAAAGGGAATTGGATAAACACTTGAAGGAAAAATTTTGCAGGGATATGGGGAAAGAGCGGGGGAGTGGGACTAACTGGATTGCTCTTCGAAAGAGCCAGCGCGGACTCGATAGGGCGAATGGCCTCCTTCTGTGCTGTACTATTCGATGATTCTATAACTCAAACCTGATTCAAAGCAATCTTGGTTGATTTTCCTATTTGCCTCAGTGAGTTACTCCAGAAATAAAGATGCAATTTGCAGTTAAGTAACACGATGCCATAACGTCATTAGAAAATTTCTATGATGTCAATAGCAGACTGGAAAGGGCAATAGGGAATACTGGCCGTGGATCGTTATTAATGATGTTGTGGAGCAACACAATTGTATTTCTCAGAACATGAAGGTTTACTTCAGGCTTTCCTTTGCTGTGTGTATACAGAAAATATGGAGGAGAACTGAACAAGGAAATAAGAGGGGCAAAGAGAGTGTATGAGAATAGGTTAGCGGGTAACATAAAAGGAACCCAAAAGTCTTTGAAAAACATATAAATTGTAAAAGGGCAGTCAAAGGAAGGGTGGGGCCGATTAGGGACCAAAAAGGAGATCTTCATGTGGAGGCAGAGGTTTTGGCTGAGGTACTGAATCAGTGCTTTGCATCTGTCTTCACTAAAGAAGAGGATGCTGCCAATGTCACAGTAAAGGAGGAGGTAACAGAGAAATTGGATAGGATAAAAATAGATAAAGAGGAGGTACTTAAAAGGTTGGCAGCGCTCAAAGTAGAAACGTCACCTGGTCTGGATGGGACGCGTCCTAGGTCGCAGAGGGAAGTAAGGGTGGAAATAACGGAGGCTCTGGCCACAATCTTCCAATTCTCCTTAGATATGGGAGTGGTGCCAGAGAACTGGAGGATTGCAAATGTTGCACCTCCTGTTCAACAAAGGGGAGAGGAATAAACCCGGCAGCTACAGGCCAGTCAGCCTAATGTGGGGAAACTTTTAGAGACAATAATCCGGGACAAAATTGATTGGCACTTGAAAAATATTGGTTAATAATTGAAAGCCAGCACAGATTTATTTGTTAAAGGCAAAAGCTAAATACTGCGGATGCTGGAAATCTGAAATAAAAACAGAAAATGCTGGAAATGCTCAGCAGGTCAGGCAGCATCTGTGGCAAGAGAAACAGAGTTAACGTTTCAGGTCGATACAAACCTTTAATTTAGAAATGGGAAACACCTGAAAGGGTGGTGGATCGACCTGAAACGTTGACTCTGTTTCTCTCTCCACAGATGCTGCCTGACCTGCTGAGTATTTCCAGCATTTTCTGTTTTTATTTGTTAAAGGCAAATGGTGTTTAACTATCTTGATTGAGTTCTTTGATGAAGCAACAGAGAGGGTTGATGAGGGCAGTGCATTGGATGTGGTGTACATGGACTTTTAAAAGGCGTTTGATAAAGTGCCACATAATAGGCTTGTTAGCAAAGTTGAAGCCCATGGAATAACAGGGGCAGTGGCTGCATGGATACAAAATTGGCTAAAGGACAGAAAGCAGAGAGTAGTGGTGAACGGTTGTTTTTGAGACTGAAGGGAAGTGTGCAGTGATGTCCCCCAGTGGTTGGTGTTGGGACCATTGCTCTTTTTGATACATATAAAGCTGGACTTGGGCATACAGGGCATAATTTCAAAGTCTGCAGATGACACAAAACTTGGAAATGTAGTGAACAGTGAGGAGGATAGTAACAGATTTCAGGAGGACATAGACAGACTGGTGAAATGGCCAGACACGTGGCAGATGAAATTTAATCCAGAGAAGTGTGAAGTGATTCATTTTGGTGGGAAGAATGAGGAAAGGCAATATAAACTAAATGGTATAATTTTAAAGGGGATGCAGGAGCAAAGAGATCTGGGGGTGTACTTACACAAGTCTTTGAAGGTGGCAGGACAAGTTGCGAAGGCTGTTAAAAAAACATAGGGGATCCTTGGCTTTATAGATAGAGGCACAGAGTACAAAGCACGGAAGTTATGCTCAACCTTTATAAAACACTGGTTAGGCCCCAGCTGGAATATTGTGACCAATTCTGGTCACCACACTTTGGGAAGGATGTCAAGGTATTAGAGAGGGTACAGAGGAGATTTGCTGGAATGTACCAGGGATGAGGGACTTCAGTTACGTGGAGAGATCAGAGAAACTGGGGTTGTTCTCCTTAAAGCAGAAAAGGTTAAGGGGTGATTTGATAGAGGTGTTCAAAATCATGAAGGGTTTTGATAAGTGTAAATAAGGAAAAACTGTTTCCAGAGGCAGAAGGATCAGTAATCAAAGGACACAGACTTGAGGTAATTGGCAAAAGAACCAGAAACAACATTATGATCTGGAATGTACTGGTGGTGGAAGCAGATTCAATAAAAACTTTCAAAAGGGAATTGAAGAGGAAAATTTTGCAGAGCTGTGGGGAAAGAGCAGGGGAGTGGGACTAATTGGAGAGCTCTTTCAAAGAACCGGCACAGGCACGATGGGCCGAATGGCCTCCTTCTATGGTGTATCAGTCTATGATTCTATGATCAGTAATAATATTTCCACTTCAGCAAACAAAGCACTCCAGGAGGAGTATGAGTATTTCCTCCGGGCCCAACAACCTTACCCCACCCCCCTGCCCCGCGATCTGTCTGCTCCCCCCGCTCCGCAATCAAACCCACCCCCGACCACCATCTGTGCTCCCCCAACCACATCTGCTCACCCACCCTCTGCGATCGGACCACCCCCACCGACCACCATCTGCTCCCCATCCCTGCGATTGGGCTCCCCCACCGCGACCACCATCTCCCGCCCCCCCCAACTCCCCTGCGATCAGACCCCCCCCCCGACTATCACCCCCCTCCCATGATCTCTCCCACCGCCCCCCAATAGACCTACCTGCTCTCAGCTCAACTGCCCACCCGACAAATAGCCAGCCTGTCAATCAGACTGGCTGCGGGCGGGAAACCTACAGAATAAATTTTAAAGATGTCCTGCAGGATGTTCGGGAAACCCGTACTTCCAGGTTTCCTGTCCCTAAATCCACCCCCAGGCCCCCGGCCCCCCGGTACTGAACGCGTCTCGAGGATAAGATTGGGGCCCAAGAGTCTAGATGGGTAGAGGAGCAGAGGGATCTGGGGGTGCAGATACACAAATCACTATAAAAAAAGCAAACAAAGCACTGGGGTTTATTTCTAGAGGGATAGAATTGAAAAGCAGAAAAGTTATGTTAAAACTGTATAAAACCTTGGTTAGACCACACTTGGAGTACCTTGAACAGTCTGGTCACCATATTATAAAAAGGATATCGAGGCACTGGAGAAGGTACAAAAAAGATTTACTAGCATGATACCAGAACTGAGTGGTTATACCCATCAGGAAAGATTGACCAGGCTGGGGCTCTTTTCTCTAGAAAAGAGAAGACTGAGGGGTGACCTGATAGAGGTCTTTAGGATTATGAAAGGGTTCGATAGGGTAGACACAGAGAAGATGTTTCCACTTGTGCAGGAGTCCAAAACTAGGGGTCATAAATATAAGATAGTCATTAATAAATCCAATAGGGAATTCAGGAGAAACTTCTTTACCCAGAGAGTGGTGAGAATGTGGAACTCGCTACCACAGGGAGTGGTTGAGGCGAATAACAGAGATGCATTTAAGGAGAAGCTGGATAAACACATGAGGGAGAAAGGAATAGAAGGATATGCTGATAGGGTGAGATGAAGAGGGGTGGGAGGAGGCTCGTGTGGAGCATAAACACCAACATAGACCAGTTGGGCCGAATGGCCTGTTTCTGTGCTGTAAATTCGATGTAATTCTCTGCTAATACTTCTTACTTTTGGAGACAGTCCCTGCAAAGGACTTTTTTTGAGATAAACATTATCAAACAGGATGTCCTACTTTAGAGGTTGTCCATCTTTGAGGGTGGTTATGCATGGTGACTTCCTGCCAGCAAGCTGTTCCATTTGGCCAATGCTCTTGAAGAGAGCTAAGTTCAGGACTTGGCTATACGATTGAAAGCGGCGAGTTACATTTAACTACAGCCTGCTTTCCTAGGTGTTCTTCAGCCAGCTGTATGTCAACTTGTTAAGCAAAAGGAGCTGTTATGCAAAAATAAACCTAGAAACCACGCTGGCAAAGCAGTATTTTTCTTAATTCAAGGCTAGCAGTTCCAGTCTTCTCTCTATTCCCCCGCCTGCTTCAGCTGCCAGCTGTGGTCAAGCGGCTGGGTGGCAACTTGCCCTGGGCCTCTGCCAATGCCACTTTATGCCAATCATGAAGAGGCATACAAAGTCGTCCAGTGGTGCCTCTCCTACTGACATTTTTCTCCTTTCTTGCGGCCTCTGCTCAACACTTCTTCACAGAGGCACGAATCCACGTTCAACCAATGCGCAACACCATGGGAGCGGGGGGAGCAGGGGAATTTTAACCCACCCCACCCAGTGGGAACGGGGTGGCGCTGAATGCTGATCTAAGATAGCACTGATGGTCTGCCTTTGGAAGACCGCCTCTTGAGGACCGTCAGCTAAAGGCATTTGGTTTGTATATAGGGCGAATCTGAGCTTCCCAGTTTAAATCCTCACATTATTCCCAGAAGTGGATTGGGAGGAGGCTCCTGTGGAGCATAAACGCCGGCGTAGACCAGTTGGGCTGAAAGGTCTATTTCTCCGCTGTACATCCCATGTGAGTTTCTATGTGCGACTTACCGCCCCCCCTTCCCATTCCCGTTGAATTGCTGCACCGCCACCATCTTAACTGGGCCTTTTTGCAGACGGGCAAGACGTTCACCTTA
The DNA here is from genome assembly GCA_030390025.1 of Squalus acanthias. Taxonomy (NCBI): domain Eukaryota; kingdom Metazoa; phylum Chordata; class Chondrichthyes; order Squaliformes; family Squalidae; genus Squalus; species Squalus acanthias. The sequence continues at coordinate 115,105,368 of CM059435.1, forward strand.
CTCAGGTGGGAGACTCGTTAATACAGAAAGAAAGAAAGACTTGCATTTCTATAGCGCCTTTCACGACCACCCGACATCCCAAAGCGCTTTACAGCCAATGAAGTGTAGTCACTGTTGTAATGCAGAAACGCGGCAGCCAATTTGCGCACAGCAAGCTCCCACAAACAGCAATGTGATAATGACCAGATAATCTGTTTTGGTGATGTTGATTGAGGGATAAATATTGGCCCCAGGACACTGTGGAGAACTCCCCTGCTCTTCTTCGAAACAGTGCCACAGGATCTTTAACCTCCACCTGAGAGGGTAGACGTTATACTAGTCACAGCAGATTTGGAGTTCCTCTGTTCCTTTTGACTGTGTTCACATTACTACGGTAAATGGCTTGGGCCAGTCTACACTGCCACTGTAATTATCCCTTTTGCCCCAAGTTGTCAACAAATGGCAGACAACAACTTTAATTCCAGCAAAACCCTAGCGAACAGTCATGGAAAATGAATGAATGTATAAATCGGAATATGAAAAAACCTTACCTCTTGAAACAAATCAGGCATGAAATGTATTACAATAAGAATTGGAACCCATTAGTTGCCGGGGGTGACTCTGCCGTCCCATGCTCTGATGGGGAAGCTGCACTCACAGACCATGGAATTTTGGAGGTGGGGCGAAATCATTGTGGCATCCAATTCGCTCAGGCACGTTCCCTGTGCGTTTGAGTTAGTCATGTGATTTCAGAATCTCCCCGACTGTCCATTGTGAAGTTGGGTAGTTCGGTAACTACACATTTTAAAATCTGTTGAAGGCGGCAGGGCAGGTTGAGAAAGTGGTTAAAAAAGCAAATGGGATCCTGGGCTTTATAAATAGAGGCATAGAGTACAAAAGCAAGGAACTAATGATGAAGCTTTATCAAACACTGGTTCGGCCTCAATTGGAGTATTGTGTCCAATTCTGGGCACCGCACTTTAGGAAGGATGTGAAGGCCTTAGAGAAGGTGCAGAAAAGATTTACGAGAATGGTTCCAGGGATGAGGGACTTCAGTTACGTGGAGAGACTGGAGAAGCTGGGGTTGTTCTCCTTAGAGCAGAGAAGATTGAGAGGAGATTTGATCGAGGTGTTCAAAATCATGAGGGGTCTGGACAGAGTAGATAGAGAGAAACTGTTCCCATTGGCGGAAGGGTCGAGAACCAGAGGACACAGATTTAAGGTGATTGGCAGAAGAACCAAAGGCGACATGAGGAAAAACTTTTTTACATAGCGAGTGTTTAGGATCTGGAATGCACTGTCTGAAAGGGTGGTGGAGGCAGATTCAATCATGGCATTCAAAAAGGGAATTGGATAAGTACCTGAAGGAAAAAAATTTGCAGGGCTACGGAGAAAGGGCGGGGAATGGGACTAGCTGAAGTGCTCTTGCAGAGAGCCGGCATGGGCTCGACGGGCCGAATGGCCTCCTTCTGTGATCATTCTATGATTCTATGATTCTATATTACAGTAATTTAGTTTAATGATAAGAGTAATGTGCTTGTTTCTTATTCTAAATTCGACCCACATTTATTGCATCGAGAGAGTGCCAGTGAAAATGTCATTGAGGTTTCACTATGGGATACCAGCACGCAAACTCGGCTAAAATTCCCCTCCCCGCTGTCTAACCAGCAGTGTTAAGCCATAGGTTAAATTCTTTGACAAAAGAGCACAAAGAGGAATTTCAGACGTATGCACATGTCGATCTGCCATTGCAGTAAACCCATCCACAGATCTCTGTCCATGCACAAGTTGTAATAAGTTAGGCAGATTTCTTTTTTTTTGGCATTTTATTATATTGCAATAATATAAAATCACTCCAGTAGCATATTTATCTGAAATGGAAATAAATTAAACTTGTCCATGCATCTTTATTGTATGATGTTGCAATGCTATAATAACATGCATATTACACGGCACTATTCCAATATTATAAGTTTCTTAACTCTAAATTACTGTATAATAAAGCACATTTTATGCATAAGGATCTAGTTGAACATAGATATGCCCTCTATCATGCTGTATAGGTTTTTCTATTGTATCTAGGAATATAAAACAATTGCATTTCAGAACACATTTTAAGTGGCGATTTAGTAAATACAAGGATTATCGGATTTCCCTCCCTAAACCTCACCGCCTGTCTCTCCTCCTTTAAGACGCTCCTTAAAACCTACCTCTTTCATCTGCCCTAATATCTCCTTGTGTGGCTCAGTGTCAAATTTTGTTCGATAATCGCTCCTGTGAAGCGCCTTGGGACGTTTTACTACGTTAAAAGCGCTATATAAATACAAGTTGTTGTTGAAAATATGTCGATGCGTCTCGTCAGTTTCCTCGTAGGTCTCCAGTTAATTCAGTGAACACATCGGGGGGTGGGGTGGGGCGGGGTCATTTTTCAAGTCGGCGTTTCCAGTGGGGAGCCTTGCCCACCGTTCCCATGTATCAAGAGTCGGTTGTGCGCATTGTGTGATTGAATTTACAAGGTGAGCTGGTGATGCGCGAGGCTCCCAGGCAGCGGTATGAACTCTCAACATTGCCCCCTATATATAGTACAATCCGAGTGTACGCTAATGTGCCATTAGTCCTTCACTGGGATCATTTGCACAGTACTACACAGACATATACTTGCAAATCGAGAAACTGTTTCCACCGGCCGGAGGGCCGGTAACCAGAGGACAAGCATTTAAGGCAATTGGCAAAAAAACCAGAGGGGGAGATGAGGAGAATTTTTTTTACGCAGCGAGTTGTTGTGATCTGGAATGCGCTGCCTGAAAGGGCGGTGGAAGCAGATTCAATAGTAACTTTCAAAAGGGAGTTGGGTAACTACTTGAAAAGGACACATTTGCAGGGCTATGGGGAAAGAGCAGGGGGGAGTGGGACTAATTGGAGACCTCTTTCAAAGAGCCGGCACAGGCACGATGGGCCGAATGGACTCCTTCTGTTCTCTGCACTGATGCTATACTGACCTGCTGTGTGCTTACAGCATTTTATTGTTTAGTTTTAAACGCGTTTCAGTATTGAACGATAATGTATCAATCTACAAACTTACTGATCAATTTGAAAATGTTATCAAGGCAGTTTCTGACTTTTATTTCTTCTTGCTTCTAGTTTTGCTATCAATTTTCTATCGTGATTTATTTTTAAAATCACAATTTAGAACGTTAGAGCATACCGTTGAATCCTAAGCCATTGCTCCGTTCGTTAACTGACTGCCCAGTCACGGCGAAGTTGGAGTGAATCCAATCCGCTGCTTGGTACGGCTGGCTAACGCGCAGGAATATAGTGACATAAAAATGCTGCACAATGTCCACATCTGGAGAGCGAAAAGGCAAGTTAGCCTTTCGGGCAAAAACCCTTCCTCAGAAAAAGTTCTCCCCCCAAAAAAACCACCAATCTTTCTTTTCTCTCTCCGTTAGGAAACAGGAGGAGGCCATTCAGCCCCTCGGGAATGCTCCGCCATTCAACCAGATCCTAGCTGATCTGCACCTCAACTCCATTTGCCCGCCTTTGCTCCATATCCCTTGATACCCTTACCTAGCACAAATCTACCTATCTCGGTCTTGAAAGCTCCAATTGCGCCCCAACATCCACAGCCTTTTGGAGGGGGGTGGGGGGGGGGGGGGGGGGTGGGGGGCGCGGGGGGCGTTGGGGGAGAGAGTTCCAGATTTCCACGACTGGATGCTGACTGACTTGGATTTCAAACATTTTCTGCCTGTGTTCCAGATTTCCAGAATTTGCAGTTTTACAAAGTAGTACCTATCAGTATTTGTTCAAAACTAACGTACTTGAATTTCTGCTATTGCTACCGATGTATTAAAATTGCCCGCATTTTCTGCCACTGTTAGTTATTTTTCGTCGTCTATTTTCCAGTTTAAAAGGTGTTCAACTAGGAATCATCTCAAACTGCAAGTACTAGACCAGCAAGACTTGCATTTTTTTTATCTATCTCTCTCTCTCTCTCTCTCTCTGTGAACTGATTTGGAGAGCAGGTTTTATTTCTTTAAATCACAATGGCAGAAAGGAGCCTGAAACACATCATCAGCTCAAGTGGAATGGGCGGTTTGAGTCCATTGCCGTCGAGGCGGAGGTAACGGAGCCGAGGCTGATGATCCCTTTGGGGCATCTGGTCAATTGTGCTGACGGGTATGGGGCAGATTTGAGGTCCATTAATGTCTGCGGGTAAAAGAAAAGCACAGCTGAGCGTTAGTTTTGTGTTCAATTAAGTTACCGTCAAATTTACTGACATTGTTGACCTTCATTTTCTGTGACACCGAGAGGCCTAAATAGTCAAACACGCTCAAAAGTTGGGCGGGGGGAGGGGGGCAATCCCGGCGCTTGAATGGATAGGCCCGATGCGCACATGATTTTGGGCCTCGGGCCTCATTACCATCGTGGAAGTGATCGGCGTACATCTAATAGGTGCCCCAACCCCCCGGCACCAATATGGTGTGCAGTTCACTTTCTGTTCTTCCTGCCTGCCATATTGGAAGCTTCGGAGGCCGTTTAGCACCCAAAAAACGGGCACTGCGCGGATAAGTTTCTAGGCCTGACTCTCTGAGGATGAGGAGACCAGCTCGGGTGAGGAAGGGGTATTGGTGAGTGGTGTTTAATGAGAGGCCAACTCGTTGAAGGTGGCAGGGCAGGTTGAGAAAGTGCCTAACAAAGCATACGGGATACTGGGCTTCATAAATAGAGGCACAGAGTACAAAAGCAAGGAAGTTATGATGAACCTTTATAAAACACTGGTTCGGCCTCAACTGGGGTATTGTGTCCAATTCTGGGCACCGCACTTTAGGACGGATGGGAAGGCCTTCGGGAGGGTGCAGAAAAGATTGACGAGAATGATTCCAGGGATGAGGGACTTCAGTTTCATGGATAGACGAGAGAAGCTGGGGTTGTTCTCCTTAGAGCAGAGAAGGCGGAGAGGAGATTTGATAGAGGTGTTCAAAATCATGAGGGGGGAGAAATTGCGTATCGCTCCGTTTGGGGGCGGTAAAATCTGGGAGGCGGGACATTTTCCGCCAGGCGCGGAGGATCCGCCCCACTCGCTAAATGCAGGTCACCATCCCCGGAAGGAAGTGAAGCGCTAAATCAAGTGTTCCACTTCCTTCCTAGGGTGTGGCACACGGCTCTTCCCTCAATTAAAGCTGCATACTCTGCCAAAGAAGAAGCCACCGACCTGGACCAGCGGGGAGCGGGAGTGCTGAGCAATCGCGGCACCAAACCCGCCAACAAACCGCCACTGGAGCAGCAACGAGAACGGGACATTTTTTTTCAACAACAGCCGGCCACCTCCCCTTTAATTTTCGCCCGGTAGTGGCCGGCCGCCCGGTGCGTGTCCCCTGAAACTGTCGCTGTCATCGCCCGGCACGGCTTCAGGGGGCGGTACCCAATTTAGGGTCTGGGGCGATGCACCCGGAGATGACGTCACGATCTACGGGCGCAGGGAATCGTGGCGCAACGCCGTAGCGCCGCCGCTAATCTCCCGACGAATATGGCGGGAGTCGTTAGCGGTGCCGCGCCCGGTCGCAAAGTCGTTTGCGCCCCGTTAGCGGCCCCGGGGGCGTTAACGGGAGGCGCAAATGACCCGAATTTCTCCCCCGAGGGGTCTAGACAGAGTAGATAGAGAGAAACTGTTCCCATTGGCGGAAGGGTCGAGAACCCGAGGACACAGATTTAAGGTGATTGGCAAAAGAACCAAAGGCGACATGAGGAAAAACTTTTTTACTCAGCGAGTGGTTAGGATCTGGAATACACTGCCTGAGAGGGTGGTGGAGGCAGACTCAATTGTGGCTTTCAAAAGGGAATTAGATAAGTACCTGAAGGAAAAAAATTTCAGGGCTACGGGGAAAGGGCGGGGGAGTGGGACTAGCTGAAGTGCTCTTGCAGAGAGCCGGCACGGGCTCGACGGGCCGAATGGCCTCCTTCTGTGCCATAACCGTTCTATGATTCTATTCTATGAACAGTTATAGGATGGAGGGCAGCGTGTTGAGTACCTCTAGTGAATTCATTGTGGACATAAATCTGAGTGAGTCTGTTTTCAAATGGAGGCGTATTGAGGGCCCAGTGGACAGTTTGAAGGAGCTCAGTACTCAGATAAACATTGCTGTCTCCCTCAAGGGATGTTGTGTTATGGATCACCGGTTACCTGGACTGCAGTCTGACTTTGAGCACATGCAGTGGAGATCTCAATCACACAGGCCTTTGGACTATTTCTCATGAACATTCCCACCATTGGTGTGAAAGCTCTGGAGGTCAAAACGTGTGATTGCTGGCTTCAACTCACTTGGAGGCAGCCATGACAGAAGTATTCTAAAAGCCGGCAGATGCTCACACAAATCAATAGGCACTGGGAGGAGATGTCCTTCAACAGTGGCACACGTTGAGGCCAATAATGTGGTCCTGGCACAGCAACACCAGGACCTCGGGCATAATTAAAAAAAAAAAAATGTCTTCTTAATTTATTCCTGGGATGTGGGCGTCGCTAGCATGCCAGCATTTATATAAGATTGTGAGAGGGCTTGATCGGGTGGAGGCGGGGAGGATGTTTCCACTGATGGGTGAGACTAGAACTAGGGGGCATAATCTTAGAATAAGGGGCTGCCGTTTCAAAACTGAGATGAGGAGAAACTTCTTCACTCAGAGGGTAGTGAATCTATGGAATTTGCTACCTCAGAGAGCTGTGGAAGCTGCGACATTAAATAAATTTAAAACGGAGATAGACAGTTTCCTAGCTGATAAGGGAATTAAGGGTTATGGGGAGCGGGCAGGGAAGTGGACGTGAGTCTAGGTTCGGATCAGCCATGATCCTATTGAATGGCGGAGCAGGCCCGAAGGGTCGTATGGCCTACTCCTGCTCCTACTTCTTATGTTCTTATGTTATTTTCTTATTGCCCATCCCTAATTGCCCTTGAGAAGCTGGTGGTGAGCCGCCGCCTTCTTCAACCGCTGCAGTCCGTGTGGTGAGGGAGCTCCCACCGTGCTGTTAGGTAGAGAGTTCCAAGATTCTGACCCAGCAACGATAAAAAAACAGCTGATATATGTCCAAGTCAGGATGGTGTGTGACTTGGAGGGGAACTTGGAGGTGATGAATAAAGAAAGAACTTGCATTTCTATAGTGCCTTTCACGACCTCAGGACGTCCCAAAGCGCTCTACAGCCAATGAAGTACTTTTGAAGTGTCGTCACTGTTGTAAAGCAGGAAATACACGGTGTTCCCATGCGCCGGCTGCCCTTGTCCTTCTAGGTGATGGAGGTAGAGGATTTGAGAGGTGCTGTTAAAGAAGCGCTGACCTCACACTGTAACACTTTTAAAGCGTTCCCAGCATTTAGTACATGACATACGCAGACTGTTATGATGGTTGGGGACCAGATTATCAAGCACCAGCAACTATTGAGGCCGGAATTTTCCGGGGTGGTAGCGGGCGCGATCGGTGGCGGGTCGGGTGGGAAAGCTGTTATTTTTGACAGCGGGTCGGGAACCCGCTGTCGTCCCGCCCCCACGCGCCTTTCCCCCAGGCGCGTCTGTCATCGCGGAGCCAACCCGACAGGCAGCAGCGGGCGACCCAATTGAGATGATTAACAGCTAGTTGTCAGACCCTTGACAATCTTCTTTAACTTACTTTTTAAATGTAACTGCATGGCCACGGCAACCACACTGTTCGGGAAGCAGGTCTGTCAACCTGAGGCGGGAGTTCCGTGGCCATTGCTCCAGCTGATTACTTGTCAGTCTCAGATGTACAGTAAAAGCTCCCACCTGACAGATGATCACTTTCCTCAGGCAGAAGCTGTTGCTCAGTCCATTCCCAGCACAGATCCTGCAGGCTGCAAGTCTTTCCAGCAAAGTCTCCATCCAGTCTCACCTCATTGGAAGAACTCGCTCACCAATGACAGAATGCTTCTGTCATCTGTACTTCACCTGCCATCTATTCCATCAACATGGGTGCACTTTATACACTCTCACCTTGGTCCTCAAAATCGGGCCACAATGAGTCCCAACACCAGGTACACCAGCAGCACCAACAACAACACCAACCTTCTCCGCAATCACTTGATGCTGCACAGGACAGAGGGCATCAGCACCTGACAACATTGCTGCCCGGGAGGCCAGGGATGGCCTCACCATGGCCAGATTTACTTCACTTGACGCTGTACACCCTGGCTGCCACATGATGTGCCAGGTTGGCACCACTCCACACCAACACCATAAAGCATCCCTGCAATGCCCAAGCCATTCCTTTCACACTCATCGCCATTGCGGGGAGTACCGTTATGTCTCACCATTCACTACAACTCACTGAGCCACTTCCAAAGGTGCACACAAATCTGTCCAAGAATGCAAAGTGTTGAAAATAAAGGTTTCAATGTTTGACGCCACATTAACAGAAACTTTACATGAACATTGCATAAAACACCCAAGTGCCGACCCTTGTGTGTTGTTAGTTGGTATGATTGGACTAGGATGAGGGTGAGTGTGAGGGGTGGCTAGTGAGATGGGGAAGTGATAATGTAGATAGAGAGGGATAGGTGGAGGTGCAAGGTAAGTTGGTGTGAGTAAGGATGTACAGGAGTAGGGTAGGGAAGGCAGAGTGATGGGGATGTGATGAGAGGCACAGCAGGATGAAGTTGAGTGTGACTTTTTACTAACGTTTCCTGATCTAATGAGATCATTGAAAGGTTTGGGCCATTGCACCCAGATCCTGCTGACCACATCCCTGCTTGTGACCTCCTCTGCAATCTGCAACCAGGCAGTTTTGGTCTCCTGGGGAGGTCTCTTCCGCCCATTGTGTGCTCTGACTCTCTCCATAAGCATACGGAGGGAGTCATGGGAGAACCTGGGTACAGCCCTCTGCCTCTGTGCAGTCATTGTCGGTGTTTGCAGCACTCCAATGCTGTAGTGCACTGATAGCACTATGTTAGATTAAACTTCAAATGTAATGTGGCCATGGTCCCTTTAAAGATCCCGGCTGAAAACGCATCAGGAATGACATCACCAGACTCGCTCCATTTAATTGGGCCGGGTAACGCGCTGGGCGGGGCTTAATAAGCCCCATTGAGGTAAGTTCATTTTCAACAACGGGATGGAGCCAGCAGTGGGGTCGCGACCCAACATGGCCGCCGTCAAGGTAGGCAAAATTCCGGCCTGAGAGTTTGCTGGCTGCTCTAAAAGCGGTGCCTGGTTTTGGGGGCCAGAATGGCTTGGGTCATAACAGCCCGAATGATGGATCAACCTTTGGAGGTCATGCAGCAGGAAAGCCAGGGGTGAAGGGGGTCCATATTTGAATCAAAGGGCCACACAGGAGCAAGAGGTACCTGTTATTCAGCTGCCTCTCTGGAAGCATCCGTTTAGGGTAGGTGTGGACTGAAGCTTTTCAGCTGCATTTATGGCACTTTGCCTCAATTTGAATACATTTTGGGGGCTTCAAGAAACCTCGCACGCAGTCGATGCACGGGCTCTTCACACTGAAGGCACTTGTGGCCCGCCTTGTTCTGTGCTGCACATATCTGGTGCCGAGTAAGCTTCAGGGCCTGTTGTTCGAGGCGCCTCTTGTCACATTATCAGACCCAAGGAGTGGCACAGGTGCAGCCTATATTTAGGGGAAGATTTAAGCCCCCATAAGAACATAAGAAATAGGAGCAGGAGTCGGCCATTCAGCCCCTCGAGCCTGCTCCGCCATTCAATAAGATCATGGCTGAACTTCTACCTCATCTCCACTTTCCCGTTCTATCCCTGTATCCCTTGATTCCCTCAATATCCAAAAATCTATCGATCTCTGTCTTGAATATACTCAACGACTGAGCCTCCACAGCCCTCTGGGGTAGAGAATTCCAAAGATTCACCACCCTCTGAGTGAAGAAATTCCTCCTTATCTCAGTTCTAAATGGCCGACCCCTTATTCAGAGACTGTGACCCCTGGTTCTAGACTCCCCAGCCAGGGGAAACATCCTCCCTGCATCTACCCTGTCAAGCCCTGTAAGAATTTTGTATGTTTCAATGAGATCACCTCTCATTCTTCTAAACTATGGAGAATATAGGCCTGGTCTACTCACCAGGGCCCTATATAATTGCAGTAAGACGTCTTTACTCTTATACTCAAATCCTCTTGTAATAAAGACCAACATACCATTTACTTTCCTAATTGCTTGCTGTACCTGCATGTTAACTTTCAGTGATTCGCGTACAAGGACACCTAGGTCCCTCTGAACACCGACATTTCCCAATCTCTCACTACTTAAAAAATATTCTGCTTTTCTATTATTCCTACCAACATTTCTCCACATAATATTCCATTTGCCATGTTCTTGCCCACTCACTTAGCCTGTCTATATCCCTTTGAAGCCTCTTTGCATCCTCCTCACAACTTACATTCCCACCTAGCTTTGTATCAACAGCAAACTTGGATATATTACATTTGGTCCCCTCATCCAAATCATTGATATAGATTGTGAATAACTGAGGCCCAAGCACTGATCCTTGTGGTACCCCACTAGTTACAGCCTGCCAACCCGAAAATGACCCGTTTATTCCTACTCTGTTTTCTGTCCGTTAACCAAACCTCAATGCATGCTAGTATATAACCCCAATCCCATGAGCTCTAATTTTGTTTAATAACCTCTTGTGTGGCACCTTATTGAATGCCTTCTGAAAATCCAAACACACCACATCCATTGGTTCCCCCTCATCTATCCTGCTAGTTACAACCTCAAAAACCTCTAACAGATTCGTCAAACATGATTTCCCTTTCATAAATCCGTGTTGACTCTGCCCAATCCTATTATTATTTTCTAAGTGCCCTGTTACCATGTCCTCAATAATAGATTCTAGCATTTTCCCTACTACTGATATCAGGCTAACTGGTCTGTAGTTCCCCGTTTTCTGTCTCTCTCCTTTCTTAAATAGTGGGGTTACAATCTGCAGGAACCGTTCTAGAATCTATGGAATTTTGGAAGATGACAACCAATGCATCCACTATCTCTATAGCCACCTCTTTTAAAACCCTAGGATGTAGGCCATCAGGTCCAGGGGATTTATTGGCTTTCAGTCCTATTAATTTCTCCAGTACTATTTTATACTAATACTAATTTCTTTCAGTTCCTCATTCTCGCTAGACCCTTGGTTGTCCACTTATTCCGGGAGGTTTTTTGCATCTTCTTCCGTGAAGACAGACACATTGGCCAGAATTTTGCCGGCGCTCAGAGGGCGGGTTTGGAGGCGGGACATCCGGCAAAATCGCAAAGATTGACAGCGGGTCGGAAACCCGCTGTCAACCCGCCTCCAATCAATCTTCCCAAGTGTCGGGTCCCTGATTTGCGCATGGACCCGACACCTAGCGGCGGGAAGAGGATTATAGCCACTTAACTGCTTGTTAACAGGTAGTTAACAGGCAGTTAAGAAGCTTTTTGCAATTTTGACAAGTCTACTGCGGGTTTCCCGATGTCCGGACACCACACCAGGTAAGTGTGGCGTGCTGTGGGTCTACTGTAATGTTTCTGCTTTGATGAAAGTTGCAGAAGTGGTGTGAAGGATCAAATGGTGCACTGGTGAGTTTCAGAGTTAAGATAATGTTGGGAAAATCATTTTTAATGCGTTTAGACTTTTCTGTAGGTAACAAGTTTTGATTTGTATGTGTAGTCCCACCTCATTGGGAGAACCTCTCTCACCAGTGACAGATCGCTTCTGTAATCTCACCTGCAGTTGCCATCTGTTCTAGCCTAAGGAGGGAGTCACTGGAGAGCCTGGGTGCAAGAGCTTACCTTTGTATAGTGATTGTCAGTGTTTGCAGCACCTCAATGCTGTCAAACACTGAAAAATCAACTGTCAAAAAAAATGTGCGTGGCCCCTTTAAGAAAACCGGCAGATGACGCGTCATCAACTGGCGTCTCCTGACACCGGCTTCCTCTTAATTGGCCGGCAAGCCCGCAGGGCGGGCTTAACAAGGCCAATTGACGCAAAATCACGTTTATGCATCTGATGTCATTGGGGGCGGGACTGGAACCTAGAAGGCAGCTGTCCCGCACCCAAGCCGCCTCAAACTGAAAAATCGAGCCCAAAGTATTTGTTTAATTTCTCTGCCATTTCCTTATTCCCCATTATAATTTCTCCTGTCTCAACCTGTAAGGGACCCACGTTTACTTTCGCTAATCTTTGCCTTTTTACGTACCTATAGAAGCTTTTACAATCTGTTTTTATGTCTCTCGCTAGTTTACTCTCATATTCTATTTTCCCTTTCTTTATCAATTTCTTAGTGCTCCTTTGCAGAATTCTAAAATCCTCCCAATCCTCAGGCTTACTACTCTTTTTGGCAACATGATAAGCCTCTTTCTTTAATCTAATACTATCTTTAATTTCTCTTGTTAGCCACGGTTGGACCATTTTTCCCATGGTGTTTATATTCCTTAAGGGAATGTATATTCGTTGCGAATTATGAATTATTTCTTTAAATGTTTGCCATTGCTTTTCTACTGTCATACCTTTTAATCTAGTTTCCCAATCTACCTTAGCCAACTTGCCTCTCATACCTACGTAGTTTGCTTTGTTCAGGTTTAGGATCCTAGTTTCGGGCTTAACTAAATCACTCTCAAACTCAACATAAAATTCTATCATATTATGATCACTGCTCCCCAGAGGCTCTTTTATTACTAGGTTATTAATTAGCCCTGTCTCATTGCACTGTACTAGATCTAAAATAATCAATTCCCTCATAGGCTCCTTGACATACTGATCTAGAAAACTATCTTGAATGCATTCCATGAACTCTTCCTCTGTACTATTTCTGCAAATTTGGTTTGCCCAGTCTATATGAAAGTTAAAGTCCCCCATGATTACTGTATTTACCCTTGTTACATCCATCTCTAATTTCCTGATTTATACTCTGCCCGACACTACAACCACTGTTAGGGGGCCTATAGACTACTCCCACTCATGTTTTCTGCCCCTTGTTGTTTCTTAGCTCCACCTAAACTGATTCTACATTTTGTTTTTCTCTCTCCTGTCTTTATCCATCCTTTATTATCAGGGCTACCCCTTCTCCTTTTCCATTTTGCCTGTGTCTTCTAAAAGTCAAACATTCTGGAATATTTAGGGGTAGAAATTAGGTCGCGCCCCATTTGGGGCGCAAATATCGTCCGGATGCAAATATTAGCGCCTGGCGCTAATTATCGGCACTGACGGGAAACTTCACTTTTACCGCCCCGGGAGGTGAGTGGAGCGCTAAAGCAGGCGCTGCACACCTCTCTTAAGGCGCAAAGGCCGAGCAGTGAGGCGCTAACTCGGAGCGCTGGCGAAGCTCATGTAATGTCAGTCAGCAATGGAACACACACACAATGGCACGGGCCAGTTCTTAAAGGGGATGGTTAATCTCGCTTTCCATCCACATCCTGTTCATTGCTGCCTTGAATCTCGGCCTGGAGAGACTTGACATCAAATGTGCTGGAAAGAACAATGGAGAGCACCAGAGTGCAGCTCCCACGGTCTCTGCTAAATCGATACAAGGAATGGCAAATCAAAATGAACCTGCAAAGTGCTGCTCAGTACCCAAAACTCCTTCACACAACGTTGAATCTCTCCAGAAGTCTCTCCCTCTCTCTCTCAGAATGCGTAGTTCAAAATGCACCAACAATAAAAGACAGGAAGAGGCCCCCTTTAAATAGCGCCCCCCCCCAGCCCCACAGCGATTGATAGCGTTCCAGTCTTCTGGTCGTTGGAAGCACCAGGCGGTAAGGCAGGGGGCGCCACTCAATTTCCGCTACGGGGCGCCCCAAGGGCGTTGCACCATGGAATGACGTCACAATCTGCGCGCGCAGGTGGTCGCAGCGGTAAGTTTTAGCGCCGCCGCACAATCTCAAGTTAAGTTCTCGAGCGGCGCAAACATCGCTGCGCCCGGGCATTAGCGGCTTTGCGCCCCATTAGCGCCCTCTTAAGGCGCTAACGGGTGGCGCAACCAAGTGAATTTTTACCCCTTAGTTCCTAACCTTGGTCACTCTGCAACCACGTCTCCGTAATGGCTATTAAATCAAACCCATTTATTTCTATCAGCGCTATGAATTCATCTATTTTGTTGCGAATGCTTCATGCATTCAGATATAGTACCTTTAGCTTTAACTTTTTTCTATTTTTCCCTGATGTCACTTTAGTCACTAATTACCTTTATTCATCTTTCTGTCCCTTCCTGACCCACTCTGCTTATCTTTACCCAGATCGCTATGCTCTACAGCCTTGACATTTCTCTTACTGCTTTTGAATTTACCCTTTCCTGAATGCTCCCACATTCCCTTCATTAGTTTAAAGCCCTACCTACTGCCCTAGTTATTCGATTCACCAGGACACTGGTCCCAGCCCGGTTTAAGTGGAGCCCGTCCCAACGGAACAGCTCCCTCTTTCCCCAGTACTGGTGCCAGTGCCTCATGAATTGAAACCTTTGCCTCCCACACCACTCTTTGAGCCACACATTTAAACCTCTAATCTGCTGCTCCCTATGCCAATTTGCGCGTGGCTCAGGTAACAATCCAGAGATTATTACCTGTGAGGTTCTGCATTTTAATTTCGACCCTAGCTCCTCAAACTCTCTCAGCAGAACCTCATTCTTAGTTCTACTTATGTCGTTGGTTCCTACATGGACCACGACAAGTGGATCCTCCGCCTCCCACTACAAGTCCTTCTCCAGCCACGAGGAGACATCCTTTACCCTGACACCAGGCAGGCAACACAACCTTCCGAACTCCCGGTCGCGGCTGCAGAGGACAGTATTTATCCCTCTGACTATACTGCCCTCTACCACTACCACATTCCTTTTCATTCCCCCCACTTGAATGGCCTCCTGCACCATGGTGCCATGGTCAGTTTGCTCATCCACCCTGCAGTCCTTGTTCTCATCCCCACAGGTAGCAAGTATCTCATACCTGTTGGTCAAAGTCAAGGGCCGAGGCTCCTCCATCACTATATCCTGGGTCCCCATACCTTCCTGACTTGCGGTCACACCCTCCTTTCCCTGACCTTTGACGAACTCTAAAGTACTACTTAATCTAAGGGGTGTGACTGTCTCCTGGAACAAAGAGTCCAGGTAACTCTCCCCCTCCCTGATGCCCCGCAATGTCTGCACCTCAGACTCCAGCTCAACAACTCTGAGCCGAAGTTCCTTGAGCTGCAGTTACTTACCGCAGATGTGGTTGCTCGGGATCTCGCTGGTCTCCACAAACTCCCACATGCTGCAGTAACCCCACCCGCCTGGCAAGAGTGGGATGGGGGGGTTGCTAATTACAGAGGCAAAATCGTGGTCCGATGACATCATTGCGATGGCACGTGATTTTAACTCTGGGCCGTCTAAGGCCTGCACAGTCCCGGGCACGATCACGATCACGATCTTTCCCGGCCCCTCCCCACGCACCTCGCCCCCACCCCCCGCCACCACTGCCAGCTTGCCCACTTACCCGTTTCCGTGTGATTTCTCCACTCCCGCTCCCGCTCCCACTGGCCTCTGGGTTATTCCCGCCGGCTGCGGACGGGAGTCCTTGAGGGAACATGAAAATCGGCCACGCCTCGTGCTCCGGGGACGGTGGGGGGCGGAGCGGTGGTGGCGGCAGTTGGGAGTCCAGGCGGATCGCTGCCCGCTTCGTCCTGCCATTCCCCCGGTTCCTGCCCCAGGTTAAAATTGGGGCTCTAGTGACATGGCGTGCAACATGGCACACAAATGAGGCAAACGTGCCAAAAAAATGGACTAAACATGTAACACCAGAACTACACAACTGAATACATTTAACGCACTGTTATTTACATCTTACAATCCGTCATTCTTTAATTGTGCAGAAAGTAAAGTGTATCTTGTAGCTCGGTTCTCCCAGTTAAACACTCTACTCATGTTTACTTTTCCATAAAGCGCGATGAATAGATGAAGGCTGACCCATAGCAACTGGACCAACGAGTTAAATGGCAATCCACCTTAAACATTCACTCCCTCCACCACCGGCGCACCGTGGCTGCAGTGTGTACCATCTACAAGATGCACTGCAGCAACTCGCCAAGGCTTCTTTGACAGCACCTCCAAAACCCGCGACCTCTTCCACCTAGAAGGACAAGGGCAGCAGGTGCATGGGAACACCACCTTCTCCAAGTTCCCCTCCAAGTCACACACTATCCCGACTTGGAAGTATATTGGCCGTTCCTTCATTGTCGCTGGGTCAAAATCCTGGAACTCCCTCCCTAACAGCACTGTGGGAGCACCTTCACCACACGGACTGCAGCGGTTCAAGAAAGCGGCTCACCACCACCTTCTCAAGGGCAATTAAGGATGGGCAATAAATGATGGCCTTGCCAGCGATGCCCACATCCGATAAACGAATAAAAAATAAAAAATCACGTTGAAAAATGTAAGGTAATGCATATAAATATAGCAAGTACAATTATAAAAGCAAAATGTAGGGGTAACTATTCCCCTCTGGGCACCAAGTGGGCACAGTGGACCTGAAGTGTGTTGCGCCCGAGAGGATCCAACTGGACATGATTTTCCTTCATGACCCGGAGGAACTTTCCTTCCATCAGCGCTGGGCCTGTGCCGACTGCAAACGCAAGAGCAGGACATCATCTGTGAGATCAAAACATCAGCATGTAGAACCACAACAAAGGAAGTGGAGGAGCAGATACATTAAGCACTAGAGGGTGAATTTTACAAATGGATGCTGCCAGTGTGGAACCTTGCCCATGGGGAGCACATGTCGCCAAATCACGGGTGCAGTCTGCGTGGTTTTCCATTCACCTGAAAGGGGCCTAAATTCATGGCAGGCCAGAAGGCTGAATGGTCTCTTTCCTGTGCTAAAAATGTCTGTACTTCTCTGTTTCTGAAGTAAGGGTAAGAGAGGACAATGCATCTAAACAAAAAAATAATAGAAGTTGACTGCAGCTGAGGACTGAGGTCAAGAATAATAAAAGAAAGCAGGTGATTATTAGTTGTCTGTCCCTGGAAGATAGACAGAGGAAATGTCTTCACTGATAAGGGAGGCCAGCATAAAGGCCAAAAACATTAATCACAGTGAATTTCAATTGCCCAGATATTGACTGGGAAGCGGCATAAGACTATCCAGAGAGGAAGGCATGTTGCTAGAGGCGGTGCACGATTGCTGCCTTAATTAATGGCCGGAGAATCAGGAGCTCCACGAATTGAGCTGCACCGACCTCTGCGCCCGATTCTCTGATGCACGCTCCCTTCAAGCAGCCCTGGGAGCGTAGCCCTCGCTGAACTTATCCTGTAAAGAGTAGCATTAGAGATAAGAGGAAGGCTTTCAAAATACGCCAGGATTTCAGTCGGCAGGAAGATCGGGTGAAGCGTTTGAAGAAACTAATGAGATTCGGAGAGAAATGTTTATTGAACGAAAGATTGCTGGGACCATCTCGAGCAACAGTAAACGGTTGTCCCAATTACATCTGCGATAAATAAAGGATGAAAGAGAGCTGGAATCCACGGACAAAGAATGTAGCAGAGTTATTACTTTGTAGGGTCAATTTTCCAAGTGATCAGCCAGGAACCTTGCCTGCGGTTGTGGACTTCAGGATATTGTAGGCTTGCTGCCCGTGATCTTCAATGCATCTAACAATGGATGCCAGATTAAGGGCACTGCTCCTGCAATTTCCCGCTTTGTGCAGCCAGCGGGCAAGGATCATACTAAGAAAATCCTCCCTTATATCTGTTTCTAACCCAGCAAAGGAGGGAAATTTGCCTGCGGCAGATTTTCAGGAATGGCAGAGAAGCAGTTGGGTAGCATGTAAATAACGAAGGATATGGTTATAAAGAGGTGACATCTATATCGTGTTAAAAAAATCCTGTGCACGCGTTCACTCCCTGTCCCAAATATATGATTTCCTGTTGTTCCAATTTTCGATTAACACTTTTACGTCAACATTTCAAATCAGCATTCATAATGGGAGCTCCCCATCGCCCTCTCTCAACAATGGACGGTCATGATTCAAGCCTCCATCCAGTAGTGACATTGTGGCAGCTCCTCTGTCTGTCTCCCACCAGCTTAAATTGTCATAGCAACACACCATGAATGCCCCCTGACCTGCTGCAGTCTCTCCATTTGAAGTTCCCGTAACCTCTCAATTTTTGGGACCAATTTTGAACTTTTTGTGCCTGTTTATTTTAATACATGTACATTTTCTGTCCTTCTACTCTTCCCCCTTCAATCTAGGCTGACACTCCCAGTGCAGTGCTGAGGGAGTGCTGCACTGTCGGAGGTGCCGTCCTTCGGATGAGACGTTAAACCGATGCCCCCGTCTGCTCTCTCAGGTGGACGTAAAAGATCCCAGGGCACTATTTTGAAGAAGAGCGGGGGAGTTATCCCCGGTGTCCTGGGCCAATATTTATCCCTCAACCAACACTACTACTAAGAAAAACAGATTATCTGGTCATTATCACATTGTTGTTTGTGGGAGCTTGCTGTGCGCAAATTGGCATCCGGTGGTCGTGAAAGTCGCTATATAAATGCAAGTCTTTCTTTTCTTTTTCCTTTTATCTGGAACTCAGATCTTCACCCATGCCCTGCTCTTCATGGGGTACGGCAGTATAGTGGTTATGTTACTGGGCTAGTAATCCGGAGTCCTGGACTAATAATCTGAGAGACATGAGTTCAAATCCCACCATGGCAGCTGGGAAATTTAAGTTCAGTTAATTAAATAAATCTGGAATAAAAAGCTAGTATCAGTAATGGTGACCATGAAACTATCGGATTGTCGTAAAAACCCATCTGGTTCACTAATGTCCTTTAGGGAAGGAAATCTGCCAGTCCTTACCCGGTCTGGCCTAGATATGACTTCAGACTCACAGCAATGTGATTGACTCTTAACTGCCCTCTGAAATGGCCCAGCAAGCCATTCAGTTGTATAAGGCAGCTCACCACCACCTTCTCAAGGGATGGGTAATAAATGCTGGCCTTGCCTGTGACGCCCACATCCAATCAATGAACTAGCATGGGGATTTGCTAGTGCTGTTAAAACAGATAAGACACCAGCTCCAGACAATTTGACCAACAAAGTCTTTAAAGGATGTGGGACTGAAACGAGTGAAGCTTTAAACTGACGTAACTTTGGCCCAGTAACATTAGCGAATGTCTGTGTTGAAAGATTCAATCGGTGATTATATGAAAAAGCTCAACTTGTTAAAGAACAGCCGGCATGGGAGGAAAGTCCTGCTTGACTAAGATACCAAAGTATTTTAAGGACGTAATTGATATGGTGGACAAGGCACATGAAATGAGATTATCTACTTGGAACTCCAGTCAGCTTCCGATAAGATTTCACATCAGTGATTGTGGTAAGAAGGCAAGGAATAATGTATGGTGCGGGATTCCAAATTGGCTAGAAACAGGAAACCAAGGATAGTTAGAAACTCAAACGTAAAAAGGGAAGTCAGGTGGAAGTCTTCAATCCAACGGACAATAGACTTGTGGGACGAGCTACCAGCAAAGACTATTGGCTGATACAGTGTAATTTTATGATTATAATGAATGGAAAATCCTGCAGTGCCCACTGAGTGCCATGTCTAAATTCCTGATGTGCACTCCTGTTAGGCAAAGCTCTGCCCCAGGAGCTCAAATTCATAACATCTGCCCCACAATCTCATTGAGAAGAGAGTGAACTGGTATGTGAACTATTACTACAAGTACCATAAACCTGCTTAGAGTACACATAAGTCACCGGGACACCAGTGGTGAATAGCCTGTATGTGTCATACCTGCTCATTTCTGAATCTCACTACTGTGGGTTGCCCAGCCTGTTAGTTATGCTTGAAAAGTATTTACTGTGGTTCTCAGAACAATAAGCTTTCATAATAACCTACGACTTACTTTTGATTTGGTTGTGGTCGAGGTGCAAATGCTCGAGACTGAAATGGATGGGTGGAACGGCAGTAAGTTGATTGTGCGACAACTGCAAGTCTATTATGGACGACACGTTAAAAACAGTTTCAGGAATTCCCGTGTCAGAGATCTTATTATGATTTAGCCTGACGAAAGACAGCTTGGGCAGGCCGTTGAAGTAGTTCTGCGGTATCGCTTTAATGGAGTTACTGTCCAAGAAGAGTTGCAGTGTTGAAGTGGGGATCTGCAGGGGCATTTCCTCGAGGTCATTTTTGGCCAAATTGAGCTGCATTAGAGTCTTCAGTCCTCGAAAAGTGTTTGCCTGAATGACAATGTCTCTCAGTTTGTTCCCCTGCAGGTCAAGCAACGTCAGCATCTCTAAGTTAGTGAAAGCACCCTCGGGTATGCTGGAGATCTTGTTCCTGGCCAGGCGCAGCTGCTCCAGGCTGCTCGGCAGGGGTGCAGGCACTTCTTCAAGGTTATTGTCTTCAAGGTACAGGTAGAGCAGATTTTCCATCTTCTGAAAAAGACCTTTAGCGATGTTGCTGCTGGTGATCTTATTTTTGTTCAAGTTTATCCACTTCAATTGAGTTTCGTTTTTGAAGGACTTCTCTGAAAGCGCTTCAATGAGATTGTTCTGAAGATAGGCATACAAGACCCTTGATGGTACTACAGGCATCTCTTTGAGTTTTTGGTTGTCACAGTACAGAGCATTAGAAAAAGTAGAAGGGCATCGGCACTCTTTAGGGCATTCATAAAAGTATTGTAGGCGCATTAAATAGTCTGCTGTGTCCTGACACCAAATGCCACTGCTTAGGAATAAAGCAACTAGAACAGGCGGGACCACAACCTTCATGTTTGCAGCAATCCTGGAAAAAAAATAAAGTGGGAGAAAAATCAATTGCGTTTTGGCACGTTTGTTCAGCATAAAACCAAATATATGTCAAATGAGGAATTGCCCGAACATACAAAATTGACGGGCAGGAAAAGACCAGCTGGTCCATCAAGTCTGGCCCACACCTCATGACGGCCGGAGCATCAGGACTGAACACTCCTCCCCCATCACCCGGGCAGCCATGTAATCTCCCGGGAGAGCCAAAAAACCAGCATTGTGGAACCAGCGAAAAAATACGGGGAAAAACACACACTGGAGAATTCCTCTTCGACCCCCTCAGACGACGGAAAGCAGTCCAGGAGATCACACGGACCAAGTGTTAAGTCTAAAGACACTCGCCTTCTATATGATGCGATCTCAATATATGCTTTCTATATGATGCCCCACTCAAGAGCAGGTCCAGCTCCCACTTGAAGGCAATGCAGAGCGCCAGCACCAGCCGGGTGACTAATTGAGGTCAAACCTGTTTACAATTTCAGTACGAACAATACACCAAGGAATTTGTTTCCTCCGATATATCTAGTTCCTTGTATTGGAATGGCGTTTCACACGTCCCCCTCTTTGTAGGGGGCGCATACTCCCAAGTGCCCATTTCCCAAGCCTGTCCTGCCAGCTGGGAGCCCATTGGCCGTGTACTCTTTTTGATTGGGTGGTTAAACAAATAGACTTTAACTTAATAAAACTTTAAAGGAACCTTAACAAATTAAATTAAAATTTCATTGGCCGGGGTGATGATGCACTCCAGTCCCCGCGGCGCCCACCGGTCGCGGAAGGCCTCAAGCGTGCTGGCGGACACCGCGTGCTCCATCTCCAGGGCCACCCGGGCGCGAACATGGCTGCGGAAGAGAGGCAGGCAATCGGGCCGAACGACCCCCTCGACCGCCCGTTGCCTGGACCAGTTAATGGCCACTTTGGCCAGGCCCAGGAGCAGTCCTATGAGGAGGTCCTCTGATCTGCCCTCTCCCCCTCCGCACCGGGTGACCAAAGATCAGGAGCGTGGGACTGAAGTGCAGCCAAAAATCGAGGAGCAGCCCTTCAAATAGTGGAAGAGGGGCTGCAACCTCTCACATTCTGTATATACATGGAACACGGACCCATTGGCCGTGTATATCTACGCAGCCCGTGATTTCTCTATATGCACATCTGGCAGGCGAGCTACCTAATCGGCTGTGCGAATGGAGAAAATCATCCCTCCTGTGTCTAGTTTTGCTCAAGGTTGTATACTTGTGCCCTTTAGTTTTGCTCTTACACTCCAAGTCTACATTTATATTACATGTGATTCTTGGATCCTTTCCCCACTTAATTATATTTTCTCCAGTGAACACAAGTTAAGTTCTGCTTTTGTAACTGAGAGCTCCAGCTGCAGGACTTCTCCCTGTTTCAATTACCTGAATCTCAATCAACGTCTTTTTGAAGGGTCCACGGAATTGTACATAATAACTGAACTGTGGCCTCACTGATGCTTTGTAGAACATTAAGAAAGAAAGAACTTGGATTTAAATAGCACCTTTCACAATCTCAGGGTGTCCCAAAGAGCTTTCCAGCAGTACTTTTGAAGTGTAGTCACTCGTTGTAATGTAGGAAACACAGCAGCCAAATTGAGCACAGCAATGTGATAATGACCAGATAATCTGTTTTAGTGATGTTGGTTGAGGGATAAATATTGGCCAGGACACCGGGGAGATCTCCCCTGCTCTTCTGTCAAAATAATGCCGCAGGATTTTTTACGCCCACCTGAGAGAGCAGACGAAGCCTTGGTTTAACGTCTGATCCGAAAGACGGCACCTCCGACAGTGCGGCACTCCCTCAGCACTGCCCTGGAGCATCAGCCTAGATTTTGTGCTCAAGTATCTGGCGTGGGACTTGAACCCACAACCTTCTGACATCAGAGGCGTGAGTGCTAGGAGTGAGCCACAGCTAATACGGTCAGGTAATTTGTTGTGGAAGTTTAAGATAACTTATTTTGACACTTTATCAAATACACTTAAAATATATCCAGTACTTGATTAGTCTTGTTGTTAACAGTCTCACATTCATTGAATGTGGTCAGTAATCACACCCAAATCTTTCTCTTTTTCATTATACTAATATACACCTCTCTATCATGTTTCTTTTCCTAATGTGTATTATGTACATTGAAATTAATTTGCTATTCCTTAGCCTTTTTGATTAATTGCACTGGATCCTTTTGAAAGCTTTGAACCGAGATGATTATTATCCTGGACTAACAATCCACAGGTCCTGAGTTCTAAAACCTACCCAGGAATCTGGTAATTTGTGGGCTGGCACCAGAAAAAAGGACCATGAAAGCTACTGGATTGTTATAGAAGCCCAACTGATTCACTAATGTTCTTCAGGGAAGAGAACCTACCATCTCCTATCTATCTACCCATGACTCCAGTCCTATCCCACGCAGTTGACCCCTGAAGTGGCCGAGCAAACCACTCAATTGCAACAGAATTGCTTCAAGAAGAAGGCCCACCATCTTCTCAAGGCAACTAGAGGATGACCAATAAATGTTCACTTCCCAAGAACAAATAAAATATGATCTCCCTTTCACTTGTCACCAAGCCATACTTTACTGTCGTACTCATTGCAGTGTTACTAAAAACAGAAGTGTCAACTTTGGCTCAGTGATAGCACTCTGGCCTTTGAGTCAGTTGGTCATGGGTTCAAGCCACATGACAAGGAGAGTTGTACACATAATCTCAGCTGACATTTAAGTACAGTACTGAATGAAGCCCCATCTGTCTGTTCAAGTGGATGTAAAAGATTTCATGGCGCTATGTGAAGAAGAGCAGGGGGAGTTCTCCCAGTATTCCTGGCCAAAATTGATCTCTTAACTGACACTACTAAAAAACAGATTGGGGGTGAACTTGGTCTATGCCAGTAGTGTGAAACGGAGTCATAACGCATCGGCAGCCTGTCTCACGCCACACCTGATATTCTTTTCCATTGATGTCAATCGGGCGTGGTGTAAAATGTGCTGCCAATTCACTGTGAGCCCGTTTTACCATACTGCCATAGACCAATTCCAACCCCATTAACTGGTCATCTATCACATTGCTGTTTTATGGGACCTTGCTACGTGCAAATCGCTGATCCGTTTGTCTACATAACAACAGTGGCGGCACTTCAAAAGTAATTCATTGGCGGTGAAGCACTTGGGAATAGCCTGAGGACATGAAAGGAACTAAAGTACTTATTTAAACCACATCTAAAGTTCTGGAAAACTGCACCTCAGAAAAGATATATTGGTCTTGGAAGGAGTGCAACACAGATTCACCAGAAAGTTACCAGGGCTCCAAGGGTTAGATTATGAGGAGAGATTACATAAACTAGGCTTGTATTCCCTGGAATATAGAAGGTTAAGGGGTGATTTAATTGAGGTTTTTAGGATTTTGAAAGGAATT
Source organism: Squalus acanthias (assembly GCA_030390025.1). Taxonomy (NCBI): domain Eukaryota; kingdom Metazoa; phylum Chordata; class Chondrichthyes; order Squaliformes; family Squalidae; genus Squalus; species Squalus acanthias. The sequence continues at coordinate 115,129,529 of CM059435.1, forward strand.
GGTAGGGTAGATGGAGAGAAATGTTTTCTGCTGGTGGGGGAGTCTAGGTCAAGGGGACATAACCTTATAATCAGAGCCAGGCCATTCAGGAGAGAAGTTAACAAACATTTCTTCACACAAAGGATGGTAGAAGTGTGGAACTCTCTCCCACAAAAAAGCAGTAGATACTACCTAAATAAATAATTTTAAATCTGAGAGCGATAGATTTTTGCTAGCCAAGGGTATTAAGGGATATGGAGCCCAGGCGGGTAAATGGAGTTAGGATACAGATCAGCCATGATCTCATTGAATGGTGGAACAGGCTTGAGGAGCTGAATGGCCTCCTCCTGTTACTATGCTCCGAATTAGCTGTAAAGTGCTTTGGGACATTCTGAGGTCATGAAAAGTGCTGTATAAATACAACTTCTTCATTCTTCTTTCTTTCTATATTATTGATGAATAGTGAGAATGAAGAATTGCCCTTGAGAAGGTGGTGGTGAGCCACCTTCCTGAATCGCTGCAGTCCTTGTGGTGCAGGTGCTCCCACTGTGCTGTTAGGGAGGGAGTTCCAGAATTTTGTCCCAGCGACAATGAAGGAATGGCGATATATTTCCAAGTCAGGATGGTGTGTGACTTGGAGAGGAACTTGGAGGTGGTGGTGTTCCCATGCACCCGCTGCCCTTGTCCTTCTAGGTGGTAGAGGTCGCGGGTTTGGGAGGTGCTGCTGAAGAAGCCTTGGCGAGTTGCTGCAGTGCATCTTGTAGATGGTAGACACTGCAGCCACGGTGCGCCGGTGATGGTGATGGAATCCCCCACCATCCACATCCTGGGGGTTACCATTGACCAGAAACTTAACTGGACCAGCCACATAAATACTGTGGTAACAAGAACGGGACAGAGGCTGGGTATTCTGCAGCGAGTGTCTCACCTCCTGACTCCCCAAAGCCTTTCCACCATCTACAAGTCAGGAATGTGATGGAATACTCTCCACTTGCCTGGATGAGTGCAGCTCCAACAACATTCAAGAAGCTCGACACCATCTAGGACAAAGCAGCCTGCTTGATTGGCACCCCATCCACCACCTTAAACATTCACTCCCTCCACCAACGGTGTACCGTGGCTGCAGTGTGTACCATCTACAAGATGCACTGCTGTAACTTGCCAAGGCTCCTTCGGCAGCACCTCCCAAACCCGCGACCTCTACCACCTAGAAGGACAAGGGCAGCAGGTGCATGGGAACGCCACCACCTCCAAGTTCCCCTCCAAGTTACACACCATCCTGACTTAGAAATATATCGCCGTTCCTTCATCGTCGCTGGGTCAAAATCCTGGAACTCCCTCCCTAACAGCACTGTGGGAGCACCTTCACCACACAGACTGCAGCGGTTCAAGAATCCAGTTAGCTAATTTGGCATTGATTCAATGAGCTTTGACCCTTAAAAGTCTCACATATAGAACATGAGGAAATATCCCAAATAGCTGAGAGCAATACTGCGGGCAATAGTGAGAAATAGCAGGAGCCCAGGTCCAGCAGAAGCTGGAAACAAAAAAGAAACTGGAGTAAATTACAGGAATATAGAGAGAGGTTTTTTATTACGAAAACAAATGGAAAATGTTCTGAGAGAAAAGTGCCTCAAAGGCAAAGCGCTTGCTACACAGGGAGTCACATCACAAATCCTCAAACAAAAGCGAGCCATCAACAGGCATACCAACACCTGGGTGACCATACACTGGATGGAAACATTCAGATGAGTCACAGGAAGCGATCACAAGCTGGGAAACATAAGTGTTCCTCTGCAAACCTGTTTGACTGAAAATTGCTACATCTGGTGAGGATTTCAATCAGTGGATCGTAACACGCTGGAGAAATTAATGTCCAACTTAATGAGTCCAGGTTTCAGAAGGTCTGGGTTCAAGGGTCCCCACTCCAGAGACTTGAAGACATTCATCCAGGCCGACACTCCCAGTGCAGTGCTGAGGGAGTGCTGCACTGTCAGAGGTGCCGTCTTTCGGATGAGACGTTAAACCGAAGCCCCCGTCTGCTCTCTCAGCTGGACGTAAAAGATCCCACGGCACTCTTTTGAAGAAGAGTTGGGGAGTTCTCCCTGATGGCTTGGCCAATTTGTATCCCTCCACCAACATCATGAAAAACAGATTATCTGGTCATTATCTCATTGATGTCTGTGGGACCTTAATTGACTGCCGCGTTTCCCCATTACAACAGGGGCTACACTTCAAAAAGTACTTCATTGGGCGCAAAGCGCTTTGGGACGTCCTGAGGCCGTGAAAGGAGCTGTAGAAATGCAAGTCTTTCTTTCTTTCATGGGTTGAAACCACACTCCAGGAGAGTGCAGCTCAGAGGCCCCACCCCCCGCCACGGACCCGCGGGAACAGACCCCGGCACAGGGTAAGTCGGAGGAGGAGGAGGAGGAGGAGGAGGAGGGGATTGGGGGTGGGGGAGGCACAAGGAGCCTCCTGGCCCCGACAAGGAAGCCTGTTAAAACAAAACTGTTTAGGGGTAAGCCATTTAGGACAGAGATGAGGAGGAATTTCTTCACCCAGAGAGTGGTGAACCTGTGGAATTCTCTACCACAGAAGGCAGTAGAGGCCAATTCATTAAATATATTCAAGAAGGAGTTGGATATATTTCTTAAGGCTAAAGGGATCAAGGGATATGGGGAGAAAGCAGGGACAGGGTTCTGAATTTGGATGATCAGCCATGATCGCATTGAATGGCGGAGCAGGCTAGAGGGGCCGAATGGCCTACTCCTGCTCCTATCTTCTATGTTGCTATGTTAAAAAAACTTATCTTGCCTGGGTCTGGCTGCTGTTTCAGGCAGGTTTTGCTCTACAGTGCAAGCCACCACTGTTGGCCCCTCTCAAGCCCCAGGTTAAAATAGCAGATCGGGCCCCGATTACATCATCGGAGCCCCATCCACATAGTTAAAGAGGACCCCAGCCGGCTTGGGACGGGCGTCTTCGCCGCCTGTAATTTAAAATTGCAGTCGGCCAGTTTGGGGCAGAAAAAGTATGGGTAAGTCCATTTTAACTCTGGGGGGAGGGGGGGGTGGGGAACTTTTAACTTCCCCACCCGCCAGGACATGAGCAGCCACGGAATGGGAAAAGATAATCTGTCCCAGCGAGACCATTTACGGTCTACAGTACAGCTTACAGTCTGACTGATCAAAGACTCTTCGCCAGCACTTAAATGTCCTGAGGAAATCTCTGCCTAAGTAGTCTCTGATCCTCAAAGAAATATAGACAATCTATCCATTCAGTGTCTCCACTGTTCAATCCTGGCCTGCTGACCCACCGATCAACTGATATATCGTAGAATATCAAATTGTTCGCTCCCCAGCCTCAGACTTTAAAAAATAGTCTGTCTTTGATGATCTTTGCTAATACACTGAAAGAAACATATTCATTTTGAACAAAATTATGGTGTGAAAAAATATCAGAAGATTGAAATTCAGCATCAACTGCACTTTTTCACTGATACATTATTAAAAAAAAGGCTTGCATTTCTATAGCGCCCTTCACGACCACCGGATGTCTCAAAGCGCTTTACAGTCAATGAAGTACTTTTGAAGTGGAGTCACTGTTGTTGTAATGTGGGGAACGCAGCAGACAATTTGCACACAGCAAGCTCCCACAAACAGCAATGTGATAATGACCAGATAACCTGTTTTTAGATGTTGTTTGAGGGATAAATATTGGTCAGGACACCGGGGAGAACTCCCCTGCTCTTCTTCGAAATAGTCCCATGGGATCTTTTACATCCACCTGAGAGAGCGGACAGGGCCTTGGTTTAACGCCTCATCCGAAAGACAGCCGTGTAGCACTCCCTCAGCACTGCACTGGGAGTGTCAGCCTAGCTTTATGTGCCCAAGTCTCTGGAGTGGGACCTTGAACCCACAACTTTCTGACTCAGAGGCGAGGGTGCTACCCACTGAGCCACAGCTGACACTGTGATGATATCATGTTCAATATGTTGATACAAGAACAACAACTTGTATTTATCTAGCGCCTTTAACATAGTAAAACATCCCAAGGCACTTCACAGGAGCAATTATCAAACAAAATTTGACACTGAGCCACATAAGGAGATATCAGGCAGGTGATCAAAAGCTCTGTTAAAGAGGTAGGTTTTAAGGAGCGTCTTAAAGGAGGAGAGGCAGAGAGGTTTAGGGAGGGAATTCCAGAGCTTAGGGCCCAGGCACCTAAAAGACAGGGCCACCAATGGTAGAGTGATCTCAGAGGGTTGTGGGGCTGGAGGGAGTTACAGGATAGGGAAGGGCGAGGGCCATGGAGGGATTTGAAAACAAGGATGAGAATTTTAAAATTGAGGCGTTGCCGGACCGGGAGCCAATGTAGGTGAGGGAGCACAGGGGGTGATGGGTGAACGGGACTTGGTGCGAGTTAGGGTACGGGCGCAGAGTTTTGGATGAGCACAAGTTTACGGACAGTTCAAGGTGGAAGGCCGGCCAGGAGAGCGTTGGAATATTTGTGTCTAGAGGTAACAAAGGCACACATGCTTATGTTTATATACACTTAATCACCTTGAAAAATAAAGTCATCTGGATCACATTTTCTAAAGAGTAAATTTCCCCCATTGCCAACCCAGCATCAAAGGGAAGGAAATATAATAGCTGGCTGTCAATGCTCCTGATTGGATGGTGCAGAAAGGCTGGGAGTCCTGGTGGGGCTTCTTCAATGATTATTGATCCAACAATACACAGCTGGTTTCTTTTGGAGCTCAAATAACAACCTTACCTTACGACTAACTAAACATGGAGTCAACAGAAAGAGCTTGTAGTGGAGAGCCCTGCTCTCCATGTTTGTTTTAGTCCTTATTTTTTACTGATCGACTATTAAATTGATTAAGAAGTAAAACGTCTAAATGGATCATTATTCCAGCTCAACAGACAAGGAGGGCTCCGAGCCGTTAACACGACATACGTTGAAGCCGTTGCTCTAATCAGTTGACCACATTAAAGAAAAGGTTTAGAGAGAGAATAAAATGACAAATGAGGTTGTCAGTTTTATGACACATCATGAAGCCTATTAACTAGCCCATAACTACTGTGTTGTTCTGTGATTTAGACCATATGGGGTTTTTTTGTGCTTACCCGGCAAAAATCAAAAGGAAAAATGCATTAACTGTCTGCACCCTTTGCGTTCCAAGTGATGGTGTGGTTGCAGGTATAAACGTAAACTGGGACAGCTGTTGATCTGGGGTGTGCAATGCAGCGCTCACCATCAGACCCCGGAGGAAACATCAGGGCAAGGGAACGTAAACCGCAGTGGAATAGGAGCAGGATGGCACTTGGGGAGAATGCAGGCGGGGGCGGGGGTGGGGGGTGCTGCGAAGTGATGACAGCTCACTTGATGTCCTGTAGTGCGAGGCTCGCACTGAGACAGTGAGAGTAACGAGGACAGAGACAGATCCTGTCGTAAGCGAGCCACTGCTTCTCAGACCACACGTGTTGCCTCCAAACTGCACAGCCCCAATCTTAGCATTCCAACTACCTGAGCCGACTTGTAGACAAGCAGTCTGTTTGACAAGAGATATATATGAAGAATTCTTTACTCCTTTCAGTACTCCTCCCAGCAATTGGAACATAAGCACCAAAAAACACAACAAACATATGTCAATATTTTCATCTGTCTTTAGGTATTTTTGATAAATTTAAACTTCCTCGATCACAATCAGTGTACATAATAAAAATTGAGCCAAGGTTTTCTGGAAAGCCACTGGAGGATTCAGTGCAGCAGTGCTTTGAGCTTGTAATGACAGGGTTTGTGGATTTAGGAGATGGTTTGAGTTCAGAGTGTAGGTTAAAAGATATTTCACATTATCTTGCTTATTAATTTTTTGTCACCTGTGTAAATCAGAGATGATTCATTTCCCCATATTTTCCACCGTAGAAAAGAAATCACAGGATAAAAAAAATTACATGATGTTAAAGTACAGACAACAAACAATTAAAAACAATGTAATGAAAAGAGACATTGGAACATCTATAATTACTGTTTTGTTTGTTTTCATTGAGATTATCTACATCCATTTGAATGTATTTACAGTTATTGTTATCTTATTGTTACCTTAAACCGTCTTTTCAAGACCTATAGTTCTTTCACAAAGATAGACAATTCCTTATCAAAGCAATAAATCTTTCCTAATTTTTCAGACAGTAAAGTGCATGGTACTAGGGTACGTGCTCTTCACATTGACAATCCCAAGCTAACTCATAAATCTCCTGAAACGTCTGATTTATGCTCTGAGAAAGTGTAAAACCGTTTACCTTGGATTCCAGGACTTCAGCTCTACCTCTTTTGAATGGCTGTTTGCTTTGTGAGAGGTTGCCCTGCTGTAGGAAACGCTGGATTATTTCAGATAGCTTTCATCCAATCTTGTGTTCCTGAAAGTAAGCAGCAACTAAAAAGCTCTCCAGGGTCTGTCTTTAACCTCTTGCTCTTACATGTACAGCAGAGCTTAATCTGGAGACACACTTGCCACTTTTCTGCAGTCTCTCTTACACCATTGTTAGCCTGTAACAGATCGACCGAGCCTGCATGCTGTGTTTTATTAAGGCAGCCTAATATATATACACTGATAAAGTTTTTTTTTAACCCTAAAATAGCAGACACCTTCACATTTGAAGCTCGGGGGTGGAGGAGGGGGAGAGGGTTGGGGGGGGGCAAGAATTTGTAAAATACACCCAGAAATCTGAACCAGCTGCTGGTAATGTATATAATCTTTCAATATGAGCTATAGATTAAATAATTTGACTTAACGTGACTTGATAAACAAATGCAAAATGTCACTACTTGAAAAGAACGAAAATTAAAATAGAACCACATGGAATGGTGGTGGAAAAAAACTTCAGATCAGCTAATTTTATTCAGTAATAACATTTCTTATTGCAGTCACATTGCTGAACAACAGGGAAAGGAATCCCAGCTGTTTTGCGAATGTTCTTTCTCGGACTCAGGATATAAACCAGATGCAAGAATATTCAAGTAATGCATGTAGCATAGCTAATTCATTCATGCATCCTGTTAGTGGCTGAAACCAGACTTGCTGTGGTAACTCTATGCGTTGAATATATGCACTGTAGATCATTAAAATTAATTCAGATCACACACGTGTTTCAGCCACATGTGGTCGTTGGCCTTTGCCCGGAACTGGAGAATTAGCAGCTGCCTGGAGCCCGACCTTGGAGATCCATTCAGTGTCAGGCCCCATCCACCCCCTGCTCACTGACTCACCCAGAGAAGGAGAGCAATCCCAACCAGTACTATTACTCAAGACCACGCTCCCTAGCTCCTAGTCCCTGCCCCAAATGAACCTCAGAAACAAAGATCTAATTGCCTCAACCCTTCACCCTGTAACGCTCCTAGCGCAAGCCAAGAAACCTTAATATGCCAGTGTACTCCTCCTGGAGTCACTGTTTACTGGATGAGATCACTGAATGAGACGTTAAACCGAGGCCCCCGTCTGCTCTCTCAGGTGGACGTAAAAGATCCCACGGCCACTATTTCGAAGAAGAGAAGGGGAGTTATCCCCGGTGTCCTGGGCCAATGTTTATCCCTCAACTAACATCATTAAAAAACAGATTATCTGGTTATTATCACATTGCTGTTTGCGGGAGCCAGCTGTGTGCAAATTAGCTGTCGCGTTTCCCTACATTACAACAGTGAATACACTTCAAAAAGTACTTAATTGGCTGTAAAGCGCTTTGGGTTGTGAAAGGCGCGATAGAAATGCAACACTTTCTTGCTTTCTTCTTTAATTAAAATGTATTGTAGCTTAATAAATTATATACCGTAATGTAAGGATTCATTCACAGATGCCACACTCCCAACAGGGAGCAACACCCAAAGGGAGCACAGAACAGAAATAGGAGTACGGCACTGGAGTGTCTCGTGCTCCTTTTGACTGAAGCTCTCCATTAGGAGGTGGGATCGGTGAATTTATCCTGACCAGTTTTGAGAATTCGATTAAAAATAGTAAAATAAAGTAACTCCGGCAAGACAAACTCCTGGTGAAAATGTGAAATATTCTTTATGGGTGTGAAAACAATACATGGCAGAAATTCGTTCCAGCTCACCATTGTTGTGGCTACCGCGTAGCACGAATTGAGGCCGAGTCAATATGTGGAACACATAGCTTTGAATTACATCTCTTCAGGTGAAAATGGCTGCCACCACATTTCCCTGCCAAAACCCTGAGGCCCCGCCCACTCCTTTTTTCCTGCCTTAAAGGCAGCATGCGCCTTAAAGGCAAAGTGCCTGATTTATTGTCCACGGACGGAAAAGTGGATTGCGCCCGTTTAGGTGGCGATCCGCCACAGAGCTCCCCCCAGAATCCGCTTAGGAGGTGTGGACGAGACGGTGCGGCGGTCTGATGGGCCGGCCGGAGTGGCTCTGTAGGACGCCGGTGGACGTGGAACGGCCGGGCGTGGAGCAGCCGGGTGAACTGGCTTGAGGGCAGGTCGGCCGCATGGCGGTGGACGAGCTACAGGGACCTGCTCACCGGGCTCCGAGTGTGCTGGCTTGAGTCGGTCAACCGACACTTTTTCGGTCCTGTCGCCCACTTGCAGGGTGAAAAATTTGTCCCCAGCCTGTAGCACCTTGTAGGGCCCGTCGTACGGGGGTTGAAGGGGTCCGCGGTGGGCGTCGTGCTGGACGAAAACGAACCGTGCCTGGTGCAGGCCTAGTGGGACGTGTGAGGTGGATTCGTTGTGTCGGGCAATGGGCACCGGGGCGAACTGTAGCGCCGGTGAGGCGAAGTCATGGCGTTGCTGGTCGGCTGACCAGGGTGTCGTGGCGGTGGGCAGGAACTCGCCGGGTACGCGCAGCGGCTGACCGTACACAAGCTCTGCTGCCGATGCGTGGAGGTCTTCTTTAACCGCGGTGCGCAGGTCGAGGAGGACCCACGGGAGTCGGTCGGTCCAGGCGCCTTCCTGGAGGCTGGCTCGAAGAGATGATTCAAGGATCTGTGGAACTGCTCACACAGTCCGTTGGCTTGAGGGTGGTACGTTGTGGTGCGGTGAATGGTCACCCCGAGATTGCGTGCGACGGCGGTCCAGAGTTCAGAGGTAAATTGCGGACCTCTGTCCGACGTCATGTCGGAGGGGATGCCGAACCGTGCGACCCAGGTGCTGACGAAGGCTCTGGCGATGTCGGCGGTCGTGGTAGAGGTCAGTGGAATTGCCTCGGGCCAGCGCGTGGTGCGGTCAACGATCGTCAGCAAGTGCGTGTGGCCTTGCGACGGCGGCAGGGGCCCGACGATGTCCACGTGGATGTGGTCGAATCTACGCGAAGGGACGGTAAACTCCTCGAGGGGTACTTTCGTGTGCTGCTGCACCTTGGCCCGTTGGCAGGCTAGGCAGGAGTTGGCCCAAGTACGCACATCCTTGCGAAGGCCGCGCCAGACCTCCTCTCCCACATGCTCTCCCTCACCGATGAGAGCCCACCTGGATCCCTCTTCCGCACGCTGTTCATCCGCCAACTGCCTCTCAGCATCCGCCCAGCGATCATGGCGTCCGGCCTCACGGACCTGGAAGCCCTGGCCGATGAGGCCGACAAGCTGCTGTCCACTCACTCCAGCCGCGACGTCACTCCGGACCTGGCAGCCACTGCCTGGGCGCGCCCCTCACCGGCCACCACGCGGCCACAAGGCAATATGTGGAACACATAGCTTTTAATTACATCTCTTCAGGTGAAAATGGCTGCCACCACATTTCCCTGCCAAAACCCTGAGGCCCCGCCCACTCCTTTTTTCCTGCCTTAAAGGCAGCATGCGCCTTAAAGGCAAGGTGCCTGATTTATTGTCCACGGACGGAAAAGTGGATTGCACCCGTTTAGGTGGCGATCCGCCACACCATCAAGTTTTTCACATCAGCATTTTGTTCCGTGTTTGCTTAACACCCATTTTCAACAACAACAACTTGTATTTATATAGCACCTTTAACATGGTAAAACGTCCCAAGGCGCCGCACAGGAGCGTTTATCAAACAAAATTTGACACCGAGCCACATAAGGAGATATTAGGACAGGTGAGGTAGGTTTTAAGGAGCGTCTTAAGGGACCAGAGAGAGGGGGAGAGGTTTAGGGAGGGAATTCCAGAGCTCAGGGCCTGGGCAGCTGTGTCGGGAAGTAGGGGCTTCAAACAAGATTGCTTAAAACAAGTGAGCTGCACATTAACAAAATAAGTCTTGGTTAACACGTTAAAAAGTGAAATACTGGAGATCTGAACCAAGAACAGAAAAAGTGGGAAACGCACAGAATGCCCAGTCTGTGTCTGTGGAGATATTTGTGGGGGAATCTAGAACCAGGGGGCATAGTCTCAGGATAAGGGGTCACCCATTTAAATCGGAAATGAGGAGGAATTTTTTCTCTCAGAGGGTCATGAATCTTTGGAATTCTCTTCCCCAGAGAGCTGTGGAGGCTGAGTCATTGAATATATTTAAGGTGGAGATAGATTTTTGAACGGTAAGGGAGTCGAGGGTTATGGGGAGCGGGCAGGGAAGTGGAGTTGAGGCCAAGATCAGATCAGCCATGATCTGATTGAATGGCGGAGCAGGCTCGAGGGGCCGAATGACCGACTCCTGCTCCTACGTCTTATGTTCTTATGGTGTTTCAACCCCGAACCTTCTTTTGACAAAGGCTTCGAGCTTGAAACGCCGAAACTGTCTGTTTGCCGCGCAAGCACTGACCTGCTGTGTGTTTCCAGGTTTTTAGCTGTTTTGGTTTTGGTTTTGGTTATTACTCTGTCAATATTTAGGTTAATGGAGATGCTGGTTGCCAACTCTGGTTGGACATATTCCTGGAGGTTTCATCACATGATCTCGCGCCTTCAACCGCCCCCGCCTGCTTAAACAGCCATTTTCCCACCTCTCCAATATTTCTGTATCTAATGAAAGCGTTCCAAGAAAATGAAAATCAAACACACACAATTTTCCCGTATGATTTTTCTCTTAGATTGCTCGCAGCCAGTGTCCAGGAGATCAATCTTCAACTCCTGGGGGGAAAAATTGGGTTGCTTTGCGCCTCCCGTTAACGGGGTGCAAAGCCCCTAGCGCCCGGGCGCGGCGCCGCTAACGCCTCCTGCGAAATTCAATGGGAGGTTAGCGGCGGCGGTAGCCAGTAGCGCCCCGCGAGGCTGTCGACGTGCGCAGCGCCCCGGCCACAAACGTTGCTCGCGCCCCCTGACCTACCGCCAGACGCCATGTCCGACAGGCTCAGGGGGGCGTGTTTTTGGCCGGAGCGGCGCAAATTAAAGGGCAGGTGCCAGGCGGCCATTTTTTTTTGGGCCGCCTGCCAGCACCTGCCCCCCTCTCGCCTCCTCCTGCGGGGTGCCGGCCGCGATCGCTCAGCCCGGCACTCCTCTCGAGTGCCATTCTCTTTTGCCGGCACCCTGCACCCCGGTGGTCCAGCAGGGCTCCGGTGCACGCTGCGCTCGGCCCCTCCCCTTTAATCAGGGGAGGGAGGCCTGCAGTACCGCGGCGCTACTGCACGTAGCGCCGCGATATTCAATGGGAGCGCCCCAAGAGAGAGGGGGAGTGCTTCCAGTAGCGCCCCGCCTCCTGCTTGGGACGCTACCATTCAATTTCGGGCATGAGGGTGCTAACTTTTAGTGCCCCGGCGAAGTTAGCGCCCCAAAGGGGGCGTGACCCAATTTTTCCCCCCTGGAGTCTCCAGGGCAATCCTGGTGGGTTGGCAACCCTATGCCTGTGGTGTAAGACTTGGCTTCCTAAAAATTGATTGCATAAGCACAGTTCACCCGGCATTGTGACAAGGAGTGCTACATCTAAATTTGCTACTTCTCACGACTTACGCTGCAGAATCAGGGAACGATGCAGCACAGAAGGAGGCCATTTGGCCCATTGTGCCTGTGCTGGTCGAAATAGTGCCGGGCAATTTTTTTTACATCCACCTGAGTGGGAAAACAGGGACCTCGGTTTAACGTCTAATCCAAAAAAAAACGGCACCTCCGACAGTGCAGCACTCCCTCAGCGCTGCACTGGGAGTGTCAGCCTAGATTTTTGTGCTCAAGTTCCTGGAGTGGGACCTGAACCCATGACCTTCTGACTCAGAGGCGAGTGTGCTACCCACTGAGCCATGGCTGACATTACTGTGTTCTTTTTAATGCAGACCTGCACATTAATTTCCAAACGTAGTTATGCTGTGCGTTTATGGTGTGACTTTTCTATTTCCTGTGGCTTAACAAGAGATACAGGCAAACATTTAAACGTTTGCTTTTTGAAACAGTGTTTCTTTTGTTTAAAGAAAAATATTCTTGCAGCATGCCAGCAGGGCTCCAGTGGAGCAGTAATTGGTTCATTTGGTACCCAACCGTGCGGTTTTTATTTTGCATAATACTTATGCATGTTTTCAGAAACACATCAAAAATGACACAAAAATAAGTCTTCAGCCCTGAAATCTGTTCTGCATCTGAGCTGCTCTAACGTAACGCAGACCTATTAGGAAACTGGAAATGGAATATTAAAATTTACTGACATTGTACGAACATTTCAAACCCCTTTAGTCCTCCTGGGCATCCATTACCATCCTTTCCAATGTCGGTACGATTTTGATTCAGAACAACTAGTGTGCTATCCTATATGTCTATAGTGCACTTTCAAAATGCTGTATGTTTACAGATAGTCTCATTGTATTTAGGGTTCTGGTTTCAGTAAGTCACATTAAATAACACTGGTCAGATTGCACTGCTTGCAAACATTGTTTTGCTCTAAGTGTTAGAGTACCAAGCACTGTGCACATGTACACACAGACATCAATAACAACAACTTGCAATTATAAAGCGCCTTAAACATAGTAAATGTCCCAAGGCGCTGCACAGGAGCGATTATCAGACAAAGGTTGACACCGAGCCACATAAGGAGATATTAGGACAGGTGACCAAGAGCTTGGTCAAAGAGGTAGGTTTCAAGGAAGCGTCTTAAAGGAGGAGAGAGAGAGGTAGAGAGGCGGAGAGGTTTAGGTGGGGAATTTCAGAGCTTAGGGCCTCGGCAGCTGAAGGCACGGCCGCCAATGGTGGAGCAATTGAAATCGGGGATGCGCGAGAGGCCACAATCGGAGGAGCGCAGAGATCTCGGAGAGTGTTAGGGCTGGAGGAGGTTACAGAGTTTATCAGCGAATATGAATAATCCTGATCATTCGGATACATAACCTTCCGTTCTGATTTCATTGTACATGATGCGGAAATGCCGGTGTTGGACTGGGGTGGACAAAAATGAGAAGTCGCACAACACCAGGTTATAGTCCAACAGTTTTATTTGAAATTACGAGCTTTCGGCGCGCTGCTCCTTCGTCAGGTACAGTGAGGGAATACAAATCAGTTACAAAGCATATATAGACAGAGGACAATGTGTCTGCAGAGATACAATCCGTCAGGGAGGCATTACATCAAATACACAGCAGAATACAGCTAAGACAATGAGGTGGGGTCACAGGGGGTCCAACGTGTCAAATGCTGCAGTCTGCAGTTAAGCTTTTTACTTTTTTTAAAAACTGGAAATCACATCTGTGAACAAGACAACGACGACTCTAGTCTGGACTCTAGTCTGGACTCTAGTCACGTCCTGTAGCATGACATGAAACCGAGATCCCGGTTGAGGCCGTCCTCATGGGTGCGGAACTTGGCTATCAGTTTCTGCTCGATGATTTTACGTTGTCGTATGTCTCGAAGGCCGCCTTGGAGAACTCTAACCCGCAGATCTGAGGCTGTATGTCCTTGACTGCTGAAGTGTTCCCTGACTGGGAGGTAACAATCCTGCCTGGCGATTGTTGCGCGGTGTCCGTTCATACGTTGTCTCAGTGTCTGCATGGTCTCGCCGATGTACCATGCTGCGGTGCATTCTTTCCTGCAACGTATGAGGTAGACAATGTTAGCCGAGTCACATGAGTATGTACCATGTACCTGGTGGGTAGTGTCCTCACGTGTGATGATGGTATCTGTGTTGATGATCTGGCATGTCTTGCAGAGGTTGCCGTGGCAGGGTTGTGTGGTGTCGTGGTCGCTGTTCTCCTGACAGCTGGGTAATTTGCTGCGAATGATGGTACTTTTGAGGTTAGGCGGCTGCTTGAAGACGAGTAGTGGAGTACTCGCCTTCAAGCAGCCGCCTAACCTCAAAAGTACCATCGTTCGCAGCAAATTACCCAGCTGTCAGGAGAGCAGCGACCACAACACCACACAACCCTGCCACGGCAACCTCTGCAAGACATGCCAGATCATCAACACAGATACCATCATCACACGTGAGGACACTACCCACCAGGTACATGGTACATACTCATGTGACTCGGCTAACGTTGTCTACCTCATACGTTGCAGGAAAGAATGTACCGCAGCATGGTACATCGGCGAGACCATGCAGACACTGAGACAACGTATGAACGGACACCGCGCAACAATCGCCAGGCAGGATTGTTACCTCCCAGTCGGGGAACACTTCAGCAGTCAAGGACATTCAGCCTCGGATCTGCGGGTTAGCGTTCTCCAAGGCGGCCTTTGAGACATACGACAACGCAAAATCATCGAGCAGAAACTGATAGCCAAATTCTGCGCCCATGAGGACAGCCTCAACCGGGATCTCGGTTTCATGTCACGCTACAGGACGTGACTAGAGTCCAGACTAGAGTCCAGACTAGAGTCATCATTGTCTTGTTCACAGATGTGATTTCCAGTTTAAAAAAAAAGTAAAAAGCTTAACTGCAGACTGCAGTATTTGACACGTTGGACCCTTGTGACCCCACCTCATTGTCTTAGCTGTATTCTGCTGTGTCTTTGATGTAATGCCTCCCTGATGGATTGTATCTCTGCAGACACATTGTTCTCTGTCTATATATGCTTTGTAACTGATTCGTATTCCCTCACTTTACCTGACGAAGGAGCAGCGCTCCGAAAGCTCGTAATTTCAAATTAAACTGTTGGAATATAACCTGGTGTTGTGCGACTTCTCATTGATTTCATTGTAGTCAATGTGTCACAATTTGCTGGTACCAGATTAGGTCTCGTTTTTTTTCTATCTCAAGGGTTTCCAAGATTTTTGTCTTCATTGGCCACATAAGTGTGTGCCATGGAGCCTTGGGCCCACATATCAAGTTTCAATCTGTTTTCGCATTAACTTGCTTCCATCCCTCAAGCTGCTGATGCTGAAGAATCTCGTTCTGATTCGGATTTAATCCAACAATGAAATGAACGCACCAGGAACAGCCTCTGTCCAAACCTCTAGCTCCACAAAAATCCAAACCAACCATGCCAGCAAATAAGAAATCTAAGCATGATTAGGACTGAGTTACATGAGCTTCAGGGGTGGGATCACCAGGGCTCTCTGGCTGTAACTGGTCCAAGGTATCCCTGGTCTAGCTGATGGACAAGTTTGGCCCATACATTTTTATAGTTGGTCCTCTGTGAGGTTTGTCCAGGATATTTCATATCCCTGCCTTGAGCATTTTTGCACTGGATATCTCTACATGTGGTTCAAGTTTAGTGAGAATATGTATGAATTCATAACTGTAATGTGCACCGTAATTCGGGTCAGATGGCACAGCAGACAAATGGTTTCATTGTGTTGCATCCCGTGTTTGATTGCCTCGGTGCTACAGTGGCAAGGCTTGGCTGGAAGATACTCAACTAACCAAAGAAAAAAGAAGAAAAGTAGGGAGTAAAATGGTGGAAGATGCTGAGATGAATGTGTCCTAAGAGCGGCGTAATTCCCAGTTTGGCTCAGATTGCTGCTATACCTACTCTTCGAATTATTTCTTGGGGCAAAACTAAGTTATTATTTCAGCCATAGTTTATTTTTAGTGGAAGTACTGTGATAAAAACGGCCTAAATATATGTTTACACTCTATAATATAGGCCAAAATGAGCCTCTTCAGCAATGAACACCCTGTTTGTCTTTGCGAAATGTGCAGTCCATCACACTTATTTTTTCAAAATAAACTAAACTATGGAACACATTAAACTGAAACATACATGAGATACTAAGTGGAATAAGAAAAGGTTAATTCTGAGCACTGTTTCAAGTTAAACTAGGACTACAGGACTGGGGATGAAGAAAGAAAGAAAGATTTTGCATTTATACCGCGCCTTTCACGATCTCAGGACGCCCCAAAGCGCTTCACAGCCAATGAAGTACTTTTTGAAGTGTAGTCACTGTTGTAATGCAGGAAACGTGACAGCCAATTTGCGCACAGCAAGGTCCCACAAACAGCAACAAGATAAATTATATGATACAAAAGCAAAATACTGTGGATGCTGGAAATCTGAAATAAAAATAGAAAATGCTGGGAGTACTCAGCAGGCCAGGCAGCATCTGTGGAGAGAGAAACAGAGTTAACGTTTCAGGTCTGATGTAAGAAAACTACTAGGCACTTGGTCTAAGCGTTAAACAAAGCTTTAATCAACTGTTTTTCAACATGGAGGTCCAGTTGTGTCCTTCACTAGTTCCTGTTGAGGAATGTCGTCAGCAAGCTGGGCACATGCCGGAGTATTTATACTCTCCCTGGACAGCGCCACCAGCAGGCTGCCCAGTATTACTTCATACATGAATGACAAGATTCATGTCAAGGTTGATGACCTTTTATCAGAAACAGAGGACTGTCATAAAAGAAACTTGCAAAATCAAATACAGAAGTACAGAAGAAGGGACCCCTCTGCCCATCTAGCTCATTCATTCATAGAAACCTACAGCCCCCATATAATACATTATATTATAAATGTCCTGATAATCTCTTTTAGTGATGTTGGTTGAGGGATAAATATTGGCCCAGGACACCGGGGATAGCCCTGCTCGTCCTCAACTAGTGACATGGGATCTTTTACGTCCACCTGAGAGGGAAGACGGGGCCTCAGTTTAACGTCTCATCCGAAAGACGGCACCCCCAACAGTGCAGCACTCCCTCAGCACTGCACTGGAGTGTCGGCCTGGATATAAGTACAAGCCGGCAAAAGGCAAGTTCAGGAAGCAACTTCTTCACAAAAAGCTTAATATTTATAATGGTCCTCTGGGCATAGTAGTGGAGGCAAAAACTGGATTCATTCAAAAGGCAGTTAGATGTCGTGATGGGGGCCCTCGGCTTCTATGGATGAATGGGCTAGATGGGCTGAGGGGCCCCTTCCTGTATTTTTGCATTGTTTTTGCAAGTTTTTTTTTCCATACAGTCCTCTGTTTCATTATCATTACTGAAATTATTTTCTGTAGTTTGCTTTGGGTGAAAACTTTGCTGCGAATGAATAGTGATAATAGCAGTTAAATCAGCTACAGGAAATCCCGAGGGAGATATTCTTCATATTTAAATGTGCAGCAAATCTTTCGATCCTCACACAATAACAAGGCATGGATTATTGATTCAATATTTTGCAGACAGCACAGTTTATTCTTTGCCAGTCCTCGAAAAGAAGTAAACGAAAAAAGCAACAATTAAGCAGAGGATAATGTCGGGAAAGATATATCGAAAGATTTATATTTTTCATCGAAACACACCCTGTAGGACAAGAGTGCCCAAGCTGTTTTGTCTTTGTGGGTCAGTTAGGTACGTACTATGGAGCCTCACAGACCACATAACTTAATATTCCCATCACTTTGCATAAATCTCAAACTGTGGATACTAACAAGATATGGTGTTCCGATTGAGGATTTATTCACCAATGCGGCACTAAGAACAAAAGCAAAACACTGGAAATCTGAAATTAAATGCAGAAAATACTGGAAAACGCTCAGCAGGTCAGGCAGCATCTGTGGAGAGAGAAACGGAGTTAACGTTTCAGGTCGATGACCCTTCGTCAGAACCAAGAACAGTCCTTTCCAAAAACACCAGGCTCAGAGAGTTCAAGCAAGACAAAAGAAATATGAGTCCAAGTCAAGCTGTTGCCTGGGTGTGAAGAGCTGACAGGAAACAGCTTGGACAACCCAGCTCTAGGCTGAAGATCTCCGTATCAAGCTCCAATACAAGCGATACAAACTTGAGCTATCGCCCAGCAGGTGGAGTATCTGAGGATTCCAATGGACAGGGATCTGTGGAAAGCATGGGCCCAATTCGCTGATAAGCGCTCCCGGTCGGTGAAGCTCCCCGTGAGGAGTGTGTGCTCATAAAACGACCTCTATGGTATCGGTTTAAATTTACACCAGCTCCTGCTTTGCTTCATGTTTGCCCTGCGGTTACACCACGTAATTTCATCTCCCCAGTTCAGTTAAGCAAGAGGTGAGTTTGTCGTGAGAGACAACTCACAGCACTGAAACAGGCCATTCGGCCCAACCAGTCCATGCCAGCGTTTATGCTCCACTGGAGCCTCCTCCCGTCATTCCTCATCTAACTCCACCAGCATAACCCTCTATTCCCTTCGCCCTCATATGATTGTCCAGCTTCCCCTTAAATGCATCGATTGAACCACTCCCTGTGGTAGCGAGTTCTACAATTATGAAAGTTTTGATCGAGTAGATACAGAGAGAGTGTTACCACTTGTGGGGAAGAGCAAAACTAGAGGCCATCAATATAAGATAGTCACCAAGAAATCCAATAGGATATTCAGAAGAAACTTCTTTACCCAGAGAGTGGTGAGAATGTGGAACTCGCTACCACAGGGAGTGGTTGAGGCGAATAGTATAGATGCATTTAAGGGGAAGCTAGATAGGCATATGAAGGAGAAGGGAATAGAGGGTTACGCTGATAGAGTTAGATGAGGAAGAATGGGAGGAGGCTCGAATGGAACATAAACACCGGCATGGACTGGTTGTGCTGAATGGCCTGTTTCTGTGCTGTACATTCTATGTAATTCTATGTAACCTCTGGCATCCCTACATCATCGCCTCCCACACCCCAGTCCCCCCCACCCCTCCACCAGAATTCTTTGTTTTGCTGACTCTGACCTCTTGTGCATTGCCTCACCATTGGCAACAGTGCCTTGACCCCTCTAGATCCCATGCTCTGGAAATCCCTCCACAAACCGCTCTGCTTCTCCAACTCCCTCTCCTCCTTTAACAGGCTCCTTAAAATCCATCTCTTTTGGTAACCCCTCCTCTCTCTTTTTTTGGCTCAATGTCGCTTTTTGTCTGGTTACGCTTCTGTGAAGCACCTTAGGATGTTTTTCTATGTTAAAGTTGCTATATAAATGCAATGTTATTGTTGTTGACACTTTCCCAGATTGTTCATCGGTTTTATTTAATCTGTGGATGAGGGTCAATCCCTGGGCTTTGAAGAACACCCTCCATTTCTTATACCAACCATCATGTGGCCTCTCTGAATGAGTTGCCAATTAGTAAGAACATAAGAACATAAGAATTAGGAGCAGGAGTCGGCCATTCGGCCCCTCGAGCCTGCTCCGCCATTTAATAGGATCATGGCTGATCATCGACCTCAACTCCACTTTCCTGCCCGATTCCCATATCCCTTGATTCCCCTAGAGTCCAAAAATCTATCGATCTCAGTCTTGAATATACTCAATGACTGAGTATCCACAGCCCTCTGGGGTAGAGAATTCCAAAGATTCACCACCCTCTGAATGAAAAATTTCTCTTCATCTCAGTCCTAAATGGCCGACCCCTTATTCTGAGACTGTGACCCTTGGTTCTAGACTTCCCAGCCAGAGGAAACATCCTCCCAACATCTACCCTGTCAAGCCCGCTAAGAATTTTATACGTTTCAATGAGATGTTGAATCAAGAGCAAGTATAGGATGTGGACCATGAGGGACTGGGCTGAGACTGCCCAAACTAATTTCACTGGGACCCCACCTCCCCCCCTCCGCACACACTCCCCGCCCCGGTATCTAACAGCTAGAGCAGACCTCCATCACATTACTCTGGGCTGGAGTTAGACCGGTGCCACAAAGGCATAAGACCCAACCCACTGCACCTCCCAGTCCCCACAACTGGTGCTTTTGGTTGACTGGCATAAAACCTGCATTAGGCTATGCGAACTGATAATTTGCCTTAATGCATAGAGTGTTAATTTTTTTCAACAGGAGGTGAGCTGGCATGAAAATTACAGACAATCCAAATACAGCCTCCATATAGAGTCATAGGGCTGGATTTTCATTGACACGTGGAGGTGGGTTTGGAGGCGTGTGGGGGGTTAAAATTGCGAAAACTGGCGGGCGGGCACAAGCCTGCCTCCATCCCGCCTCCACGCAATTTTCATTAAATAGTGTCTGCTGGTCACGACTCCGTCCTGCCTTAAGAAGCGGGATAGGCTGTTAAGGCCCTTAACAAGACCATTTTGAAAGGCCTTTGTGATTTTCACCCTTGTTCTACGTGAAGCACGCCAGTTCTGAACCACGAATGTGAAACCTGGCGGGAGCACATCTGGCTGGCTGGCTGGCTGGCATATCTGGGAGTGGTGGTGGATGGGAGACATATCTGGGAGTGGTGGTGCAAAAATATCTGGGAGCAGACTTAGGGCTGCTGCTGCTCATTTTGCATCCAGGTCCTCTCACAGCAAAGGCCAGGCAGTCTCTGAAGACCTTCAATGCAGCAGCAATGATGACATCATCAGAGGTGACTTTCAGACTGAAAACACTAATTGGGTCATGGGTTCCCACATGCTGGAACTCAATTGCCCAATTAGGTGAAAATCGCATCAATCTCCCACATCCAATTGCAGTCGGGTGGATAACACGAAAAGTGGATGACACGACCCCAACCTGCCCCAGTATCAAAATCCAGCCCTGGAGTCATAACGGCACAGAAGGAGGCCATTCGGCCCATCGAGTCCGTGCCGGCTCTCTGTAGAGCAATCCAGTCTGTCCCATTCCCCCGCTCTATCCCTGTAGCCCTGCAAGTTTATAGAGGTCACCTAGGACTATCTAATCCTTCCACAGAGTTCTCCTTAAAACCCACATATTTGACCAAAAGATTGTCACCCTGTTATACCCCTCCATATACAATCTGTAGATAAAATACATTGCTAATTGTCCCATCTGTGATAGATAAACCATGTACAAAACATCTGTTCTACACTGCATCCTTCGTCACCACATCAAAGGACAACCTTATAGATCAAGGTCTGGTGTATTTCCAAAACAAACAGTTAAACACTATCACTGTTCCAGCTATTTCTTTCTCTTCAAGCCAAATCTTGCTACGAGTTACATCTCTTTCAAGAAAATTAGAACAAACATTAAGCAGACGCCACTGTTTTGCATCTTTTCATTTTGCAAGTATCAGTTTCCTGTTACCCCAAGGTACCCCACAGCCATGCTCTCCTCATTGATGTTGGAGCCAGAGAAATACAAGGTATGGATATCGTCATGGATTTAATCAATGGAGCTATGAGACTGATCCTGTAGGAAGCATCCTTAAACTAGGCAGACAGGGATTACTTTTAATCCCAGCTGACTTGACCAGGATTCAGAAAGTCATCTTATAGCGTAACCACATGCATGAATGGCGTTCTAAATTAGCTGCGAGTCCAACATTGTAGCTATAGGACTTTCTTGATCATCTGAAAGACTCTCATTTATACAGCACCTTTCACGACTTCAGGACGTCTCAAAGCGCTTTACAGCCAATGAAGTACTTTTGAAGTGTAGTCACTGCTGTAATGTAGGAAACGCGGCAGCCGATTTTATTTTTTGGTGATGTTGGTTGAGTGAAAAATATTGGCCAGCACACCGGGGAGAACTCCCCTGCTCTTCTTCGAAATAGTGCCATGGGATCTTTTACGTCCACCTGAGAGAGCAGACGGGGCCTCGGTTTAACGTGTCATCCGAAGGACATCACCTCCGACACTTCAACAGTCATGGAGTTAGAAATTTACAGTCTGGGAGTTTACCAACTTTTACAAACTGTGTCCTTCTATTGTTTACTAGCAGTTACGTTTAACAACAACAACAACAACTTGTATTTAGATAACGCCTTTAACGTAGTAAAACATCCCAAGGCGCTGCACAGGAGTATTATAAGACAAAAAATTTGACACTAAACCACATAAGGAGAAATTAGGGCAGGTGATCAAAAGCTTGGTCAAAGAGTTGGTTTTAAGGAGCATCTTAAAGGAGGAAAGAGAGGTAGAGAGCTTTAGGCAAGGAATTCCAGAGCTTTGGGCCTAGGCAACAGAAGGCACGGCCACCAATGGTTGAGCGATTATAATCAGGGATGCTCAAAAGGGCAGAATTAGAGGAGCGCAGATATCTCGGGGGGTTGTAGGGCTGGAGGAGATTACAGAGATAGGAAGGGGTGAGGCCATGGAGGGATTTGAAAACAAGGATGAGAATTTTGAAATCGAGGCGCTGCTTAACCGGGAGCCAATGTAGGTCAGCGAGCACAGGGGTGATGGGCGAACGGGACTTGGTGTGAGTTAGGGCACGGGCAGCCGAGTTTTGGATGTCCTCAAGTTTACGTAGGGTAGAATGTGGGAGGCCAGCCAGGAGTGCGTTGGAATAGTGAAGTCTTGAGGTAACAAAGGCATGGATGAGAGTTTCAGCAGCGGATGAGCTGAGGCAAGGGCGGAGACGGGCGATGTTACGGAGGTGGAAATAGGCGGCCTTAGTGATGGTGCGGAGATAAGAGTAGTGGAGACTGAGACACTGAAAATTGGTACCTGACTTTAAGCCTGCAAAAGCATTGCTCCTCTGTAAGGTCCAAGTTGTGGGCAATAACGTTGGTTGGCAGGCACATGTGGGTCAGAACCCTCCTCCTTGTCCAATGTTGCCTAAATTCTCTGGCCTCCAACAGTTCTTGCTCATTCAGGAGCCACTAATGTAATGTTACTCCTAAGGGAACAACACTTGTGTAAGGGTGATTGTGCTAGGCGAGAAATGGACCCTGGAAGCACGAATCAAAATCCCACAAACTAAAAGCTAAAACTTAAAGCCAAAAGCTTTCTGATTTTCTGCCAGTTTTTGCAGTACACGTAATGGCTGGCTGCCCCTTCAAACTATTTCTGTTTTCAGGTGCTGACGGGTTACTGTTAATGTTCTCTTTATGTGGGCTTTCTTATTTGTGGCACTATTTCAAAAATGAACAATAATTAGCACTCAACCAGCACCACCAAACATTATTATCTCATTGATGTTTGTGGGAGCTTGCTGTGCATATTTTTGGCTGCTACGTTTCCGACATTACAACAGCGACTACGCTTCAAAAATGACTTCATTGGCTGTAAAGCGCTTTGGGACGTCCTGAGGTTGTGAAAGATGCGATATAAATGCAAGTTCTTTCTTTAAGGCATAACCCTGGCGTAATTTGTGGAAAATGATGCAGGAGATATTGCGCCGTCACTTGCGGGTCATTAACATCCGATTTTAAATTTACCAGCATTCCCTGATAGGAAGGGGTTGAATTTCCGCGGAGGTTCTCCCGATCGCCTGCCAAAACCCCCGACGGAAGATGCGCAGAACCCCCATCGAGACAGCGCGAACGATATTGACGCGCATCTAACACCAAAGTTATGGCAAACTATCAGGAGAAGCCCCGTGGAAGTTCAGCCTCAAATATTCTGTCCCTGTAAATGACATCAGCAGAAATATGACATCATGCACAAATGGGGTGAAGACCTGGCAGTCCAGGTCTGTGCCCCTTCTACTTCACTATAACGCCTCAAAGACTGGCATACATGAGATGATCAAATCCCTCTATGGCCTCGCCCCCTTCCCTATCTTTGTAACCTCCTCCAATTCTGGCCTCTTGTGCACCCCTGATTTCCTTCGCTCCACCATTGGCGGCCGTGCCTTCAGCCGTCTCGGGCTGAAGCTCTGGAATTCCCTCCCTCTCCAGCTCTCCCCTCCTTTAAGACGCTCCTTAAAACCTACCTCTTCGACAATGCTAGTGATCTCCTGTCCTAATGTCTCCTTCTTTGGCTCGATGTCAGTTTTTGACATGACACTCATGTGAAGCACTTTGGGATGTTTTACGACATTAAAGGTGCTATATAAATGCAAACTGTCATTGTTGGAGTGAGTCAAATAGGTCCGTCAACAATATACTCCAACTCTTAGTGGATTTAAGGTATACTCCAACTGTTAGTGCACTTCAGGACTCAATTTGTAAAAGTGTTCACACAAATCGATTAACGATGGCAAAAAAATATCATTATTGAATGTACATAATTTGCACTTAATTACAAGAACTTCTTTATCCAGTATATGTAATGGCTAATTTAGCAATTGGTTTTTAGTTCTATTTCAAGGTATATTTTTGACACTGATGGCCAACAGAATGCATTATTAAATGTTTGATATAAGACTCAAAATGCTGATTATTAAGATTAATCATAGCCTATACATGATTGGCATAGAAATTCCAGCCCGCTTTGGACATGGAATTAGCACATTCTGGGCATGAGAGAGAAATTTGGAGTGGACCCTGTTTCCACACAGCACAGAAGGAGGCCATTTTGGCCCATCGCGCCTGTGCTAGGCACCGGCTCTTTGTAAGAGCTCGGCAATTAGTTCCACCCCACCCACCCCCCCGGCTGATCTTATTTTTTTTATTTATTTGTTCGCGGGATGTGGGCGTTGCTGGCAAGGCCGGCATTTATTGTTCATCCCTAATTGCCCTCGAGAAGGTGGTGGTGAGCTGCCTTCTTGAACCGCTGCAGTCCGTGTGGTGAAGGTTCTCCCACAGAGCTGACTTTGTCGCAGAGGTTTGGTACAACTGAGTGTCTCGCTAAGCCATTTCAAAGGGGCAGTTAAGAGTCAACCACATTGCTGTGGGTCTGAAGTCACATATAGGCCAGAACGGTTTCCTTCCCTAAAGGACATTAGTAAACCAGTTGGGTTTTTACGACAAGTCAGTAGTTTCATGGTCACCATTACTGATACTAGCTGGGTTTTTTTTTTTAATTCCAGATTTATTAATTAACTGAATTTAAATCCCCAGCTGCCCTGGTAGGATTTGAACTCACATCTACTAGGATTATTTGTTCAAGTCTCTGGATTAACTATGCCACCAGGGTACGGACTAGTAAGCCAGAGGCCTGGACAAATAATCCATTTCAACTCTATACCCAGTTCCCTTTTGAAAGTTACTATTGAATCTGCTTCTACCGCCCTTTCAGGCAGAGCATTCCAGATCACAACAACTCGCTGCGGAAAAGAGAAAATCTACTCATCTCCATCCCTGGTTCTTTTGCCAATTAAAAAGATTCTCCTCATCCTCATATCTGGTTTCCTGCCCCTTCCTGGCCTGCTCACTAAATTCCAGTGGGGGCAGGAGGCATAGGCATTTCTTCTGGACACCCCTTCCTCCACCACCATGCCGTCACGTTTACACGTCAACCCAAGCACCTCACCCACCCGCCCCTTCAACCACCGTCTGCCCCACCTGTGACAGAGACTGTAGGCCCCGCATTGGACTCATCAGTCACCTGAGAACTAATTTTTAATGTGGAAGCAAGTCATCCTCGGTTCCAAGGGACTGCCTAAGAAGAGAAGAAGCAGAAGAGCAAAGGAGCTTCTAGTAAGCGAACCTTCAGCTGTTGAACAATTTGGGATCACACTGCGTCTGCGCCCATTGGAGGAGCAAGGTGGTTCTGCTCCAACCTCCGACTGCTTCTGTGGGGCAGGTGCCCCAGTTGTGCCCTTTATGACACTGAGGCCCATCCCTTTTCTTTAAATCACCCCTTCCCCAGGATATGGGGTGAGGGTCTGGGCAGAGGGGCAGGCACGGACCCTATCCTGCAGCATTTCTGGAGATGGAGTGGGGCTCCCAGAAATTCTGGGTTAATATTTCTTACCGACAAACTCGTTTTATCTCAGCCGTTACTTACAATAACTTGCATTTATATAGCACCTGTAACATCCCAGGGCGCTTCACAGGAGCGTTATCAGACACAAATTGACACCGAGTCAAAGAAGGTGACATTAGGACAGATGACCGAAAGTTTGGTCAAAGAGGTAGGATTTAAGGGGGTCTTAAAAGGAGGCGGAGAGAGGGAGCGAGGCGGAGAGAGGGAGCGAGGCGGAGAGAGGTAGAGAGGCGGAGAGAGGTAGAGAGGCGGAGAGAGGGAGCGAGGCGGAGAGAGGTAGAGAGGCGGAGAGAGGGAGCGAGGCGGAGAGAGGGAGCGAGGCGGAGAGAGGGAGCGAGGCGGAGAGAGGTACAGATGCGGAGAGAGGGAGCGAGGCGGAGAGAGGTAGAGATGCGGAGAGAGGGAGCGAGGCGGAGAGAGGTAGAGAGGCGGAGAGAGGGAGCGAGGCGGAGAGAGGTAGAGAGACGGAGAGAGGGAGCGAGGCGGAGAGAGGGAGCGAGGCGGAGAGAGGGAGCGAGGCGGAGAGAGGGAGCGAGGCGGAGAGAGGGAGTGAGGCGGAGAGAGGTAGAGAGGCGGAGAGAGGTAGAGAGGCGGAGAGAGGGAGCGAGGCGGAGAGAGGTAGAGAGGCGGAGAGAGGGAGTGAGGCGGAGAGAGGGAGCGAGGCGGAGAGAGGGAGCGAGGTGGAGAGAGGAAGCGAGGCGGAGAGAGGGAGCGAGGCGGAGAGAGGTAGAGAGGCGGAGAGAGGTAGAGAGGCGGAGAGAGGGAGCGAGGCGGAGAGAGGTAGAGAGGCGGAGAAAGGGAGCGAGGTGGAGAGATGTAGCGAGGCGGAGAGAGGGAGCGAGGGGGAGAGAGGTAGCGAGTCGGAGAGAGGTAGCGAGGCGGAGAGAGGGAGCGAGTCGGAGAGAGGGAGTGAGGCGGAGAGAGGGAGTGAGGCGGAGAGAGGGAGCGAGTCGGAGAGAGGGAGTGAGGCGGAGAGAGGGAGCGAGTCGGAGAGAGGGATCGCGGCGGAGAGAGGGAGTGAGGCGGAGAGAGGGAGCGAGGCGGAGAGAGGTAGAGAGGCGGAGAGAGGGAGCGAGTCGGAGAGAGGGATCGCGGCGGAGAGAGGGAGTGAGGCGGAGAGAGGGAGTGAGGCGGAGAGAGGGAGCGAGTCGGAGAGAGGGATCGCGGCGGAGAGAGGGAGTGAGGCGGAGAGAGGGAGTGAGGTGGAGGGAGGGAGCGAGGCGGAGAGAGGGATCGAGGCGGAGAGGTTTAGGGAGCGAATTTCGCAGCTTGGGGCCTAGACCGCTGAAGGCACGGCCGCCAATGGCGGGACAAAGGAAATCGGGGTTGCGCAAGAGGCCAGAATTGGATGAACGCAGAGATCTCGGAGGGATGTAAGGCTAGAGGAGGTCACAGAGATAGGGAGGGGTGAGGCCGTGGAGGGATTTGAAAACAAGGATGAGAATTTTAAAATCGAGGTGTTGCCGGACTGGGAGCCAATGTAGGTCAGCAAGCACAGGGGGTGATGCGTGAACAGGACTTGGTGCGAGTTAGGACACGGACAGCAGAGTTTTGGATGAGCTCAAGTTTATGTTGGGTGGAAGTTTGGAGGCCGGCCAGGAGAGCGTTGGAATAGTCTTAATTTAATAAACAGAAAGTAATCAACCTCAAGTCAGTCCTAAGTCAATGTATCAGACCCACAAAAAGAAGGTTAACCACAGCGGCAGAACAATATTCAGCGTAAGGAAAAGAAAAATGAAGTCATCTGCTGTCCAAGTGTACAGAAGACAAAAACTGTCATTGATGTGGTGTTGGAAGTGGAATATAGTGCAAATGTACCTGTGCAAATGTACTTCTTTAAATGATGTATTTGGATTCTTGTTGTATTCCCAGTAGATTCCTGTAAGTGTTTGTTTCAATATGTATCAGCCACAAAGTGACAGCAAGCACGAACGAGGAGTGTCCATAATATTGGTTGTTTGCTAGAGATGCATTTTACATTAAAATCAGTCCAATGTAAGACTGTTAGTTTTTGTAGTGAATTCTGTTACAGTTCTGCCGAGATTGCACACCCCTGTTGCATTTATACAGCTCGTGTTCCTGTGCCTGTACTTCACGGTTACACGCATGCGCAGAGCTTCTCCACCTCAGGTCGCCAACTCTCCAGGATTACCCTGGAGTCTCCAGGAATTAAAAAGACTTGCGTTTATATCGCGCCTTTCACGACCCAAAGCGGTTTACAACCAATGAAGTACAGTGCTTTTTGAAGTGAAGTCACTGTTGTAATGTAGGAAACATGGCAGCCAATTTGCGCACAGCAAGCTCCCACCAGCACCAATGTGATCATGACCGGATAATCTGTTTTTTTCAGTGATGTTGATTGAGGGATAAATATTGGCCAGGACATCTGCTCTTCTTCAAAATAGTGCCGTGGAATCTTTTACGTCCACCTGAGAGAGCAGACGGGGCCTCAGTTTAATGTCTCATCTGAAAGACGGCACCTCCGACAGTGCAGCACTCCCTCAGCACTGCACTGGAGTGTGAGCCTAGATTTTTGTGCTCAGGGCTCTGGAGTGGGACTTGAACCCACAACCTTCCGACTCAGAGGTGAGAATGCTACCCACTTTTTAAAAATATATTATTTATTGACCATTAAAAACATTTACAACATCGTGATCAAAATCCATTCAGCCACTCTGCTCAGCCATTCCTCCACCATATATTAACATCAAAACCTGAACTTTAATTTGTCTCCCATAACTTATATGGTACTTTAAAAATTGATCGTAAATTACTATTTTAAAATTCCTTTCTAAATAAAACATCCACAGAGCCTTATAATAGTCTTTTAGCTTATATTTAAAATACTCTTTTAGATTTATTCTCCTCCCCTTAAAAAAACAGAGCATTCCTTCTTTGCACAATCACGAATCTAGCCAAACTGAACATTAAATTAATTGCCGTTCCGCTAGACTTGGGCAGACTCTCCTACAATCCCCATCTCAAAATTGAGTCCCACGGGATTCCCATTCTCGCTCTATGGTCCCCACCCAGCAAATAAACCTCACACAACTTTCGAACATAGTACTTAAAATCATTTAACTGCGGACATAACACCAGTAAATGGGACAGAGTCTCATTCCGTGTCCCACACACTGGGCAAGTTTCCCCTCCATTCGCCCAATCTTTCATAAGACCGTCATGGTAAAAATCCAGTTATGAGCCAATTTGAAATCCAGTTCAATCCACTCTGGACATTTAAAATTCGCCCACACTCCCTTCCAAATCCTGTTGAAGTCCAGCTGTGGGTATATACTCTGCCAAAACTCCTGACCAGCAGGTGTCTTGAATCTCCATTCTCTAAATACCCCATAGAAATCTCAAATATTACAGTTGTCAAATTGGACCAACTCCTCGCCTTTCTCCAGCAGAAAGCTTGGAAAAGCGGGACGCATTTTACTTCCTTTGGAGATTTCCGCATTTATTTCTTCCATCCAATCCTGTGGCTTTGCCCTCACAATCTTCTCATACATGATCCCTATTGTTTTTCCTCTACCTCCTGATCCTCCTCCCACACCATGTCCCTCACTATCGCTTCCGGCAACCAACCTGGAATTACCTCGTATAATACATCTTCCACACATATAATACCAGCTTTTATAAAAGCTTGATTAAATAATACCTCTCCTTCAATGTTGACCCACCTGTTCAAAAATAAGGGCTGTTCTAAATATTCCTCAGCACCCTTGGGCATAAACTGCACACCTTTTAAAAATTGGGCCCAAGTCTCTACAACCCCCTTATAAAACCTAGGGAGAGGTTTAATCGATTTCAAAAACATATTATTGTATTCCATATACAATATCACCTGCCCTCCTATCCCACTTCATTTAAAAAATGCTCAAAACAACTCTTCCAAAAACTTATATTTGACTTCTGAAGAAATCTCTTCACCCATTTGATTCTAAAGAATTTTTTCTTCAAATCAGTATCTGGGAAATTAAGTCCTTCCTGATTTCTCCATCCAATGATGGTATTGTAAGCAACCAAGGCTGGTTTCCCTTCCCATAAAAGCCTCACACAAGCCTCTTGGATGGACCTTTCCGCCCACTCAGGAATATCCTCCACCGTCAATAAGTACCATAGCTTAGATAGCAGGAGAGCGGACACCACTGTCGCTCTTCATTGCACTTTCAACCACCTTTTTTCCTATCTTTCCAAAATCTTTTTAATTTTCATAACCTTTGGTTCCCAATTTAAACGATCCACTTCATCCCTGACCTTCTTGCACCCCAGATGCACCCCCAGAACTTCCAAAACCTCCACCACCTTAAAGGGACTTTCCTCCAATCATTCCCCACTACCCCTTCCCGCAACCAGGCATTGGGACTTACTATACTTCACTCTGGCTCCTGAAGCTCTACAATACTCCTCCACTACATCCATAGCTTTCCTCACTGACTCCCCATCTCTCAACATTAAGGTTGTGTCATCTGCATATTGGTATATCACCGACACCAGCCCGGAACTGGGAACCGCAATCCCGACTACACCTTGTTTCTTTCGCATCATGTAACCTAATGGTTCTGCTACCAATGTGTACAACAATGGGGACAGGGGACAACCCTGTCTCACTGACCTCTGTATCAGAAAATACTTGGATAAAAAACCATTACATTTAACACAGCTAAATATGTTTGAATAAAAAATCCTTATCCGCTCAATGAAATTTTTCCCAAAATCAAATGCTTCCAAAACCTTCAATAAAAACTCATGAGAGACCCTATCAAAGGCTTTCTCTTGATCTATCTTTAATACATAAGCCTCCCTCCCACTCTCTTCCATGAGCTCTATCGCATCTCAGATTGAGACCACAGAGTCTGCGATGTCCCGGCCTATGACTCCATAGGACTGAGAGGGCAAAACTATCTGCGGCAACACCTCCTTCATACGATTTGCCATAACCCTCGCCAAGATCTTATAATTCTTTAGATCCCTTCTATCCCCTTTATTTTTTATAAACTAAGCTTCTGATACCTCTCCTCATAGATGGGGCCAGGCTTCCCTCAATTTTAATCTCCTTAAAAACCTCTAAGAGCAATGGATTTAAAATCTCTAAAAATTCTTTATAAAATAAGAACATAAGAACATAAAAAATAGGAGCAGGAGGAGGCCATTCGGCCCTTCGAGCCTGCTCCGCCATTCAATATGATCATGGCTGATCTTCAGCCTCAACTCCATTCACCGGATGGAGAATTCTGCACTTAGTCCATCGGACTCTGGGCTTTTCCCCCCCTTCATTTCACTTATTGCTACTTTTATTTCTGCTAATCCTACTTCTTTGTCACACATGCTTCTCTCATCCTCCTTTAAACCCTCTTCAATAAAAGCACTGACCTTCTCCATCGCCAAATTGGAAATGTCTTCTTTTGTATATAACGCTTGATAAAAGCTACTAGCTGCCTCCAAAATCCCCCCACTTTCATTAATGATCTTCTCCCCAACCTTCAACTCTACAATTAATGATAATCTCTGTTGGAACATACTCTTGCATCTTTAGCCTTTGCACGGAGAATGGCCCCCTTGCATTTTTCAGCTTGCAATAATTCCCACTCTTCCTTTAAAACCACACACTTAGTCTCAGCCCCCTTATCCCCTCCGTCAACTACTTTACAGATATCCGTAAACCTTTTGTTTATATTCTCTTCTCGACGCCGGTTAGCTGCCGCTCTCTCTTTCCTATAACGTACCGAAAAAACTTTTACCTCATATTTGAAATTGTCCCACCAAACGCTTCTTTCTTTCAAGAATAAAGGTTCCTTCCGAGCATTCTTTATTATATTTTAAATCCCTTCTTTATAAGCAATTTCTTTCAGGTATTCATTGTTTAAAATCCACACCCCTGAACCGATCTTAACTCTGCTGTTCCTAATTCTAAGAACCAAAGCCGAGTGGTCACTAAAAATACTTTTTTGTAATAAATCTCCATCACCTCAGAACTTAACCCTTCCCGCATTAACACAAAATCTATTCGGCTCTGTTTTAAAACATCACCCAACCTCTTCTGGAGAACTCCCTTTTTATGGGGTTCCGATCCCTCCATAAGTCTCTCAAATTTAAATTTGCCATCATTTTTACAATCATCCCTCTGGAGTTATCATCCTTAAAGGTCATCTGGGCTGAAATGTCCATCCGATACATTAAAATCCCCCACTACACAAGGGATTTCCGCCTCTGCCACTTCAGTGATTAACCACCGAAAAAACTCATGACACTTGCAATGGTCGTTCGGTTCATAGATATTAAAGAGATTGCAATTAAATTCCTCCATTTTTACCTTTAGCTGTAAAAAATCTCCCCTCAGTGTCCTTGTCCACCAAGGCAACGTTCTCTTTTATGGATGGACTCACCAAAACAGCCACCCCTCTACAGTTATTGTTTGCACAACTTGCAAACACCTCTCCCTTCCAAACCTTCCAAACTCTTTCTAGGATATCCTATCCAAAAAAAGTTTCTTGCAGACACAACGGGCTGGATTTTACCAGCCCTGAGGAGGCGGGTTTGGAGGCGGGACTGCTGGGAAAATGGGAAAAATTGGGAGCGGGTCCCAACCTCGCTTCCAACCCACCTCCAAACCATCTTCCCGGGAGGCGAATTCCCGACTCGCACAGGAACCCGTCTCTTAGCACGGGAAGGGGATTAGAGCCAATTAACTGCCTGTTAACAGGTAGTTAACAGGCAGTTAAGAGGCTTTTCACCATTTTCCAGCGCTGATGCGGGCTTCCCGACGGCGGGAAACCCCGCCAGGGTCAGCGAGGCGAGCTGTGGGTCTGCTGCAGTGTAAGTGTGCGAACGACAGCTGCAGAGGTAGTGTGAAGGGTGCAATGGTGCACAGGTAAGTATGACAGGTAAGAGAATGTAGTGAGAAATATTTTTATTCTGTTTATATGGATCTGCAGGTGACAAGATTTGATGTTTCTGTGAAGCCTCATCTGATCGGGAGAATTGACAGATGGCTTCTGCAATCTCACATGCAGCTGCCATCTGTTTTCTACTGAGAAGAGATGCATTGGTGAGCCTGGGTGCAAGGGCTCATCTTTGGACAGTGATTGCCAGTGTTTGACAGCACCTCAATGCTATCAAACACTGACAATTCATCTGTCAAAAATTATGGGGCCTGTCCCTTTAAGAAAACCGGCAGATGAAGCGTCATGCACTGACATCATCTGACACCGGCTTTCCCTTAATTGGCCAGTAAACAAGGCCAATCAAGGGGAAAAAAACGTCTATTCGTCAGACGTTGCTGGGGGCGGGACTAGAACCCAGAAACCAGCAGTCCTGCTCCCAATGCACCTCCTCAGGTAAGATCGCGGCCAACAAGTCAGTGCCTTTAAAACACTGCAACAACTGCTGCGATTTCTTCTCACCCCTCAGTCCGTTCACATTAATCGAGACCAATATAATCATGGCTCCGAATAAGGAAAGTGTGCCTGATAATCCCCACATCATTTAATCTCCGGCCCTTCCCTCCTCTCATGCTCCTTCCCAACTTTTCGGGCAGCTGTTGTTTTCTCCTGCAGCCTCCGGCTCTTTTTCACCTCCTGTTTGAACCTTCCCTGCAGTTTCAGCCTCTTCCTTACATTAGGTTTGGGCCGAGGAGCTTCCCCCTCTCCCTCCTTCAGCCCCTCACTGACCTTTCCCTTTCCGCACGATGCCACCCCACCCCCCACTTCCATGTCTCTGCCCCCCTCTGACTCCTCACTCTCGAGCTCTTCTGTAACCCCCCGTCCCTGCTCCCCGTCAGATACAAAGGGCTCGATTTTGTCATTGGGGCGGGCTGGGGGCATGTCATCCGCTTTTCGTGTTAGCCACCCAACTCCAATTTGATGTGGGAAAAATATGCGATTTTCCCCGAATTGGGCAATTGATTTCCAGCGTGTTGGAACCCCTGGCCCAATTAGTCTTTCCATTCTGAAACTCGCCTCCGATGACGTCATCAATGCTGCTGGATTTAAGGCCTGCAAGCAGCCTTGCTTCTTCTGCAGACTGCAAACCTTTTGGCCTTTGCTCTGATAGTTTCTTCCAGGCAAAATGTCCAGCAGTAGACCTAAGTCTGCACCGAGGTTTGATGACACCGCCCTGCAAGCTCTGGTGGAGGGAGCAAGAGGGAATAAGGAGGTGCTCTTCCCTTCTTCAGGGAGGAAGAAGCCTCCCCAGCAGACGAAGGCTGTGTGGATGCAAGTGGCCCAGGAGGTCAACTCCTTATCTATGTGCCGCAGAACCTGGCTGCAGTGCAGGAAGAGGTTTCATGACCTTCTGCGCACTGAAAAAGTAAGTATGACTTTCCCATCACCCTCAATCTGATCCCCATTGCCTCTCCTGACCAGCACTCAGCTTTGACAACCTCTTCCTCCACATCCCACTTGACACTGACATCCCTGCACCCTTACCCATTCCCTCTCTCTGTATGTTCACATTCACTTAACTATTCGACTATGCAGCCCTCACACTCCCTATCGCTGTGATGCTATGAAAACAACTTATAACACACAGGGAAGGCCCTTGGTCTTGCCACCTCACTGAATCTTTGTCTCCTTCTGGGCATCTATGCTATGGATTCGCTACACTCACTCCTTCATTCTCACTCAAACTCCACTTGTCTCCCTCATTGCAGGAAAAGAGAGCTCACAATAAGAGGGAAAGAGCGAGGACAGGAGGAGGGCCACCCTCAGTAGCCCAGCTCACCCCCTGGGAGGAGGCGACCCTGGAGATCGTGGGAGTGGAGGACGATGCGCAAGTGGGGGACGGACAGACAGGTGCATCAGAGCAAGCTGGTGACAGAATAGTTTTTCATCTCTCTCATTGACATTGCATAAGTCACTGATAATGATTCTGATGCTCTAACAGATTGACTTTTGATCATCTGCAATATTCAATGTGCATGTAACCTTGGCCTCACATCTCTGACTCTTTCCTTTACTCCCCCACAGGACCATCGAAAGCCCCTGTCCCCACTATCCAGGAGGAACAGCCTGAGCCTCCAGACTCCTCAGAGGAAGCTGCAACCTCTGAGGGCGCAGCGTCAGCAGAATTCAGCCCACCCACCCAGCACCAGCGCAGACACTCACACCTCGGTGGTACCTTCGCGAGATAGTGTAGTGTTGTCACCTGGTGTATCACAGCTCACAAGTGAGCATCAGCAGATGGTGGAGATAGGGACAGCAGTGGACAGTCCTAGTCGGAGGGCGCAGGACTCTGCCAGCTCGGCTCAGCTGCATGTCAACCCTCTGCCTCCGGGTCCATCCAGAAGAAGAGCGGTGCTGGAACTCCAGGAAGAGGTGCAGGAGTCTCTGGCAGGTTTTGTCTCCAGGGTCGCTGCGAGTGTGGATCGAATGGAGGAGTCCATCACTAACATGAGCAGAGCCTTTGTGGAGGCGTTGGCGCATGAACGCATCACCACGGAAAGGATCGCAACCTCTGTGGAAAGGATGGCTACGGTAGAGGAGAGGATGGCTACGGTAGAGGAGAGGATGGCTACGTCCATGGAGGAGCTTAGTTGCCAGGGTATGGAAAACATGGTCATTGTTCAGAATAGACTGACATCTCTTGAGGAGCGATGGTCAGCTATTGAGCAAACAAACCAGACCTTCAGGCAAGTCCTCGGGAGCAGGACTTCCAATGTAGAAACGGGTCCTCATGGCCCCCCTGAAGTGCAGCAAGGTGCTGTCAAGCCACTTGCTAGCTCTGAAGTGGGGCTGACCCATGAGAGGGATGTTGGTGGCAGAGAACAAGGAAGTGGGGACTCCTCTCCAAGCGCTCACACGACCATGCCACTGCAAAGTCCTCGGTCAGAGCCCCACCAGAGTCCCCACCCAACTGAGATGGGCATCTCATCCCCTGCACAGCCGCAGGAGCAGCAGACTGTTGCCGAGCCCTCACAGGCTCGCAACCCCAGAGGACGGCCGCCAAAGGTATCGAGACAGGAGCAGCAAGAAAGTGAGCAAGGGGCCTTCACATCTGCTGAAGCCACAGGGGAAGCACCACGTAGGAGCACGCGTAAGAGGAAGATAATGCACAAGTAGTCACCAGGGTAGTCACTTGGGTGAAATGTCATGTTTAATGTTGAAAAGCCATCAGTTGGTTTTTGTAAATAAAAAATTCTGATGGCAACTGTTGCAGTTGTGGCGTCTGTCATATCGCTAATGGGACTTCCGTACTGAGGGCTTAGGATGACTTGCAATTGTCAGTATGGTGGTCAGAGTGATAGGAATCCGCAGGTTCTTGGCCATTGTCGATGGTCTGATAAGAAGGTGCGAGGCAAAAGTGTTTGATTGTGCAGGCTAAGCAAATCTGGCCAAGAGGAGTGTGTCCCTTGCAGTCTGGGCAGCAATGTGGTCGCGCGCTGGCGCCTTCTGGCCTGTGCAGCTTCAGGTGGGTGAGCAGCTTGCTGCTGCTGTTGGTGGTGCTGTTGTTCATGGTTCTGTTGCTGCCACGGCTGGTCTTCGTCTGAATCTGATGTCCAGGAGGAAAGGAAATAAATGGTTCCCATGCTTCTGGTATATGCCTCAGTTGAGGAAGCGCTCATTCAAGGTGGTGAGAGGGGTTTCCCAGGAGGTCACACTGGAGATGGGTGTCAGGCTCCAAACTTCCACAACAATGGGTATGCCTGCTAAAAGTTCCCCCAGACCCGAGACAACAAAGTTCTGCCACCTGCAAATGATGATTGCTGAAAACTCCTTTTTAATGGTGGAGCTGCAGCTGTTAGTAAGCAATCCACTTGTGCTGCCGTCAGGTTTCACTGGTGTGTTCCAGAGGAGACGTGAACCACTTGGGAAAAGTGATAAAATCAGAAAAGCCTCTCAAAATGGGATTATAGAGGCACTTAACTGGTTGTTAAGGGCCTTAAGGGCCTATCCCACCTCTTAGAGGCAGGATGGAGACGGGGTCAGAAAACTCGCATTTGGGAAAATTGCTCGGAGGTGGGATGGAGGCGGGATCGGGCCTGCCCGCCATTTTTCGCGATTTTTCCACCTCACACACCTCCAATCCCGCCACCTCGGGCCTGGCAAAATCGAGCTCATAATCTCCCTTAGAGTGTCTTCCTGCTATCACGGTTTCTCCAACAGTGCCACTCCCTTCGGCCTTATCTCCACCGCTGACCCTTGCTCCCTGTTTCTTCTCTCTCTGGGACAATGGTGCATCTGCACCTATCTTGTTCCCTTCTGGCGTTTTTGTCTTCCCGCTCCTGTCCTGCTGCCCCTTTAAGGCTCCTGCCTCTTGCACCCTCTTCTTGTCTCGCCCCCTCCTGCTCCCCGAGATGTCTGACTCCCCGTCTTTCTTTGGAGTACTTACACTTACCCCGCACCCCGCTCCCGCCTCCTCTCCCCCCGCGGACACCAGATTCTTTAGGGTGAGCCGAGCCATATTATGGCTCGACTCTGCCCTCGACCCGTGCTGCCCGCTGCTGCCTTTGTCCTTTTCCACCGTACTTGGTGTGTTTTCTACCATCTCCATCCTGTTCTCTGCTCCACAATTTTCTGCCTCTTCCTGCTCTCTGTTCTCCTTCCATTCACCAGCTGTGTCCTCCGCCTGCTCCGCTCCTCTGGCCACTCCACTCACACCTCCTGCTCTTTCTCCCATCTCCTCGTCACTCTGCCACACACAGCGGGTGGGGCCTTTGTGACACATCCCACAGCTCTCTGCCTTGCAGCTTCGAGCGATGTGTCTAGACTCGCCGCAGTTATAACAGTACAACTCTAGACAGCTTCTTACAAGATGGTCAGGTCCAAGATAATAATAACAAACCTTCACCTGGTTATCATGCAGTATCATACACTCCTTCCATTGTCTCGAATTTCATGCTGTATGGCAATGACTTCACTCCCTCTGGGAACCGCACCTTTACGTAACGGGTTCCATCTGCTACCCGCATTCCTGGATAGTATCTCCTCTTTATTGTCGAGCAAATTTTAATGTCCCACGACTCCAACTTTATAATTAACACATCGTCCTCAATATAAACCGGCAGGTTTAAGAATGAGACCACCACCTCTTCCGAATATAGCAGAGATACCTCCAAGAACTTATCTCCAACCTTCAAACTCAGTAAAAGTTTTTCCACCTCCTCTCGGCCACTGACCGTCACCTCGAACCCAACATTCGGCTTTGGTCGGCAGGCAAAGCAGCTTCCCTCGCCTCAGTCCTCATATACCGCCTGGATAATATCCCAAGCTCGTATCTCTTATCCTCACACTGAACCACCACCGTGTCTTCTTTTCCAAACCTCCTGGGGTCCCGGCCCAAATCTTTTGGCCTTTTATTCTCCCTTCACCCAACATTTTCTCCCCTGATTAAATTCATCCTGGGAACGATGTCCTCGCAGGGGCCCGGCACTCCGTACCCTCAGCGGCCATCTGGCTGTTGTTTAGGGACCAAAAAGGCCCATAAGCCTGAAACCCCCCCCCCCCCCCCCTCCAAAACCCCAAAAACCCACCACCAACTTTTTACAAACTCACTCCAACTCCCTGCAGTAATCAAGCACCCAGCAGCACCTGCTCACTCCTAGCCCCTCCCACCGAGAGAGTGCTGCCCACTGAGCCACGGCTGACACACATTGGCAGGACACTGTTGCAAGCAGCACCCAGGAGGAATATCATAGGGGCATTAAAAAATTGTGTTTTCTTTCTTTTTGTCTTTGAACGCTTGTTTATTAGTTACAAAAACATCAAACATGGGGAAAGAAGGCTGTTTGACTGACAATCAATCGGCTAGTGAAGAGTCTATTTGCTTTCCAATTGGCTGTGGGATGGTGGTGCGTCACGACTATGTCGGGCGACCAATGGCGGGAGTGTGGGGGGGGGGGGGGGGCAGGGCGCTCGGAGGCAGGAGGTCAGGTGATGACGCCTCTGGGAATATGTCCAACCAGAGATGGCAACCCTATCTTCACCATCAGTTAAAATTTTAAGCTTTAGAGAAAGTGAGCAGCAGTGTCTGCACTCTTTAAAACATCTAAATCAACTGGAAGTTCAGCTGAAGAAAAGTGTCCACAGGCTCCAAGAGATCCCTAGGCACTTTTCAAACCTGTTTTTTTCCCATCGTACTGAATTGACATGCCGTGAACGTCAAACTGGAGCGCTGCGAGCCTATTCCCCCAATCCCATGTGTTGATCCTTTAAGTCTCACGGTTCTGGGCGCCAGGTAATCAAGCTCACAGCGACAGTTTTAGTTTAATAATTTGATTAGCAGCACTGCAAAGTACAGATAGAGCAGTTGCCTCAATTCAGGAACAGGAGAACAGTGCTTCTCGAGTCTGTTCTCTTCTAACAGTCAGCGGCCACACTGTCCACCCTTACAGTCAACCAGCCTTACTCCGACCAGAGACCCAGAGCCATCTGATTATCACACGCAGATATTGGGGGTCATTTTAACCGACAAGTCAGAACGTTCACTGAAGTCAAAGGAAACTAAAATCGGACAGGGTGTAAAACGGGCGGCCGGTCCAGTCCTATCAGTGTCCCAGCGGGGCGGGTTAGGTTAAAGCTACCCCCATTGTTTCCTTGTCCTACCTCGCAATCAAAGGCAATCTGGTCAGACGGCCCTCATTTGCTCAGAACCGTTGGTTTTGGCTGCCACTGCATTTTGTGAGCTGTCTTGTTGTGCCTCAAGCAGCTTTTGTAAAGTGAGAAACGTCAATTTGATCATTTGTAAAAGCTAAGGGCTGGATTTTGATACTGGGGCGGGTTGGGGTCGTGTCATCCGCATTTCGTGTTATCCACCCGACTGCAACTGGATGTGGGAGATTGATGCAATTTTCACCTAATTGGGCAATTGAGTTCCAGCATGTGGGAACCCATGAACCAATTAGTGTTTTGAGTCTGAAAGCCGTCTCTGATGATGTCATCATTGCTGCTGCATTGCAGGTCAGAGACTGCCTGGCCTTTGCTGTGAGAGGACCTGGATGCAAAATGAGCAGCAGCTCTAAGGGGAGAGAGAGAGAGAGAGAGAGAGAGAGAGAATGAGAATTTTTGCATCCAGGTCCTCTCACAGCAAAGGCCAGGCACTCTCTGAAGACCTTCAATGCAGCAGCATCAGAGGCGACTTTCAGACCTAATACTACTACTACCTTCATCACATCTCCGTTGTAATAGTGGATCTACAGCTGATAGTCAGCTATCCAAATGTGCTCCCGCTAGGTTTCACAATCGTGGTTCAGAACAGGCGTGCTTCACGTAGATCAAGGGTTAAAATCACAAAGGCCTTTCAAAATGGCATTATAGAGCCAATTAATGCTTGTTAAGGGCCTTAACAGCCTATCCCGCCTCTTAAAGGCGGGACGGAGTCGGGACCAGCAGACACGATTTAATGAAAATTGCGTGGAGGCGGGATGGAGGCGGACTTGTGCCCGCCCGCGAGTTTTCGCAATTTTAACCCCCCACACACCTCCAAACCCGCCTCCACGGGTCAATGAAAATCCAGCCCTAAGAGTTTTGCCCCTAAGTATTGCCTTTAAGTGGCCACATCCCTTGAAATTTTATAAGCAGCTCTTTAAACTTGCCATTTGCCACCATTTCCTTTGGCAAGCTTCCAACCTCAGATCCCATATGAGCAGGGAGTCATTTCAGGAGCACCAATCTGTCATAGAGTCGCTGAGGGCAATTTTCCCAGCTCTGAGGAGGCAGGTTTGGAGGCGGGACTGCTGGGAAAATGGGAAAAATTGGGAGGGGGTCCCAACCCCGCTCCCAACCCGCCTCCGAACCATCTTCCCGGGAGGCGGGTCCCCAACTCGTGCAGGGAGCCGTCCCCTAGCGGGGGAAGGGGATTAGAGCCAATTAACTGCCTGTTAACAGGTAGTTTACAAGCACTTAAGAGGCTTTTCCCTATTTTCAGCCTGCTGATGCGGCCTTCCCGATGTCGGGAAACCCTGCCAGGGTCAGCGAGGCGAGCTGTGGTTCTGCTGCAGTGTAAGTGTGCAAATGACAGAGGTAGTGTGAAGGGTGCAATGGTGCACAGGTAAGTATGACAGGTGAGAGAATGTAGTGAGGAATATTTTTATTCTGTTTATATGTATCTGCAGGTGACAGGATTTGATGTTTCTGTGAAGCCTCATCTGATCGGAAGAATTGACAGATGGCTTCTGCAATCTCACATGCAGCTGCCATCTGTTTTCTCCTAAGGAGAGAGTAATTGGTGAGCCTGGGTACAAGGGCTCACCTTTGGACAGTGATTGTCAGTGTTTGACAGCACCTCAATGCTGTCAAACACTGACAATTCATCTGTCAAAAAATTATGGGGCCTGTCACTTTAAGAAAATCGGCAGATAAAGCGTCATGCACTGACATCATCTGACACGGCTTTCCCTTAATTGGCCGGCAAGCCCGCAGGGCGGGCTTAACAAGGCCAATCGGGGAAAAAAGCGTCAGGTCGTCAAACGTTGCTGGGGGACGGGACTAGAACCCGGAAACCAGCAGTCCTGCCCCCAGCGCACCTCCTCAGGTAAGATCCATCCCATAGAGTCATAACGGTACAGAAGGAGGCCATTCGGCCCATCGAGTCCGTGCTGGCACTCTGTAGAGCAATCCAGTCAGTCCCATTCCCCCGCTCTATCCCAGTAGCCCTGCAAGTTTATTTCCCTCAAGTGCCTATCCATTCTCCCCTTGAAAACATTGAGTGTCTCTGCTTCCACCACTTCCGTCGGCAGCGAGTTCCAGGTCCTCACCACTCGCTGCGTAAAAAAGTTGTTCCGAACCCTTCTGTGGCCATGCACCAGTAAGAGGGAATCCGTTGGCTTATGGGAGTGTTAGAGGATGGGTGTTCTTACTTATAATTTACTCCACAAAATAATAGGATTCACGACATCGAATGTTAGATGTTCACAGATTTATTAATTAAACATACACTGAACAGCAGCACTTGCAACAAAAAGCTTGTGACTTTTAGCCAAAGAATTCAAACACTTCACAGCTGTGAGCTCGATGTACTTGCTTAATCTGACCTTAATTGAATCCCAAGGTATCTGTTCCAAAACCCACTTTCTAACCTGTCCCATTACCATCTCGTCTTGCCTTGAGCATCTCTTAATGTCTCTATTTACCATAGACCACCCCTTTTGTTCTTTTATTCCTCCCCCCAGCCTCCCACTTGCTTTCTTATCTGTTTCATTTCCTGCTTTTTTCTCAGTTCTGACGAAGGGTTTCGACCTGAAACGTTAACTCTGTTTCTCTCTCCACGGATGTTGCCTGGCCTGCTGAGTTTTTCCAGCGTTTTCTGTTGTTCTTTCCACTTTTTACACCTTTTTTCTCGCCCTTCCTACATGACAAACCACACCTTTTTGCATTACCTAATACCACTCCATAACTTTAATGAGCTTGTCCATTTTTCCGTAGACTGGTACAACCCCCCCCAACTTTGTTTCTCAGGCTGGTGCTTATCTTCAAAGGCTCACAGTCTCCCTCCTTATGAATGAATAAAGGGAGCTTTTCTGCCTGTACGTAATCCCTTCTGCAGAACTTGTTATCAACTAATTCAAGTGCTCTGTGCTGGAATATCTTCTAATTAGGTTTATTGTCTATACTGACCATTGCTTTAAGGTCAGTTTTAATTCAACAGCTCTGTGGTCACTGCATCTATTTTAAACATGGATGTATATGAAATCAAGAAAGTCTGTCTTATGATTATTGCATTAACAGATTTCAAGACAGTCTCATTAACCCTTTCCTTACAGCAACAACTCACATTTGTACAGCAGCTTTAACATAGTTTAACGTCCCAAGATGCTTCACAGGAGCGATTATCAAACAAAATTTGACATCGAGCCACCGAAGGAGATATTAGGAGAGGTGACCAAAAGCTTGGTCAAAGAGGTAGGGTTTGAACGCCCACATCCCAAGAACGAATTTTTAAAAATGATTACAAATTTGGAAATTTCCATTAATCTAAGGGAGGAGCTATTCTAAATCATACAAATCAGTGACTGTAAAAAAACAGAAAATGCTGGAAATACTCAGCAGGCCAGGCAGCATCTGTGGCGAGAGAAACAGAGTTAACGTTTCAGGTCGATGGCCCTTCGTCAGTGACTGTAAAATGTTGGAAGGAGAGCTGCATCTGTCAAAATGTGAAGGTCTGTACCGTCCTCGACTGTTTGTATATTCTTATTTATACCCCTGAGTCACGTCTGATTTCATAACTTATGAAAAACACAAATGTAAATAGAACCAGTCACAGGACAATTATGATATTTGGCTCTTTGTTCTAAGGAAAACATTTAAGCAAACCTTTTTTCCATCCTGGGGCTGCTGGCTGACTAGACTGTTAAAAACAGAAGAGTTAGAAATTTCCTGTTGGTTTTTTTGAGTAAATTTATAGACTTAATTTTAATCCTCTTGGAAGTAGAAGGTAAAAATGATTTCATTCAGCAATAATCTTGCTTAACTAGTTCCACAAACTTGTCAAAAACAAGACTAAATGGAACACTTTGATTAATGTGTATGCATCATTTTCCCCCCCAGAAACCTGTTTGACCAAGCGCACTTTAGTGAATCTCAGAATCCTTGGTTTATGCTTATTTTAAAATGGGCACAGCAATCGCACTTTCTTTCTCTGCGTATGGCTCTCACATACTCCCTCGCAGCAAGTCCCTTTTCCAGCTCCTCTCAAGTACGTCTCTCACGCACTCTCTGTACATTTGCCTCTCCTTCTCTTCCCATGGAAACCTAGTGCCAGACCTCAGGCTTTGAACCCTTCATTGTGGCCACAAAGGAGGGACTGAGATCGGGAGTGAGGATCACCGCTAAAAAAAAAGGGTTGGGACAGGTTTCGCAGCGAGTTGTTGTGATCTGGAATGCGCTGCCTGAAAGGGTGGTGGAAGCAGATTCAATAGTGTCTTTCAAAAGGGAATTGGATAAATACTTGAAGGGAAAAAAACACAGGGCTATGGGGAAAGAGCAGGGGAGTGGGATTAATTGGACAGCTCTACCAAAGAGCCAGCACAGGCACGATGGGCCGAATGGCCTCTTTCTGCGCTGTATCATTCATTCTATGGTAACACAATGTCTTCCATAGTGGCCTAGCAAATCACTCTGTGACTATGGATGGGCAATGCTTTATCAGTGTTGCCCACATCCTGAGAGCAAATAATAACAAAATGTATAAATGTTAACTACTATTTTCTTTTTACTTTAGTAACAGGAAGCTAGAATCATACAGCCCTGAAGGAGGCCATTCGGCCCGTCGTGTCTCTTCGAAAGAGCTATCTAATTAGTCAC
This sequence comes from Squalus acanthias, assembly GCA_030390025.1. Taxonomy (NCBI): domain Eukaryota; kingdom Metazoa; phylum Chordata; class Chondrichthyes; order Squaliformes; family Squalidae; genus Squalus; species Squalus acanthias. Next base: position 115,173,468 of record CM059435.1, read on the forward strand.
ACTCCCCCCCTGTCTTTTCCCTTAACCCTGCAAATTTTCTTTTCACGTATATATCCAATTCTCTTTTGAAGTTACTGTTGAATATTTCCACCACCCTTTCAGGCAGCGCATAACAACTCACTGCGTAAAAAAAATTCTCCACATCTCTCCCTTGTTCTTTTGGCAATAATCTTAAATTTGTGTCCTCTGGTTACTAACCCTCCTGCCAGTGGAAACACTTTCTCCCTTTATCATTTACATCAAAAATATATCTATTTACTCTATGTTCTACTCTATCAAAACCCCTCATGATTTTGAACACCTCTATTAAATCTCCCCTTAACCTTCTCTGCTCTATGGAGAACACTCCCAGCTTCTCCAGTCTCTCCACATAACTGAAGATCCTCATTCCTGGTACCATTCTAGTAAATCTCTTCTGCACCCTCTCCAAGGCCTTGACATCCTTCCTAAAGTGTGGTACCAGAATTGGACACAATACTCTAACTGATAGAACTACTGATCAGCCTGAATAGTGACAGTTCACTTATAGCAGGCAGTGATGCCAAGAGCCTGGGTAAAGAATCATAGAATTGTACAGCACAGAAGGAGGCCATTCGGCCCATCGTGCCTGTCCGGCTCTTTCAAAGAGCTCTCCAATTAGTGCCAATTGCCTGCTCTTTCCCCATTTAGCCCTACAAATTTTGCCTTTTCACATATTAAAGTTACTATTGAATCTGCTTCCACCGCCCTTTCAGGCAGCGCATTCCAGATCACAACAACTCGCTGCATAAAAAAAATTCTCCTCATCTCCCCTCTGGTTCTTTTGCCAATCACCTTAAATCTGTGTCCTCTGGTTACTGACCCTTCTGCCACTGGAAACAGTTTCTCTCTCTCTACTCTATCAAAACCCTTCATGATTTTGAACACCTCTATCAAATCTCCTCTCAACCTTCTCAGCTCTAAGGAGAACAACCCCAGCTTCTCCAGTCTATCCACATAACTGAGGTCCCTTATCCTTCTTGTTGGATAATAAATGAAGAAACTTTTCAGCAGACTGGTTGTTTGAAAAACATTTGGAAACAGGCAGAGTCAGGTTTTTCTTATTGCAATATTGAGCTGCTTTTGTAGACCTAACGGTTGTAAATATTTTGTGTATGCTCAATATGTTAGTTTCTGTGAACAGAAAGCCAAAGGGCTCGATTTTGCCAGGCCCGAGGAGGCGGGATTGGAGGCGTGTGAGGTGTAAAAATCGCAAAAACTGGCGGGCGGGCCCGATCCCGCCTCCATCCCGCCTCCAAGCAATTTTCCCACATGCGTGTTTTCTGACCCCGTTTCCATCCCGCCTCCAAGAGGCGGGATAGGCCCTTAAGGCCCTTAATAACCACTTAAGTGCCTCTATAATCCCACTTTGAGAGGCCTTTCTGATTTTCCCACTTTTCCCACGTGCTGCACGTCTCCTCTGGAGCACGCCAGTGAATCCTGGCGGCATCACAAGTGGAGTGCTTATTAACAGCTGCAGCTCCACCATTAAAAAGGAGTTTTCAGCAATCATCATTTGCAGGTGGCAGAACTTTGTTGTCTCAGGTCTGGGGTAACTTTTAGCAGGCATACTCATTGTTGTGGAAGTTTGGAGCCTGACACCCATCTCCAGTGTGACCTCCTGGGAAACCCCTCTCCCCACCTTGACTGAGCACTTCCTCAACTGAGGCATATACCAGAAGCATGGGAACCATTTATTTCCTTTCCTCCTGGACATCAGATTCGGACGAAGACCAGCCGCGGCAGCAGCAGAACCCTGAACAACAGCAGCACCAACTGCAGGAGCAACAGCAGGAGCTCCAAGCAGCTGCTCACCCACCTGAAGCTGCACAGGCCAGAAGGCGCCAGCGCATGGAAGCACGTTGGCGCAGGAGATACCCCCAAAACAGGGTCTACAGACAGAGGATCAGCTACCTCAACATGACTGAGCAGCAGTGCCAAAGGCGGCTCCGACTTTCGCGAGAGGTAGTGGGTGACATCTGCGCAATGCTGCAGCAAGATCTGGAGCCCAGAGGAGCAGGTGGACACCTCTTACCAGTGGCTGTCAAAGTCACAACCGCACTCAACTTTTTTGCTTCAGGCTCAATCCAGCGAGCAGCAGCAGACATCAGCGGCGTCTCCCAGGCGGCCGCACACACTTGCATCACGCAGGTAACCGATGCCCTCTTTGCCATCGCTCATAATTACATCAATTTCTCCAAGGATTAAGCCAGTGTAACTGCACGTGTGGTTAGGTTTGACAATCTGGCAGACTTTCCAAGGGTGCAGGGCGTCGTTTACTGCACACATGTGGCCCTTAAGGCACCCCATCACAATCCAGGTATTTTTGTCAACCGCAAGGGCTTCCACTCCCTCAACGTGCAGCCGGTGTGTGACCACAAGAAGGAAATTTTGCATGTTAGCGCCAAGTACCCTGGCAGTTGCCATGACTCCTTCATCCTGCGCCAGTCTAGTGTGCCTCCGCTCTTCAGTCCGCCAGACCAACTTTTCGGATGGCTACTTGGAGACAAGGGCTATCCCCTGAAGACATGGCTAATGATGCCGTTGAGGAGCCCATCCAACGAAGCTGAGGAGCGCTACAACTCCAGCCACATTTCCACCAGATCCATAATCGAACAAACCATCGGCTTGCTGAAGATGCGCTTCAGATGCCTGGATAGATCAGGTGGAGCCCTGCAGTACTCAGCAGCCAGGGTCTCCAGGATCGTCGTGGTTTGCTGTGCACTTCACAACGTGGCACAGCATCGTGGCTTACAGATGCTTGAGGAACAAATGGCTCATCACATAGCCTCCTCAGATGAGGAGGAGGAGGAGGAGAGCGACAACGACCAGCTTGCAGAGGCGCATCAACCAGCGGCAGCAGCATGCGAGCACATTGCTGGCCGGGATGCAAGGCATGCACTCATCTTGGCCAGATTTGCTTAGCCTAGCCAATCAAGCACTTTTGCCTCGCAGCTTCTTACCAGACCATCGACAATGGCCAAGAACCTGCGGATTCCTATCACTCTGACCACCATACTAACAATTGCAAGTCACCCTAAGCCCTCAATGTGGAAGTCCCATTTGCGAAATGACACACGCCACAACTTCAACAGTTTGACATCAGCATTTTTTATCACAACAAGCAACTGATGGCATTTCAAAAATAAACACAACATGACACCCAAGTGACTACCCTTGTGACTACTGACAAAACAAGCTTATACACCACACCACACGAAGTTTTGGGTCAGGTGGGGAGACAAAGAAGGGGTGTTGTGAATGATGTGTTCACTGCTTTTAATACGGGAACATCTGTGGTCAACGCTCTAGACAATGTGGAGCTGCAGACCCAGATCAACGGTTTAAAAACACAGTTAAAAAGCTGTAAGGGGGCGTGTCTCAGACGGTGCTGGTGCGAGGTTAGGCCTTCGTTGCCTAATACTATTGCTTGCTCTGGTCTCCGGCCAGCCTTATTGCAATAAGCACCTGTGAGTGGTTCGACCCACTCGCCCTTACGGTTCTAACACTGGACTGAGATGCAGGGAGCAGTAATGCAGAGAAAAACTCAAATAGACCCGGTTGAATAGTACGAAATGGAAATCTTTATTGCATGGCGTCTAAAATCATGAAATACATGTCGTAGGCGCAAATCAAAGATAGTACAAGTATACATACATTCATAAAGCTTGGTCTATGGAAATGGAGAACACACGGCACATCGTAGAAAGGGGAACACATTATACCTTAACCTTATTAAAAACCACCCTCCCTTAACATTACCTACACTACGTCTAGATTTGTAGGATCGTAAAACATGCTCACCACTCGTGTTACTTCGGAGATTTTAAAATGAGGCACTCAGCTCGTTTCGCTGCAGCGCCTGACTGTCACGTGTTTGGAAGGGTCTCTGCACCCCACTTGTTTATTTTCGCTGCTGCGAAAAGCAGGCCTAGACTCCCTGTTGTCATGAAGAACTCGACGGACCTCGGACACAGTTCAAAGAAGAGTCTTCCTGTGCTCGACACAGGTTGTAGTCTGTAGAACTCAAAGAAGAGTCCTGTATTTATATTTTCGGGCGCGGTCGGGGTTTACTGACCGTGGCGGCACGTGGAATTTCTTCTCGTCTTCTTCTCGTCTTCTTCTCGTCTCGTCTCTCGGGCCTCCGGGTCCAGACACCGTTTACCGACACTCGGGATGGTGTACCCTGTTACTTGCCCTTGTCGGGGCGGCTCGTACCGATTGAGCTCCACCCAACACTCGAATAACCGACCAGCCCGGCTAAGAGTCAAGAGTCAACAAAGTCCAGAGAGAAAATCAAGAGGCTGCCCGTCCAGGAGAGCGGTACCAGGGGATAAGAGTCGAATCAAGAGAATAAGAGTTCAGCCCGAGTCAAGAGAGCGATGGACATTTGTTCTCTATAGTTATAGTGATGTGTCCGCTTATCTCCCGCTCAAATCTTAATGTTTGTCCTTTGTGTAATATTTGGCGCTCAAAACTCCCAGCATGGGGCGATTATCTTCTTTAACGGGTTTTCGGTAGCACCTGAAACTGGCCAACTATCCGTTAATGTTTTCCCCATTGTTGGGCCAGCCAGGATGTGTATGAATCGTCTCCCTGACTGGTTTTGGGGGCCCACGAATACCGACTTAATCACCTGTCAATGTCTCTCTCATTGTAGAGCCGGGGGGGGTATTTGTGTATTGATGTGTCTGGATGGGCCTTCGATTGCCCAGTACAATGATCCTTACTGTGCATAGGAAAACGATTCCAGCACTTATATCTTTGCTATTGTTCCAAATGCAAACGGGTTGCATCCTGTCTTTATCAGTGTTTACCGAGTATGATCCAATCTCATACTGAATGTATATTCGACGCCATCTTGTCTGCCCACTGTGTTTCTGGAAGCTTCTGCCACGATGCGCGGCGGCCATTTTACAGGCTTCTGTGTCCTTTATTATCAGGACAGCATTTCGTTTAATAAAACTGATCAATTGAATCTGCTTCTCTCATGTTGTTTTGAATCGCGATAATTGCGAAACTCTACACTACTTGTGCGTTATCTTCCTCTTACGCGTGCTCCTACGTGGTGCTTCCCCTGTGGCTTCCGCAGATGTGGAGGCCCCTTGCTCACTTTCTTGCTGCTCCTGCCTCGACACCTTTGGCGGGTATCCTCTGGGGTTGCGAGCCTGTGAGGGCTCGGCAACAGTCTGCTGCTCCTGCGGCTGTGCAGGGGTTGAGACGCCGATCTCAGTTGGGTGTGGACTCTGGGCAGCTCTGACCGAGGGCTCTGCAGTGGCATGGTCGTGTGAGCGCTTGGAGAGGAGCCCCCACTTCCTTGTTGTCTGCCACCAACATCCCTCTCAAGGGTCAGCCCCACTTCAGACCTAGCAAGTGGCTGGACAGCCCCTTTCTGCACTTCAGCGGGGCCATGAGGACCCGTTTCTGCGCTGGAAGTCCTACTCCAGAGGACTTCCATGAAGGTCTGGTTTCTCTGCTCAATAGCTGACCATCACTCCTCAAGAGATGTCAGTCTATTCTGAACAATGACCATGTTTTCCATACCCTGGCGACTAAGCTCCTCCATGGCCGTAGCCATCCTCTCCTCTACGGTAGCCATCCTTTCCACAGAGGTTGCCATCCTTTCCGTGGTGATGCGTTCATGCGCCAACGCCTCCACAAAGGCTCTGCTCATGTTAGCGATGGACTCCTCCATTCGCTCCACACTCGCAGCGACCCTGGAGACAAAACCTGCCAGAGACTCCTGCACCTCTTCCTGGAGTTCCAGCACCGCTCTTCTTCTGGATGGACCCGGAGGCACAGGGTCGACATGCAGCCGAGCCGAGCTGGCAGAGTCCTGCGCCCTCCGACGAGGACTCTCCACTGCTGTCCCTGTCTCCACCATCTGCTGATGCTCACTTGTGAGCTTTGATAAACCAGGTGACAACACTACACTATCTCGCGCAGTTCCTACCGAGGTGTGAATGTCTGCGCTGGTGCTGGGTGCGCTGAATTCTCCTGACGCTACACCTTCAAAGGTTGCAGCTTCCTCTGAGGAGTCTTGAAGCTCAGGCTCTTCCTCTTGGACAGTGGGGACGGGGGCTGTCGATGTTCCTGTGGGGGAGTAAAGGAAAGAGTTGGAGATGTGAGGTAAAGTTTGCATGCACATTGAATTATACAGATGATCATAAGTCAATCTGTTAGACCTTCAGAATCATTACCAGTTACTCATGCAATGTCAATGAGAGAGATGCAAAACTATTCTGTCACCAGCTTGCTGTGATGCACCCGTCTGTCCATCTCCCACTTGCGCATCCTCCTCCACTCCCACAATCTCCAGGGCCGCCTCCTCCGCAGTGGTGAGCTGGGCTACTGTGGGTGGCCCTCCTCCTGTCCTTGCCCTCTCCCTCTTATTGTGGGCTCTCTTTTCCTGCAATGAGGGACACAAGTGGAGTTTGAGTGAAAATGAATGAGTGAGTGTAGAGATTCCATAGCATAGATGCTTAGAAGGAGACAAAGTTAGAGTGAGGTGCCAAGACCAAGGGCCCTCCCTCTGTGTTGTAAGTTGTTGTCATAGCATCACAGCGATAGGGAGTGTGAGGGCTGCATAGTCGAATAGTTAAGTGAATGTGAACATACAGAGAGAGGGAATGGGTAAGGGTGCAGGGATGTCAGTGTCAAGTGGGATGTGGAGAAAGAGGTTGGCAAAGCTGAGTGCTGGTGAGGAGAGGCGATGGGGATCAGATTGAGGGTGATGGGAAAGTCATACTCACTTTTCCTGTGCGCAGAAGGTCATGAAACCTCTTCCTGCACTGCAGCCAGGATCTGCGGCACATAGACATTGAGTTGACCTCCTGGGCCACTTGCATCCACACAGCTTTAGTCTGCTGGGGAGGCTTTTTCCTCCCTGAGGAAGGGAAGAGCACCTCCTTATTTGATCTTGCTCCCTCTACCAGAGCTTGCAGGGCGGCGTCATCGAACCGTGGAGCACACTTTGGCCTACTGCTGGACATATTTGCTGAATGAAACAATCACAACAATGGCCATAAAGTTTGCAGTCTCCAGAAGAAGCAAGGCTGCTTGCAGGCCTTAAATCCAGCAGCACTGACGACGTCATCGGAGGCGATTTTCACGATGGAAAGACTTATTGGGCCAGGGGTTCCCACACGCTGGAAATCAAGTGCCCAATTAGGGGAAAATCGCACTTTTTTCCCACTTCACATCGGAGTCGGGGTCCTGACATGAAAACCACCTGACACGCCCCCAGCCCGCCCCAATAGCAAAATCCAGCCCAAAGTCTCATCTTCTCAAGGAACTTAATTTGCCTTTTTTTCTATTATTCATTCATGGGATGTGGGCGTCGCTGACAAGGCCAGCATTTAATGCCCGTCCCTAATTGCCCTCGAGAAGGTGGTGGTGAGCCGCCTTACATAGAACATAGAACATAGAACAGTACAGCACAGTACAGGCCCTTCGGCCCTCGATGTTGTGCCGAGCATTGTCCGAGACCAAGATCAAGCTATCACACTCCCTATCACTCTGGTGTGCTCCATGTGCTTATCCAATAACCGCTTGAAAGTTCCTAAAGTGTCCGACTCCACTATCACAGCAGGCAGTCCATTCCACACCCCAACCACTCTCTGAGTAAAGAATCTACCTCGGACATCCCTTCTATATCTCCCCCCATGCACCTTATAGTTATGCCCCCTTGTAACAGCTGCCTCTAACCGAGGAAATAGTCTCTGAACATCCACTCTATCTATCCCCCTCATCATCTTATAAACCTCTATTAAGTCGCCTCTCATCCTCCTCCGCTCTAAAGAGAAAAGCCCCAACTCCCTCAATCTTTCCTCATAAGACCTCCCCCCCAAACCAGGCAGCATCCTGATAAATCTCCTTTGCACTCTTTCCAATGCTTCTACGTCCTTCCTATAGTGAGGTGACCAGAACTGCACACAATATTCCAAATGTGGTCTCACCAAGGTCCTGTACAGTTGCAGCATAACCTTACGGTTCTTAAACTCAAACCCTCTGTTAATAAACGCCAACACACCATAGGCCTTCTTTACTGCTCTATCCACTTGAGTGGCAACCTTCAGAGATCTGTGGATATGAACCCCCAGATCCCTCTGCTCCTCCACGTTCCTCAGAACCCTGCCGTTGACCCTGTAATCCTTATTCAAATTTGCCCTACCAAAATGAATCACCTCGCACTTATCAGGGTTAAATTCCATCTGCCATTTTTCGGCCCAGCTCTGCATCCTATCAATGTCTCTTTGCAGCCTACAACTGCCCTCCACCTCATCCACTACTCCACCAATCTTGGTGTCATCAGCAAATTTACTGATCCACCCTTCAGTCCCCTCCTCCAAGTCATTGATAAAAATCACAAACAGCAGAGGACCCAGCACCGACCCCTGTGGCACACCGCTGGTAACTGGTCTCCAGTCCGAAAATGTTCCACCCTCTGCCTTCTATGAGATAGCCAGTTACTTATCCAATCGGCCAAATTTCCCTCTATCCCACAACTCCTTACTTTCTTCATGAGACGACCATGGGGAACCTTATCAAATGCCTTACTAAAATCCATGTATACGACATCAACTGCTCTACCTTCATCTACACACTTAGTTACCTCCTCAAAGAATTCAATCAAATTTGTAAGGCAAGACTTACCCTTCACGAATCCGTGTTGACTATCCCTGATTAAGTTGCCCCTTTCCAAATGGTCATAAATCCTATCCCTCAGGACCTTTTCCCACTACGCCTTCTTGAACCGCTGCAGTCCGTGCGGTGAAGGTGCTCCCACAGTGCTGTTAGGGAGGGAGTTCCAGGATTTTGACCCAGCGACAATGAAGGATCGGCGATATATTTCCAAGTCAGGATGGTGTGTGACTTGGAGGGGATCTTGGAGGTGGTGTTGTTCCCATGCGCCTGCTGCCCTTGTCCTTCTAGGTGGTAGAGGTCGCGGGTTTTGGAGGAGCTGTGAAAGAAGCCTTGGCGAGTTGCTGCATTGCATCTTGTAAATGGTACACACTGCAGCCACGGTACGCCGGTGGTAGAGGGAGTGTGCCTAATTAGTACCCTGTGATATGTCTGTGTGCAGATACATTTGCCCTATTATTACTTTCCATTCCCTATTGCCATGTCAGTTTTAAATCCAATGTGCTAATTTGCCATTAATTGTAAGAGCATTAATCTTATGTAATAGATAAAGGGACCTTAGAAAATGCCTTCTGATAATTTAATGTGGATCGCCCTCATCCACTAATTTAGCTATCTGCGCAAAGGATTCCAGAAGATTGGTGACACATAAAAATGGAAGAAGATAACATATTTTAGGCACATGAAAAGTCATTATTTTTTTTGCAAGTTCTTCCTTGTTTCAGCACACTATCGGGATTTTACCTTTTGGGTAACTAACGCAACAGTTACTGAATGAAGGGGGTTGGAGTATAAAAGCAGGGAAGTCCTGCTACAACTGTACAAGGTATTGGTGAGACCACACCTTGAGTACTGCGTACAGTTTTGGTCTCCTTATTTAAGGAAGGATATACTTGCATTGGAGGCAGTTCAGAGATGATTCCCTTAGTTGATTCCTGAGATGAGGGGGTTGACTTATGAAGAAAGGTTGAGCAGGTTGGGCCTATACTCAATGGAATTTAGAAGAATGAGAGATGATCTTATTGAAACATATAAGATACTGAGGGGGCTCGACAAGGTAGATGCAGAGAGGATGTTTCCCCTCGTGGGGAAATCTAGAACTCGGGGGCACAGTCTCAGAATAAAGGGTCACCCTTTTAGAACTGAGATGAGGAGGAATTTCTTCTCTCAGAGGGTCGTAAATCTGTGGAATTCTCTGCCCCAGAGAGCCGTGGAGGCTGGGTCATTAAATACATTTAAGGTGGAGATAGACAGATTTTTGCAAGATAAGGGAGTGAAGGGTTATGGGGAGCGGGCAGGGAAGTGGCTTTGAGCCCAAGATCAGCCATGATCTTATTGAATGGCGGAGCAGGCTCGAGGGGCCAAGTGGCCTATTCCGGCTCCTATTTCTTATGTTCTTATGTACCCAATGTTCCATCAGGAAAAGCTCAAAGATGTAACTGTTGCTTACAAATGTCTATCATGGTGGCTACTCATTTAATTTCAAACAGACATTTTAATCAGGAGTGCTTCACCCAATCTGTCATGGTGAATCTGAAATCAGTTTCCAGAGGTGAGTAGACAGGGTTGCAACTAACATTGAAAGCGGGCTTGAGCCTATCAGAATGCTTAGGGACAGTTGAATACTAAAAAAAATAATGTTCAAAATCGCAAATGTTTGTCACTTATTATATACCACAAAGAGCTATAAAAGTAACCAAGCAGTAAAGTGCTCCGTTGGCTGCACTCCTTATGGTGATCTCACCCTCTTTCCATAACTCGTCCCATCTGGTGAATCAAACCTTGGTAAAGGATGTGACTGCCTGCTGGTACCATATGAAACAATATGCTTTGCAGTTTTACTACTTTCTTCGTTCTTAATGTGAATTTTCCAGTACCACCATTCTGGATATTAGAAACTTTGTGGACATAGAAACATAGAAACATAGAAGATAGGAGCAGGAGTAGGCCATTCGGCCCCTCGAGCCTGCTCTGCCATTTAATGAGATCATGGCTGATCATCCAAACTCAGTACCCTGTACCTGCTTTCTCCCCATATCCCTTGATCCCTTTAGCCTTAAGAAATATATCTAACTCCTTCTTGAATATATTTAATGAATTGGCCTCAACTGCCTTCTGTGGTAGAGAATTCCACAGGTTCACCACTCTCTGGGTGAAGAAATTCCTCCTCATCTCAGTCCTAAATGGCTTACCCCTTATCCTTAGACTGTGACCCCTGGCTCTGGACTCCCCCGCCATCGGGAACATCCTTCCTGCATCTAGTCTGTCTAGTCCTGTTAGAATTTTATAAGTTTCAATGAGATCCCCTCTCATTCTTCTAAACTCTAGTGAATACAAGCCCAATTGTCCCAATCTCTCTTCATACGTCATTCCTGCCATCCCAGGTATCAGTCTGGTGAATCTTCGCTGCACTCCCTCCATGGCAAGAACATCCTTCCTCAGATAAGGCGACCAAAACTGCACATAATACTCAAGGTGTGGTCTCACCAAGGCTCTGTACAACTGCAGCAAGACATCCTTGCTCCTGTACTCGAATCCTCTCGCTTTGAAGGCCAACATACCATTTGCCTTCTTAACTGCCTGCTGCACCTGCATGCTTACCTTCAACGACTGGTGCACAAGGACTCCCAGGTCTCGTTGCACTTCCCCTTTTCCCAATCTGTTGCCGTTCAGATAATAATCTACCTTCCTGTTTTTGCCACCAAAGTGGATAACCTCGCATTTATCCACATTATACTGCATCTGCCATGCATCTGCCCAATCACCCAACTTGTCCAAATCATACTGGAGTTTCTCTGCAACCTCCTCACAACACACACACCCACCCAGCTTTGTGTCGTCTGCAAACTTGGAGATATTACATCTAGTTCCTTCGTCTAGATCATTAATATATATTGTGAATAACTGGGGTCCTAGCACCGATCCCTGCGGTACCCCACTAGTCACTGCCTACCACTCGGAAAAAGACCCGTTTATTCCAACTCTTTGCTCCTGTCTGCCAACCAGTTCTCTATCCAAGTCAGTACCTTACCCCCAATCCCATGTGCTTTAACTTTGCATGCTAATCTCTTATGCGGGACCTTATCGAAAGTCTTCTGAAAGTCCAAATACACCACATCCACTGGTTCTCCCTTATCTATTCTACTAGTTACATCCTCAAAAAATTCCAGTAGATTAGTAAAGCATGATTTACCTTTTGTAAATCCATGTTGACTTTGTCCGATCCTGTCACTGTTTTCCAAGTGCTCTGCTATTACATCTTTTATAATGGACTCTAGCATTTTCCCCACTACCGATGTCAGGCTTACTGGTCTATAATTCCCCATTTTCTCTCCCCCACCTTTTTTAAATAGTGGGGATGATTCGTTTTAAGAGTTGACCAGGGTACCAGCACCCTTAAGACCATAAGGCCATAAGAAAACGCAGAATGGGAAAAGGCCATTGGATCCATCGTCCACTCTTTCCATGCGCAACCCGGCCTATCATGGACTCTCCTTGGAGACTGACTTCTAACTTGCCACCTGGGTGTAAAACTGGCATTGCAGATCGGCTGCCCATTCTAGAAGCCTTTCCATAAAGGGTGGTGTAGCAGGGTGATTTGGGGTCAGGACGTCAGCCACGGGCTGATGTGGGCTCTGGTCCTCTGAGAAAGGATCTGACTGACCCCCTTTAAGAACCTTCCCTTTAAAGGTAATTGCACCTGAAGTGGGAGGAGACTGTCCCCCAGCCAGGTGAGCATAAAATGGGAGGTTCAGGGGGCAGTAAGCGAGAGAGGCTGGGAGTTGAGGAGTTAGAAGACAGTTTGTGCGATCTTGTGGGGTGTTCTGTGCATTGAAAGGTGTTTAGAACTTGTCCCAGCCCACGCCAAGGTGCTGCAGTCCCCAGCCCAGCCCTCTAGGCCCAGAGTTGCTGGAGGTTGTCCGCCAAGGCCATCTGAAGTGTCCTCAATGGAAGCTCAGCAGCCTTCCACCTCCCAAACTGTAGTGTAAGAATAAGCCATTTGCTGTAAGAATTTGCTATAACTTGACCAAACTTAAAAAGTTGACCAAATTTAATATACCAGCATGCTTTGGTGGGTTGAGAGCTTGGTTCCTGTGGGAACTTTGTACAAAAGCTGTTAATCAGATATGGAAGCGACAGACCCTGAGCAGGAACAAACGGCTGGGCGTTACAAAGACAGGAACATCTTCAGGCAAAAGGTGTGAACGGCTTTGGGGCCCACTGATAAGAAGAGGAAAACAACTGCCGACCATTTGTCACACAGTTTGGGACACATACGCATTGAGGAGCCTGCCCAGGTTTTTAGGGTATAAGAGATGCTGTTTTAAGACACTCGGGGCTGCTGCAGTCGGGGGAGGTGACCTGGTCAGTTGCCAGTTAGAGTCGTGCGTCTAGCCATCGCCGAACACTGGTGTCAGTACGTATGTAGTGTTGGCTTATAATCGTTTGTTCTTAAAGTAAGGGAATGAACCTGTGTCTGCTTAGATATAATCGGGAGTATTATATGCAACAGTTTTGTGTGAGCTTACTTGTAACCTCTTGCTGAATTTAAGTAAAAAGAAAGTTATTCTCGAATCCTTGTGTTTTGTGTTGTCTGTTCCACGGGTCTGAACTTTGGAAACTGTTGGACGGGCTAAAGGTCAAGGGTGAATTTAAACATCTTACAGTAGCCACAGGGGAAACACGTTGTAGGAGCACTAGGATAGGCAATGGGGCACGCAAGGCAGGCATTAAGGGCTTGCACAAGGGCAATTCATAATTATCTCTATTAATTGTTAGGTAGAGATGGAATTGAGCTGTTTGATGAATTTGTTTTTTGTTCTGGATTTGGTGTTGGTGTTTATATTTATGGTGAAATCAGGGAAAGGTCTATTAAGCTGAACTGAAGCAAGGCAATTGGATGGTGGTGATGATTGTGGGGCTGTTGGTGTACTGGGGATGATTTAGGGGAATTGGTTTTTGATGCACTGCTCTCATAGCTCTGGTGGCTGAAGCCATTGGTGGTTGATGCCTCTCCTGCTCATCATCCTATTCATGCTGCTCCTCCTCCTTCTACATACGAACAATGACGGACAGGTAAAGACCCTCTGGTCCATCCAGCCTGTCCCACACAATTGTGATACCTCGTGTATCACAATATATACACGCTCCACCCCACCCGAAACCATGTGATCTCCAGGGAGAGGCAAAAAAAAAACCCAGGCCAATTTGGGAAAAAAATCTGGGAAATTCCTCTCTGACCCATCCAGGCGATTGAAACGAGTCCAGGAGATCACTCTGGCCCTGAATTCCCTGCAGTACCCACCTTCTGTAAGAGGTGATCTCCGCCCCAGCCAGAAACTGGTCCAGCCCTCGCTCGAAGGAATTCAGCGAATCCGCGTCCACCGCACGAGACGGCAGCCTGTTCCAGAGGTCCACCTCCTGACATCTAACCTCGATCCGGCCTTACACAACTTAAAATTGTGACCCCTGGTCCTCCCTGACCTATTTAATTGGAACAAATGGTCAACTGGAACAAAATCTATTCCTTCATCATCTTATAAACCTCAATCAGATCACCCCCTAAGTCTACGCTTCTCTAAAGTGTAGAGTCCCAACTATTTTAGCCTATCTTGATCACTAAGGTTAGTTAGTCCTGCTCCTCCTCCTCCTCTTTCTGTGCCTCCTCCTGCACTTGTCCTTGCCCAGGTGGTGGTAAAGGCTGGTTCCTTCATGGTGGCAAAATAATAGAGCACGCAGCAGACAACCACAAATCTGGATCCCTGCTCAGGGTAGTAGCAGTTTATTAACAAAATGCTCTGAGGTAATACATTTTCTGCACTGTTGAAAATGTTTAAGAGAAGTTGCATGATGTTAGTCATTTGAGGTATAGGCCAGCAGCTCAGTGTTTATGGTATTACTTTTGTAAGCCAGAACTTGTGGGTTCAAATCCCACCATAGTGTGTTGTGATACTGAACTCAATAAATAGACGAGGCTTGTATTCCCTTGAATACAGTAGATTAGGGTGATCCAATTGAGGAGGTTAAAATGATTAAAAGATTTGATAGGGTAAGTAGAGAGAAACTATTTCCTCTGGCGGGGGAGTCCAGAACAAGGGGTTATAACTTTAAAATTAGAGCTAGGACCGCTCAGGAGTGATGTCAGGGAGCACTTCCTTCACACAAAGGGTACTGGAAATCTGGAACTCTCTCCCCCAAAAAGCTGTTGAGGCTGGGGGGTCAATTGAAAATTTCAAAACTGAGATTGATAGATTTTTGTTAGGCCAGGGTATTAAGGGTTACGGAACCAAGTTTGGTAAAAGGAGTTAAGATGCAGATCAGCCATGATCTAATTGAATGGCAGAATAGGCTTGAGGGGCTGTATGGCCTCTTCCTGTTCCTATGATAATTTATGGGCTGGCAACAGAAAAATTGGCCAAGAAAGCTGTTGGGTTGCAAAAACACATCTGGTTCAATGATGTCCTTCAGGAACAATTCAGCGCAATTCACACTTCATCTAGAGCCATCCTTTGTTCCTCAACCTGTCCCATTTCCACCTCCTCTTGCCTTGAATATCTCTTAATGACGTATGAGGAGAGATTGGGTCGATTGGGCTTATACTCGCTGGAGTTTAGAAGAATGAGAGGGGATCTCATTGAAACTTATAAAATTCTGAAAGGACTGGACAGACTAGATGCAGAAAGGATGTTCCTGATGGTCGGGGAGTCCAGAACCAGGGGTCACAGTCTAAGGATAAGGGGTAAGCCATTTAGGACAGAAATGAGGAGGAATTTCTTCACCCAGAGAGTGGTGAACCTGTGGAATTCTCTACCACAGAAGGCAGTAGAGGCCAATTCATTAAATATATTCAAGAAGGAGTTGGATATATTTCTTAAGGCTAAAGGGATCAAGGGATATGGGGAGAAAGCAGGGACAGGGTACTGAATTTGGATGATCAGCCATGATCGCATTGAATGGCGAAGCAGGCTAGAGGGGCCGAACGGCCTACTCCTGCTCCTATCTTCTATGTTTCTATGTTAATGTCTCTCAATGTCTCTTAATCTCTCCTGCTTTCTATTCTATCACTGACCTTCCCTTTTGTTCTTTCATCCCCTCCCCCTTTTCCCAGCCCCTAAACTTGCTTTAAAATCTATTTCATTTCCTGCTTTTTTCCAGTTCTGACGAAGGGTCTTCGACCGGAAACGTTAACTCTGTTTCTCGCTCCACGGATGCTGCCTGACCTGCTGAGTTTTTCCAGCGTTTTATTTTGTTCCTTTAGGAACATGTAGTCTAGTTCATGCTATGTGGGGGGCTCTTAATGCCCCCTGAAGTAACCTAACAAGCCACTCCGTTGTAAAAGCAGTCACTTGTGGTTCAGGAAAAAGGCTGCCTGATGATGGACAGCAATTGCAGCCTTACCAGTGTTGCCCACATCCCAAGCATGGACAGAAAATATACTTGAATGAACCAGTGCATTATTGTGTTGTGAAGTGCTGATTATGTCCCAAAAATTCTTTGTTTGATTGAAGCATTTCTCTAAATATATTAACAAATAAAGTGACCCCAAATTTAGTTGAACAAAAAGGAACACAATTGAAAATAGGTGAAGATATATTTTAATGGCTAATATGTATGAACAGAGAAAAGTTTGTATAGAAAGTTAAAAATACAAGTCAGCTTATTACATCTGTAAGTGATACATTTTTCAGGTCATTTTCTTTGGAACCAGTCTTTTGCGGAGTTATAAAATAGATCTTTCCTCCAGTCACACCACGTTCAATAATTTCAGGTTCATTTCCACCCCACCCCATCCAGCCCGGAGACCTCGGGCAGTCCACTTCAGCAGGGAAGCATGAAGAACTAGACTGGGTTGGTCCACGGACTTTTCCATGTTGGTCAGGGGTTACCATTGTGCAATCAGCTGGTGCCCTGTTTGTGATGGCGCAAGATACGCAACGTCACGTAACTTCCCCATTCTCCACCGCCCCCCCCCCACCACCCACCACCCCACCACTCACCACCCCCCACCCCAAAGGTGAATGCTCAGTGTCTAAAAGATGCTCCACCTGGTTGAGAACTGGACAGATTTCATTGCAAGTAAATAGCACTTGGGCTTGAGAGCCTCAAGAAACTCAACCCCAGTACTATATCTGACTGTGAAACCAGTGGTGGTCACATTCTAACGACATTCTTGCAGATTCAAGACTGTGAACTAAACAGAAGACACAACAGATAAATTAAAGACAGCCATAAGCACTGCAACGTAATTAACCATGCTTTATTTCCTGTATGATAAACCAAAGTTGCATACAAGTTGTTAAAGGAAGATGCATATATGTCATGCATGATTTATAACATATGATGCTAAAATATTTAACTGTACCTATGGAAAATTAATCGAACAGTTTCAGAAACTGCCAACTTTTTAATCTGAAGAAATATAAGCAAGATTACAAATTATTGAAAGAAAGCCACTCAATTGGTTATTAAAATAATATTACTGTTTACCTTTACTCCATTAATACTTCTGTACAAGAATTAAATTGCTAAACCCGGTCAAACTGGTCTTCTCCCAAATCCTACAGATCCTATGGTTTTTTTTCCCAATCCTGTTCCATAAGATCCATAATACAGTAACTATGGATCGAGCAGGTACTATTTGATTCAGTATAAGTTACTTTCGATGTCCCATGACAATCCCATAGGATTTTTGGAAAAAAAATATTTTGCTTAGGGTTTATTAGAAAATCTTCTGAAATCTATAGTTTGAAAGATAGGTTTGCGCACAACAATGCTTGTTATAAAAATGCTAAATCTTTAACAATCAAAGAAGAGTTCCAATTTATCACGTCTAATATATGTATCCCAGTATAATAAACAGAGCAGAAGAGAACTCTACGTGAGAGAGATAATCGATATGCACACAGGACGGTAAAGTGATTTGGTTTAATTTAGCGTTCCGCTCGTGTGCACTGGTTGAATTTTCCTCTTTCAAAAGTTCAAACCACAATCTTTATTCAACTGTTACTCAATATGTGTGCAAAAATGAGAAGTCGCACAACACCAGGTTATAGTCCAACAGTTTTATTTGAAATCACGAGCTTTCGGAGCGGCTGCTCCTTCGTCAGGTAACCTGACGAAGGAGCAGCAGCTCTGAAAGCTCGTGATTTCAAATAAAACTGTTGGACTATAACCTGGTGTTGTGCGACTTCTCATTTTTGTCCACCCCAGTCCAACACCGGCATCTCCGCATCATGGTCAATATGTGTGCAGCAGGTAGTCGATTCGAATGTATTACTAAAAAAAAAATGCTGAAATGTTTTCCACTTTGAAAGGATAATACCTTCTTGCCTCATTGCACACAGCTTTAGTCTTTACTTAACCTACACTTACTGTAACGTTACTTTGTTTTCAGTCACTCTGTCGGTTTTATTTAACTGGTTGAACATTTAGTAGAAAAGTTATGATTATGCGAAGTTATAAGACTTAAAGGCGTTAGGTTGCACTATATGATGTGTTAGTAAGTGAACAAATCTAACTTGGAAACCTAGAGTCTTCCCAATCAGGTGGGTGTAATTCAAAAATCCAGTGCCACTTCCCCAGCCATGCGAAGGCATTGTATCATGTCGTAGGGCATGTCAGCTCGAGTGATCCTATTAGCATCCAGACGGAGGTGTCTGATCCTGGAGAAATCCACAGGGCCGGTAACACGGCAGAAGCTACTCAGGGTGAACTCTGCAAAACGAAGGTTCAGAGGATGAGTGACACTCAAGTGTGTTGTAATGGCCCGAGAAATACAGATTCCGCCAGTAATCAAAATCTACATCGCAGCGTTTGAAAGGTACACAGGACATCGCAGATTTAGAATTTTACACCTTTGGGAAATAACACAAATTTGGGAAATAACGCCTGCTGCTTGGCCTTAAATAGGCCTCCACTTCCTACGATACTGGAGATTAGTTTTAAACACAGAATTTATCAGCTTAAGATGAATAATCCGCAAAGGTAGACATTTAAGAATATCATGCGATTCAGATGGCAGTAATACTAAATCTTGAGAATTTGAGTCCAAATAACTTTCTACAACAACAACAACTTGCATTTATATAGTGCCTTTAACATAGCAAAACATCCCACGGGAGCATTATCACTGAGCCACATAAGGAGATATTGGGACAGATGACCAAAAGCTTGGTCAAAGCTTTTTGTAGTTTTTTTTTCGGAGCGTCTTAAAGGAGGAGAGAGAGGCGGAGAGGTTTAGGGAGGGAATTCCAGAGCTTGGGGCCCAGGCAGCGGAAAGCACAGCCACCAATGGTGGAGCGATTCAAATCAGGGATGCTCAAGAAGCCAGAATTGGAGGGGCGCAGAGATCATGGAGGGTGAGGAGGTTACAGAGATAGTGGTATCACTAGAGCACTTCTTCCAGATCCTGTCAAGATCTTATTGCTTGTAGTAGCAGGGCCTTAAACTAGAACAATTGTTATGTTGCCCAATGTACTACATATTAATCATAAGCAGTTACCATTAACTAAGGAGACTAATTATGGGGCTACTTTTTCCTGGTTATCTGTCAACTGCAAGCAGCCACATCAGCTAACAACCAAGGCAAAACAATTCAACCAATTGGTCTTGATGTGCTCATGGGTTTAGTCAGCAGACTGAGGTATGCGTTCACTCTGGGACAATGCAGGAGTGGCCTCCCTGCTACTCTTCAATCAATCCACGTGAAAGTATTGGTTATGTCTAGTTATTTGAGTTGAATAGTGACCGGAGAGGAATTAGCAAAATAATAATTGGTTTGGAGTAAACGTCTCAGGTTAATCTTGTGCTTCTCCATTCAGTGACTTGTCTAATTGAACATGTTTTGGTTCATTGTTTTGTATGACATTACTTGTTTCCACTGGACAACCTGTAAGTCTAGAAAAGTTGCCTTGCGCTATTTTAACATGATTATTGTAACCGAACACAGATGGTAGAGATGACCAGTTTTGCTAATGAGCCATTCATCTACCATGAAGCCACCAATCACATTATCATAGAAAATGAAAATTATCTTCACCTATTTAGAAATAAAACCTTTTTCATAAGTAGCCACATGATTGAATCAAATTTGGCCAGAATTCAGGAGACATTTTGATTACAACAACAACAACTTGTATTTATATAGCTCCTTTAATGTAGTGAAACATACCAAGGCGCTTCACAGGAGTATGTTAAGACAAACAATTTGACACTGATCCACATAAGGAGAAATTAGGGGAGATGACCAAAAGCTTGGTCAAAGAGGTAGGTTTTAAGGAGCGTCTTAAAGGAGGAAAGAGAGGTGGCGAGGCGGAGAGGTTTAGGCAGGGAATTCCAGAGTTTAGGGCCCAGGCAACAGTGATAGCATGGTAAATATTAGCAAATCGATCTGTATTTTAAGAATATAAGAATTTTTGGGAAGAGAAGAAAGCATCTGTCGTTTTCATAGATTAATCGCTCCTACCCACCTCCTCGCCATATCTCTCAATCTGTTCTCCCTCCACAAATGCACCCAATTGCCTTTGAACTCACTTCTACTCTCCGTACCAGTTGCATTCTGCTGTAACACATTTTTCAAGTCTTATTTCTATGTGGGGTGAATACGTTTCCCCCCTGACTTCCCAGCTTACTCCTAAATTCCTCATTTTTAACTTGTGACTTCTGCTTTCTGAACTCCTTAACATAGTCAGCACTTTACCTGGAACAACTTCAGTTAGGGCCACCTTGAAGTCTTCCAAAGAAGAGGTTGCAAAATCCAATAATCTAATGCTCTGTTTTCCTATTAGGGGCAATCCTGCCATTGGCACTTCCATTGGGGAATGGCGCTCACAGGGAATGCAATTTGGAAAACCGCACCATTCGCTCTGCTGGAAGCTTCCAATTGCAGATTTATCCCTAATACTTATTCATTTTTATTTAAGAAGCTTTGGAGTTGTGATGTCCGACTTACTTTCGATTTGATTCGCCTGAAGGTACAGATTTTCTAGGTTTTCGTTAACAAGTGGGATGCTCTTCAATTCGTTGAACGCAAGATCCAACTCAAGAAGCGAGGTGATGTTGAAGGCTTTATCAGAGACACCTTCATCTGTTAGTTTATTGTTTGACATGCGTAGGTACTGCAGAATGCTACTTTTGCTAAAGTAGTCCTTGGGAATGCTGCTGATGCTATTGTGATCAATGTAGAACATCACGAGGGCAGACGGAAGATCATCAGGAAGTTTTGTTAATTTATTGTTACTCAAGTCAAGGTATGAGAGAGACTTCAAAGCACTCAAAGCCCCAGCAACGTCATTCAAGTTGTTGTCATGGAGTAGAAGTGTCGTCAAGTTTTCAAGTCCTTTTAAGCTGTTCCCAATCTTTGAGATCTTGTTTGCCGAAAGTTTCAGTTCCACCAGTGACTTTGGAAGGGAACGAACAACATCCGTCAGATTGTTGGCGTTTATATACAACCTCTGCAAGGTTTTTAGCTTTGAGAATGCATTCTTGCCTACATTGTCGTTAGTAATTTGATTGTTATCAAGGACTATCCATTGGAGACCAGTGGCATTGTCAAATACACCATTTGGAACGCTGGTGAGCTGGTTGTTCTGGAGGTAAAGGTACTTGATCTGTGTTGGCACCAGTGGGATTGTTTTCAGTTTGCGGTTGTTGCAATACATGGCACTGGGGATGTGCAAGGGACATTCACATTCCACAGAACAAACTGGATACGTTGAGGTCAAACTTACTGGATCATAATAACCAAAGTATCGATCGTAGTCATATTGACAGAGTATGCTGCTGACTAGCAAAGCAAATACAGGAAGGTGAATGAGCTTCATCTCAGGAATGGATGGTAGCGCTGTGTGTAGAGAACATAGAATAAAGCAGGCATGGAATTATTACTCAAAGTGACAGTAATATCTTTTATTGGTGAAACGTGCATTCTCAGTATTTCAGATTTTAAATGCAATACCACAACTAGGATCAAGACAAGCTCGAGGAACAGCACCTCATCTTTCGATTAGACACTTTACAGCCTTCTGGACTCAACATCGAGTTCAACAATTTCAAACCATAACCTCTGCCCCTATCTTTTTTTCCATATTTTTTTTCTCTCTCTCACATGGCAGCTGTCTTTCATCTGCCAGTGCCATTTACACTTCATCTAGAGCCATCTTTTGTTTCTTAACTTGTCCCATTACCATCTCCTTTTGCCTTGCACCATCTCTTAATGTCTCTCTAATCTCTCCTGCCTTCCAGCCTATCACAGACCTTCCCTTTTGTTCTTTCCTCCCCTCCCCCTCTCCCTGTCCCTACACTTGCTTAAAAACCTGTTCCATCTCCTGCTTTTTCCAGTTCTGACGAAGGGTCACCGACCTGAAACATTAACTCTGTTTCTCTCTCCGCAGATGTTGCCTGGCCTGCTGAGTATTTCCAGCATTTTCTGTTTTTATTTCAGCATCAAGACTAACCTGCTTGGTTACAAGGCGACGGGTTTTCTGAACCAATAGTCAAGTGCTATCCCCGGATGCCCAGATCCGGAAAGTATTGAGTGATTGAATCAATGATACTGATTACAAAACTCGTGTGGTAACTGGGAATATAGGACAGGATTCCGTAGTTTATTGACTGTCAAGTAGCCACAGAACTAATGAAAGGGAAGCCAACTGTGCTGAGATGGTTACTATTCTGTTACTGACAAAGCCCCAATAAAATAGAAAGAACGAACTTGCATTTATACAGTGCCTTTCACAACTACAGGACGTCGCAAAGCGCTTCACGTTCCTGAAAAACATCAGATTTGTTCCACACTGTTATGCATTTATTACATGGTGGGTTGTCTTTAGCACCATTGGCACGGAACCTGGTGAACCAGGAATGGATATGAGGTATTTGGCTGTGGAAAGGAAACTGGTTTATGGAAACACCGAGATTATAAATCATTAGTGGGGAATTAACTGATTCATATCAGTAAGAGCTGGTTGCGAGGCACCAGGTATTTTTTTTTAGCTTAAAAAGGCTGATACTCGGCCCAGTCCAGCTTCTTAACATTGATGAGATCAATTCTCAATGTGCTCGAGCAGGACCACTTCAACTAGAATCGGCATGAAGCTAGGATTTGCACTGCCATATTAATAATGGACGGAAAGGCATGAGCGACAGGCACCTGAATTTCCAATCTGCACTCCTGCCGTGCAAAGCTCTGAGCCAGGAGTGCAGAAGATGGAAAGTTAGCAATTTTGATATTTTGCAAATGAATGTTTGGATTTCTTTTTGTTCTGTACTGGTTGGGTTATTTTTGTGTACTTCGGCAGAATGCTGGCTTGATTAAAAAGAAAGACACTTACATTTCTACAGCACCTTTCACGACTACCAGACGTCCCAAAGCACTTTGCAGTCAATGATGCACTTTTGGAGTGTAGTCACTGTTGTAATGTGGGAAATGCAGCAAGCTAATTTGCACACAGCAAGCTCCCACAAATAGCAATGTGATAATGACCAGATAATCTGTTTTTGTTATGTTGGTTGAGGGATAAATATTGGCCAGGACACCGGGGAGAACGCCCCTGCTCTTCTTCGAATAATGGCATGGGATCTTTTACATCCACCTGAGAGAGCAGACGGGGCCTCAGGTTTAACATCTCATCTGAAGGACGGCACCTCCGACAGTGCAGCACTCCCTCAGCACTGCACTGGGAGTGTCAGCCTGGATTTTGTGCTCAAGTCTCTGGAGTGGGACTTGAACCCACAACCTTTGGATTTTGAAGAGAGTGTGCTACCAACTGAGCCACAGCTGACACTAATAACAACAAAACATAAGAATTAGGAGCAGGAGTCGGCCATACGGCCCCTCGAGCCTGCTCTGCCATTCAATAAGATCATGGCTGATCTTCGACCTCAACTCCATTTTCTCGCCTGATCCCCATGTCCTTTGGTTGCCCTAGAGTCCAAAAATCTATCGATCTCAGCCTTGAATATACTCAACAACTGAGCATCCACAGCCCTCTGGGGTAGAGAATTCCAAAGATTCACCAGCCCTCTGAGTGAAGAAATTCCTCCTCATCTCAGTCCTAAATGGCCGACCCCTTATCCTGAGACTATGCCCCCTAGTTCTAGACTCTCCAGCCAGGGGAAACAACCTCTCAGCATCTACCCTATCAATCCCCCTCAGAATCTTACATGTTTCAATGAGATTGCCTCTCATTCTTCTAAACTCCAGAGAGTATAGGCCCAATCGACTCAGCAAAGCAGGCCATGAAGGTCCCAGGTTACATACAGGTCCGTTCTCCAATGTCAAGAGGACATTGGGGATACTGCAGCTGACCTCAGTCAGCCAAAGGTCAGGCCCTGGAAGTGTGTGTGCATGCAATGACGTGCATGACTGCTGGATAGGCCTAGGGTTGGGCTGGACTGCAAAAGGCTCGTGTGAATCATCATCTAAACATGGTTACCTGTACAGTGAGTAACATGAACATGTATATGCTGAAATGATGCTTTTTCTGAAGGGCAATATTCTGCACGGTTTTATACAACAAGTAGCAAATTCATTTCATGTTTAGTCACGATGAAATATTTCTGTCAGTTAGTGTCAGCTGTGGCTCAGTGGGTAGCACTCTCACCTCTGAGTCAGATAGGTTGTGGGTTCATAGTCCCACTCCAAGAGACTTGAAGCACAAAAAAGCTAGGCTGACAGTCTAGTCCAGTGCAGTACTGAGGGAGTGCTGCACTGTCGGAGGTGCCGTCTTTCAGATGAGATGTTAAACCGAGGCCCCATCTGCCCTCTCAGGTGGACGTAAATGATCCCATGGCACTATTTCGAAGAAGAGCAGGGGAGTTATCCCCGGTGTCCTGGCCAATATTTATCCCTCAACCAACATCACTAAAAAACAGATGATCTGGTCATTATCCCATTACTGTTTGTGGGAGCTTGCTGTGCGCAAATTGACTGTCACATTTCCTACATTATAACAATGATTACTCTCCAAAAGCTCTTCATTGGCTGTAAAGCGCTTTGAGATGTCCAGTGGTCGTGAAAGGCGCTATAGAAATGCAAATCTTTCTTTATTCTTTTGTGTGTGTGGCTCATAACTATACTGGGTCACCCAGAATTTTTGCCCATCATCCCTCTCCAACTTATGCTGGATAGAAGTGCTGTTGGGATGTTGTTAGTCCCTGCTTGTATTGCTTTCTCCCGATATCTCCCGTGCCAAACTGAACGTAGCAAGTCTGGTTCCTAGCAACCTGTGGTACATCACATTGGATTACAATGACAGTTAATGTATGTCGGATCACAACAATCATGTTTATGAAATTCCCTGAGAGGGGCAAAAAGGAGAACTTGTCATTCCAACCGGGGCTACAATAGTTGGCCACACAAATTTTATAATAAATAAAACTGATGAGCGTCTTCATTTGACAAGGCGGACATTTTTGATGAGTGCCACTGCTCCTTTAGTTCTGCCAGAAGAGCATTATTTATCTGTGCTGCGCACACAAAGCGTTCTTTGAACACCACAGTGTGCCAACAGTTCTGGAGACCTTCCACTACAAAACATGAACATTGCATAACTCATCAGTTTTTATTTTTTAACTTGCCAGAAAGCCAGCTGGGGGGGCGGGGGGGGGGGGGGGTGAAAGTAACATTTTAGACTTTATCAACGACGTACGTACATTATTTCAGCAAACCAACACAAAATGAACGTTTCGTTCAGAAGGGGAATGATCTACTTGTTGGTTTGGTGCCTTCCATTTTCTTTTCTTTTTCCCCACAACACACAATTGGCCCGGCTGTTTTGTGTTTCCCAGCATGCGCTCCTGCCTCTGGCCTGCCCCTGTGATGAAAACATTTCCTTACGGTCAATGACAGTCTTAGAAAAGAGAAAGACAAGGTGAGAAGAAATGTTCCACCCCGCCCCCCCGCCTCCCACCGCTGGGGGATTGGGCAGACTGTTGGCGTGATGGGGGTAGGTGGGGGACTAGGAGAGGGCGAATAATGAGGCTGGACCCAATAACGGCAGGTCTCTGCCCAGAAGTAAGGGACGCCTTAATTTCCTACTGGGGGCGGGCGCGCAGTGGTTGCACCTGCCTCCTTGCGGCCTGGTTTAGTAAAAAGGAGGGAACCAGTCTCCGCTGGATTGGCAGGGGTGGGGGGGGGGAGAGCAGAAAAATGTGGCGCTTGTGGCATCACCCGCCAGAATTGCTACTAGTGCCCCCAGAGCACTGCATGCCTATGAGACTCAGGCATACTGTACCTTCCTTTGGACGGACCTTGGACCCAAAAAGGCCAATCCTAGGCCTGGAATGTGCAGAAGACATTTAATCTCTGGCCTTCCTGAAGATAGATCGATACGTCATTTTATTTGATTCTTCTACCAGACCTCCCCCTTTCCCCCATCTAGGGGTATGTGGAGACTGGGAGAGGCGGAAAATGGGGCGGGCACTCATTAGATCGATTTTTGTTCGGCAAGGGTATGGAGGGATGCGGATCAAAGGCGGGCAAATGGAGTTGAGGTACAGATCAGCCAAGATCTAATTGAATGGCGGAGCTGGGAGGGGCTGAATTGCCTCCTTCTGTTCCTATGTGCCCAAGATGCACCGTTATGCAAATTCCCTGACCCTGGGAGCTCCGACGGGTCAAGGACAGGGAGCAAGTCCCACTCCGCCATGGTTACGGTGGCAAAGTGGGATGGCGACGTCTTTGCACAGAGGATGTGAAACTCTCTCTCACAAATGGTTGTTGAAGCAAATTCCACCAATTATTTTTGAACTTCTTAAAAAAAAGGGGGGGGGAGTATTAAAAGGGTGTGGGGAGTGAACAGGAGAGTGGGATCAGACTAGGAGGCCCATGAGCAGCACAACACAGGTACTGATATAAGAACATAAGAATTAGGAGCAGGAGTGGGCCATTCGGCCCCTCAAGCCTGCTCCGCCATTCAATGAGATCATGGCTGATCTGATCTTGGCCCCAACTTCACTTTCCTGCTCGCTCCCCATAACCCTTGACTCCCCTGTAGCTCAAATATCTGTCCATCTCCGCCTTGAATATATTCACTGACTCAGCCTCCACAGCTCTCTGGGGTAGAGAATTCCAAAGATTCATGACCCTCTGAAAGAAGAAATTCCTCCTTGTCTCCATCTTAAATGGGCGACCCCTTATCCTGAAACTATGCCCCCTAGTTCTAGATTCCCCCACGTGGGGAAACATCCTCCTGCATCTACCCTGTCGAGCCCCACGATGAGCGGAATGGTCTGTTTATGTGCAGAACACTGGTACTGACCTAAGAACATAAGAAATAGGAGCAGGAGTCGGCCACTCGGCCCTTCGAGCCTGCTCCGCCATTCAGTAAGATCATGGCTGATCTTCCACCTCAACTCCACCTTCCCGCACTATCCCCATATCCCTTAATTCCCTGAGTTCCCAAAAATTTGATGGCACGATGGAGCGGAACGGCCTGTTTATGTGCGGTCACGTTCTGTTATCCTGTTTCCACGGTGGACAAATCTGGATCCTGCCATGAACCAACTGGTGGCAACACGGTTACAGAAGGCGACAAAAATATCACGCACACCTGCTCGGCATTTGCAAACAGCTCTGATACAATCTGGCGTAAAGAAAAGAAAAAGGAGCATAAACGTTTAGCATTCCAGCCTCGGCTTCAGTACCCCTCCCCACACATACCAGAGTGAAGACTTAAAAAAAAAACCATGTCTTTGAAAAAAGATTCACCGTCTCAGTAAGTAGTGCCTTATTTACTTGGTGTGGGGTCATTCTCTCTAAGTCAATGATGATAAATTCAGCATGAGAACATCAACTTACAGCAACTTAAAAGCGCAACAAGATAATTAGTGGTGTTGTAAGCACTCTTCAGTTTTACTCATTGGGAGCGGACAGCGGTTGTAGTTATTGGAAACATGCTTTGGAAGACGAAAGTGCAAACAGACTGGTCCACAGCAGCAGTGTTCCAGGACAGGTCACAGTGAGAAGCTTCATTTTAAGCCCTCTGTGTCCTTCTGCTTTATTTCCGTTCAGTAATCCTGAAGTAAAATTCTTGACGTATATACTTCTGTTCGACCATTTATATTGCAAACTGGTGTCTGGATAGTGAATGAAACCCCGCTCACTCCCACAGACCACACACAGTTGCAAAAAAAATAAAAGTAACATTAAATCGCTGCTGCACTTTCTAAGGTCGGAGCTCTTAAAATTCAGTGCTATTAATTTGACCGGAACGCAATGGTCAGAGATTGAAATCCTCAGAAGGGCAATTCTGATAAAGCGTAACTGGAGTTCTGCGCCTCAACCTTTATCATAATTAGCAACAGAGGACTTCAGTTTTAGTCTCCAACCAAGTAACATTGTGCACCGGGGGTGACTTGTATTCAATGAATAGAGATCCCAATAAACCCAAACCGTGAGCTAGTTAGACAACTAACATTCCACATAACACTGCCACCTGCATCATTATCTCTTCTGTTTCCTATCAGACGCAGAACGTTAAACAGAATCTTTGACTGGTTTTCGTCTTTGAACATGAATCTGGCTTACTTTGAATGAATAGAGCAAATTATCTAAGACAGATATCTCCTGGAATGTACAGACGAGGGCTCTGTTTTATATATTTTTTCCATTAGTTTGGCTACTAAAATTATACTGTTATTTTATGCTGTCGGGAGATTATTTCTGCATTAAACCTAATGCATCTTCTGACAATGACAGTTACTTCTCCAGCCGTACAATTTACTTGCCCAGTTCATTGTAGTCAGCGCGGAGCGGTAACCAGTTAAAGGAATACTTGCTATACGAGTTGATGGGCTTTGGTCTGGTGATAGCCGAATCTCTGTGTATGTTGATGATAAAAACACACAAAGGGTCTTTACGCATTTTGTTAACTGCGTTTTCCATCCTACAATATCAGAACCAGCCCCCCCGACTGTAGATTTACCATGTTCAACATTGTCCACCAGACTGCAAAACTGGACAGAAGCACACAGTATAGGCTCAAACTTGTGAATACACTTAACGATTGTGATCCTACACAGATTAGCTGCAATGTATATATTACTATCTTGTCTTTCCAAGGGTTAAAAAGCAATGCTCCAAGCTA
The DNA here is from genome assembly GCA_030390025.1 of Squalus acanthias. Taxonomy (NCBI): domain Eukaryota; kingdom Metazoa; phylum Chordata; class Chondrichthyes; order Squaliformes; family Squalidae; genus Squalus; species Squalus acanthias. The sequence goes on from CM059435.1 coordinate 115,202,216, forward strand.
TTTTCCACACAAGAACATTTTCTAACCATAGCTTTTGGGAAAAAAAACCCCCAACAAATATATTATCTACTCATACTTTCACAAGTCACTGAAGCCGCATACGTTAGTTAAGCTAAAAGCTGAAACCCACTCGCCTACCTTTGCTTGACGCCTTTTGTTTCTTAATTCCAAAGAATGAGTAACAGAAGAAAAAGAGGGCAAGAATCAAATATTAAGTGCTGTGTGCTAGTCTCTGGAGAAAGAGGAGGCTGCCAGACTTCTGTGGCACAGCGCTGACAACAACAGTGGGAGAGGTAGACACCCCTCAACTATAAAGCTATTATGTCATCACTCTGGGTTTGTGCTGTGGTATGCTGAATAATACCGAATATAGAGCTCACTAACTAAATGCAGGTGGATGTCTGCAGCTATGATGCAGATAAGCCACTGGGATAAGAAGTTTCTTTACTATAATTTGCATATTGTCATATCAATCTCTGCAAGCTCCCCATTTTGATTCAATTAACTTTTTGGTAACAGTACAACTGAAATGAGCGGTGTATGCCAATAGCTTCAGAATGATTTCAAAGTACCTCAGGGTCTTTGGAGAACATTGCTTAACACTCGACTAACGAAGCAATACTTTCCATCTGTTCTTATTTCCCCCGGAGAAAACTGTTGGAAAAGAGCAGCATTGTAAATAGCATTAACCGTAGCAGAGCCCCGAGTTAAAATGTTGTACAAGGGTTTGTGTTTAAGTTACACTGCCCCTGAACTCAGAACAAAACGTGGCCCAGAGCCAAATCCCGCACGGCTGCCGAGAAAGCAGCAGAAGGATTCTGTTCAAAACTCAAAGCTTGAAGAAAGGAGAGGAGAGGTCGAAGTATTTGCAACAGAAATAGATATTGATCAATGATAGTTTACGTTACAGTTTCTGCGGGGGCATTAAAAGAACAAAATGAGTCCTCTCTTATAAAATCCATAGGTTCTGTTTCAGATTATTTTGATTACACGTCAGCTGTTAAGTAGTCTGGAATAAATCAAGCCTTGGGTGAGGTCTGTTTCTTATTTTGTGGATAGAACTAAAGTATGCATACTCATCCTGCAGCAACAGACCTCACAAGGCTTAAGTGAGCAAGGACAGAACACACTTGTAATCAATGCTAATTACAGAATGAAGCTTGGCGGTGACGTTATCATTCACGCAAACCAGGTCTGTTCGCAGCCCCACAGTGGTTGTGTGGACCCTAAAGCCTGGGTCAAGCAGAAGGGAATGGTGCGACAAAAGAAGTCACGCAAAGTCCCTTTCAGCTTAGAGGGGAAGCATGTTGAGGCCAAAGGAGAGTAGGGTTAATGTTTCAGGTCGACGACCACAATCTCCCGAGGAAGGGTTGTAATGAGAGCAGCTGGGAAGTCGCTTCCTGGCCTTTGACAGTTCAGAACGGATTTTCCTGTCACTCCCTCTACCCAAGTGCTGGACACAGTGGGGCGCGATCTTGCCAGCCCTGGGGAGGCGGGTTTGGAGGTGGGACTGCCGGGAAAATGGCAGAATCTGGGGGCGGGGGCCCATCCCACCCCCAACCCGCCTCCGTGCCATCTTCCCAGGAGGCGGGTACCCGACCCGCGCCGGGTCCCGTCTCCTGGAGGGGGGAAGGGGATCACAGCCAGGTAGTTAACAGGCAGTTAAGAGGATTATCCCCATTTTTCCGGCAGAGACACGGGCTTCCCGACGTCGGGAAACCCCGCCAGGGTCACCGAGGCGAGCAGTGGGGCTGCGGGGGTCGGAGGGGTCCAAAAGTGCGCTGGGGAGGTGAGTGATGGGTGCAAGTGTGGAGAGGTAAGTATGTGAGGTGAGTGAAAAGTGATAGAAAAAGTTTCCTTACCTTTGTTTCTTCCTGCAGGCTTCAATCGTTGGGGATCCGGAGGCTCTGGCATCTCAATGGCAGAGATGACAGAATGGCTGCTGCATTCTCCGATGCAACATACGCTGACGGGCTTAACGAGGTCAATCAAGGGAAAATAGCACGGGTTGGCCACAAGTCGATGGAGGCGGGACTAAAACCCGACAAGCAGCAGTCCCGTCTCCAACGCGCCCCCATTGGCAAAATCACCCCCACAGTGCGCCCAAGCCCAAGAGTGCAGGGGCCTCCTGTCCTGGTGCAGTCCTGCAAGGGCCGGAAATGTATGGCAGAAGAAGCACTCGATGATCCCAATTACTTGTGAACACCCGGAAGGTTGGAAGGGTGGTGTGGGGGGAGGGGAGGGGAGGGGTGTTTAACAACAACAACAACTTGTATTTATACAGCGCCTTTAATGTAATAAAACGTCCCAAGGCGCTTCACAGGAGCGTTATCAAACTAAATTTGACACCGATCCACATACGGAGATATTAGGACAGGTGACCAAAAGCTTGGTCATAGATGTAGGTTTTAAGGAGCGTCTTAAACGAGGAGAGAGAGGTAGCGAGGCAGAGAGGTTTAGGGAGGGAATTCCAGAGCTTCGGACCCAGGCAGCTGAAGACACGGCCGCCAATGGTGCAGCGGTTAAAATCAGGGATGCGCAAGAGGCCAGAATTGGAGGAGCGCAGAGATCACGGAGGATTGTCAGGCTGGAGGAGGTTAGAAATAGGGAAGGGAGAGGCCATGGAGGGATTTCAAAACAAGGATTTTAAAATTGAGGCGTTACCGGACCAGGAGCCAATGTAGGTTAGCTGAAGACTTGTGTTCCAGAACTAGCCGCACCTCTAGCCAAGCTGTTCCAGTACAGCTACAACACTGGCATCTATCTGACAATGTGGAAAACTGCTCAGGTATGTCCTGTCCACAAAAAGCAGGACAAATCCAATCCGGCCAATTACCGCCCCATCAGTCTACTCTCAATCATCAGCAAAGTGATGGGAGGTGTCATCGACAGTGTTATTAAGTGGCACTTACTCACCAATAACTTGCTCACTGATGTCCAGTTTGGGTTCCGCCAAGACCACTCGGCTCCTGACCTCATTACAGCCTTGGTTCAAACATGGACAAAGGAGCTGAATTCCAGAGGTGAGGTGAGAGTGACTGCCCTTGACATCAAGGCAACATTTGACCGAGTGCGGCATCAAGGAGCCCTAGCAAAATTGAAGTCAATGGGAATCAGGGGAAAACTCTCCACTGCCTGGAGTCATACCTAGCACAAAGGAAGATGGTTGTGATGGTTGAAGGTCAATCATCACAGCCACAGGACATCGCTGCAGGAGTTCCTCAGGGCAGAGTCCTAGGCCCAACCATCTTCAGCTGCTTCATCAATGCCCTGCCCTCCAACATAAGGTCAGAAATGGGGATGTTCCCTGATGACTGCACAGTGTTCAGTGCCATTCACAACTCCTCAGATAATGAAACAGTCCATGCCCGCATGCAACAAGACCTGGACAACGTTCAGGCTTGGGCTGATAGGTGGCAGGTAACATTCGCGCCACACAAGTGCCAGGCAATGACTATCACCAACAAGCGAGAGTCTAATCACCGCCTCTTGACATTCAACAGCATTACTATCGCCGAATCCCCCACCATCAACATCCTAGGGGTCACCATTGACCAGAATCTTAACTGGACCAGCCACATAAATACTGTGGCAACAGAAGTCCATGGCAATGTAAAAGGAGCAGGGGCCCAATGAAACAGCTCTCTGCCCCTTTTTCCTAATCTTTCCACCTGGGGAAATGAGAATTTTCTGAGGGCCAGGATCAGGGAAATCAGCCCTTCGTAGAGGTACAGTACTAGTTTGGAACAGGAAAAAATGTACTCTTTTTGACTTATCGAAGAATAATCAGCAATGATGGTTCTAGCCTGGAGATTGGTGAAACCATCCTGGTTCTTCCAACCCAAACTCCTCTAGGGATTCAGAGACGATTCCTCAATATGGCTTAAGGTTTTAATAGTTGATGGTCCTCAACCAGTTCTGTGCCGTTCCTTTCTCTGGTGGACTGCCGTTTCCTGCAAGCAGATAGAAAATGATGAGCTGTTGGTAGTCTGAAGTTGGTCGACTTAGAGATGACCTGATAGAGGTCTATAAAATAATGAAAGGGCTGGATAGGGTGCCTATTGGTAAATTATTCCAGTTTAACAGAGTGGGGAGGATCAGGGGACAGGAGTTTAAACTGTGTAAGAGTCGGGATAGACCGGATGTTGGGCGGTTCGTCGTTCCCCAGAGAGCACTGAGCCTCTGGAATGTATTGTGGGCTGATGTGGTGGGTGCTGACTCTCCCATAAAAAGGCAGCTGGACTGGTTCCTGACTGGGAGGTCAGTGCCTTTATAGATAACATTTGGTCCATGTGATCTCCTGGACCGAGGGGATGGTCAGAGAGGAGCTTTCCAGAGTGTTTTTTTCCCTTATTGGCACTGATTTTTCCCCTGTTTTTTCCCTCTCCCAGGGGATCACATGGCTGTGGTGGTGGTTGGGGGGTGGGGCGCAGAGAAAGTGTGAGGGAGGCTTGATGGACCAGCTGGTCTTTTCCTGCCCATCAATGGTGTATGTTCGTATGAAGAGCACACACATTGCTATCTAACTGACCATCTACAAGGCACAAGTCAGGAGTGTGATGGAATACTCACCACTTGCCTGGATGAGTGCAGCTCCAACAACACTCAAGAAGCTCGACACCATCCAGGACAAAGCAACCCGCTTGATTGGCACCCCATCCACCACCTTAAACATCCACTCCCTCCACCACCGGCGTACCGTGGCTGCAGTGTGTACCAGCTACAAGATGCACTGCAGCATCTCGCCAAGGCTTCTTCAGCAGCACCTCCCAAACCCGCGACCTCTACCACCTAGAAGGACAAGGGCAGCAGGCGCATGAGAACACCACCACCTCCAAGTTCCTCTCCAAGTCCTGCACCATCCTGACCTTGTACATCCTCAAGACATCCCAACGTTCTTCGCAGCCAATGAACTCTTTCTGAAGTGCAATCATTTGCTTTGTAGACAATCCTGGCAGCCGATTTGCTCACAGCAAGGTCCCACAAACAGCAATGAGATGAATGATGAGTTACTGGGGGTGAAATTGGTCTTTGGCGATGGTGCAAAATAGGCGATAGCGAATCGGCAGCCAGTTTTACACCCCGCCCCATTTTTTTCTATTGACTTCAATGGAATAGCCCACTTTGTGCTACCACTGAAGATCAATTTCATCCCAGTCTCTTTTGGTGATGTTGGTGGTGAGATGAATGCTGGCTCAGGTACCAGGAGAACTCCCTGCTCTTCTTTTTAAAAAAGTGCCATTGGATATTTTACGTCCACCTGACCAGGCGCCAGCACTTTGATTCAACGTCTCAACCAAAAGACGGTGAAAGTGGACTATTCTCAGTACTCAGTGTCAAGCCAGCTCAAGTCCTGGAGTAGGGCTTGAACCCACAACCACCTGAGTCAGACATAAGAGCACCAGCACTGAGCCAAGTGACACCACCGTGCATTTAAAAAGAGTAGGTTACTAATTGTAAAATGCGGGGGGGGGATTTATATATTGAAAAATATGCAATCTTATTCTCGAAGAACTCCAAGATTTCAAGGTGTCTGCAGCCACATTGTCAAATCGCTTATCAGAGTGCCCAGATAATATAAAAGATAGCCAAACTCCACAGATGGATAAATGGTTGTGTCCAATACAAGAACTTTGTCCGGTTGTGTTTGTTTTTAATGCTTAAACCTGTGGTGAGAAGATCTGATAGGGATTCCACTGGCCCGTCCCCAAACCTAAAACCGCTGCTCAGTGACACTTTCTCTGGACCCGATTTTAACTCGGGGCGAGAGTGGGGCCGAGCCTGGCTTGCTGGCCTGAAGCTCAGGCCATTTTAACTCCGGGGCCTCATTTAGAGGCCTGACTCCCACCCGAACCCGACGTCAATGACGCCAGCCCGTTATATGACCCTTTAATGCTTCTGAGGTGGTTAATGAGCCTCCCAACCAGTACCGATCTTGAAAGGTTTCTTAATCTCGGTTCTGGTATCAGCCTTGTTAATCTTTTTTTTTTGCGCTTTCTCCTCTACTTCTACATCCTTCTTGTAATATGGAAACAGGATGGGAATCGGGCGACTGCGGCAGGTGGGAACGGTCCTTGCAATCAGGTCCGTTGTGGGTGCGGTGGGACAGGTGATTGCGGTCCCCCGGGGTTGGGGGGAGGGATGCCCAGGAGCTTAAGTTTCCCTGTAGGGCCCCGAGAGACCACTCATGATATTCCTGGGTTCGGCCCTTTTCTGGGACAGCTGCTCCCTCTCACCCGGAGCTCCTGCCGAGGACGGTGTCGGGCCTCGAAGGAAGCTTCCCCGGAGTTAAGATATAGTCAGGGTCTGAATGGCGCAATCAGAGCCCGACTTCTGGATTTCACTGCGTCAATCAACCCGACTCGTTGCTTTAACCTGCACAAAGTTGGTTTAGTGTGTGACGTTTTCCGTTATCTCACGGACCGAAGTTGTAGCGGGAATCAACGTTCCCGCTAAGGTGCGCGCGCGGCTGCACAGTAATCTCAAAGGTCCCACTCAGGCCGCTCGCCGGCTTTTACATTGTAAATACCGCACAGGCGCAGAAATTTAAAGGGACCGCGCACTGAAAGAAACGAGCCGCGCGGTACAAAGCGCAGCTTAGCGGGAACGTTGGCGGGAATCCTATGTAAAATCCGGTATGCATCTACCGGGGCACAGCAGTGTAGTGGTGGTTATTCTACTGGACTAGTTACCCAGAGGCCTGGCCTACCAATAATCCATGGAACGCCAGTTCAAATCACAGAATTTGAGTTTAGTTTTAAAAAATAGCTGGAAGTAAAAAGGCGGGTCTCAGTAAAAAGTGACCGTGAAGCTGTGACATTGTCGTAGTAACCCAATTGGTTCACTAATGTCCTTTAGGGAAGGAAACCTGCCGTCCTTACCCGGCCTGGCCTATATATGACTATGAATTCTTGAATGATATGGTAACACGTTTGACATGTCTTTGCATGGGCCTCCCTTACTATCAAACCCCTTCATAATTTTAAAGATCTCCGGTCACCTGTCGGTTTCTTTTCTCGAGAAAAGAGCCCCAGCCTATTCAGTCTTTCCTGCGAGTTGTACTTCCTCAGTTCTGGTATCATCCTTGTTAATCTTTTAAGCACCTTCTCTCAGTACTTCTATATCCTTTTTATAATAAAAATGAGAAGTCGCACAACACCAGGTTATAGTCCAACAGATTTATTTAAAATTACAAGCTTTCGGAGCTGTCGCCCCTTCCTCAGGTAGAGTAGCTGTGAGAGAATCTCCCAGAATTCACAACATAAACACAGAAAAAATGTATTCAAATCTTTCCCTACATCAAAGACACACTAAGAGCACAGCCAAGACAATGAGATGTGTCCCAGGGGGTCCAACGTGTCAAAACACCTGCTGGCTGCATATCCTCTGCAGTTGACTTTGGTTCTTGTGTAAGTTTAAAAAAAAAAAAAGGCTGGAAAGACCGGCCATGATGTCAAGTCACGTTCTGTATTGTGACATGAACCCGATATCGCGATTGAGGCCATCCTCATGAGTGCGGAACTTGGCTATCAGTTTCTGCTCGATGATTTTGCGCTGTCGTGTATCCCGAAGGCCGCCTTGGAGAACGCTTACCCGCAGATCCGAGGCTGAATGCCCCTGACTGCTGAAGTGTTCCCCGACTGGGAGGCAACCCTCCTGCCTGGCGATTGTTGCGCAGTGTCCGTTCATACGTTGTCTCAGTGTCTGCATGGTCTCGCTGATGTACCATGCTCTGGGGCATCCTTTACTGCAATGTATCAGGTAGACAACGTTGGCCGAGTCACATGAGTATGTACCATGTACCTGGTGGGTAGTGTCCTCACGTGTGATGATGGTATCTGTGTCCATGATCTGGCATGTCTTGCAGAGGTTGCCGTGGCAGGGTTGTGTGGTGTCGTGGTTGCTGTTCTCCTGAAAGATGGGTAATCTGCTGCGAACGATGGTACTTTTGAGGTTAGGCGGCTGCTTGAAGGCGAGTAGTGGAGGCGTGGGGATGGCCTTAGCAAGGTGTTCGTCGTCATCGATGACATGTTGAAGGCTGCGAAGAACATGGCGTAGTTTTTCCGCTCCGGGGAAGTACTGGACGACGTAGGGTACTCTGTTGGTTGTGTCCCGTGTTCGTCTTCTGAGGAGGTCTATGCGGTTTTTCGCTGTGGCCCGTCGGAATTGTCGATCGACGAGTCGAGCGTCATATCCCGTTCTTACGAGGGCGTCTTTCAGTGTCCGTAGGTGTCCATCGCGTTCCTCCTCGTCTGAGCAGATCCTGTGTATTTGCAGGGCTTGTCCATAGGGGATGGCTTCTTTAACGTGGTTAGGGTGGAAGCTGGAGAAGTGGAGCATCGTGAGGTTGTCCGTGGGCTTGCGGTAGAGTGAAGTGCTGAGGCGTCCATCTTTGATGGAGATTCGTGTGTCCAAGAATGAAACCGATTCTGAGGAGTAGTCCATGGTGAGTTTGATGGTGGGATGGAACCTGTTGATGCTATCGTGTAGTCCTTTCAGTGATCCTTCGCCGTGGGTCCAAAGGAAGAAGATGTCGTCGATGTATCTGGTGTACAGCGTTGGTTGGAGGTCCTGTGCAGCGAAGAAGTCTTGCTCGAACTTGTGCATGAAGATGTTGGCGTATTGGGGTGCGAATTTGGTCCCCATGGCTGTTCCGTGTGTTTGGGTAAAAAAATGGTTGTCGAAGGTGAAGACATTGTGGTCAAGGATGAAGCGGATGAGTTGTAGGATGGCGTCCGGAGATTGGCTGTTGTTGGTGTTGAGTACTGAGGCTGTCGCAGCGATGCCGTCATTGTGGGGGATATTGGTGTAGAGTGCCGATACGTCCATCGTGACGAGGAGTGTTCCTGGTTCAACTGGTCCATGGGTGCTGAGTTTCTGCAAGAAGTCTGTAGTGTCGCGACAGAAGCTGGGGGTTCCCTGTACGATGGGTTTCAGGATGCCCTCGACGTACCCAGAGAGGTTCTCACACAGGGTTCCGTTGCCTGATACGATAGGACGTGTTGGCTTTGTGTATCTTTGGGAGGCAGTAAAAGTCTCCTACGCGGGGAGTACGTGGGATGAGAGCGCGTAGGATGTTTTGAAGGTCTGGATCGAAGGTCTTGATCAGTCTATTGAGTTGGCGGGTGTGTTCTTTGGTCGGATCTGCGGGTAGCTGTCTGTAGTGTTCCTGGTTGTCCAGTTGTCGGTATGCTTCTTTGCAATAGTCCATTCTGTTCTGTATGACGATGGCTCCTCCTTTGTCCGCTGGTTTGATGACGATGTTGCGGTTGGTCTTGAGAGCGTGGATGGCGTTGCGTTGTGCTCGGGTGACATTCTGGACTGTCTTGTGAGTACGGCTGATGAATCTGGCGTTGATGCATTTCCTGACAGCTTGAGCATACATGTCAAGCTTAGGGCAGCGACCCTCCGGAGGGGTCCAATTTGACTCTTTCTTCCTCGGTTGTAGCACTGCGGTTCCCTCTGTCTGCTGTCAGGAGAACAGCAACCACGACACCACACAACCCTGCCACGGCAACCTCTGCAAGACATGCCAGATCATGGACACAGATACCATCATCACACGTGAGGACACTACCCACCAGGTACATGGTACATACTCATGTGACTCGGCCAATGTTGTCTACCTGATACGTTGCAGTAAAGGATGCCCCAGAGCATGGTACATCGGCGAGACCATGCAGACACTGAGACAACGTATGAACGGACACCGCGCAACAATCGCCAGGCAGGAGGGTTGCCTCCCAGTCGGGGAACACTTCAGCAGTCAGGGGCATTCAGCCTCGGATCTGCGGGTAAGCGTTCTCCAAGGCGGCCTTCGGGATACACGACAGCGCAAAATCATAGAGCAGAAACTGATAGCCAAGTTCCGCACTCATGAGGATGGCCTCAATCGCGATATCGGGTTCATGTCACGATACAGAACGTGACTTGACATCATGGCCGGTCTTTCCAGCCTTTTTTTAAAAAAAAACTAACACAAGAACCAAAGTCAACTGCAGAGGATATGCAGCCAGCAGGTATTTTGACACATTGGACCCCCTGGGACACATCTCATTGTCTTGGCTGTGCTCTTAGTGTGTCTTTGATGTAGGGAAAGATTTGAATACATTTTTTCTGTGTTTATATTGTGAATTCTGGGAGATTCTCTCACAGCTACTCTACCTGAGGAAGGGGCGACAGCTCCGAAAGCTTGTAATTTTAAATAAATCTGTTGGACTATAACCATGTGTTGTGCGACTTCTCATTTTTGTCCACCCCAGTCCAACGCCGGCATCTCCACATCATGACCTTTTTATAATAGGGAGACCAGAATTGTGCACAGTACTCCATGTGTGGTCTAACCAAGGTTCTATATCAATTTAACATAACTTCTCTGCTTTTGAATTAAGGAGTTCAGGAGAAAATTCTTTCCTCAGAGAGTGGTGAGAATGTGGAACTCGCTACCACAGGGAGTGGTTGAGGCGAATAGCAAAGATGCATTTAAGAGGAAGCTAGATAAACACATGAGGAATCGAAGGATATGTTGATAGGGTTAGATGAAGTATTACAAAGTATTTATTTACAGCACAGAAACAGGCCATTCGGCCCAACTGATCTATGCCGGTGTTTATGCTCCACATGAGCCTCCTCCCACCCTTCCTCATCCAACTCCATCAGCAGATCCCTCTATTCCTTTCTCCCTCATGTGTTTATTTAGCTTCCAATTAAATGCATCGATGCTATTCGCCTCAACCACTCCCTGTGGTAGCGAGTTCCACATTCTCACCACTCTCTGGGTAAAGAAGTTTCTCCTGAATTCCCTATTGGATTTATTAGTGACTGTCTTATACTTAAGGCCCTTTGTTCTGGTCTTGCCCGCAAGTGGAAACATCTTCTCTACGTTTACCCTATCGAACCCTTTCATCATCTTAAAGACATCTATTAGGTCACCCCCTCAGTCTTCTCTTTTCTAAAGTAGGGAGGGAGGAGGCTCGTGTGGAGCATAAACACCGGCACGGACCAGTTGGGCCGAATGGCCTGTTTCTGTGCCGTAAAAATGTGATGCAATAAATAGTGAAAATCTGCTTGTGTTTCTCCATTTCAGTATGTGCAGAGTCTTGTTGGTAAATTCGGGATTTGGCGTTCTGCCATTTTTCACAAAAAATGGGCACTCCACAGCTGGATTAAGAAACCTTTCAAGATCGGTATTGGTTAGGCAGGCTCATTAACCACCTCAGAAATTTTAAGGGGTCCTTATTGCAGAGGACACAGATTTAAGGTAATTGGCAAAAGAACCAGAGGGGGAGATGAGGAAACACTTTTTTACGCAGCGAGTTGTTGTGATCTGGAATGCGCTGCCTGAAAGGGCGGTGGAAGCAGATTCAATAGTAACTTTCAAAAGGGAATTGGATAAATACTTGAAGGGAAAAAATTTTGAGGGTTATGGGCAATGTTCCCTTTAAGCTCTGGAGTTCCCGCGCAGTCGGCTCGCCGGCTTTTAAATGGGAAAAAAAAATTAAAATTAAAATTTTAATTAATTAAAGGGACCGCGCACCCCCCCAAAAAATTAAAGGGAACATTGGCTATGGGGAAAGGTCAGGGGAGTGGGATTAATTGGATAGCTCTACCAAAGAGCCGGCACAGGCACGATGGGCCGACTGGCCTCTTTCTGTGCTGTGTTGTTGACAGGCTATTAGTTTTTCCTTACTATTAACAAAAGCACATTCTTAGGAAACAAAACTGTTTCAAAGCTGAGGATTCCCATAGCCATCCGTAAATTACAATGGTAAGTGCCCATTTCTCCCATTTTTCAATTAAAGAGGAATCGTGCCCTGCGTGCTTTCATCATTCCAGCATTGAAGTTTCTGTATGTTAAACTGTAGGTGCACGCAAACAGGCCTGTAAAAATAATTCGCGTTCCTTTGTTTTTTTTTATGATTCCTTTTGAGACTAAACTTTTGATTAAAATCTTTTGATATTCCCGTGTGATCCCACAATTTGTAGTAGGATATTGTGCTCAAAGGGAGTGTAGATCGGAGATAGAGGTACAACACTGCCGATTCTCCGACTCGTGCGCCCTTCAAACGCTGCTCTCCACTAATTGGCTCAGAGGCAGGAAACAAAGGGTAATGGTCGAAGGGTGTTTTTGTGACTGGAAGGCTGTTTCCAGTGGGGTTCCGCAGGGCTCAGTACTGGGTCCTTTGCTTTTTGTGGTATCTATCAATGATTTGGACTTGAATGTAGGAAGTATGATTAAGAAGTTTGCAGATGATACAAAAATTGGCCGTGTGACTGATAATGAAGAAGGAAGCTGCAGACTGCAGGAAGATATCAATGGACTGGTCAGGTGGGCAGAACAGTGGCAAATGGAATTCAATCCAGAGAAGTGTGATGTAATGCATTTGGGGAGGGCTAACAAGGCAAGGGAATACACTATAAATGGTAGGACACTGAGAAGTGCAGAGGATCAGAGGGACCTTGGAGTGCATGTCCACAGATCCCTGAAGGTAGCAGGACAGGGAGATAAGGTGGTTAAGAAGGCATACGGGATACTTGCCTTTATTAGCCCAGGCATAGAATATAAGAGCAGGGGGGTTATGCTTGAACTGTATAAAACACTAGTTAGGCCGCAGCTAGAGTACTGTGTGCAGTTCTGGTCACCACATTACAGGAAGGATGTGATTGCACTAGAGAGGGTACAGAGGAGATTTACGAGGATGTTGCCTGGACTGGGGAATTTTAGCTATGAGGAACGATTGGATCGGCTGGGGTTGTTTTCTTTGGAACAGAGGAAGATGAGGGGAGACCTAATTGAGGTGTATAAAATTATGAGGGGCCTAGATAGAGTGGATAGGAAGGACCTATTTCCCTTAGCAGAAGGGTCAATAACCAGGGGGCATAGATTTAAAGTAATTGGTCGGAAGTTTAGAGGGGATTTGAGGAGAAACGTTTTCACCCAGAGGGTGGTGGGGGTCTAGAACTCACTGCCTGAAAGGGTGGTAGAGGCAGAAACCCTCATCACATTTAAAAAGTACTTGGATATGCACTTGAAGTGCCGTAACCTACAGGGCTAGGGACCAAGTGCTGCAAAGTGGGATTAGGGTGGATTGCTCTTTGTCGGCCAGCACGGACAAGCTGGGCCAAATGGCCTCCTTCTGTGCTGTAAATTTCTATGATTCTATGATTCTATGAGTGTGGAATACGACCGTACCAAGAGCTTGCGGAAATGACAGACAGGAAAAGACAAGCTGGCCCAACAAGCCTGCCCCACGCTCCTGATGGCTGGAGACTCATGACCAATCAGTTCCTTCTCCCCCACCCGCAACCCCGCCCCACCCCCCGCCACCCCCCGCTACCCCCCAGTCATGTAATCTCCAGGGAGAGGCAAAAAACCAGAGAAGAACCCAGGGCCAATTTGAAAAATTCCTCTACGACCCCCTCAGGCGATCAAAACCAATCCAGGAGATCGCGGCATTGAATTTACCCTCTTTATTTATGTTACTGAATGCTCTTCCATGGTTATCATTGCGTTTGTTAGTGCAATTTCCAAATCATTTAAAATTCATACTTTGTCATTGGTTCACTGAAGGATATGCACCTTCTAAAAGGAACCCAGTTTTTGAAGGAGCTGTCAACAATCCATTCATTAAGTTTAAAATGGAGACGGCAATTGCTAAGTCTGCTGAGCCAGCGTCAGCTGTGAATGGTTATATAATGAAAAGCTACTTATAGTCAAAGGATGCAAGGAACATGATCAGTTATAATGAATCTGCTGTCTGTAACTTTACTGCTCAATTACTCCCAAGGAGGGCACCTGTGATAGTATATTTGGCCAGGCAGCATCCACGGGGAGAGAGAAACAGGTTTCAGATCTGGAAGATGTTCGAGATGGACAGCTTTTAAGCAAGTGCAGAGCCGAGGAAAAGAGGTGCAGGAAATGAACCAAAGGGAGAGATCTGTGATCGGGTGGAGGGCAGGAGTGATTAGTTGGCAAAAGGGATGATGTTGCGAGGCAAAGGGTGGTGATGCTGAGAAATTATAACAAGATGGAAATCTGGAACTCTCGCCCCCAAATCGCCGTTGAGGCTTGTGGGGGGGCGGTGGGCGGGGGGGGGGGGGGGTCAATTGAAAATGTCAAAACTGAGATTGATAGGTTTCTGTTAGGCAAGGGAATCAAAGGATACGGAACCAAGGCGGGTAGATGGAGTTAAGATGCAGATCATCCATGATTTAATTGAATGGAGGAACAGGCTCGAGGGGCTGGATCACAGAATCCCCACAATGCAGATAGAGGCCATTTCAGCCCATCGAGCCTGCACTGACACATATCCCACCCTATCCCCGTAACCCCACGTATTTAATCCCCCTAACACTAAGTGTCAATTTATCATAGCCAAATCAACCTAACCGGCACATCTTTGGACTGTGGGAGGAAACCGGAGCACCCGGAGGAAACCCACGCAGACATGGAGAGAATGTGCAAACTCCACACAGACAGTCACCCAGGGCCGGATTCGAACCCGGGTCCCTGGCGCTGTGAGGCAACAGTGCTAACCACTATGCCACCGTGTTGCCCATGATGGCCTCCTCCTGTTCCTATGACAAGTAAAGCAACAAAAGATGGGCCCAGAGGAGGTGTAAATGGTCACAGCAGAATAGCAGAGGAGGAGGGAAACATGGAAACTCTGGCAAAGAGAATGAAGGCTCCCATGACCAGGGAATGTGGGGGAAGAAAGGCCCTCCCACACCCTGCTATTCTGCTGTAACCAGTTACAGGACCCATCTTTTGTTTCTATACTTGTATCATCACCTCCCTTTGCCTCGCACCCTTTTGTCATTGAATCACTCCTGCCCTCCACCCTATCACAGACCGCTCCCTTTTGTTCTTCCCTTCCCCCCTCCCCCCACACTTTTCACAGCCTCTGTACTCGCTTAAAAGCTTTTCATCTCTAACATCTTCCAGTTCTGATGCAAGGTCATCGATCTGAAACGTTAACTCTGTTTCTCTCTCCACAGATGCTGCCTGACCTGCTGAGTGTTCCTGGCATTTTCTGTTTTTATTCCAGATTTCCAGCATCCGCAGTATTTTATTTTTGGGCTAGTTTATTTGTTACATAGAATTTTAAAGCACAGAAACAGGCCATTCGGCCCAACTGGTCCGTGCCGGTGTTTATGCTCCACACGAGCCTCCTCCCACCCTATTTTATCTAACTCTATCTACATAACCTTCTGTTCCTTTCTCCCTCATGTGCTTATCTAGCTTCACCTTAAATGTATCTATGCTATTCACCTCAACCACTCCCTGTAGTAGCGAGTTCCACATTCTCACCACTCTCTGGGCAAAGAAGTTCCTCCTGAATTCTCTGCTGGATTTATTGATGACTATCTCATATTTATGGCCTGTAGCTTTGGTCTCTCCCACAAGTGGAAACATCTTCTCTGTGTCTACCCTTTCAAACCCATTCATCATATTAAAGACCTCTATCAGGTCAACCCTCAGTCTTCTCTTTCCTAGAGAAAAGAGCCCCAGCCTGTTCAATCTTTCCTGATCAGTAGAACCTCTCAGTTAGAGTCTTAGGGCTGGATTTTGATACTGGGGTCGGGTTGGTGTCGTGAATCCCACTTTTTGGGTTGTAGACCCGCCTCCATCGAGATGTGGCCAACCCACTGTATTTTCCCTTGATTGACCTTGTTGAGCCCGCCCAGCGAGCTCAGCAGGCCAATTAAGGGCCACCCGGCAACAGGTGACGTCACAGACTGACATTTCATCTGTCAAGAGCTTTTGACAGATGAAATATCAGCGTTTGACAGCTCTGTGAAGCTGTCAAACACTCACAATATGATTTCTAACTTCAGTCCTTCCTCTCAGTCTGAGTTAGAAATCATTCCACCACAGAAAACAGAAGGCTGCAGTTTTTGACAGCACCACGGCTTTTCTGCTTTCTGTGCCGGTGAGATTTCTGACTCCCGAGAACTGAAGGGCTGACACCTGCAGGAGGAAGTTAAGGTAAGTAAAACTTTTCCCCACACTTTGCACTTACCTTACACACTTACCTCTGTACACATGCACTCATCACTCACCTGCCCACCAGACATATCGACCCCTCCAACCCCTGCAGACCCACGGTCCGCCCCGATAACATGGCGTGGTTGGCACCTGTCGGGAAGCCCACATTTCAGCCGTCAAAATAGGGATTAGGCAAAAAGCTGCCTGTTAACTACCTGTTAACAGGCAGTTAATTGTCACTAATCCCTTCCCGCCTCGGGGAGGCAGGTCCCAGCACAGGTCGGGTACCCACCGCCAGCGAAACTGGCATGGAGGCGGGTTGGAGGCGGGATGGGGTTGGGACCCCCGAATCTGCAACTGTAACCCCCCACACGCCTCCAAACCCGACTCCACGGGTCAGTGAAAATCCAGCCCATAGAGTCATAGGGGTAAAAATTCAGTTGGTTGCGCCTCCCGTTAGCGCCTTAAGAGGGCGCTAATGGGGCGCAAAGCCGCTAACGCCCGGGCGCAGCGATGTTTGCGCCGCTCGGGAACTTAACTTGACATTGTGCGGCGGCGCTAAAACTTACCGCTGCAACCACCTGCGCGCGCAGATTGTGACGTCATTCCATGGTGCAACGCCCTTGTGGCGCCCCGGAGCGGAAATTGAGTGGCGCCCCCTGCCTTACCGCCTGGCGCTTCCAACGACCGGAAGACTGGAACGCTATCAATCGCTGTGGGGCTGGGGGGGGGGGGGCGCTATTTAAAGGGGGCCTCTTCCTGTCTTTTATTGTTGGTGGCATTTTTGAACTACGCATTCTGAGAGAGAGAGGGAGAGACTTCTGGAGAGATTCAACGTTGTGTGAAGGAGTTTTGGGTACTGAGCAGCACTTTGCAGGTTCATTTTGATTTGCCATTCCTTGTATCGATTTAGCAGAGGCTGTGGGAGCTGCACTCTGAGCTCTTTGCCTGGTACTCTCCATTGTTCTTTCCAGCACATTTGATGTGCAAGTCTCTCCAGGCCGAGATTCAAGGCTGCAATGAACAGGATGTGGATGGAAAGCAAGATTAACCATCTCCTTTAAGAACTGGCCCGTGCCATTGTGTGTGTGTTCCATTGCTGACTGACATTACATGAGCTTCGCCAGCGCTCTGAGTTAGCGCCTCACTCCTTGGCCTTTGCGCCTTAAGACAGGTGTGCAGCGCCTGATTTAGCGCTCCACTCACCTCCCGGGGCGGTAAAAGTGAAGTTTCCAGTCAGTGCCGATAATTAGCGCCAGGCGCTAATATTTGCGTCCAGACGATATTTGCGCCCCAAATGGGGCGCGACCTAATTTTTACCCCATAGAGTTATACAGCACAGAAAGAGGCCCTTCAGCCCATCGTGTCCGCGCCGGCCATCAAGCCCTGTCTATTCTAATCCCATTTTCCAGCACTTGGTCTGTAGCCTTGTATGCTGTGGCGTTTCAAGTGCTCATCTAAATGCTTCTTGAATGTTGTGAGGGTTCCTGCCTCTACCACCCTTTCAGGCAGTGAGTTCCAGATTCCAACCACCCTCTGGGTGAAAAAGTTTTTCCTCAAATCCCCTCTAAACCTCCTGCCCCTTACCTTGAAACTATACCCCCTGGTTATTGACCCCTCTACTAAGGGGAAAAGTTCCTTTCTATCTACCCTATCTATGCCCCTCATAATTTTGTACACCTCAATCAGGTTCCCCCTCAGCCTTCTCTGCTCTAAGGAAAACAACCCCAGCCTGTCCAGTCTCTTTTCATAGCTGAAGCGCTCCAGCCCAGGTAACATCCTGGTGAATCTCCTCTGCATCCTCTCCAATGCAATCACATCCCTCCTATAGTGTGGTGACCAGAACTGCACACAGTATTCCAGCTGTGGTTAACTAGCGTTTTGTATAGCTCCATCATAACCTCCCTGCTCTTATATTCTATGCCTCGGCTAATGAAGGCAAGTATCCCATATGCCTTTTTAACCACCTTATCTACCTGTCCTGCTGCCTTCAGGGATCTATGTACATGCACACCAAGGTCCCTTTGATCCTCTGTCCTTCCTAGGGTCCTACCATTCATTGTGTATTCCCTTGCCTTGTTACTCCCCCCAAAATGCATCACCTCACACTTTTCAGGGTTAAATTTCATTTGCCACTGTTCTGCCCATCTAACTAACCCATCTATATCGTCCTGTAGCCTGAGGCTTCCCTCCTCGCTATTTACCACTCCACCAATTTTCGTGTCATCTGCGAACTTACTGATCATACCTCCTACATTCATATCTAAATCATTAATGTACACTACAAACAGCAAAGGACCCAGCACCGATCCCTGCGGTACACCACTGGACACAGGCATCCAGTCACAAAAACAACCTTTGACCATCACCCTCTGCCTCCTGCCACTAAGCCAATTTTGGATCCAATGTTCCAAATTGCCCTGGATCCCATGGGCTCTTACCTTCTTGACCAGTCTCCCATGTGGGACTTTGTCAAAGGCCTTACTGAAGTCCATGTAGACTACATCAACTGCACTACCCTCATCCACACACCTAGTCACCCCCTCGATAAATTCAATCAAATTGATTAGACATGATCTCCCCCTGACAAAGCCATGTTGACTATCCTTGATTAATCCTTGCCTCTCCAAGTGGAGACTAATTCTGTCCCTCAGAATTTTTTCCAATAATTTCCCTACCACTGATGTTAGGCTCACTGGCCTGTAATTCCCTGGTTTATCCCTACTACCCTCCTTGAATAATGGTACTACGTTAGCTATTCTCCAGTCCTCTGGCAACTCCCCTGTGGCCAGAGAGGTTCTGAAAATTTGTGTCAGAGCCCCTGCAATCTCCTCCCTTGCCTCACACAGCAGCCTGGGATACATCTCGTCTGGGCCTGGGGATTTATCCACTTTTAAGCCCGCTAAAACCGCTAGTACCTCCTCCCTCTCAATACTAATTTGTTCAAGTATATCACAATCCCCCTGCCTGATTTCTATGCCTACATCGTCCTTCTCCATAGTGAACACAGATGCAAAATATTCATTTAAAACCTCACCTACATCTTCCAGCTCTACACACAGATTGCCACTTTGGTCCCTAATGGGCCCTACTCTTTCCCTTGGGATTTTCCTTTATTTTGCCCGCCAGTGTTTTTTCATGCCCCCTCTTCGCTCTCCTAATTTATTTTTTAAGTACCCCCCTGCACTTTCTATACTACTCTTAGGCTTCCACTGTTTTTAGTCCTTTGGGCTGGATTTTGTCAATGGGGACGTGATGGAGGCGGGACTCCCACTTTTTGGGTTATAGTCCTGCCTCCATCGACTTGTGGCCAACCCATTGTATTTTCCCTTGATTGACCTTGTTAAGCCCACCCAGCGGGCTTAGCAGGCCAATCAAGGGTCCCTTGGATACAGGTGACATCAGCCATTGAAATTTCATCTGTCAAGAGCTTTTGACAGATGAAATTTCAGTGTTTGACAGCTCTGTGAAGCTGTCAAACACTGACAATATGATTTCTAACTTGAGTCCCTGTACTTAGACTCAGTTAGAAATCAATCCAGCACAGAAAGCAGAGACTGCAGCTTTTGACAGCTCCGCGGCCATTCTGCTTTCTGTGCCGGTGAGCTGAGGGACTCCCGAGAACGGAAGGAAGGAAGCCTGCAGGACAAAGTTAAGGTAAGTACAAGTTCTTAAAACACTTTACACACACCAAACACAATTACCTCTGCACTCATGCACCCATCACTCACCTGCACACCGGACATCTCGACCCCTCCAAGCCCTCCAGACCGACGGTCCGCCTCGCTAAATCGGCGTGGTTCGGACCTGTCGGGAAGCCCACACTTCAGGGCTAAAAATAGGGATTAGGCAAAAAACTGCCTGTTAACTACCTGTTAACAGGCAGTTTATTGGCACTAATCCCCTTCCCGCCTCGGGGAGGCGGGTCCCAGCACAGGTCGGGTACCCGCCTCCTGTGAAACTGGAATGGAGGCAGGTTGGGGGCGGGATGGGTTCGGGACCCCCGAATCTGCTATTTTCCCACCCCACATGCCTCTAAACCCGCCTCCATGGGCCGGTGAAAATTGAGCCCTTTGTATCTGCTAAAAGCCTCCCTTTTTTCAGGTTGATTTTGTAAATTGAATGAATTTGAAGATTTGCAAAGTTAAGTACTTGGGATCATTTTATTGTTGTTATCCTAATGATGGAGATAAAAAAAATGAGTAATTTTCACTGAAGAATTTTATATATGGAAATATATAATGGTATATAAAACCAATTATTTAAATTCAGTCGTGAAATTATGCTAAATTACAGAGGGTGAACGGAGTTCACAGCAACCTGCCTATTACTGTCAGAGAAATCCGTGTTCGGCATGGTTGTAGCTTACAGATAATTATGAGACATTCTCAGATTTAATGCTGGCCTACATCTTTTTCCGACTGCACTAAGCAAGAAGGTAGCAATTATTATACGATGAGTCTAGTCTATGGGCAAGTGGGTTAACATCAGTCACATAACATTCTGGCAGGGAGTTTCTTTTCAATGGATTCAATCTGGGAGACCCAGGACCCAAAAGTTTGACTTTGACAGAAAGTGGTCATCCAGCTCCAACCCGAACCCCATAAAAGCACTCCTACTGTGCCAGTCTGACGTAACCATTTCAGCTTTCCTTGTGGTAATTTTGAGTATTATTGGCAATCAGCGTCAATTAAGGAACAAGCTCGCATTCATGAAGCAGTTTTTATGTCTTAAGGATGTCCCACAGCCAATTAATTTCTTTTTGAAGGGCAGTCGGTGTTGTTATGTTGGCAAACGCAGCGGCCAATATACACATGGCAAGGTCCCGCAAGCAGCAACGAAAGGGATGACCGGTTAATATATTTTTGGTGGTGCGGCTTGAGGGTTGAACATTGACCAGGACACAAGGAAAAACTCCCTGTCCTTCAAAAATGAATCTTGGCTCCTGTTATTTCCACATAAACAGATAGATAATCCAAAGAAATAGCAGCTCCAACTGTGCAGTCCTCCCTCAGTACTGCATTGAATCATCCTGGATTCACCCGCTCCAGAACGTTCTGACTCAGAGGTCAGAGTGTGTGTAGGAACTGGGGAAACACTGTTCAAACCCATTTCACCGAAGACAGGAGAAAGAGAGGCTTTTGTTCCATTGATCCATTTAACTGAATTCAAGCACAGGTTCTAGATGTTGAAAGGATAGGACATGGATCCCCTGTGTTACTTAGGGGGCGATCTTGCCAGCCCTGGGGAGGCGGGTTTGGAGGCAGAACTGCCGGGAAAATGGCAGAACCTGGAGGCGGGTACCCAGCCTGCCCCAACCCGCCTTCGTACCATCTTCCCAGGAGGCGGGCACCCTACCGGCACCAGGTCCCGTCTCCTTGGAGGTGGGAAGGGGATTAGTGCCACTTATCTGCTTGTTAACAGGTAGTTAACAGGCAGATAAGAGAGTTATCCCCATTTTACCCACACAAGTGTGGGCTTCCCAAAGGCTCTGAACCCCGCCAGGGTCACCGAGGTGAGCAGTGGGTCTGCGGGGTCGGAGGGGTGCAAAAGTGCGCTGTGTAGGTAAGTGATGGGTGCAAGTGTGGAGAGGTGAGTATGTGAGATAAGTGGAAAGTGTTAGTAAAAGTTTACTTACCTTTGTTTCTTCCTGCAGAGTTGGGTATGCGGAGAGTCTCACACCTCCGCGGCAGAGATGACTGATGGCCGTTGCATTCTCCAATGCAGCAACCATCTAATTTCTGATAAAGAAAGAGGTTTGATGAGTCTTGAATTCAGGAACTCATCAAACTACAGAGAATGACGTTCTCTGTAACCGTGAAGGGATAATTACTAGTCCTAGCCCCTTTAGGGCTACTCCAGATCAGGCGTATTCCCCAGACGTTCACTTTCAGCTAAAGTTTGAAGTAGCCGAATCCTAAAGACGCTTAATTGGGTCTAAAGGTCCAGACTATCTCTCCCTAAAGGAAAGGAACAACCTGAAGATGTTACCGTCCTCCAGATAGCACTTTTAATAAGTTTAGCTAGACTGTAATGTTCCGGATATTATGAGGGTCCGGAAAACTCCCTCAGAATTCTGCAACTCCTCACCAAAGAGCGTACAGAGATTGAGTTCGCGAGTTTGATACAGAAGTATTATGTGAGATAATTCTTAAAAATATATAGATTTATTAAAGAACCGACATGTAATTACAGTAGGTGTTTCAATCGCAACATTAACAGTTCCAAAAAGAGTAAGCTTACAATTCTTATTATCAGATCTTAACTTCGCTTCAGTTTTACAGTTCTTAGTCTTATTCCAGGATATCCACCAAAATCAAATACAGTACAGTACCTTGATCCCCGAGGTACAAAGAGTTGTAGACTTACAGAGCCACCTCTGAAGCCTGAGAATCGCTTTGCCCCTTTACAGCGAGACTATCATCCCATTTGAAAGTTCAATATTTATATCCTTTTTCAGTGGTATTTCCTTTGAAGTTTTCTGCTGATGTAAGCTAATTATCTCTAGTCATTTTTCTGCTGACCCCTGCTATTCTTACAGTCACCTCAGCTGGTAGCAATGCAGAATTATGTCTCTACCCCAGGTGTCCCAAGCCTTCCACAAAAAATGGTGTAACAGCAGGTGCATCTATTTGATGTCATTTTTACGAAGGCATTCTGTTTGTGTCTTTTTACGAAGTGTAAATTAAAAACACCTCAACCAGGGTGATCTATGCAATTCTTTCCAAAGATTCAGACTATCGGGAACCTTTTACCTTCTGTTTCAATAAGGTTATTGATTCAGTGTCAACAACTTATCTTATCTCAATAGCCTGAATGCTGCTACAGCTTCTCCATTGTTAGGCCTTCAGATTTCCAGACCTAGTTTGTCATGTTTTAATAAGGCCAGAATTCTTTCATAGAATGGTGTATTTTTCTGAATAGGTTATATGGCTTATTCCTTCACAACCGGCTTTCCCTTAATTGGCCTGCTAAGCCCGCTGGGTGGGCTTAACAAGGTCAATCAAGGGAAAATAGCGCAGGTTGGCCAGAAGTTGATGGAAGCGGGACTGAAACCCGACAAGTGGGAGTCCCGCCTCCAAAAGCTCCCCATTGGCAAAATCCAACCCTTAATCTCCATTCCTGCCATTGACTGTGGGGGCTTCTAGTTGTTTTCCTACAACAACCCTGGTCATCACTGGAGACCTGTTCAAAATAAAAGGTGCCACTTAGCTTCTTAGGCATCCTGAGCCGTTTTTGCTTTCCATCTCACGTCCTCCGATCTTAAGGGGGGAGACACTGGCAAGGCTTGACTGCAACATCTTCTGGGCGCCCTTGTGTTTGGGTGTCTGCCTGGAACACCTGCAGGAAAATGAGGCAGAACATAAGCACAGGAGGCGGCCATTAAAACCCCTCGAGCCTGTTCCACCATTCAACTAGGTCATGGCTGATCTGCACCTCAACTACAGAAGGCCAGGTAAGGCCTTCGCACCTCAGTAGCGTAGCGGCCACATGCCACACTCCTGGGTGTTGCAAAGGGGGCGGAAACCTAGCATCACGGGTCGACACCCCTCTTTCCTCTGAG
Organism: Squalus acanthias; assembly: GCA_030390025.1. Lineage (NCBI taxonomy): Eukaryota > Metazoa > Chordata > Chondrichthyes > Squaliformes > Squalidae > Squalus > Squalus acanthias. The sequence continues at coordinate 115,225,768 of CM059435.1, forward strand.
CATTCGCCGGCCACAGAGAGAGTGAAATGGGCCCCAATGGTGAGAGATTTGCTACGTGACTCCATGCTTCTCAAGAAGAAAGGCAGTGCAGTTAGGTTGGGTGTTGCATATGGATTTGATTACCTTGGGGCCTGTCTGAGAGGCACACGCAGTTTGGAGTGGATCTCAACTTGCAGCATTGGTGAGATGTCAACACTTTTTTTTGTTGTCTTGGAGCGGTGAAGCAATGAAGTGTGCTTCCCTGTCCTCTTGGCTGCCTGTCCTCCCCTGTTCATCAACACACTCCTGGTTTGTCACAGATGCTGCATTAAACCAAGGCTCTGTGCAATTACCATAGCTCGGATGGGATATGGAGCGCTGTGGCATTAATATGATCTACTTGGTCTGAGTCCAGAAGAGGATTGAGTTGTAGATGTCAGTCCAGAGAAATAGCTTACTGTTTGGGGCCATTCCAATTTACCCTGCCAAACCTAGCATATAATATCCCTTCCAAGGTACAGAGGAGAGACAGCCTACAAGCACATAAGTATTGTTTTAATGTACCCTCCATGGCCTCACCCCTCCTTATCTTTGTAACCTCTTCCAGCCCTACAACCTCTGCGCTCCCCCAATTCTGGCCTCCTGCGCATCCCCGATTTTTATCGCTCCACCAGTGCTGTCCGTGCTTTCAGTTGCCTCGGCCCTAAGCTCTGGAATTCCTTGCCTAAACCTCTCCGCCTCTCTCTCCTCCTTTTAAGACCCTCCTTAAAAGCTACCTATTTGACCAAGCTTTTGGTCACCTGTCCGACATGAATCTTGTCATTCATGTGGAAATGACTTATGAAATAATACTGGGCGGCCTGCTGGTGGCGCTGTCCAGGGAGAGTATAAATACTTGGGCATGGGACCAGCTTGCTCAGGACATTCTTTAACAGGAACTGGTGAAGGACACAACTAGACCTCCATGTTGAAAAACAGTTGATTAAAGCTTTGTTTAACGCTTAGACCAAGTGCCTAGTAGTTTTCGTACATCACTGTCCTTATGTGGCTTGGTGTCAAATTTTGTTTGATAACGCTCCTGTGAAGCATCTTGGGATGTTTTACTATGTTAAAGGCAAGTTGTTGTTGTACCAACTAGTACTATAACGAGTGCTTTCAGGGAGAGTTTCTTAATGTGAAATTGAAGTAGGCAATACCCCCTTCCCCCTGAAGGCTGGGTATGGCCATTAACAACTATGGAGGACACATCATAGGAACGGGGCTGTATTTTCATGAAGCACGTTCCTAATGGTGGTCCCTGATCTCTGCAATGGCAGTGATAGTTGGAACTAATCTCTGTGGTTAAATTTAGTTTTGGGCTGTGGGTAAGGCAATATTTATTACCCATAGTGTGGTGCTGGAGTCACGTATAGGTCAAGACCAGGTAGGGTTGGTAATAAGGAAGAGAAGGAGATGTTGATGGTGTGAGATGAAGAAATGTGGGAGGAGGCTCGTGTGGAGCATAAACACCAGCATGGACCAGTTGGGCTGAATGGCCTGTTTCTGTTCTGTAAATCCTATACAATTCTATGTTCTTGAACAACATTAGTGTACCCGTAGTTTTTACAGTCATTCAATTTCAAAACTTGCTTTGCGGGGGAGGGGACCTTTGAGCTTATAAGCACAGGATTGCTAGTCCTGCACCATAACACAAGGCTATTTTACCCTCTAAGGGAGGAAGGTTGGCTAGGACACTGGGAACACCCCTTGCACTTATTCAATTAGTGCCAATGGGATTTTTAAAGCCCTCAGGACTCACTGGAACAGACAATATGAGGCCTCGGTTTCACGTCTCAAAGGAACGGCTGCTCCTCCGACAGTGCAGCACTCCCTCAGCACTGCGCTGGGGGCGTCAGCCCAGATTATGTGCTCAAGTCTCCGGAGTGGGGCTGCACCCAAAGCTCCTAACTCGGAGGTGAGCGGGCTATCAGCTGGCCCGGGTTGAAACCGGAGCAGGTACGTAAGAACACGACAGAACACAAGTTGATTTATTGCAGAACGCAGCTTTTAATATGGTCAATTGAAAAGATGAAGTTAAAACATCTCCAATAGATCAGTGGGTAAAATGCACCGTGTGCGGCACAGGGACCAGATGGGTCGCAGATTCAGTTTCTCATCTTTATTGAGTTAGCTTATGTCAGCGGCTGGCAGTGCTTGGGTTTTAAAATTAGCTACAGTGTCGCGCTGGGGGAGGAAAAATAAATCGGCCAGGATTCCTGGACTCGATAGCTAATCAAACCCCTGCATGCGTATACGCTTTGTAAGGAAAAGATCAGGCTTGGCTCTGATGTCTGCCGCTACAGTCAGGTCGCCTGCTGCCACTCACTGCCCACGCATGAAGAATGGCAAGTTTAGAAAGAAAGAAGGACATGCATTTATATAGCGCCTTACACAACCTCAGGACGTCCCAAAGCGCTTTACAGCCAATGAAGTACTTTTTGAAGTATAGTCACTGTTGTAATGTAGGAAACGCGGCAGCCAAATTTGCACACAGCAAGCTCCCACACACAGCAATGTGATAATGACCAGATCATATGTCGCCCCCTCCCTATCTCTGTAACTTCCTCCAGCCCGACAACCCTCCGAGATCTCTGTGCTCCTCCTATTCTGGCCTCTTGTGGGTCGTCTACTGCCTTCGCCCCACCATCAGCGGCCGTGCCTTCAGCCGTCCAGACCTGAGCTCTGGAATTCCCTCCCTAAATCTATCCGCCTCTCTCTCCTCCTTTAAGACGCTCCTTAAAACCTCCCTCTCTGACCAAACTTTTGGTCGCCTGCCCTGATAGCCCCTTACCTGGCTCGGTGTCAAGTTTTTAATCTGATTTCACTCCTGTGAAGCATTGTGGCTGTTTTTATTACGTTAAAGGCGCTATATAAATGCAAGTTGCTGTTGAGGTACGTTTAGGGTTGCCAACTCTGATTGGACATATTCCTGGATGTTTCATCGCATGACCTCCCACCTCACCCAGTCAAACAGCCTTCCCCTCCCCCATCTACAATATTTCTAAAACTAAGAAACAAAAATTTTCAATGAAAATAAAGGAAATGTGTTTAACGCTCCTATGATTTTTCTCAAGGGTTGCTCGCAGCAGTGTCCTGGGGATTAATCTGTCATTCCTGGAGACTCCAGGCCAATCCTGGAGGGTTGGCGACCCTAAGCACGCTGGGGAGTCGGCATATCTCATGTGGAAAATCCAGGCCTGTATTTTTAAGGATAAATGATGAAGGCTGCCATATTCCGTCCATTGGAACAATCCACTTTCAGATGGCCACTGATGCCAGCAGTTACAAAGTACTTACAGCACAGAAACAGGCCATTCGGTCCAGCTGGTCCATGCTGGTGTTTATGCTCCACACGAGCCTCCTCCCACCTTAATTCATCTTACCCCATCAACATTTCCCTCTATTCCTTCCTCCCTCATGTGTTTATCTAGCTTCCAATTAAATGCATCTAAGCTATTCGCCTCAACCACTCCCTGTGGCAGCTGTAATGTATTATCACATGGCTTGGTATGGGCATGCTCAGTTCGCTCTGGCCTAATAAAGCAAGCAACTCATTGGGCTGGATTTTGATACTGGGGGCGGGTTGGGGTCGTGAATCCCACTTTTTGGGTTGTAGACCCGCCTCCATCGAGATGTGACCAACCCACTGTATTTTCCCTTGATTGACCTTGTTGAGCCCACCCAGTGGGCTCAGCAGGCCAATTAAGGGCCACCTGGCAACATGTGACATCACAGATTGACATTTCATCTGTCAAGAGCTTTTGACAGATGAAATATCAGCGTTTGACAGCTCTGTGAAGCTGTCAAACACTCACAATATGATTTCTAACTTGAGTCCTTCCTCTCAGGCTGAGTTAGAAATCATTCCAGCACAGAAAACAGAAGGCTGCAGTTTTTGACAGCACCACGGCCTTTTTGCTTTCTGTGCCGGTGAGATTTCTGACTCCCGAGAACTGAAGGGCTGACACCTGCAGGAGGAAGTTAAGGTAAGTAAAACTTTTTCCCACACTTTGCACTTACCTTACACACTTACCTCTGCACACATGCACCCATCACTCACCTGCCCACTGGACATATCGACCCCTCCAACCCCTGCAGACCCACGGTCCGCCCCGATAACTTGGCGTGGTTGCCACCTGTCGGGAAGCCCACATTTCAGCCATGAAAATAGGGATTAGGCAAAAAACTGCCTGTTAACTACCTGTTAACAGGCAGTTAATTGTCACTAATCCCTTCCCGCCTCGGGGAGTCGGGTCCCAGCACAGGTCGGGTACCCGCCGCCAGCGAGATGGGGTCGGGACCCTCGAATCTGCAACTTTAACCCCCCACACGCCTCCAAACCTGACTCCACGGGTCAATGAAAATCCAGCCCATTGTGTCTCTGTCCTTCATTTGTTCGACCCACATATATCACCAGGTAGCAGGTTCCACATTCTCTCCTCTCTCTGGGTAAAGAAGTTTCTCCTGAATTCCTTATTGGATTTATCAGTGACTATCTTATATTCATGACCCCCAGTTCTGAACTCCCCCACAAGTGGAAACAGCTTCTCAGTTGCACACAGAAAGCAGACTGAGTTTTCAGTGATTACATGGAGAATGTTCTCCTTTACTTGTTTTTGCAGCTGTAATCACTGGGCCGCTCTACAAGCAGCTGGGGCAGTTGACTCATAAATCACTGGCAACCGCTCACCTCAAGCACCAAATGTTTAATCGGCAAGGTTTTCTTAGGGCTCAAATTCTTGATTACAAAATGGAGTAATTTCCAAGTGCACATGGCAACGAGGGAAATTGCCTAATCAGATTGGCAGCTGAGAGCGTTTGGACACTTATCAGAGCAAATATTTATCTTGGATCTTTCAGACGATTTTCTGTTCATGTTCAAATTGTAAAAAAAGAAGTTATATAAACAGGGTTTCACAGGTTTAAACTGCAAAAACAGACTCTCTTTCGGACTTTACAACTGATAAGTCACAAAGCAAAATAAATATGTCAAGTAATCTCAGTATTTTAATTTAATTCCAATATTGTTCTGGCAGTGAACAGAGTTTGATGTTGGGATGAGTTACTAACTGAGAGCTTCTTTCATCTCAGAATCTAATTATACGACATGCAAGCATTGGCGTGAAAAGAAATGAACTATCTTGTCAATTTTGTAAAACTCTCCTTTACTGAGTGCTAGGCAACTCCTTGACTTTGGCGTCATCATTCCTTGGGTTCCAGCTTTGAATCCTTCTAAGGATGTGTGGCCCCAAACTTGGACGAGGGAGGCCAAAGAGTTCAACTACTTTACACAGCAGCTGTAGAATGTAGGGAGCGGAAGGGAGGCAGATTGTCTCAAAAAATTCAGGAGGGAGTTGTACAAGTACCTGGAGAATCATTAATGGAGGGGTAGGCGAGGAATGTAATATTTCCTGGAGAATGGGACTGGCCAGATGGGCCGCAGTGGTCTTTTCCTGTCCTGTAAATTCCTATGTTCCTATGTAACCACATCTTAGGACATGGGGGAGAGCGGGGGACTGCAGGGACTGTGCGCTCTGCTTGCTACACTGCGATGGTATCTGTCCTCAGTCACTACTGCCGCAGCCAGCTGGAGTCTGAGGGCAGCTGGGATTCGTGCTGGAGCCTTTCCACCATCTACAAGGCACAAGTCAGCAGTGTTATGGAATACTCTCCACTTGCCTGGATGAGTGCAGCTCTAACAACACTCAAGAAGCTCGACACCATCCAGGACAAAGCAGCCCGCTTGATTGGCACCCCATCCACCACCTTAAACATTCACTCCCTCCACCACGGTGTACCATGGCTGCAGTGTGTACCATCTACAAGAGGCACTGCAGCAACTCGCCAAGGCTTGTTTGGCAGCACCTCCCAAAGCCGCGACCTCTACCACCTAGAAGAACAAGGGCAGCGGGCACATGGGAACACCACCACCTCCAAGTTCCCCTCCAAGTCACACACCATCCTGACTTGAAAGTATATCGCCGATCCTTCATCGTCACTGGGTCAAAATCCTGGAACTCCCTCCCTAACAGCACTGTGGGAGCACCTTCACCACACGGACTGCAGCGGTTCAAGAAGGCGGCTCACCACCTCCTTCTCAAGGGCAATTAGGGATGGGCAATAAATGCTGGCCATGCCAGCGACGCCCACATCCCATAAACGAATAATAAAAAAAAAAGTCCCACTTTTACCAGAGGGAGGTTGAGGGCATGGCCGAAGATATAATAGGAGATGCCGAGGGCATGGAACGATATCCTAAAGCAGCAAAGAGAGAAAGACTTGCATTTATATAGCGCCTTTAACGACTTCCGGATGTCCCAAAGCGCTTTACAGCCCATGAAGTACTTTTTGAAGTGTGCTCACTGTTGTAATGTAGGAAACGCGGCAGCCAATTTGCGCACAGCAAGCTCCCACAAACAGAAATGTGATAATGAGCAGATAATCTGTTTTTAGTGATGTTGATTGAGGGATAAATATTGGCCCCAGGACACCGGAGATAACTCCCCTGCTCTTCTTCGAAATAGTGCCGTCCACCCGAGAGAGCAGACGGGGCCTGGGTTCAATGTCTCAGCCGAAAGGCGGCACCTCCGACAGTGCAGCACTCCCTCAGCGCTGCACTGGGGTGCCAGCCAAGGTTTCTTGTGCTCAAGTCTCTGGAGTGAGACTTGAACCCAGAACCTTTTGATCAGAGGCGAGCGAGTGCTGCCCACTGAGCCACGGCTGACAAGGCTGACGGCAGAAGTCAGGGGGAAAAGAATGAGTCACTGAAAAGGCAGCGATAACCAAGACAGAGCAGAAAGGCTAAGGCAAAGCAGGAGCTATACGGCGGAGGTGACAGCGGAGAGGAAAGATTTATTAATCACATGCCAAATAAATTGGGATTATTAATCGGCAACAGCCCCAGCGAGCATCACTTCCAGCCGGTCTTGCTGGTAGGGAGTTGTGAGTCAGGCTAATGAGCTGTCCACGTAAGAAGGGTCTTTGTTACGGCACCAACCCCGAGCACGCAGGATGTGAAACCATTGGAAGAAATGGGTGCTCTCCTGTGCGGCTAGTCACAGAACAACAACAACAGCTTGTATTTATATAGCGACTTTAATGTAATAAAACGTCCCAAGTCGCTTCACAGGTTCATTATAAAATAAAATTTGACGCCGAGCCACAAAAGGAGAAATTACGACAGGTGACCAAAAGCTTTGGTCGAAGAGGTAGGTTTTAAGGAGCGCCTTAAAGGAGGAGAGAGAGGCGGAGAGGTTTAGGAGGGAATTCCAGAGCTTAGGGCCTTGGCAGCTGAAGGCACGGCCGTCAATGGTTGAGCGATTGAAATCAGGGATGCTCAAGAGGCCAGAATTAGACGAACGCAGATGTCCTCGGGGGTTGTGGGGCTGGAGGAGGTTACAGAGATAGGGAGGGACGAGGAGGCCATGGAGGGATTTGAAAACAAGGATGAGAATTTTAAAATTGAGGAGCTGCTTAACCAGGAGCCAATGTCGGTCAGTGAGCACAGGGGGGGATGGGTGAACGGGACTTGGCACGCGTTAGGACACGGGCATCAGAGTTTTGGATGACTAAGTTTACGTAGGGTAGAATGTGGGAGGCCGGCCAGGAGTGCGTTGGAATGGTCAAGTCTAGAGATAACAAAGGCATGGATGAGGGTTTCAGCAGCGGATGAGCTGAGGCAGGGCCGGAATCGAGCAGGAATTGGAAGAGAACAGGCAAAAGATTGGGGCCTGGTCCTGCACCTAGATTAAATAATAAGAATTTAATGGGCAGAAAGGCTGGACTCCATTCCCCGCGCATGCTTCTCCCCCACTCTATTTTCCTCTATGTGCAGAGCCCAGGAGATCCAATACGTTCAGGCACCAAAAAGGGAAAATCTGCCCCATGATCTGGCTCAGCTGGTTGGTTGAGTCTGTGCGACCCACTTCGTTTCATACCACCTTTCCCGCCTTATTCTCAATCTCGTTCAGCTTTACCCTCGGCTCCTGCCCCACTCGGACTCCGGCAACCTTAACCTTCTTCCCTACTTCTTTATTCAATGGCCTTTCATGTGCTCCATGGTGTCATTGTGCAAGTGGTTGGCCCGCATCAATTGGACATTGTTTTCTCGTTCAGCGCCCCCTCGACAGTGCACGGAAGTTAACCACGTTACGAACTTACACTCACTGGGGCTGATTTCGAGGGTCCTCGCCAGAATGGAGTCGGTATCCTTACCGCCCCCCATAACACCAGCAATGTGGCAGGCTCCATTTTGACCTACAGGATCCCACTAAAGATGAATCACCAGTTAATCTTCGGGCAGCAGGTGCTGGTAATGATTCTGCTGTTGCCATTTACACCTCCTCTAGACCCATCTTTTGTTTCTTTACTTGTCCCATTACCATCTCCTTTTGCCTTGCACCATCATCCCTTTTGTCATTTAATCTCTCCTGCCTTCCACCCTATCACAGACCTTCCCTTTTGTTCTTTCCTCCACTCCCCCCACTTTCTCTGCCTCTGTATTTGCTTAAAACCTGTTACATCTCTAACTTTTTCCAGTTCTGACGAGAGGTCATAGGCCTGAACCGTGAACTCTGTTTCTCTCTCCGCAGACGCTGCCTGCCCTGCTGAGTGTCTCCAGCATTTTCTGATTATATTTCAGATCTCCAGCACCCGCAGTGTTTTGCCTTTGGACTCATCTGTTTTGTTTTTGGTTGAGGGAGGAATGTTAGCCCAGACTCCAGAAGAACTCAAATAAAAACAGCAAGTGCTGGAGACACTCAGCAGGTCAGGCAGCGTCTATGGAGAGAGAAACAGAGTTAACGTTTCAGGTCGATGACCCTTCGTCAGAACTGGAAAAAAGCTGGAGATGGAACAGGTTTTTAAGCAAGTGTTGGAGCTGGGAAAGGGGGGAGGGGATGAAAGAACAAAAGGGAAGGTCTGTGATAGGATAGAAGGCAGGAGAGGTTAAGAGACATTAAAGAGATATTCAAGGCAAAAGGAGATGGTAATGGGACAGGTTAAGAAACAAAGGATGGCTCTAGATGAAGTGTAAATTGCGCTGGCAGAATGAAAGACAGCTGCCATGTGTGAGAGAAGAACAGGAGGCACAAACAAAAAAAAGGTGTGGAAAAAAAGATATATATGATAGGGGCCGAGGTTATGAGCTGAAATTGTTGAACTCTATGTTGAGTCCAGAAGGCTGTAAAGTGCCTAATCGAAAGATGAGGTGCTGTTCCTCGAGCTTACATTGAGCTTCATTGGAACAATGTAAGAGGCCGAGGATGGTGAGGTCAGAGTGGGAGTGGAGCGGAGAATTAAAGTGACAGGCGACCGGAAGCTCGGGGTCCCCCTTACGGACTGAACGGAGGTGTTCCGCAAAGCGGTCACCCAATCTGTGTTTGGTCTCCCCAGTGTAGAGGAGACCGCATCGTGAGCAGCGAATACAGTACACTAAATTGCAAGAAGTACAAGTAAATCACTGTTTCACCTGGAAGGGGAATTTTTATTTCAGATTTCCAGCATCTGCAGTATTTTCTTTTTGCTCCAGAAGAGCTCGTTGAATCGTGCCAGGGGGGTCTTAGCGTCCATATTATCGCTTATGGTTGAGCCTGGATAGTGAGTGTCTGCTGACTGTTTGGCCACGAGGTTGTCATCTCCTGCATCTGATTCTGGGCATGTCCAACACCCACACACTTTAAGAGGGATTACTTAGTCGTAACCAGCATTAGAAATGTTGGCCAATTTTTTCTCCTCCTTAGCCTGGGACAATGAGGCCAATTTTAAGACATGCCGCGCCCCACAACCGCAGCTGAGGTCAACTGTGATCTTTTGTGATGTATATAGCTCAGTACCCCACCATGTCATGAAATTACGCAGTGCATTCGTGTTCTATCCAGAAAAAATGTTTGAATAGTAGGGCAGGTGATAAGAACTTAAGGACTAGGAGCAGGAGTAGGCCATACGGCCCCTTGAGCCTGCTCCGCCATTTAATAAGATCATGGCCGATCTTCTACCGCAACTCCACTTTCCCGCCCTATCCCCATATCCCTTGATTCCCCTAGAGTCCAAAAATCTATCGATCTCTGTCTTGAATACACTCAACGACTCAGCATCCACAGCCCTCTGGGGTAGAGAATTCCAAAGATTCACAACCCTCTGAGTGAAGAAATTCCTCCTCATCTCAGTCTTAAATGGCCGACACCTTATCCTGAGACTGTGCCCCCTGGTTCTAGACTCTCCAGCCAGGGGAAAACAACTTCTCGGCATCCTCTGTGATTTGAGGTGGCATTCCATCCTTGTAACAAATCCCTTGAATCTCCAAATTAACCGTGTGCAGGGTGGTTGGGGCAGATTCAATAGTAACTTTCAAAAGGGGAATTGGATAAATACTTGAAAAGGAAATAAGTTGCAGGGCTATGGGGGAAAGAGCAGGGATGAGTGGGACTAATTGGACAGCTCTCTCAAAGAGCCGGCACGGGCCCGATGGGCTGAATGGCCTCCTCCTGTGCTGTAAAGTTGTGCGACTCTGTCGACACCTGTTAACAACTTATTTTGGCCCTTTTAAAGCTTGATTCGCTTTCAGGTAGTTGATGAGTGTCATGGTTATTATTCCTGCTGCTCCATCAGTTTCAATCTGTGGATGCCGATTAATACCTTCAGTTGAGGATTTACTATTTCCTGAGCACGACAGTTGGTTTTTCATGGGGTGAGGAATTTGCAATCTGTACAGCGAGCGTGCTGAACCAGCTCGGTTTCTCATTTCCTGAGTCCGCGTTGCGTAATGGACAGACCCTCTGGCCAAATTTTCATGGCCACAGGTGCACGTGCACAGTTGGACACCACCTGGAAGAAGCTCTGGCCTGCACCCATGTGTGAAATGACAATTTTCAGGTTGAGTGCAGGAAGCAACACATTAACACACTCCAGTCAAGCCGATGAGATGTGCAGACAGACGGGACAAATTATTCCATCAACGATCTTCCCTCAGCTTTCCTCCTGCGTAGTTTATATTTATCTTTAAAAAAACCCGTAGTTCTTTAACTGCACTCCCTGGCCTCATCCCTCCCTATCCACAGTGTCAGCTGTGGCTCGGTGGGTAGCACCCTAGCCTCTGAGTCAGCAGGTTGTGAGTTCAAGCCCCACTCCAGGGACTTGAGTACATCAATCTAGGCAGACGCTCCCAGTGCAGTGCTGAGGGAGTGTTGCACAGTCGGAGGTACTGTCTTTCAGGATGAGACATTCACAGAATCACAGAATCACAGAATCCCCACAGTGAAGATAGAGGCCATTTCGGCCCATCGAGCCTGCACCGACACATATCCCACCCTATCCCCGTAACCCCACGTATTTAAACCCCCCTAACACTAAGGGGTAAAAATTCACTTGGTTGCGCCTCCCGTTAGCGCCTTAAGAGGGCGCTAATGGGGCGTTAAGCCGCTAACGCCCGGGCGCAGCGATGTTTGCGCCGCTCGAGAACTTAACTTGAGATTGTGCGGCGGCGCTAAAACTTACCGCTGCGACCACCTGCGCGCGCAGATTATGACGTCATTCCATGGTGCAACGCCCTTGGGGTGCCCCGGAGCGGAAATTGAGTGGCGCCCCCTGCCTTACCGCCTGGCGCTTCCAACGACCGGAAGACTGGAACGCTATCAATCGGTGTGGGGCTGGGGGGGGCGCTATTTAAAGGGGGCCTCTTCCTGTCTTTTTCTGTGGTCGACATTTATGCACCACTCGTTCTGAGAGAGAGAGAGAGAGATTCGGAGAGAGAGAGAGAGAGACTTCTACATTGACTCAACGCTTTGTGAGGTAGTTTTGCCTATTCATCCTAACTTTGTTGCTACTTTAGTTGCTGTACCTCATTACTTTTCTGGCAAAGAGAATATGGGGGCTGCAATGATTGGGGGCGTCATCCTGCTCCAGCTGAATCGGAGGATACCGAGACGCAGACAGAGAGTGGCAATGATGGCCAGACGGAGGAGGGCCATCAGGCGCATGTACAGGAGAGCTTACCCTCCCAGGGTATATCGTGAACAGCTCTCCTACATCCATATGTCCGAGGAGCTGCGTTTGCGAAGGCTGCAATTCAGCAAGGAGGTGGTCACTGAGCTCTGCCACCTGCTGCAGCCAGATCTGCAGCCTCAGCTGAGGTCCAGGACGTCTCTGTCGATGGCAGTGAAGGTCACAGTGGCTTTGAACTTCTACGCCACTGGCTCATTCCAAGCTGCTGTTGGGGACCTCGCCAATATCTCCCAGTTTGCGGTGCATCGCTGCATCCGGCAGGTCACCAATGCCCTCTTCAGAAGGAGACGAGACTTCATCTCTTTCCCTATGACCCCAGACAAGCAGCGTGACCGTGCTCTGGGCTTTGCGAGGGTAGCGGGCTTCCCCATGGTGCAGGGCGCCATTGACTGCACGCATGTGGCTTTGCGTGCTCCGCGAGAGAATGCAGAGGAATTCAGGAACAGAAAGGGGTTCCATTCCTTGAATGTGCAGTTGGTCTGTGACCACAGACAGCTGATACTCGCTGTCAATGCCCACTATCCGGGCAGCTGCCACGATGCTTTCATCCTGCGCCAGACTACTGTGGCAGAAGTTTTCGAGGCACCGCATCAGCCAGTTGGTTGGCTTCTGGGGGACAAGGGGTACGCATTGAGCACCTGGCTGATGACACCGCTCCGTACGCCAAACACCCCTGCTGAGCTGCGGTACAATGAAAGCCATCAAGCAACCAGGAACATTATTGAGCGCACAATCGGCGTGCTGAAACAACGGTTCCGCTGTCTGGACCATTCCGGAGGAGCCCTGCAGTACTCGCCTGAGCAAGTTTCGAACTTCGTAGTCGTGTGCTGCATGTTGCACAACATGGCAATCCTCAGGACCCAGCCAATGCCACCAGGCCTTGCAGCACCACCAGAGGAGGAGGAGGAAGAGGAGGAAGAGGACGAGGACGATGATCATCAGCAGCACCAAGGCAGGAGGGCGGCCCACAATGGTCAAACTGCAAGGGCCGTCCGTCAACGACTAATAGCAAGCCGCTTCTAGGGCCCCTGCCATTGCTACAAACACTAATCAACCCAGCACGCAACCCCTAAGCCGGCCAAGGCACCAATAATTCCAACCACCAGCCATGTATATTTTGAATACAGAAACTTATTTATTTTACAAACTCTGTGTCTGTCAATTCCTCATGACAAACTCATAGAAATAAACACAAAAAAACAGTCAATAACATAACTGGTTCTCACAACCTGGAGATAATGTCCAAAACACTAAACAAAAGTTGGACCATGAACCTCGGCCTTTAATAAAAAAATTACCAGCATTTTGTCACACCTCCTACTTTTTGCCCTTCGAGGGTGATCTCCTTCCCTTGCGCACTTCCCCCCTTCTAACCCTACTGCTCCTCCGTAATGGGACCTCAGTGGCTGCAGCAAGGCTGGTGGAAGGCTGCTGCTCGTCAGACCCTGACACTGCAGATGCCCCTGAAGGACGGCCTCGACCACTTCTGGGCCTGGAGGGCCCGGCTGCAGACTGCACCAACTCTGCATGGGCGGCAGCAGTCTGTCCTACAGGCGGTGGCAAGTGCAGTGGAGAAGTGACAGTGTTGGCAGCAGGAATGCTGTCATCGTGAGAGAGGCCAGCAACTCCCTGCTCGCCCGACACACTGGCACTCCCACGGGGCAGCACTTCAGCATCCGGAGCAATCTGCCGGAGAACAGATTGCTGGCCTGCTGCGGCGCGGTGACAGCCCCGGGGACATGTGCACGAACCATCGAGGTTGGCAGCAGTCTGTGCTCGCGTGGCCTCCATCTGAGTCTGTATGAGAGCAGTCAGAGGTGGGATCACGGCAGCCAGTGACTGAATTGCAGCACTAAGCGTTAGTGTGGCATCCGCCTGTGCTACAGCGAAGTGCTCCACACTCCTTGCCAGTGACTCAATGCATTCGGGCACCCTTCCCACTGCACCCATGAGCTCAGTGTGCATGCCCACCGCCTGGGTGTTCATTTCTGCGATCAGCCGCTACTCCTCTGCGTCCATTGCAGTAGGAGTGTCTGGCATACTCTCCCTCTGGGGAGAAGGCCCCCGTTCTTCCCTACCCCCCCCATGGCATTGCTGCAGCCCGCTGGGTCCTGGAGGTTCACCATCATCAGCCCCTTCCCCCCTGCTCCCCTCCGGGGAAGGCGTGTTCCCAGTGTGGGCATGGGCTTCCTCGGGAGAGGGTGGCACTGATGCTCTGGCTTCCTCTTCCTCCTCGGCTGCAGCATCACTCCCAGTGGCAGCTTCAGGGCCCGTCTCCTCAGCTGGTGAATCACCATCTGAAATGAGGGAGGTACAAGAGTGGCTTTAGCGTGAGGACAGGGTGGCAGTAAGGGAGGAATAAGTGCAGCGAGTTAGCAAGTTGGATTGAAAGTGTCAAAGGCTGGTGTTGTGAGGGACAAGTGGAAGGACAGAGGACAAAAAGGTGATGACCTTACCATTGCTGTCCAGAACGGGGTCGGCGTCTCCAGTGGCGACGGGACCGATCACCCGGCTTGCCACAATCCTGTGGACGCACTCCTCCAGATCGCTGAGGGGTTGCAGCTGAAGCCGCCCTCCACCTGTCCGTTGCTGCTGTCTCCTATTATGAGCCAGCTTAGCCTGCAAGAAAAAGGACAGCATCTGAGTAAATATACAGCCATGGTCTTGCCTGATGTGCCTCCCATAGGTGAATAGCCCTTACTGTATACAGCCATGGTCTTGCCTGATGTGCCTCCCATAGGTGAATAGCCCTTACTGTATGCAAAGTGTGGAATGTGTGTGTGTGTTTGATGAAAGGGCCATAGGTGTTGGATGAGTGTTGTGCATTGGGGTTTTAAGACCCTCTGGCCATAGAGTGAGGTTGAGATGGAGGGATGGAGAGGTATTGAGAAAAAGCCACTCACCCTGACGACCCGAGTGAGGTCGTTGAACTTTTTGCGGCATTGAGTATGGGTCCTGGGCACCATGCTCCTGGAGGAGACGCTCTGAGCCACCTCCCTCCACACTCTTCTGAACTCGCGTGGCAAAGGCCTCCTGCCACTCTCAGGGAACAGCATACATCGTCTGCGCTCCACTGCGTCAACCAGAGCATCCAAGGCCCGCTCGGTGAAGCGATGAGCGCGTTCTCTCACCCTCTCCATGCTTGGCAGCAAAATGGATTACAGGTCTCTCCAGGCTGAGATTCAAGGCTGCAATGAGCAGGGTGTGGCTGGGGAGCAAGTGGCCCCCCCCCGCTTTAAGAAGTGTCCGGCGCCAGTGTGTCTGTGTTCCCTCGCTAACTGGCAGCAGCTGCGCTGCGCTCGCGCGCTGAGTTAGCGCCTCACTCCTTGGCCTTTGCGCCTTAAGACAGGTGTGCAGCGCCTGCTTTAGCGCTCCACTCACCTCCCGGGGCGGTAAAAGTGAAGTTTCCTGTCAGTGCCAATAATTAGCGCCAGGCGCTAATATTTGCGTCCGGACGATATTTGCGCCCCAAATGGGGCGCGACCTAATTTCTACCCCTAAGGGTCAATTTATCATAGCCAAATCAACCTAACTCGCACATCTTTAGACTCAACCGAGGCCCCGTCTGCTCTGTCAGATGGACGTAAAAGATGCCATGGCACTATTTCGAAGATGAGTAGGAGAGTTCCCCAGTGTCCTGGTCAATATTTATCCCTCAACCAACATAGCAAAAACTCATTATCACATTACTATTTGTGGGAGCTTGCTGTGCGCAAATTGGCTGCCACATTTCCCACATTACAACAGCAACTCCACTTCAGAAAAGTACCTCATTGACTGTAAAGCGCTTTGAGACATCCGGTGGTTGTGAAAGGTGCTATATAAATGCAAGTCTTTCTTTCTATCTCTGTAACCTCCTACAGCCCTACATACCTCCAAGATATCTGGGCTTCTCCTATTCTAGTCTCTTGTGCATCCCCTGATTTTCTCGCTCCATCATTGGTGGCCGTGCCTTCAGCTGTCCAGTCCCTAGGGAATTCCCTCCCTAAATCTCTCATAGAATCATAGAATGGTTACAGCACAGAAGGAGGCCATTCAGCCCGTGCCAGCTCTCTGCAAGAGCACTTCAGCTAGTCCCTTTCCCCGTAGCCCTGCAAATTCTTTTCCTTCAGGTACTTATCCAATTCCCTTTTGAACGCCACAATTGAATCTGCCTCCACCATCCTCTCAGGCAGTGCATTCCAGATCCTAACCACTTGCTGCGTAAAAAAGTTTTTCCTCATGTCGCCTTTGGTTCTTTTACCAATCACCTTAAATCTGTGTCCTCTGGTTCTCGACCCTTCCGCCAATAGGAACAGTTTCTCTCTATCGTGATTTTGAACACCTCGATCAAATCTCCTCTCAACCTTCTCTGCTCCAAGGAGAACAACCCCAGCCTCTCTAGTCTATCCACATAACTGTAGTCCCTCATCCCTGGAATCATTCTTGTAAATCTTTTCTGCACCCTCTCTAAGGCCTTCACATCCTTCCTAAAGTGCGGTGCTCAAAATTGGACACAATACTCCAGTTGAGGCTGAACCAGTCTTGTGTAAAGGTTCATCATAACTTCCTTGCTTTTGTACTCTATGCCTCTGTTTATGAAAATGAGAAGTCGCACAACACCAGGTTATAGTCCAACAGATTTATTTAAAATTACAAGCTTTCGGAGCTATCGATCTTCAGGTAAAGTTACTATGAGTGAATCTACAAAAATTCACAGAATATAAACACAGAAAAAATGCAGAGATACAATCTTTCCTTACATCAAAGACACACCAAGAGCACAGCCAAGACAATGAGATGTGTCCCAGGGGGTCCAACGTGTCAAAACACCTGCTGTCTGCATATCCTCTCCATTTGGGTTTGTTTTTTGTGTTTGTTTTTTGTGTTTGTTTTTTTTTAAAACTGGAAAGACAGACAACGATGTCAAGTCACGTTCTGTAGCATGACATGAACCCGATATCCCTATTGAGGCCATCCTCATGAGTGCGGAACTTGGCTATCAGTTTCTGCTCGATGATTTTGCGTTGTCGTGTATCTCGAAGGCCGCCTTGGAGGACGCTAACCCGCAGATCCGAGGCTGAATGCCCTTGACTGCTGAAGTGTTCCCCGACTGGGAGGCAACCATCCTGCCTGGCGATTGTTGCGCGGTGTCCGTTCATACGTTGTCTCAGTGTCTGCATGGTCTCGCCGATGTACCATGCTCTGGGGCATCCTTTCCTGCAACGTATCAGGTAGACAACGTTGGCCGAGTCACATGAGTATGTACCATGTACCTGGTGGGTAGTGTCCTCACGTGTGATGACGGTATCTGTGTTCATGATCTGGCATGTCTTGCAGAGGTTGCCGTGGCAGGGTTGTGTGGTGTCGTGGTCGCTGTTCTCCTGACAGCTGGGTAATTTGCTGCGAACGATGGTACTTTTGAGGTTAGGCGGCTGCTTGAAGGCGAGTAGTGGAGGCGTGGGGATGGCCTTAGCAAGGTGTTCATCGTCATCGATGACATGTTGAAGGCTGCGAAGAACATGGCGTAGTTTCTCCGCTCCGGGGAAGTACTGGACGACGTAGGGTACTCTGTTGGTTGTGTCCCGTGTTCGTCTTCTGAGGAGGTCTATGCGGTTTTTCGCTGTGGCCCGTCGGAACTGTCGATCGACGAGTCGAGCGTCATATCCCGTTCTTACGAGGGCGTCTTTCAGTGTCCGTAGGTGTCCATCACGTTCCTCCTCGTCTGAGCAGATCCTGTGTATTCGCAGGGCTTGTCCATAGGGGATGGCTTCTTTAACGTGGTTAGGGTGGAAGCTGGAGAAGTGGAGCATCGTGAGGTTGTCCGTGGACTTGCGGTAGAGTGAAGTGCTGAGGCGTCCGTCTTTGATGGAGATTCGTGTGTCCAAGAATGAAACCGATTCTGAGGAGTAGTCCATGGTGAGTTTGATGGTGGGATGGAACCTGTTGATGCTATCGTGTAGTCCTTTCAGTGATCCTTCGCCGTGGGTCCAAATGAAGAAGATGTCGTCGATGTATCTGGTGTACAGCGTTGGTTGGAGGTCCTGTGCAGCGAAGAAGTCTTGCTTGAACTTGTGCATGAAGATGTTGGCGTATTGGGGTGCGAATTTGGTCCCCATGGCTGTTCCGTGTGTTTGGGTAAAAAACTGGTTGTCGAAGGTGAAGACATTGTGGTCAAGGATGAAGCGGATGAGTTGTAGGATGTTTATGAAGCCCAGTATGCTTTTTTAACTGCTTTCTCAACCTGCCCTGCCACCTTCAATAATTTGTGCACATATACCCCCAGGTCTCTCTGATCATGCACCCCCTTTAGAATTGTATACTTTAGTTTATATTGCCTCTCCTCATTCTTCTTACCAAAATACATCACTTTGCACTTTTCTGCGTTAAATTTCATCTGCCATGTGTCCGTCCATTTCACCAGCCTGTCTATGTCTTCTTGAAGTCTATCACTCTCCTCCTCACTGTTCACTATACTTCCAAGTTTTGTGTCATCTGCAAATTTTGAAATTGTGCCCTGTACACCCAAGTCCAAGTCATTAATATATATCAAGAAAAGCAGTGGTCCTGGTACCGACCCCTGGGGAACACCACTGTGTACCATCATCCAGTTCAAAAAACAACCGTTCACCACGACTCTCTGTTTCCTGTCACTTAGCCAATTTCGTATCCGTGCTGCCACTGTCCCTTTTATTCCATGGGCTTCAACTTTGCTGGCAAGCCTATTATGTGGCACTTTATCAAATGCCTTTTGGAAGTCCATGTACACCACGTCAACCACATTGCCCTCATCAACCCTCTCTGTTATCTCATCAAAAAACTCGATCAAGTTAGTTAAACATGATTTGCCTTTAACAAATCCGTGCTGGCTTTCCTTAATTAATCCACACTTGTCCAAGTGACTGTTAACTTTGTCCTTGATTATCGTTTCTAAAAGCTTCCCCACCACCGAGGTTAAACTGACTGGCCTGTAGTTTCTGGGTTTATCCTTACACCCTTTTTTGAACAAGGGTGTAACATTTGCAATTCTCCAGTCCTCTGGTACCACCCCCGTATCTAAGGAGGATTGGAAGATTATGACCAGTACCTCCGTGATTTCCTCCTTAACTTCCCTCAGCATCCTAGGATGCATCCCATCCGGTCCTGGTGACTTATCAACTTTAAGTACAGACAGCCTTTCTAGTACCTCCTGTTTATCAATTTTTATCTCACCCATTATCTCCACTACCTCCTCTTTCACTATGATTTTTGGCAGCATCTTCTTCCTTGGTGAAGACATATGTAAAGTACTAATTTAGCACCTCAGCCATGCCTTCTACCTCCATGCATGGGTCTCCTTTTTGGTCCCTAATCGGACCCACCCCTCCTCTTACTATCCATTTACTATTTATATGCCTATAAATAGTATTATTTATTATTTCTCTATATTATCTCTACCTCTCCTCCTTTAAGACGCTCCTTAAAACCTACCTCTTTGACCAAGCTTTTGGTCACCTGTCCTAATATCTCCTTATATGGCTCGGTGACAAATTTTGTTTGATAATATTACTGTGAAGCGCCTTGAGATGTTTTACTACATTAAAGGCGCTATATAAATGCAAATTGTTGTTGAACACTGGACTGTTATCTTTGGTTCGATTTCGCCTCTTGATTTGGAAAGTTATGGGTTAAGACATTCACTCCAGAAGTTATACATATCAATTAGGTCACGGCTCCACTGCAGTACAGAGGGAGCTTGTATTATCAGAGGTGCCATCCTTCACATGAGCTGTTAAATTGAGGCCGTGTCTACCTGTTCTGGTGATTCAGTGGAAGTTAGAGACCAGGAAGTTCTTCTGGCCATCATTCCTCCCTCAATCGACATTGCAAAAAACAAATGGAATGGCTATTCACCTCACTGATGCTTGGGTCATATTGCTGCGTGCAAAGTTGCAGGTGTGTTTGCTTATATAGCAACAGTGACTGTATTTCAAAGTACTTTATTGTATGTGAAATGCTTTAAGATGTTTCCGAGAGATGATTGCACCCTTTATCAATGCAACCTTTTTCTTCCTTTTATCCGGATGAGGATACGAATAAACAACCAGACTTAAACATGAGGTTGTAGTTGTTGGAGACGAATCATCTCAGCCCCAGGATATTGTTGGAGCTCCTCAAGGCAGCGTACTAGGCCCAACTATCTTCAGCTGTTTCATCAATGACCTTCTCTCCATCAAAAGCTCATAAAATGGTTGTTCGCTGATGATTGCAGAGTGTTCAGCTCAATTCACAATTCCTCAGATAATGAAGCAGTCCATTCCGGTATGCAGCAAGACCTGAACAGCATTCAGGCTTGGGCTGATAAGTGGCAAGTAACATTCGCACCACACAAATGCCACCGATGACCATCTCCAACAAGAGAGAGTCTAACCACCTCTCCTTGGCATTACTATCGCCGAATCTACATCGTGGGGGTCACCAGAAACTGGACCAGCCACATAAATGCTGTTGCTGCTAGAACAGGTCAGAGGCTGGGTATTCTGTGGCTCATCTCTTGACTCCCCAAAGCATCTCCATCACCTAGAAGGCACAAGTCAGGAGTTTGATGGAATACCCTCCACTTGCCTGGATGAGTGCAGCTCCAACAACACTCAAGAAACTCGACACCATCTAGGACAAAGCAGCCCGCTTGATTGGCACCCCATCCACCACCTTAAACATTCACTCCCTTCACCACCGGCCTACTGTGGCTGCAGTGTGTACCATCTACAAGATGCACTGCAGCAACTCGCCAAGGCTTCTTCGGCAGCACCTCCCAAACCCGCGACCTCTTCCACCTAGAAGGACAAGGGCAGCAGGCGAATGGGAACACCACCACCTCCAAGTTCCCCTCCAAGTCACACACCATCCTGACTTAGATGTATATCGCCGATCCTTCATTGTCGCTGGGTCAAATTCCTGGAACTCATTACCCAACAGGTCAGAGGCTGGGTATTCTGTGACGTGTGGCTCATCTCTTGACTCCCCAAAGCATCTCCACCACCTAGAAGGCACAAGTCAGGAGTGTGATGGAATACTCTCCACTTGCCTGGATAGCTGCAGCTCCAACAACACTCAAGAAACTCGACACCATCCAGGATAAAGCAGTCCGCTGGATCGGCAGCCCATCCCCCGGCTTAAACATCCACTCTCTCCACCAGCGGCGCATCTTGGCTGCACTGTGAACTACAGTATCTAAGATGCACTGCAGCAACTCGCCAAGGCTTCTTCGTCAGCACCTCCCAAACCCGTGCCCTCTACCACCTAAAAGGACAAGGGCAGCAATGTCATGGGAACACCACCACCTGCAAGACTGCCTCCAACTCGCGCTCCATCCCGGCTTGGACATAAATCGACGTTCCTTCATCGTCGCTGGGTCAAAATCCTGAAACTCATTACCCAACAGCATTGTGGGAGCACCTTCACCACACGGACTGCAGACGTTCAAGAAGAAGGCCCACCATGAGCTTTTCAAGGGAAATTAGGGATGGGCAATAAATGCTGGCCTCGCTAGCGATGACCATATCCCAAGAAAAGAAAAATGAGGTGGAGGGGGGGGGGCAACAACTGTTTCAGACAGACAAGGCCGAGGTGAAGTTTAAATGGAGTTGAGATACAGATCAGCCAAGATCTAATTGAGTGGTGGAACAGGCTCGAGTGGCTGAAGGGCTTACTCCTGTTCCTAATGTTCCTAAGGCAAAGAGGAACTTTCCAAGTTCCTGCTTCCTATAGGGAGCCTCACACACCAGCGACATGTATCGGAAATTTGACACCTGAGATTTTTCACCCGTTAAATTTGGTGGATGGAACGTTCTGCAAAGCGTGCCCTGGGATTTCCGATATGTGCTCCCAGTGAATGAGGATCCCCGGCTCAAGCGCAAACTTGAAGATTTACCCCCCAGTACACAGGGAGCTTAGCTACTCATGAGACGCAACAATCTTCCTGCGTCCGGACAAAGGAACTTCAATGCCTCTTTCTGCAGGTAACCTCAGATCTTGGTCCATTGTGAATGGGGAGTGGGCAGTCAGACAGGGGATGACTGAGCCCATTGACCCAAGATACAAGTACTGAGCAAAAGTCACTTTACAGATGTGTACAGTTGGAAATACCCCGCTATATTGCCAAAATCGGTAAAACCGGTCATTGTGAAGCTCGTATAAAATGGTCAGACTGTCCAAGACATACTTGGTCCAGTCTAACTCAGTATCTTTATTAGTCAGTGAGTCTAGCAACAGCATCATTAAAGAAACTATCGCTCAACTGGACATTATCAGGAGGATCAGAACATTTGGTTGAGGACTGGCGTGTTTTTAAATGGATCTGCCGTCTTGTTTTTTTATTTATTTTCGGAATGTGAATGATGCCGGATTTATTGCCTATTGTTGGTTGCCCTGAGATGGTGATGGTGGCCCTTCTCCTTGAACCACTGCAGTCTTTGTGGTGATGGTGCTCCTGTAATTGTGTTAGGTGGGGAATTCAAGGATTGACGATATACCACTAAGCCAGAATGGTGTGCGACATGGAGGGGAACTTAGGGTTGATGGTGTTACCATGACATTGTTGGTCTTGTCTTTCTTGCTGGTAGAGGTCACGGGGCTGGGAGGTGTTTGCAATGCTGTGATATGGCATGACACAGGAATGGTATGATGGGGATGTCGTGAGCAAAAGGGATCTGGGGTTTAATCATCCTGGTGTGAGGCTGGAGGTCTGTTTGGAGGAGGTGGCAGAGTTCTGTGACCACCACCTTGGTGATGCGGAGCCATCTAATATACTGCTCCTCGTTTCATTGAAGGTAGGAGAAGTGCTGTTGGAATGTCCTCGGAGGGTAAGGCCTCCTGGTGAGAGCCCTGATGTCCCTCCTCATCCCACTGCGCACATGTTCCCGTATTTCTCGCTACCTCCACTCCCTCCGCCATAGATCCTGGAGGGCGAGGTTGCATGCCAGTACTGCCCCCTTTAATGTTACCAAGTGTAGCAGTTTGAATCTTTGAAGAATAAATGTAGCTACAGTACTTTGTAGTTGCCAGAAGACTGCTGATACAAAAGAAGCTTGTAATTACTCATAGAAACTGTTGGAGTGGGTGAAACTGACAAGAAACCACCGAAATTAACCTGCCCTGACAGCTAGGAGTGATTAATGTTGATGCCTTTAAATAACGTCGCTGGAGCCGGCTTCCTGGAGCTGAACGCCAGCTCTCCCTGTCGCTGTCTGGTCGAGGCGCTAAGGTAAGTGGCGACAATCAATTTTACAGATCGGGCGGCCAGTGAGCGTTGTACGCTCACTGACGTCACGATCTGCCTGGTGTTGAAGTCCCCGGTGTTACCACGTACCGGCGGCGCAACGGGGGGGGGGGGGCGGATTTGCCGTGCGGCACTGGATTCGCCTCGCCCCGGCACTACTGCATCAGCGTCCCATTACCACCATCTGCTGGCGCTAACGGGAGGCACTAAGGTACCAAATTTCCCCATTGAGTTCTCCACCTTTTAACTGGCTTAACCTCTCAGGTGGATGTAAAAGATCCCATGCCACTATTCGAAGAATAATAGGGGAGTTTTCCCCGGTGTCCTGGCCAACATTTATCCCTCAACCAAAACCTAAAACAGATTATCTGGTCATTATCACATTGCTGTTTGTGGGAGCTTGCTGTGCGCAAATTGGCTGCTGCGTTTCCCACATTACAACAACAGTGACTCCACTTCAAAAAATACTTAATTGGCTGTAAAGCGCTTTGGAACATTCTGAGGTCGTGAAAGGCGCTATATAAATGCAAGTTCTTTATCTTTTCAAGTTCTTTCTTAAGGCTAACCTGATGCCTATTTATTGAATAGTCAGATGCCTCAACATGTTCCTGATTGTGGTACGACAGACTTCATTCACATTCCACTACCTGGTTGTTTTTCCTCCTCCAGACAATCACATCTGGTCTGCAGCCACGACACTGCAATCTCCAGCCATAGATCTTTGACCTTATTTCCAGGTTCTGGCTGGTTGCACGGATTACTGTACATCTGTGACTAATAAACAACACATTCTTAGCTGCACTTTAACTCCAGCCATGCAAGTATCTGAATTCAAGCTTGTTCTGCATTTGTTAATACTTTCATTTTGCTTTCATATTCGTAGCAGGACAAGGGTTTATGTTGGAAATGTAATTTGCCTTGCTATATGTTTGATGAAAATGATAAACCTTTACACAGTTAGTAAGTAAAGCTGTTGCACTGGCTTGCCTACGGCAGATTAGATACTAGTCTTAAAGATTATGCTTCATATTTGACGTGCTGTCAAGTCTTGCGTTGGTGGTATGGGTACTAATAAGAGAGAAGAATATATGGCACATATCCACTTACTCTTTGACAGTCTATTTATTGTCGCAAGTTTGCCCTACACTGAAATTTGAACTTATTCGCTATGGAAGAAAAGGCAACTCTGTTTGTGGTTGTCACAGCTCAGTTCTAACTGAAACCATTTGCTTCACAGGCGCTTTTCCTCTTTATTATCCAGGCCAATCGCCTCGAGCAATCTGTGAGCTTTTATCAAGCGTAAATTCAAAGCAAAGGGAATGAAGGGGGTGGGGCAGGGGGGGTGGTGCAGGGGGGCAGCACACAACCAGAAACAACTGCTGAAGAACAGCTTACGATTATGTGGCAGTGCTGCTGGAAGCTCAAAGGAGACAAAGGACACTGAGGTGGAGATATACTGTGTGTCTATTTAAGGCCCAATGGGAGGTAACATTTCACAGGTCAGAAATTTTGGTCCTCCACTGGACCTATTTGTTCTCAAGAAGCAAAATACTGCTGGAAATCTGAAATAAAATCAGAAAAATGCAGGAAACACTCAGCAGGTCAGGCAGCCTCTAGAGAGAGAGGAAGGTAGGGTTAATGCTTCAGGTCGATGACCTTTCACACAACCTGAAATGTTAACCCTACCGTACTCTCTCCGCAGTTGCTATCTGTTCTCAATTCCTCTTAAAAACATGAAGAATTCACTAAAAGGTGTGAAGTTTCCCTTCAGCAAGTCCATTACTTGTTAGTTATCGTGAAACCAATCAGAGCAGAACATGGATTATCGCGGTTTAGCACCTTAACAAGCAGGAAATTAACCTCCTGATCCTGGTAAGAAACAATCTTTTCACCAATGTCGATGTGCTGGAGATCAGGAATCTTGGTTTCAAGGGCTTCAAGAAAAAAACAAGCACAAACCTATTAGAGGACTTGAAAATTATGAAGGGGGTTCGATAGGCTAGGCATAGAGAAGATGTTTCCACTTGTGGGGGAGTCCAAAACTAGGGGTCATAAATATAAGATAGTCACTAATAAATCCAATAAGGAGATCAGAAGAAATTTCTTTACCCAGAGAATGGTTAAAATGTGGAACTCGCAACCACAAGGAGCAGTTGAGGCCAATAGCATAGCTGCATTTAAGGGGAAGCTAGATAAGCACGAGGGAGAAAGGAATAGAAGGATATGCTGATAGAGTGAGATGAAGATGGGTGGGAGGAGGCTCATGTGGAGCATAAACACCGGCATGGACCAGTTGGGCCGAATGTCCTGTTTCTGTGCTGTAAATTCTATGGGGGAAAAATTTGTCCCCTTAGCGCAGCCCGTTAGCACCAGTAGATGGTGCTAATGTGGCGTTGAGAGCTGAAATGACAGCTCTGATCAAATCCAGCACCACATGCCAAATCGAGACACCCCCCCCCCCCAACCACCCCCTATTAGCGCTGCCGGTAAAAGCGATCGCTGGGGACTTCAACAGCAGGGAGATCGTGACATCAGTGAGTGTGCAATGCTCACTGAATGCCCGATCTGCCAAATTGCTTCTCGTCACTTACTTCACAGCCTGGAGTTAACAACGACAGGGAGAGCTGGTGTGGAGCAGCAGGAAGCCAGCTCCAGGGATGTTATTTAGCGGGATCAGTCCCAATCACTCGCACCTGACAGGTTAGTGAAGTTTCAGTGCCTGTGTGTTAGTTCCTGATACTGCAACAATTTTATTTAAGTGATTTCAAGGTTCTTTGGTATCAGGGGTGTTGTGGAAAGTAGAAAAGTGCAAAATTTATTCTTGAAAGATTCAACCTACAACACTTGCTAAAAGTCATGGGGCCTGTACTGGCAGTCACCTCGCCCTCCAGGATCTACGGCGGAGGCAGCAGAGGCAACGAGGAAGACAGGAACATGTGCACAGAGGGAGGAGGAAGAAGATGAGGAAGAAGAAGATGAGGGGGAAGAAGACGAGGAACAGGAGAGAGGGAGGAGGCAGCCAGACAATCGGGCTTCCGGACAGGTGGTCCGTGACCGGTTCATCAGACTCTGATTTGAATGAATGAAAGCCCAGATCCCCGTTGCTCACCACATCCCCATCATACCATTCCTGTGTCATGTCATATCGCAGAGTCCTCCTGGGCGCAAAGGTGAAATGAGAGAGACCACAAAATATTCCAAACTCTATTAATAAAGTTATGCATAAACATATCACACATATCACATGCATTCTAATAACTAATGACCTTTGTGCCTGCCATAGTTGAATAGCTGTCATTGTGTGCAAGGTGTGAGATGTGGGTGTGAGTGTTGGTAGGTAGAGATTGTTGGTGTGAGAGTGCTGGGGGTGTGGTGCATTTAGCAGTGTGTGAAGCTTGTGGTACAGATGGTGGTATGTAGCATTTGTTGAAGCCTTCACTCACCCTGCCCACCCGTGTGAGCTTGGTAAAGTTATTCCTGCACTGTGTGTGGGTCCTGGCGACCACAGAGCTGCCCATGATGTGGTGTGCCCCCTCCCTCCACATAGTCCAGCAGACTTGTGGCGAGGGCCTGCTGCCAGTTGGCGGGTACAGGACCTTCTCTCCGCCGCTAAAACCAATGCCTCCAAAGCTTCATCGGATAACCTGCGGGCTCTCTCCCTGGGGCGGTGATCTGCCATTAGGATTTGTAAATAAATGCTCCTTCTCCTTGACCTTCTTCTTATGGTTGTTGAGGCAGCTGCACACCCAACAATGCTGAGAATGAAATAAAAAGAGGAAATGCTGGAAATTCTCAGCAGGTCAGGCAGCATCTGTGGAGAGAGAAACAGAGTTAACGTTTTAGGTCGATGACCCTTCGAAGGGTCATCGACCTGAAACGTTAACTCTGTTTCTCGCCCCACAGATGCTGCCTGACCTGCTGAATATTTCCAGCATTTTCTCTTTTTATTTCAGATTTCCAGCATCCGCAGTATTTTGCTTTTGTATTAATGCTGAGAATGAGGTGCTGCGGCAACAATGGACCTCCCCTTTAAGCAGTGAAAAAACCCTCTGGCAATCATAACTTGCGTTTCGACTACACCCGATATTGGTCCATCTTTTCAGTGTAACGCCAATGAGCTTGGGTTTTTAGACTAGATTTATGGCTCCAATCATTTTAACGAGGAGTGAGGACGAATTTTGCGTGCAGTCTAGACGCTTTTCACCTGGCACTAATTTACCATTTTTAGTTTAAACACGGCCCATTCCTTGGCTATAACGAATTTCTAGCCCTATGTAATTCAATTAGTGGGCATGGTGAGTCACAGCAGATAACCAGCAGAGGTGGAATTCTTTGGCCATGAATGTCTGGAGGGAGCGACAGAATAAAAAGGGATCTATTTGCCATTGATTTCAGAAAGTGTACTTCATATCTTCTATTAGAAGTGTAGTTTCCATATAAGACTTCCTTCTGCATGCTGAGCGACATCTGTGTTGCACTAAGTACACATCAGTAGCACTTTGACTTACACATTTTACCTGTACAGTAAGCTAATCTTATTTAACCTTATGTTCTGTCCAACAAAATAACCTAAACCATCCAGGCTTCAAAGCACAACTGCATCACACACTGCACTAGATTACACTTTACACAACCATTACTACTGCACCAGAGGCAGAGTCACCTCCACAAACTAGTGAGCCTCCAGCACGGGAGCACTCACAGAGCATGAGAAGTCGAGTCTCTACTCGCTGAAGATGGTTTGGAGCGGCCCGTGAGTGGTTGCAGAGATCCTAGTTCTGAAGCTGAAAGTGATGTCCTTCAGGTGTGACGTTAACCCAAGGCCTCATCTGCCTGTTTATGTGGATATTAATGTTCCCGCAACACCAAACGAAGAAGAGGAAAGAATTCTCTTGGTGCCTTGGGCTAAATTCTTCCCTCAATAACCAACCAGAAAAACCTAGATTCGATATTTTTTGTGCTCAAGTCACTGGAGTGGGAGTATGAATCCACAACCTTCTGCCTCAGAGACGAGAGTGCTATCCTCTGAGCCACGGCTTTTAATCCTTTCAAGAGAGTTGAGGAGCAGAGATACTTAAGAATTCAGATACCCAAGTATTTAAAATTGGGAGGGCAAGTTGATAAAGTAATTTCAAAAAAGGTTTTATAAATAGGGGTATTGAGTAAAAAAGCAAAGAAGGTATTCTAACCCTGTTCAATTCATTGCATGAGGCCTTGGGTTAACATCGCCCCTTGGTGATGCCATCTGAAAACACAGCGTCAGTTTCCACATGTATGCTGACGACACCCAGCTCTACCTCACCACCTCTTCTCTCGACCCATCCACGGTCTCTAAACTGTCAGACTGCTTGTCCGACATACAGTTCTGGATGAGCAGAAATTTTCTCCAATTAAATATTGGGAAGACCGAAGCCATTGTTTTCGGTCCCCGCCACAAACTCCGTTCCCTAGCCACTGACTCCATCCCTCTCCCGAACATCTGTCTGAGGCTGAACCACCCTGGTGTCATATTTGACACTGAAATGAGCTTCTGACCACATAGCCGCAGCATAACTGAGACTGCCTATTTCCACCTCCGTAACATCGCCCGTCTCCGCCCTTGCCTTAGCTCATCTGCTGCTGAAACCCTCATCCATGCCTTTGTTAGCTCTAGACTTGATTATTCCAATGCACTCCTGGCTGGCCTCCCACATTCTACCCTCTGTAAACTTGAGGTCATCCAAAACTCGCTGCCCATGTCCTAACTCGCACCAAGTCCCGTTCACCCCTCACCCCTGTGCTCGCTGACCTACATTGGCTCCCGGTTAAGCAACGCCTCGATTTCAAAATTCTCATCCTTGTTTTCAAATCCCTATCAAATCCCTCTCTATCTCTGTAATTTCCTTCAGCCCCACAACCCCCCGAGATCTCTGCGCTCCTCTAATTCTGCCCTCTTGAGCATCACTGATTATAATCGCTCAACCATTGGTAGCCGTGCCTTCTGTTGCCTGGGCCCTAAGCTCTGGAATTCCCTGCCTAAACCTCTCCACCTCGCTACCTCTCTTTCCTCCTTTAAGACGCTCCTTAAAACCTACCTCTTTGACCAAGCTTTTGGACATCTGTCCTAATTTCTCCTTATGTGGCTCGGTGTCAAATTTTTTGTCTTTTAAAACTGCTGTGAATCACCTTGGGATGTTTTACTACGTCAAAGGTGCTATATAAATACAAGTTGTTGTTGTTGTTGTTGAAGAACATCATTTTCAGCTTCAGAGCTGAATCTCTGCAGGATCTCTGCAACCACTCACCGGCCTCTCCAAACCACCTTCAGCGAGTAGAGACTCTACTTCTCATGCTCTGTGAGTGCTCCCATGCTGGTGGTCCATAGTTTGTGAAGATGCAGCTGACTCTACCTCTGGTGCAGTAGCAATGGCTGTGGCAACTGTGCCAACCTAGCTCAGTGGGTAGCACTCTTGCTTCTGAGTCATGAAGGGCGTGGGTTCAAGTCCCACTCCAAGGAACTTGAGCACAAAAATCTAGGCTGACACTCCAGTGTAGTGCTGAGGGAGCGCTGCACTGTCACAGGTGCCGTCTTTCGGATGAGACGTTAAACCGAGGCCCTGTCTGCTCCCTCAGGTGGATGTAAAAGATCCCATGGCATCATTTTGAAGAAGAGCAGGGGAAGTCTCCCCGGTGTCCTGGCCAATATTTATCCCTCATTTAACATCACTAAAACAGATTATCTGGTCATTATCACATTGCTGTTTGTGGGAGCTTGCTGTGCTCAAATTGGCTGCCACATTTCCTACATTACAACAGTGATTACCCTTCAAAAGTACTTCATTGGCTGTAAAGCGCTTTGGGACGTCCTGAGGTCGTGAAAGGCGCTGTAGAAATGCAAGTCTTTCTTTTATTGGTTAGGCTGCAGTTACAATATTGAGGACGAAACTCCACAGGTCTTTGATCTCGGTATAAGTGCGGGAATCAGCCCACCAGGAACTAATCATGTAGACGCCGCTGGACTATCTGGGGTCACGGAAAGATTCCCTCATCTACACAATGCTGGCGAGCACCCCACAACCTCCTTTGCTCTGGATTTGTTTTCATTAGAGCAAAGGAGGTTGAGGGGTGAATTTGAAAGAGGTGTACAAGATTATGATGGGTTTGGATAGGCTAGACGAGGAAAGGCTGTTCCCACTAGTTGATGGTACAAGGACTAGGGGACACAGATTTAAGGTTTTGGGCAAGAGATACAGGGGGGATGTGAGGAAAAACTTTTTTACGCAGCGAGTGGTGAGGACCTGGAACTCGCTGCCGACGGAAGTGGTGGAAGCGGAAACACTCAATGTTTTCAAGGGGAGACTGGATAGGCACTTGAGGGAAATAAACTTGCAGGGCTACGGGGATAGAGCGGGGGGAATGGGACTGACTGGATTGCTCTACAGAGAGCCGGTACGGACTCGATGGGCCGAATGGCCTCCTTCTGTGCCGTTATGACTCTATGGGGGAAAAATTCAGTTGGTTGCGCCTCCCGTTAGCGCCTTAAGAGGGCGCTAATGGGGCGCAAAGCAGCTAGCGCCCGGGCACAGCGATGATTGCACCGCTTGCGAACTTAACTAGACATTTTGCAGCGGCGCTAAACACTACCGCCACGATCTCCTGCGCCGGCAGATCATGACGTCAGTCGAGTGTGCAACGCCCCGGTATCGCCCCGGAGCGGATATTGAGTGGCGCCCCCTGCCTTACCGCCTGACGCTAGCAACGACAGGTTGAGGGGAGCGTTCTGCAGTCATGAAGGGACTGGGGGAGCGCTATTTAAAGGTGACCGCTTCCTGCCTTTTATTGTTGGTGCCATTTTTGAACTACGCATTCTGAGAGAGAGAGAGAGAGACATCTGGAGAGATTCAACGTTGTGTGAAGGAGTTTTGGGTACTGAGCAGCACTTTGCAGGTTCATTTTGATTTGCCATTCCTTGTATCGATTTAGAAGAGACTGTTGGGGCTGCACTCTAAGCTCTTTCCCTGGTACTCTCCATTGTTCTTTCCAGCAGATTTGATGTACAGGTCTCTCCAGGCCGGGATTCAAGGCTGCAATGAGCAGGGTGTGGATGGAGAGCAAGATCAACCATCCCCTTTAAGAACTGGCCGGTGCCATTGTGTGTGTGTTCCATTGCTGACTAACATCACATGAGCTTCGCCAGCGCTCTGAGTTAGCGCCTCGCTCCTCGGCCTTTGCGCCTTAAGACAGGTGTGCAGCGCCTGATATAGCGCTGCAATCACCTCAGGGGTCGATAAAAGTGAAGTTTCCAGTCAGTGGCGATAATTAGCGCCAGGCGCTAATTTTTGCGCCCGGACGATATTTGCGCCCCAAACGGGGCGCGACTGAATTTTTCCCCCTATGACTCTATGACAATGCTGGCGAGCACCCGAGCCACTAGCGGCACATCTCGGATTGCCAGCCAGTCTGGAGAGGCCCCAAAATGTGGTGGCGGTTTGCCGCTCTGTTGCGGAGGGGTTGCCAACCCTCCAGCATCACCCTGGAGTCTCCAGGAATGAAAGATTGATCTCCAGGGCACGGCTGCGAGCAACTCGGGTGAGATATCATCGAGGCGTTTAAAAAAAAAGGTGTTTTTTCATTTTCTTTGAACACGTTTATTTATTAGTTATAAAAATAAAAATGTTGGAAATGGGTAATAATTGGCAGTCAAGAATCATCCAATTGGGTAATGAAGGGTCTGCCCGTTTTCCAATCAGCGTCGCAAGGATTGACATGCCGGGTGACCAATGGCGGGGGCGTGGGGGCAGAGCCATTGGAGACCAGAGGTCATATGATGAAACCTCCAGGAATACGTCCAACCAGGGTTGGCAACCCTGCCTGTGGGGCGGGGCAGGGGGCGGGGCTGGAAGCTGAGGAGGCAGGGCTTATCGACAACAAAAAGTTTCCTCCGGTACATCTCTCTTATCCTTTTCTTTGAGTGTCCAGTTCATGACCCAGAACTAGATGCTCCCAAGATGGGCCCCACTTGCAACCCCTCCAGCTGGGTACACCGCCTCTCGTCGGGCCAGGCGGCCCCCTACTGGTCTGCCAGGCCGATGATGAGGAAACTCCAAGGCCACACACCCTCTGGTACGGGTGACCTGCTTTTGGGGCAGACGGAGGTTCTGTCGCAAACGAGGCCCCGTGGAAACTAGCGGAGAAGGCCAATAGCTGGCCAATCCAAGGTCCAGCCTAAATCCTGGGGCCTTCCACCATATTGCCGCCGTACTTATGGCGGGATAGTGCTGGAAAGTCCTGCGGAAATTCAGCGCCATTGTGTCCAGTTTTGGGCCTCTTACTTCAGGTGCCCGGCTGCACAGGATTCTCCCCATTTGCGTTTGGGTGTTCAATATTGGCCGAGGTGCAGCACCCGGAGGAACCTCAGGCAGGGAGGACCACACGCCCACAACAAAGCCTGATCCGTACAGAACCTGAAGAGTGAAGGCCTCACACTGCCATGTAGGGCTGGAGAAGGTGGCAGGGGGGAGCGAGGAGCAAGGGTGTGGAACAACTTGGAGACAAAGACAAGAATTTTGAACTTGATGCATTTGGGGGAGAGGAAGCCGATTGAGGTTTGCAATAGGGGAATGGAAAGGCTCATCGAATGCGAATCCCAGATCTAATTAACGGGGCCATAATTTCCTCTGTGCACAGACAAATTGTAAACGTTTTCTTTAGAAACAGGCTTCTGATTTTGTTATAGACTCACCGCCCAAAGGGAATCTGCCCCCATGTGTTAATAATTAAACTCTCTGCAATGATGTGTCTTGAGATGTCTGCAATTATAAACCATCATCAAATCAGACCCAAAGTATTGCACTGTACTGCACTTAAAAGTGAGAAGACAAGTCGAAACGAAGCTTCAGATATTAATTACAAGTCCAATTCTTTTCCGTCGTTAGCCTTGCATTTTAATTATGTTAACACTGCGAACCGCTGTGCCTTATACAAGCAGGTGGTGCTCTCTGCTGGCAGTTTTTGGACAATGGTCATAGTCTGAGAGGAGGTTATAATAACAGAAATGCCCTCACTGAATGGACATATACCCATCGAATTCCAATCCAATTGATGGATGTATGAGAGTGGCAGGACCTTTGCCACCCCCACCCCCCCCCCCCGAGATATGCCAACTCATTCTTGGCGTAAGCCTGATTTGTTTTCACGGTACGGTTTGCAGTTGAAGTCGTCGTGTTTAGGAATTGTCTGAGTGAACGTTTCTTACTTGTTATGGTAAGGGGTGTTGCTGGTGACCATCCATCAGCCCCGGGTATAATCTGGCCTCCTGCGTCATTGACACTTTTTTTGTGTGTGCTTTTTCTTTCCCCCTTCCTCTCCTCCTTCAATGTTTGATTTACGGTTGAGACTGCGCTGGTTTCAAATCACAAAGCTTTGAAAGTGCCACCCACATTTTCCAGCCTCTAACAACATACGCTCGACGATATATCTACATCTTCCTGCTGTTACGGAACTGCATTCAAAAAATACTGGTCAACAAGGCAAAAAGGGGGGAAATAAAATGGGACAGTTCAACCTGACAGTAAACGCTTTAGTAATTTAACCACTTGTTGAAATTAATCCCATTATATTCCCTTTCAGGTGGAGTATAAATCAAATCAGCTGAACCCTAAGTGTCAGCCGTGGCTCAGTGGGTAGCACCCTTGCCTCTGAGTCAGGCGGTTGTGGGTTCAACTTCTAACTCCAGAGACTTGAGCACAAAAATCTAGGCTGACACGCCAGTGCAGTACTGAGGGAGTGCTGCATTGTCGGAGGTGCCGTCTTTCGGATGAGGCGTTAAACCGAGGCCCCGTCTGCTCTCTCAGGCGGACGTAAAAGATCCCATGGTGCTATTTCAAAGTAAGAGCTGGGGAATTCACCCCGGTGTCCTGGGTCAATATTTATCCCTCAACTTAACCAGATTATCTGGTCGTTATCACGTCGCTGTTTGTGGGAGCTTGCTGTACGCAAATTGGCTGCCGGGTTTCCTACATTACAATAGTGACTGCACTTCAAAAAGTACTTCATTGGCTGTAAAGTGCTTTGGGACACCCGGTGGCCGTGAAAAGCGCTATAAATGCAAGTCTTTCTTTTACCTTATGCAGTGTGTCTACTGATGTGTAAAAGTCACTCTGCTAGCATCATGTTAATTTATATGTTATGTGTGATGCATCCACAACAGGCGATAAATATTTTTTTTTACTGCAAACTGTATTTGAATCGAATTCTATTGGATCTAAATCACTCCCTGAAACATGTCGGCTTGACATGTCAAGCGCAGTCAATCTCCATATTCTGCAGAAGATGCCAGGCAGCGGTGGATTTATGGATACAGGACATTATCGAGTCGCACTGCTGCTTCTCAAACAGCTATTAATGGTGCAGCTATTCTCTGCTCTGTCAACCGGATGTTGTGAGTGTTAGCAACACAGCAGAATTCCAATCTCTGTCCCTGTCTATTTAGAAACAGAATTCCTGATCTAAATCAGTTCCGAGTCCCAAATTGTCCCTGAGTTAGACCTCCTTATTCTGGACTTTTGAAGAGCTGGAGTTTTTTGGTGTTGATGCAAGTTGTGGGGTTTTTTTCTGTCCAAATGACATAAAAGAATATTTATGGACCATAAATTTTTATGTAGGATGTGCAACTCCGTCTCCAAGATCTCTCTAAGGATCGATAAGAGACTATCCTTTTTCTGTAGCCTCCTCCAGCCCTACAACCCTCTGAGATCTAAGCACTCCTCCAGTTCTGGCCTCCTGCGCATCCCCGATTTCCATCACTCCACCATTGGCGGCCGTGCCTTCAGTTGCCAAGGTCCTAAACTCTGGAATTCCCTCCCTAAACCTCGCCGCCTCTCTACCTCTCTCTCCTCCTTTAAGACGCTCCTTAAAACCTACCTCTTTGACCAAGCTTTTGGTCACGTGCCTAATATCTCCTTATGTGGCCCAGTGTCAAATTTTGTTTGAAAAGATTCCTGTGAAACGCCTTGGAATGTTTTGCAATGTTAAAGGCACTGTATAAACACAACGCAACAAGAGCAGGTCAGAGGCTAGGTATTCTGCGGTGAGTGTCTCACCTCCTGACTCCCCAAAGCCTTTCCACCATCTACAAGGCACAAGTCAGGAGTGTGATGGAATACTCTCCACTTGCCTGGATGAGTGCAACTCCAACAACACTCAAGAAGCTCAACACCATCCAGGACAAAGCAGCCCACTTGATTGGCACCCCATCCACCACCTTAAACATTCACTCCCTCCACCACCGGCGTACCGTGGCTGCAGTGTGTACCATCTACAAGATGCACTGCAGCAACTCGCCAAGGCTTCTTTGGCAGCACCTCCCAAACCCACGACCTCTTCCACCTAGAAGGACAAGGGCAGCAGGAGCATGGGAACACCACCACCTCCAAGTTCCCCTCCAAGTCACACACCATCCTGACTTAGAAGTATATCGCCGTTCCTTCATCGTCGCTGGGTCAAAATCCTGGAACTCCCTCCCTAACAGCACTGTGGGAGTACCTTCACCACACGGACTGCAGCAGTTCAAGAAGGTGGCTCACCACCACCTTCTCAAGGGCAATTAGGGATGGGCAATAAATGCTGGCTTTGCCAGCGACGCCCACATCCCATGAACGAAAAAAAAAGTGGTGGTTGTTAATGAAGCTAGCTCTCTTGAAAGAATCATGGGGATAGGTTATCTACTGTTACCCATCCTCTTCAGTGTCTAGGTCAATGACGTGTTGAATGACAACATCAGGGGCAGACTTGGAGAGTCTGATCCAGGTATTCCTCAAAGTATTGTGGTGCTCCTTTTTGTTGAAGATGATATTGTGTGGTTGGTGGAATCAGCTGGGGATCTAATGTGCTTTACTCAGCATCTTAAACAATGGGCTAACCTGTGAGATATGGTGGTGGGCAGACCACCGAAAAGCAGTACTAGGACGTTGTACAACTCAAAAGGAGATTTCAGAAGCACTGACTGGATGATACAGGAAGTATCTACCCCAATTGTTGATTCATATTGGCACCTGGATGTGGGTGTCACTGGCAAGGCCAGCATTTATTATCCATCCCTAGTAATCCTTGAAAGGGTGGTAATGGGCCTTCCTCTTAAACTGCTGCAGTCCATGTGTTGAAGGTGCTCCCACAATGATGTTAGGTAGAGAGTTCCTGGATTTTGATCCAAAAAGACTTACATTTCTATAGCGCTTTTCACGACAACTGGACGTGCCAAAGCGCTTTACAGCCAATGAAGTACTTTTGAAGTGTAGTCACTGTTATAATGTAGGAAATGCGGCAGCCAATTTGCACACAGAAAGCTCCCACAAACAGCAATGTGAAAATGACCAGATAATCTGTCTTTTTTAGTGATGTTGATTGAGCGCTAAATATTGGCCAGGACACCGGGGATAACTCCCCTCCGCTTGTTCGAAATAGTGCCATGGGATCTTTTACATCCTCCTGAGAGGACAGATGGGGCCTTGGTTTAAATTCTCATGTGAAAGACGGCACCTCCGACAGTGTAGCACTCCCTTAGTACTGCACTAGGACTGGAGTGTCAGCCTAGATTTTTGTGCTCAAGTCGGTAGAGTGGGACTTGAACCCACAACCTTCGTGACTCAGAGGTGAGAGTGCTACCATCTGAGCCATGGCTGACCCAGCGACGATGAAGGAATGGTGATCAAACTTGTGATGCTGTGTGACTTGAAGGGGAACTTGGAGGCGATGGTGTTCCCATGCACCTGCTGTTCTTGACATAAGAACATAAGACGTAGGAGCAGGAGTCGGTCATTCGGCCCCTCGAGCCTGCTCCGCCATTCAATAAGATCATGGCTGATCTGATCTTGGCCTCAACTCCACTTCCCTGCCCGCTCCCCATAACCCTCGACTACCTTACCTTTCAAAAATCTGTCTATCTCCACCTTAAATATATTCAATGACTCAGCCTCCACAGCTCTCTGGGGAAGAAAATTCCAAAGATTCACGACCCTCTGAAAGAAGAAATTCCTCCTCATTTCCATTTTAAATGGGTGCCCCCTTATTCTGAAACTATGCCCCCTAGTTCTAGATTCCCCCACGAGGAGAAACATCCTCTCTGCATCTACCCTGTCAAGCCCCTTCAGAATCTTAAATGTTTCAATAAGATCCCCTCTCATTCTTCTAAACTCCAATGAGTATAGGCCCAACCTGCTCAACCTTTCTTCATAAGACAACCCCTTCATCTCTGGAATCAACCTCGTGAACCTCTCTGAACTGCCTCCAATGCAAGTATATCCTTCCTTAAATAAGGAGACCAAAACTGTACGCAGTACTCCAGATGTGGTCTCACCAATGCCCTGTACAATTGTAGCAAGACTTTCCTACTTTTATACTCCATTCCCTTTGCAATAAAGGCCAACACTCCATTTGCCTTCCTAATTACTTGCTGTACCTGCATGCTAATTTTTTGTGATTCATGTACAAGGACCCCCAGATCCCTCTGTACCTCAGTATTTTGTAATCTCTCTCCATTTAAATAATAATTTGCTTTTTTATTTTTCCTACCAAAGTGGATAACCTCGCATTTTCCCACATTAAACTCCATCTGCAAGATTTTTGCCCACTCACTTAGCCTGTCTATATCCCTTTGGAGATTCTTTGTGTCCTCCACACAATTTGCTTTCCCACCTATCTTTGTATCATCGGCAAATTTGGCTACATTACACTCAGTCCCTTCATCCAAGTCATTAATATAGACCTTCTAGATTAGTGGAGGATTGATGACAGCTTTAGCCTGGACATAGTCCTTTGGACACTGGAAGGAGTTACCTATAGGCCAGATATGTGAACACATACATCCAAGAGTGCGGGACCTACCATGATTGACACGGAACTGCTGCTGAAGCTCAGCACCTCCAACTGGTAGGATCACCGTTCGATGGGGCATGTTGTGTGCCTATGCCGGGGAGCACGGTAACATTGCAGTCACACATTTTATGGTGAGTTGTGCTGCTTGCCATGCCACACTCGAGGAGCTGCTGGCATCTGCTGCCCACCTAGCAAGGACTCAATCCTGCACTTGTCAGTTGCCTGATGACCAACTAGTGACGATCCTCCTTGGCGATGAGGTAATCAGGGTCTCTTTAGGGTAAAGGTGATTCCAAATGATGCACCTGGTGATGGAAGTTTGGAACCAAGTCAATCTGCTGTGGCAGACTCGGTAATCTGCTACCTGAGCAAGCAGGTCTAGGACAAAGCTTGGCTCAGTAATGGAAGTGGCGAGGTATACCTGTCACTGGGGGGCGCGCATTCTTCTCACTTGCCTCTAGATAACCCCTGGCTAGGGGAGGGGTGGGGCTCCTGGCTTGGAAAAGCATCAAGAAGCTCATCGTTGCTCTGCACTGGTAGGACAGGCAATTTTAACTGATTAAAGTCCAGCATTACTCCCGTGCGCACTTGGAGGATCCCAATGCTAGGTTCTGGCCAATCTGCACCTGAGCCCTCTGGAATTAGGTAAGTGGGGCGTGTCTCTACAGGGAGAGAG
Source organism: Squalus acanthias (assembly GCA_030390025.1). Classification (NCBI taxonomy): domain Eukaryota; kingdom Metazoa; phylum Chordata; class Chondrichthyes; order Squaliformes; family Squalidae; genus Squalus; species Squalus acanthias. The sequence continues at coordinate 115,264,551 of CM059435.1, forward strand.
TGGCCACTCCATATCAGGGTAAACAGAAACTCGACGTATGCGGATTTCTCTGTCACTTGTTTTGGAAACCCTTAAACATGACGATGGGTTTTCTTCATATGTCAAGATACCCAGGTGACACGAAAAATAATGGATGGAAAATTGCAGTGAAATGTGGCGTCAAAGCTTTGTTAATAGGATCTCGAATGAAAATTGGTAGAGCTGTTCTTGCATGTGTCACACAATCAAATGTTGCCATTCCCTTTTTAATATGTTGTTGAGGATAAAATATTGATATTAACCTGTCGTTAATAGTCCACCAATGAATAGTGTAGCCAGTCTCCCAGATATGTACTTTCTGTCTATAATGATCGACAAAAGACGCTGCAGAAGACAAGGCTTCCACTTATTAATTGCTGAAGTATGATCACTGATTCCTTAGGGCAAAGCAGGCTAAGGGGAGATTTAAGGTGTTCAAAATGATGAGGGGGTTTTGCTGGAGTAGTTAGGGAGAAACTGTTTCCACTGGCAGGAGGGTTGGTAACCAGAGGACGCAGATTTAAGGCAAAAAAGCCCGAGTGGAGATGATCAATGATCCTTGTAAACTGCACGTACGGAGGTACGGCCGCGCAGCGCTCCAGGAATCCCGCACAGCCGGCTTTTCAATGCAAAAACCGCGCATGCACGGTATCATTAATGGCCTGTGCAGCCCCTTAAAGGGGCCGCGCGACGCCAAAAAAAAAATTACAGGGAACATTGGAGATGAGGAGAATTCTTTTTACGCAGCGAGTTGTTGTGATCTGGAACGCGCTGCCTGAAAGGGCGGTGGAAGCATATTCAACAGTAACTGCGAAAGGGAATTGGATAAATACTTAAAAATGAAAAAATTGCTGGGCTATGGGGAAAGAGCGAGGGGAGCGGGACTAATTGGAGAGCTCTTTCAAAGAGCCAGCACAGGCACGATGGGCCGAATGGCCTCCTTCTGTGATGTAGGATTCTATGATTCTATAAGAGAACAATCCCAGGTGCGCGTGTCACAATGTCACGCCTTGACATAACAATTGGCAAAAGAACCAGAGGCGAGATGAGGAAAAACTTTCTTACGCAACGAGTGGTTCGGATTTGGAATGCACTGCCTGATAGGGCGGTGGATACAGATTCAATAGTAGCCTTCAAAAGGGAATTGGATAAATACTTGGAAGGAGGCAAAAAATCTATCATGTGTTTGTGACATGTTGGTGCCTTTGTGACACATTGCCGGTTGATGCCATTTTTGTGATGCGACAATGTTTTGCAGCACGAATGATGGCGTTGTGGTCCTTGCTTAGAGCAGATGTGATGCCCCTTTAAATAAATGGAGTGGCTGCTGCCAACGACCGGAAGCTGGAAGCCGATATCAATGATGTTTTTGCTTTTTTTTTCATAGAGCCTGCACCGTTCCAGGCTTTTTTTCCCCAGAGCCCGAGAGTCGCTAAGCGACCGACCAAAAAAACACTTAGGGGTAAAAATTCAGTTGGTTGCGCCTCCCGTTAGCGCCTTAAGAGGGCGCTAATAGGGCGCAAAGCCGCTAACGCCCGGGCGTAGCGATGTTTGCGCCGCTCGGGAACTTAACTACAGATTGTGCGGCGGCGCTAAACCTTACCGCTGCGACCACCTGCGCGCACAGATTGTGACGTCATTCCATGGTGCAACGCCCTTGTGGCGCCCCGGAGCGGAAATTGAGTGGCGCCCCCTGCCTTACCGTCTGGCGCATCCAACGACCGGAAGACTGAAACGCTATCAATCGCTGTGGGGCTGGGGGGGGCGCTATTTAAAGGGGGCCTCTTCCTGTCTTTTTCTGTGGTGGACATTTTTGCACCACTCGTTCTGAGAGAGAGAGAGAGATTCGGAGAGAGAGAAAGAGAGACTTCTGCATTGACTCAACGCTTTGTGAGGTAGTTTTGCCTACTGATCCTAACTTTGCTAGTACTTTAGTTGCTGTCCTTCATTACTTTGCTTGCAAAGAGACTATGGGGGCTGCACTGATTGGGGGCGTCGTCCTGCTCCAGCTGAATCGGAGGACACAGAGACGCAGAGAGAGAGTGGCAATGATGGCCAGACGGAGGAGGGCCAACAGGCGTATGTACAGGAGAGCTTACCCTCTCAGGGTATATCGTGAACAGCTCTCCTACCTTCATATGTCTGAGGAGCTGTGTTTGCGAAGGCTGCGATTCAGCAAGGAGGTGGTCACTGAGCTCTGCCACCTGCTGCAGCCAGATCTGCAGCCTCAACTGAGGTCCAGGACGTCTCTGTCGGTGGCAGTGAAGGTCACAGTGGCTCTCAACTTCTATGCTACTGGCTCATTTCAAGCTGCTGCTGGGGACCTCGCCAATATCTCCCAGTTCGCGGTGCATTGCTGCATCCGGCAGGTCACAAATGCCCTCTTTAAAAGGAGACGAGAGTTCATCTCTTTCCCCATGACCCCAGACAAGCAGCGTGACTGCGCTCTGGGCTTTGCGAGGGTAGCGGGCTTCCCCATGGTGCAGGGCGCCATTGACTGCACGCATGTGGCTTTGCGTGCTCCGCATGAGAATGCCGAGGAATTCCGGAACAGAAAGGGGTTCCATTCCTTGAATGTTCAGTTGGTCTGTGACCACAGACAGCTGATACTCGCTGCCACGATGCTTTTATCCTGCGCCAGACTACTGTGGCAGAACTTTTCGAGGCACCGCATCAGCCAGTTGGTTGGCTTCTCGGGGACAAGGGGTATGCATTGAGCACCTGGCTGATGACACCGCTCCGTACGCCCAACACCCCTGCTGAGCTGCGGTACAATGAGAGCCATCAAGCTACCAGGAACATAATTGAGCGCACAATCGGCGTGCTGAAGCAACGGTTCCGCTGTCTCGACCATTCAGGAGGAGCCCTGCAGTACTCGCCTGAGCGAGTATCCAACTTCGTAGTTGTGTGCTGCATGTTGCATAACATGGCAATCCTCAGGACCCAGCCAATGCCACCAGGCCTTGGAGCACCACCAGAGGAGGAGGAGGAAGAGGAGGAAGAGGACGAGGAGGATGATCATCAGCAGCACCAAGGCGGGAGGGCGGCCCACAATGGTGAAACTGCAAGGGCCGTCCGTCAACGGCTAATAGCAAGCCGCTTCTAGGGCCCCTGCTGTGGAAATGGCTTCCGCCATTGCTAACAACATCAATGAACCCAGCACACAACCCCTAAGCCGGCCAAGGCACCAATAATTCCAACCACCAACCATGTATATTTTGAATACAGAAACTTATTTATTTTACAAACTCTGTGTCTGTCAATTCCTCATGACAAACTCATAGAAATAAACACAAAAAAACAGTCAATAACATAACTGGTTCTCACAACCTGGAGATAATGTCCAAAACACTAAAAAAAAGTTGGACCATGAACCTCGACCTTTAATAAAAAAATGACCAGCATTTTGTCACACCTCCTACTTTTTGCCCTTCGAGGGTGATCTCCTTCCCTTGCGCACTTCCCCCCTTCTAACCCTACTGCTCCTCCGTAATGGGACCTCAGTGGCTGCAGCAAGGCTGGTGGAAGGCTGCTGCTCGTCAGACCCTGACACTGCAGATGCCCCTGAAGGACGGCCTCGACCAGTTCTGGGCCTGGAGGGCCCGGCTGCAGACTGCACCAACTCTGCATGGGCGGCAGCAGTCTGTCCTACAGGCGGTGGCAAGTGCAGTGGAGAAGTGACAGTGTTGGCAGCAGGAATGCTGTCATCGTGAGAGAGGACAGCAACTCCCTGCTCGCCTGACACACTGGCACTCCCACGGGGCAGCACTTCAGCATCCGGAGCAATCTGCTGGAGAACAGATTGCTGGCCTGCTGCGGTGCGGTGACAGCCCCAGGGACATGTGAACGAACCATCGAGGTTGGCAGCAGTCTGTGCTCGCGTGGCCTCAATCTGAGTCTGCATGAGAGCAGTCAGAGATGGGATCACGGCAGCCAGTGACTGAATTGCAGCACTAAGCGTTAGTGTGGCATCCGCCTGTGCTACAGCGAAGTGCTCCACACTCCTTGCCAGTGACTCAATGCATTCGGGCACCCTTCCCACTGCACCCATGAGCTCAGTGTGCATGCCCACCGCCTGGGTGTTCATTTCTGCGATCAGCCGCTCCTCCTCTGCGTCCATTGCAGTAGGAGTGTCTGGCATACTCTCCCTCTGGGGAGAAGGCCCCCGTTCTTCCCTACCCCCATGGCGTTGCTGCAGCCCGCTGGGTCCTGGAGCTTCACCCTCATCAGACCCTTCCCCCCTGCTCCCCTCCAGGGAAGGCGTGTTCCCAGTGTGGGCATGGGCTTCCTCGGGAGAGGGTGGCACTGATGCTCCGGCTTCCTCTTCCTCCTCGGCTGCAGCTTCACTCCCACTGGCAGCTTCAGGGCCCGTCTCCTCAGCTGGTGAATCACCATCTGAAAGCAGGGAGGTACATGAGTGGCTTTAGCGTGAGGACAGGGTGGCAGTAAGGGAGGAATAAGTGCAGCGAGTTAGCAAGTTGGATTGAAAGTGTCAAAGGCTGGTGTTGTGAGGGACAAGTGGAAGGACAGAGGACAAAAAGGTGATGACCTTACAATTGCTGTCCAGAACGGGGTCGGCGTCTCCAGTGGCGACGGGACCGATCACCCGGCTTGCCACAATCCTGTGGACGCGCTCCTCAAGATCGCTGAGGGGTTGCAGCTGAAGCCGCCCTCCACCTGTCCGTTGCTGCTGTCTCCGATTATGCGCCAGCTTGGCCTGTAAGAAAAAGGACAGCATCTGAGTAAATATACAGCCATGGTCTTGCCTGATGTGCCTCCCATAGGTGAATAGCCCTTACTGTATGCAGCCATGGTCTTGCCTGATGTGCCTCCCATAGCTGAATAGCCCTTACTGTATGCAAAGTGTGGAATGTGTGTGTGTGTTTCATGAAAGGGCCATAGGTGTTGGATGAGTGTTGTGCATTGGGGTTTTAAGACCCTCTGGCCATAGAGTGAGGTTGAGATGGAGGGATGGAGAGGTATTGAGAAAAAGCCACTCACCCTGACGACCCGAGTGAGGTCGTTGAACTTTTTGCGGCATTGAGTATGGGTCCTGGGCACCATGCTCCTGGAGGAGACGCTCTGAGCCACCTCCCTCCACACTCTTCTGAACTCGCGTGGCAAAGGCCTCCTGCCACTCTCAGGGAAGAGTATACATCTTCTGCGCTCCACCGCGCCAACCAGAGCATCCAAGGCCCGCTCGGTGAAGCGATGAGCTCGTTCTCTCACCCTCTCCATCCTTGGCAGCAAAATGGATTCACAGGTCTCTCCAGGCCGAGATTCAAGGCTGCAATGAGCAGGGTGTGGCTGGGGAGCAAGTTGGCCCCCCCCGCTTTAAGAAGTGGCCGGCGCCAGTGTGTCTGTGTTCCCTCGCTAACTGGCAGCAGCTGCGCTGCGCTCGCGCGCTGAGTTAGCGCCTCACTGCTCGGCCTTAAGACAGGTGTGCAGCGCCTGATTTAGCGCTCCACTCACCTCCCGGGGCGGTAAAAGTGAAGTTTCCAGTCAGTGGCGATAATTAGCGCCAGGCGCTAATATTTGCGTCCAGACGATATTTGCGCCCCAAATGGGGCGCGACCTAATTTTTCCCCCTTAGACTTCGCGTGCGCAACTACTTCAACTTCGTTGGCAGCAGTCACTGCCTTAAATAAAATAAAAACCAGTAGAATGCTGAGATTTATAGCAGGGGTATCGAACCTATACCCCGTGGGTAGTGGAAATCTGGCCTGCTGAACCTCATTCAATTCAGTCCTATTGGTCCTTTTATTTCCTATTCGCTGGTTAGTTCTGTTTGAATTTTGTGGGTCAAGATTTTTGGAAAGGGATGAACCAAACACTGATAGAGGTGCTGCGGAATATCAATCCTCTTCGAATTATTTTTTGTTCCCTTCTCTAATCTGGGTTTCTCCGCCTCTCTCTCCTCCTTTAAGACGCTCCTTAAAACCTACCTCTTTGACGAAGCTTTTGGTCGCCTGCCCGAATATCTCCTCATGTTTCAAATTTTGTCTGATCACGCTCCTGTGAAGCGCCTTGGGACGTTTTACTACTTTTAAGAGCGCTGTATAAATGCAAGTTGTTGTTGTTGTTGTTGTTTTCTCGTCTCTCCGCCACGTTTTATGCGGGTCGTAACAAAACCGTTGTCCTGAGCCACGTTTGTCACGAGGGATTGTGTGCATTTTTCTAGAATCCATGTAATGAGCAAATGAAACGAGAGATTCTTGTTGTGAAATACAATGGGCTGGATTTTGTCTTGGGGTCGGGTTGGGGTCGTGTCATCCGCATTTCGTGTTATCCACCCACCTGAAATTGGATGTGGGAGATTGACGCAATTTTCACTTAATTGGGCAATTGAGTTCCAGCATGTGGGAACCCATGAACCAATTAGTGGTTTCAGTCTGAAGGTCGCCTCTGATGATGTCATCATTGTAGGTCAGAGACTGCCTGGTCTGGTCTCAGAGATTGCCTGGCCTTTGCTGTGAGAGGACCTGGATGCAAAATGAGCAGCATCTCAGGAGAGAGCGAGAGAGAGAGAGAGAGCATCCAGGTCCTCTCACAGCAAGGCCAGGCCTAATACTACTACTACCTTCATCACATCTCCGTTGTAATAGTGGACCTGCAGCTGATAGTCAGCTATCCACTTGTGCTCCCGCCAGGTTTCACTGGCGTGTTTCACATCAGGCGTGCTTCACGTCAGAAGAGGGTTAAACTAGCTAAAACGTTTCAAAATGGCATTACAGAGCCAATTTAGGGCTTGTTAAGGGCTTTAATGGCCTCTCCCGCCTCTTGGAGGCGGGACAGAGTCGGGAACACCGCACACGATTTTATCAAAATTGCATGGAGGCGGGTTGGGGGCGGGATGGGTTCGGGACCCCCGAATCTGCAACTTTAACCCCCCACACGCCTCCAAACCCGACTCCACGAGTCATTGAAAATCTAGTCCATTGTGTGAGGGTTTACACAAAATATAAAACAAGACATTAACGGGTGGAATTTCCAGTCCGAAGTGGGGTGGAACTGCAGTGTGATTCTGGTGGTCAGGCCGCAATTTGGGGTGGAACCAGGATCGATCAGATTTGCACCTCATGGTAGCTCCCCCACAAGCTGCATGCTGGGGTGCGAGAGATGGCGGTTCTTAAACCCGCCTCTGTTACGTCCCAGGCTTACTTTGGGAGCGTATCTTAGGGCGATTCTGGGCTATCCCAGGGATTCCACCCAGCTTGCCCCAGATAAGCCCAATGTATCCTATGCCTGCTGAAAGTGGGGAATTTTTTTTTAATATTAGTTTATGGGATGTGGGCGTCACTGGCAAGGCCAGCATTTATTGCCCATCCCTAATTGCCCTTGAGAAGGAGCCGCCTTCTTGAACCGCTGCAGTCCGTGCGGTGAAGGTGCTCCCACAGTGCTATTAGGGAGGGAGATCCAGGATTTTGACCCAGCGACGATGAAGGATCGGCGATATATTTCCAAGTCAGGATGGTGTGTGTTGTGTGAATAATTGTTCCCTTCTTTAATCCGTGTTTCTCTGCCTCGCTCTCCTCCTTTAAGACGCTCCTTAAAACCTACCTCTTTAATATTGTTTCTTTTTTTATCTTCACCTCAATACAGGCTTCGGAGGGGGGTCCCTTACCTGAGTGACAGGGTACCACTCCGAGTGCCATCTCCTCAGCAGGGTAGGCATTTCTGTTACGCCACACACAGCACACACTCACACACAGTAAACACACACAGCACACACTCACACACAGTAAACACTCACAGCACACACTCACACACAGTAAACACTCACAGCACACACTCACACACAGTAAACACTCACAGCACACACTCACACACAGTAAACACACACAGCACACACTCACACACAGTAAACACTCACAGTAAACACTCACAGCACACACTCACACACAGTAAACACTCACAGCACACACTCACACACAGTAAACACACACAGCACACACTCACACACAGTAAACACTCACAGCACACACTCACACACAGTAAACACTCACAGCACACACTCACACACAGTAAACACTCACAGCACACACTCGCACACAGTAAACACTCACAGCACACACTCACACACAGTAAACACTCACAGCACACACTCACACACAGTAAACACTCACAGCACACACTCACACACAGTAAACACTCACAGCACACACTCACACACAGTAAACACACACAGTAAACACTCACAGCACACACTCACACACAGTAAACACACACAGCACACACTCACACACAGTAACCACACACACTTTTTAACCACAAACGCACTACACTCAGAGTAAATGCATACTTTTTACTCACTCACACAGTATATGTTCACAAACTTTACAACCATATGCAGTACACACTCAAATACAGTACACACTGGCATAAAGTACTCACTCACACAGAACACACTCAAATGCACAATTATTTTGAAAGAGTTTTCCCAAATTCCCTATTGTTTTGTTTAGTCAGTGTCACACTTTCTCAGCACTGACTCCTCGGGGGTGCAATAATACAGCGGTGAATTATGGTAACATCTTTAGTGCTTCGAGAGTAAGAATGGCAGCACACAAACCGCCTGCCAATGTGCAGCACGTGCTGATTCCGTGCAACCACTTAACCAGTCGTTTATTAGTATGGGCCGAGATATAATATAGCTCAGGGCCGGAGTCGGGCGGGTGGCAAACTGTCCTGACCTTGGCTTAAGGCCTGGGCCTCATCCGCACGCCCCCCCTGCCCACTCAGTAGCCCGCCCAAAACTGGCGAGAAGCGTCAGCTGTCCCACGGGCGGGAGATCAATATCGGGCAGCGAGAGGAGGTTTTGTGGCTCTCGGGTGAATCGCTCACACGGCGGGGGGGCGGAGGGGGGCGGCGGGGGGGTGCGTGGCTGGGGAGCCCGGGTCAGTGGGAGGCTGAAACTTTGCTTGTGCTGCCTGGAGGAGCTGGGATTTCCTTTGGCCCTGGAAGCAAAGTAAAGAAAGAGTGAAAAGGATGACCTTTTGGGGCCCCGGCTCCTCTTGGGTGGTCTGAGCGGGAAAGCCACAACCGCTTCCGCGCTCAGGCCCAGGGTTAAAATAGCAGTCGGGGCCCTGATGACATCATCGTAGCCCGATCTACGTATTTAAAGAAAGACCCCGCAGGTTTCCCCCTCGCGGGAGGGTAGCCGGTGGGAATGGTGTGGGACGTCAGTGGGTGAGTCCCACGGGCGATTTTGACTGGCCGGGCGGGCAGAGTTAAAATCACCCCTAAAATGCTTGTCCTTACTATTGTCAGTGGGTGTCTGTCGGCTTTGGGGCTGGCACTTCAGAAAAAAAAAGAAAAGACTTGCATTTATATAGCGCCTTTCACAACCTCAGGATGTCCCAAAGCGCTTTACAGCCAATGAAGTACTTTTTGAAGTGTAGTCACGGTTGTAAAGTAGGAAACACGGCAGCCAATCGCACGCAGCAAGCTCCCACTAACATCAATGAGATACATGACCAGATAATCTATTTTCGTGATGTTGGTTGAAGGATAAATATTGGTCAGGGCACCAGGAGAATTCTCTGTTCTTCTTCGAAATAGTGCCATAGGCTCTTTTATATCCAGCAAATGATAATGACCAGATTATCTGTTTTCGTGATGTTGGTTGATTGATAAATATTGGGGGTAACTCCCCTGCTCTTCTTCCGAATAGTGCCATGGGATCTTTTACGTCCACTTGAGAGGGCAGACGGGGCCTCGGTTTAATGCCTCATCCATAAGGCGGCACCTCCGACAGTGCAGCCCTCCCTCAGCACTGCACTGGAGTGTCAAAGCCTAGATTTTTGTGCTCAAGTCCCTTAAGTGAGGGGATTTGGGAGCGGTGGGGGGGGGGGGGGGGTGGGGTGGGGGGATGACAGGCTGGAAGAGCTGCACATTTTCTGGGGCCAAAGCTGTGGAACCCACAATAGCGTCACTGAGTTGTCTCTGAGTAAAGCAATATCTCACATTTCTCATGCGTCATGGAATTGCATGGCTTGCACGTCTACTCACTACTGAAGTCAGCCTTTGACTCAGTGTGTAGCGGATCCGCCTGGGAGTCAGAAGGTGCAGGGTTTGAACCCCGCTCCAGACTGCTCCAGTGAGCGGAGACCGGAGCTCCGGCTCGGAATTAGGAGTTGACTATCCGGCAGGACACTCATGTCTGGTGTCTGGTGGGTGTGGGTGGCCCACCCGATATCTTATGGGTTGTGGGAGCCCATCAAAAATCCTCCTGGCTCCACAGGACTAACCCCACTATGGACTGGTATAAAGGTGGCCATGTGTTCACGTTGCGGCCCGTCAGACTGTTAATCAGCAAATCCTCCCGCTACTTCAGACTGTTCTCCAAGGGGAAGAGCGTGAAGATATAGAAGAACAACTCAATAGCACACTCACAATGTGGATACTCCAAGTGGTGATTGTAAGAGATGCAGATTTTTGGACTCTAGAGGAATCACGGGATATGGGGATCGGGCGGGAAAGTGGAGTTGCGGTAGAAAATCAGCCATGATCTTACTGAATGGCGGAGCAGACTCGAAGTGCCGTCTGGCCGACTCCTGCTCCTAATTCTTATGTTCTTATGTTCTAATTAACACTAATAGAAAGTTCACAGATCTGGACTTGGGTTGGGTTGTTAGAAACAGGCAACGAACACAACTAAGAACAGTTAATTTTTGCATCTAAGACGGGTTCTGCTGTGGTGAGGCTGACCAAAGATCCCTCCAGATGCTGCTTTTTTTTTTCCACATTTGGACTTAAAAGGGCCACGGAATTCAATTGGAAAAACCTCAGCAGAAAAGTAAGACTTTCGACTGTCTGGCCAAGAACGATTGTCACATCCAGCATTCGCCAGAGGAAATGACTTAGGAAAAAAACTGCCTCCAGCACTGATATTTCCCTTTTCCCAGCACACATGGGGGTCATTGTGAGAGAAGATCAGAGAGCGCAGAATGTGTGGTTTTGATGAAGGTTTATTTGTGATGGCTTTGGCCCAGGAACGAGGTCTTGTTTCTTTAGACTGCGAGGTTATTGAATTGGAGTTCTCAGTCGAGAGGAACAAAATGAGTGACATCGCCAACCTTGACCCCCCACCATGCTAGTGTCAAATGATGTACACTTGTCAAAATATTACTGTGAAGTAACAGCACTGCGAGGGGAAGCTAAAACGTGCTTGTAATGTTTCACCAGACACAGGTGTTCACAACAGGAGGAATTTAGGGGCTTACTGTTCCTTGACTAAAAAGAATACTTGGGTCAAGTTTGTCAAAGGGAAGCAGATATAATTCCCGTTCATATTTATTTATCCGTGACATGAATCTTGTCATTCATGGAAAATGACTTATGACATAATACTGGACGGCCTGCTGGTGGCGCTGTCCAGGGAGAGTATAAATACTCGGGCATGGGCCCAGCTTGCTCAGGACATTCTTTAACAGGAACTAGTGAAGAACAACTAGATCTCCATGTTGAAAAGCAGTTGATTAAAGCCTTGTTTAATACTCAGACCAAGTGCCTAGTAGTTTTCTTACGTCAATCCGTTCCTAGGCTTTGCAAATCTATTGAATTGGTAATGATCCTGTTTCCATTTATAGATAGAACAGTGCCTCACACACTGATATTTCAAACCTTGCAATGGGTTGAAATGACACTGAGCGATACGAGTAATGAACATGTTTGTGTCCAATACCTTTCTCCTCTACTTTTAATGATGGAGCCAACTTGTTTTTGAGTAAAGAGCTTGTGTTGAAGTAGTGGATGGAAGAATTTCTTAACTCAATAACGCATTTATTACTAATGTCACAGTGCGTCATATTGCCATAGTTTCATAAGAACGTAAAACGCGGAGTGAGGAAAGGCCATTCGGCGATGAGCTCTGCTCCACCCGGAGTTTATGTACCAATATTCGATCATGGACTTCCCCCGCACACTATCCATCAAACCTTCTCTCTAACCCGCAATTTCCCTTCACAACAGATATGTATCCATCCCATTTTTAAAGGTGTCAATTGACCCCACATCTCTGGGAGCTTGGTCCACATTGTCCACTCTCCTGTGGGGACAAATGTCTAACCTTGCTCAATTTGTGCCCTCCTAGTCCTACGCTCATTATCCAGGTTAGATATACTGATAGGCTAGGGTGGGAGGAGGCTGGTGTGGAGCATATACACTGGCATAGACCAGTTGGGCCTTGTTTCTGTGCTGTAAATTCGATGTAATTTTATGTAAATAGCTTGCTTACTTCAATCAGCGTACGGTACTATGGTGATTATGCTACTGGACCAGTAAACCAGAGGCTGGACTAATGATCCATGAGACAGGAGTTCAAATTCCACCACGGCAGCTGGGGAATTTAAATTCAGTTCATTAAATAAATCTGGGATTAAAAAAAAGCTAGACCATGAAACTACTGGATTGTGGTAAAAACCCATCTGGTTCACTGATGTCCTTTAGGGAAGGAAATCTGCCGTCCTTACCTGGCCTGGCCTATATGTGACTCCAGACCCACAGCAATGTGCTTGACTCTTAACGGCCCCTCTGAAATGGCGGCTAACCACCACCTTCTCGAGGGTAACTAGGGCTGGGCAATAAATGCTGGCCTTGCCAGCGACGCCCACATCCTGGGAATAAAAAATAAAATCTCAGCTGCATCTTTCATTTTTGCAAAGACCTGTATGAAGTTTCCTCTCAACCTTCTTCAGTGAAAATAAATGTAATTACTTGAGCCTCTCTTCATAACTTAGAGCTGGATTTTCCTCTGCCTCGGACTGATCGGCTTAGTGGCAGAAAATGAAGGTAGATTGGACGGAAAGGCCTATCGCTACAGCCCTGCCCCTACCAGCATGGTAGTAAATTTTTCTCCCTCCCCCTGCTGCAGGAATCTTGGCCTGCTGATCCTTGCCTGTCCCACTGCATTTAAATGGTGGAGGAGTGTCGGGGTAGGGCCTGAAAATCTGGCCATTTTCCCTCCCTCCCTCCTCCTTCTGTTGCCCCCTGATCCCCCCCCCCCCCCAGGGACCAATGGAAGAGAGGGCCCAGGGCATTGGCGGGGAGCGTGACAAATGTCCTTTTTGGAGGGCGGCGGCCTAGTATTGTACCCCGTCTTCTGCCCCCAGTCACTTACCATGTATCGGCTCCGGCTCAACCTGAGGCCTTGTTAAATTTGAGCTAAGATCTTTAGGGGCGCTTCTGCAGAATTTTAGCCTCCCCCACGGTGGGCGTGAGAGGAACGGGGGGGGGGGCAGCGGGGGGTTTAAAATCAGTAAAAATGTGAAACCCGACCCCAAACCGCCGCGAACTTCCGGCTTAAGCGCGACGGGTTTTGGGACGTGTGAAGAACTGGCCCTGGAGAGGCGGGGCAGTGATTATAATATTTAAATGAGGCGCTGCTCCTCAGATTTTGGGAGCCATTTGTATTTAACGGTGGCGGTCCGTGTTTCGCAGGGCTCGGGAATCCTGGCAGCTAACGGGAGGCGGGAGCTGTCGGCTCCAGCAGATTAGTGCTTTTCCAGCACTGCTCGTGGGCCAGGAGGAGCAGGAATGTTTCCCCCACCACCCAGCCCCTCAAGCAAATCTTCTGCTGCCATCTCTCTCCCCATCCATGATTGGCCGACACCGACCCCCCCCCATTCTCTCCCCCGCGCAATCTCAATCTCTTCCCCCTCGCGTTCAGCTGACCCCTCCCCATGATCTGCCCCCCCCACACGATCTCTCCCTCACGCAATCTCTCCTCCCCCTAGCGTTCTCCCCCACGCGATCTCAATCTCTTCCCCCTCGTGTTCAGCCGACCCCTCCCCACGATCTCTCCCCCACGATCTCAATCTGTCTTCCACCCCCCCACCATGATCTCTCCCGCCCCCCCTCCACCGCAATCATCCGACCACTCCCCACAATCTCTCCTTCACCCCCCCACCCCTCCACACACCCTCCCTCCCTCCTCGCCGCCGCGCTCCGAGCTCCTCCACCTTGCCCCGATCTTCTCCGATCGCCGGGAACCGTCTCCGGGCTGTAACCTTCCACCACCGGCTTTCTCTCAGCCTGGCCGGCTGACGGGCGGGAAATGGAGTCAAAAAAACTGCTAATGGTGGCCTGCCGTTAAATTCGGCAGGATCCCCGCGTTCCCGGCCGCAGACACGCTACCCCGCTCCCCACCCCCGCAAATATCTCGTTAATGCTGTTGCGATATATCGTGCATATTACATGCTTGCCTGATCTTTAATATATTTATTTTGATTATTCATCCAAAGCACTCCGAACTCTTAAAGCCCCGCAGTTGCAAAAAGTGGGTTCGCTGTTGCATTTTCGGATTACGCATCTACAATTCCTGTAGATATACAGGTCAAAAATCAGGTGACAAAGAGCTAAAGCAACAGGCAGAGTTCCGCACTGCCCAGGTAATGGGACCCCTCTACCTGTCCAGAAGATGCTGAATGTAAAAGGTGAGCAGCTGTTTAAGAATCCCTCTCGAAAGAAATGAATCAGAGGGAAACCGGTCTGGAGCTTACAATATATTTTGCATAGGTATCACTTTAGTCACTTGAGCACCAACATGCTGCTTATGATACATACAGTTTACAAAGAATGGGAGAGCCACGCCGTTCGATCAATCAAACCCCCCTCTCCCTCCCCCCAACACAAAAAGGCTTTCACCGAGAAACAGGAACAAAAAAAAGGATTTCCGAGGAATTCGCTTACAGAGTTGGGCGCGACCGTCACCTAAAAAGTGAGATTTAGCGATAAAGGGGACGTCGCCCTCGTACGGCGGACAGGAATGATCAGCCGCAGAGTGCGGCTGGCAGGTCTTCATGGCGATGGATAATAAATTACCGGCTGTGGTCGGACCACGTGCGACGGACGGGCGCCTGCAGACGTTGCAGTGTGAGCGTACGGTCGGGAGATGAAGCTCGCGGATATGCACGTTTTTAGACTTATTCAGGAGTAATTAAGAGATTTTGGTAGCACCACTTTTTTTTTGAAGTCAGCTACGGGTGAGCTGCGAACTTACACCTACTAGCAGTTCTTGGGACACTTATTATTTTATTTTTTTGTTAAAAAAAAAACTGTACGAGAGATGCTCGGCACTTTTCTGCGACGTTTTCTTCTCACGGACGGGGCGGGTTTTATTTGAAGTTGCCGAGCTGGATGGCCGCTCGGTTCATGGCACAGCGGAAGGTAATGGGCTGGATCTCCCAGTACGGGACAGGGTTGTTGAAGAGGCTTATCCCCGCGTAGAGGTTCTTCTTGGCGTAATAATCACGCCCGCAGAAGTCGTTAACGCCCACGGCCGGGATCCGGTTGTTATGGAGGTAAACCACCTGCGGGCAAAAGGGAACCAAAGTGTTATCGAGAACAACGCTAAATCAGTGAAAAGAAAGAAAGGTCTTGCGTTTATACAGCGCCTTTCACCACCTCAGGACATCCCAAAGCGCTTTACAGCCAATGAAGTATTTTTTTTTGAAGCGTTGACGCTGTTGTAGTGTAGGAAACGCAGCAACCAATTTGTGCACAGCAAGCTCCCACAAACAGCAGTGAGATAATGATATGAAATCTGTTTTTTAGTGATGTTGGTGAGGGATAAATATTGGCCAGGTCACCGAGGAGAACTACCCTGCTCTTATTTGAAATAGTGCCATGGGATCTTTTACGTCCACCTGAGAGAGCAGACGGGGTCTCAGTGTAACATCTGCATGTGAAAGACGGCACCTCCGACAGTGCAGCACTCCCTCAGAACTGCACTGGAGTGTCAGCCTAGATTTTTTGTGCTCAAGTCTCTGGAGTGGGACTATGAACCCACAACCTTCTGACTCAGAGGCAAGAGTGCTACCCACTGAGCCACAGCTGACAACTGGTGTGGAGAAATAATCTGGAACATCACGGGTGAAGGTCTTTCGAGATCTCACATGACTGGTGTGGACGCCCACCATGGTACATTGAGAATTTGAATTCATTTTAAGAAATCTGGAAATGAGAAGCTGGTACCAGTAAAAGTGACCATGAAGCTGCCGGATTATCGCAAGAACCTAACTGGTTCACTAATGTCCTTCAGAGAAGGAAACCTGTCATTCTTACCCAGTCTGGCCTATATATGGCTCCAGAGTAATGTGGTTGACTCTTAACTGCCCTCTGAAGTGGCCCAGAAAGCCACTCAGTTGTATCAGAGGGGCAACTCGGGATGAGTATCGTTGCCAGCGATGCCCATATCCAGGAATGAATATAAAGAAAATGGGAGGAGAAATTGCCTATCGCCCCATTTGGGGGGCGGTAACATCCGGGAGGCGGGACGTTTTGCGCCAGGCGCGGAAGTTCCGCTCCGCTCGCTAAATTTGGGTTACCACCCCCGGAAGGAGGTGGAGCGATAAATCAAGCGCTCCACTTCCTTCCTGGGGCGGGAGCGGGGCGCACGGCTCAGCAGCGCTACGCACTGGGCCGCGTAGCGCTGCCGCGTACGAGGGGCTCGTCCCTCAATTAAAGCTGCATACTCTGCCAAAGAAGAAGCCACCGACCTGGACCAGCGGGGAGCGGGAGTGCTGAGCGATCGCGGCACCAAACCCGCCAACAAACCACCACCGGAGCAGCAACGAAAACGGTACATTTTTTTCACAGCAGCCGGCCACCTCCCCTTTAATTTTCGCCCGGTAGCGGGCGGCCGCCCGGTGCGCGTCCCCTGAAGCTGTCGCTGTCATCGCCCGGCACGGCTTCAGGGGGCGGTACCCAATTTAGGGTCTGGGGCGCTAACGGGGCGATGCACCCGGAGATGACGTCACGATCTCCGGGCGCAGGGGATCGTGGCGCAACGCCCTAGCGCCGCCGCTAAACTCCCACCGAATATGGCGGGAGTCGTCACCAGCGCCGCGCCCGGTCGCAAAGTCGTTTGCGCCACATTAGCGCCCCCCGGGGGACGTTAATGGGAGGCGCAAATGACCCGAATTTCTCTCCTTGGTCTTTTAATGCTCCTCCTAAAAATTCTGATCGGTCCATAAAATAGCCAGATAACATAAACAGACTGAACACCGCATCATTAACATAAATACATCGCAGTTTGCCATGTTTTTTGTCTACACACCTGGATGTATCGAAGGTCAGCCAAGCCGCCAGGCACTTTGACGAGTGCATTGTTGTCCAGGTGGAGCTCTCTCAGGTACGGTGCGTTATCCAATGAGCCATTGTCCACAATGATGATCTGATTGAAACTCAAGCCCAGTCTGCAATGGTGGGAGTGAATTAGAACGCTATTGTAAACATGCCGCAAAAGCTTACAAGTTGATCACTGACGGGCAATTTTTAGGAACCTAAATATTGGCCAGGTCACTGAGGAGAACTCCCCTGCTCTTCTTCGGAATAGTGCAGCGGGATCTTTTACATCCACCTGAGAGAGAGCAGACGGGGCCTCGGTTTAACGTCTCATGTGAAAGACGGCACCTCTGACAGTGCAGCACTCCCTCAGTACCGCACTGGAGTGTCAGCCGAGATTTTTGCACTCAAGGCTCTGGTTACAGAGATAGGGAAGGGGCGAGGCCATGGAGGGATTTGAAAGCATCTAAGGACAGAACCCCCACCCCACCCCCATGGCTACCTCTGTTTGCCTGTTGCATGGACAACGTGGACCACTTTCCATACCTCGGGAGCCTACTGTCAACAAGGGCAGACGTCGATGACGAAGTCCAACACCGCCTTCAGTGTGCCTGTGCAACCTTCAGTCGCCTGAGGAAGAGAGTGTTTGAAGACCAGGACCTTGAATCCGGCATTATGCTCATGGTCTACAGAGCAGTAATGATACCCGCCCTGCTATATGCTTCAGAGACTCGGAGCTCCGACACGGCAAGAGAGCCCCAGGTGGGCAGAGGAAACGCTTCAAGGACACCCTCAAAGCCTCCTTGAAAAAGTGCAACATTCCCACTGACACCTGGGAATCCCTGGCCCAAGACCGCACAAAGTGGAGGAGAAGCATCCGGGAAGGCGCCGAACACCTCGAGTCTCTTCGCCGGGAGCAAGCGGAAGCCAAGCGCAGGCAGCGCACGTCAACCCAAGCACCCCACCCACCCGCCCCTTCAACCACCGTCTGCCCCACCTGTGACAGAGACTGTAGTTCCCGCATTGGACTCAGTCACCTGAGAACTCATTTTTAATGTGGAGGCAAGTCATCCTTGGTTCCGAGGGACTGCCTAAGAAGAAGAAGAAGATGATCCTGACCACCTCTGTTTGCCTGTTGCATGGGGTCATATAGCAATATCAATAACGACCCAAGAGCGAGCCACTTGACTGCCTAGCTGGGCATGGAAGATATGTCAAAACTTACAAAATGGAGGAGAAATAAAAAATTTTTTAAATCAGCCTCCTAACCAGTTAATGAAACTTGGAAGAAGATACCCTGATACTAGAATTAGATGTCCTTTTCAGTACAGTAGGATGTAGTACACACGGCGAGCACCTAGGCAGCTGAAGGCACGGCCGCCAATGGTGGAGCGATGAAAATCGGGGATGCGCGAAAGGTCAGAATTGGAGGAGCGCAGAGATCTCGGAGGGTTGTGGAGCTGGAGGAGGTTACAGAGCTAGGGAGGGGAGAGGCCATGGAGGGATTTAAAAATCGGGATTTAAGCAACGGTAAGTCGCTGCTTCAATTTCGCTCGCGATTTCGATCCCGCTGCCACCTGCATTTTTAAGCGCCACGAGAATCGCGCAGTCTCTCTTTCAACTGAATGAGAGCAGCGCCACAGGAGGTCCACTAATGGTATTACAAAATCATTATTATGCAACTTACTGTATGCATAAGATACACCAGACACTGCCTATTGTACAGGAGATAGACAATCAGATCAACAGATATCGAATTCTGACGGGATCAAATTCTTGGCAATAATTACTTGCATTTATATAGCGCCTGTAATGTCGTAAAACGTCCCAGGGCGCTTCACAGGAGCGTTAATCAAACAAACATTTGACACCGAGCCACATAAGGAGATATTAGGACAGGTCAAAGCTTGGCCAAAGTCTCAGGTTTTAAGGAGCGTCTTAACGGAGGAGCGAGAGGCGGAGAGGTTTAGGGAGGGAATTCCAGAGCTTCGGACCGAGGCAGCTGAGGCACGGCCGCCAATGGTGGAGCGATGGAAACCGAGGTTGCGCAAGAGGCCAGAATTGGAGGAGCGCAGAGATCTCGGAGGGCTGTGGGACTGGAGGTGGTTACAGAGGTAGGGAGGCCATCGGACAACGAGCTTCGGTTTCCATTTACCTGACCAAGTTGTGCAGACCCTTCAGCGAATCAGCTTTCATGCGGGTGATTTTGTTGCCGTCGAGATGAATTTCGGCCAGAGAACTCGGGAGATCTAGTGGGGGGGTGGGAGGGAGGGGAAATAAATGAGTCAGAATGAGTCACGTGAGAGTTACCATAAACCCCTGGGGGCTAAAGGCTCGTCCACAAACTTTCTGTCACCTAAAATATTACAGGGAGAGGGTGATTCCACACCCCTGCACTCCTGGCAAGGAGCAGTGCTGGGACCATAGCTGGGGTATTCGTGGGGGGAGCAGCCTGTGGTTCCCAGGATGTGCTTCCTCCCTTCCGGGAAATGTTGGGATTGTCGAATCACCCCTCGTCGTTATCAATAGGATCAGATGAACGTTCCGCCCCCATCATTCCGTGCAAACGAATTGTTGATGAACTTGTGCAGCAATCAAACATACATCATCAGACCAATCAGAAGAAAGAAAGATAACGCCTTTCACAACCTCAGGACGTCCCAAAGCGCTTTACAGCCAATGAAGTATTTATTTTGATGTGTAGTCACTGTTGTAATGTGGGAAACGTGGCAGCCAATCTGCGCACAGCAAGCTCCCACAAACAGCAATGGGATAATGACCTGATAATCTGTTTTTTTAGTGATGTTGGCTGAGGGATAAATATTGGCCCAGGACACCGGGGATAACTCCCCTGCTCTTCTTCGAAATAGTGCCAGTGGGATCTTTTACATCCACCTGAGAGAGCAGACGGGGACCTCGGTTTAACATAAATATTAATGCAGAGTATAAGATATAAGGATTGGCCTGGATTCTCCGGGAATTGAAGGTCAACCTCCAGGACACTACAGCGAGCAACACCCGGGAAAAAAAATCACAAGGGGCAGTAAATAAATTGTGTGTCTTTTTTCATTTTCTTTGAACACTTTTGTTTATTAGTTCTCAAAATATTGGAGGTGGGGCGGGGGAGGTGGGGCGGGGGAGGGGGAGGAGGCTGTTTGACTGACAGTCCAGAATCATCCAATCGGGTAACGATTGGCCATGGGAAGGCGGGGCGTCGCAAGGATGGGCGTGTCCGACGACCAACGGCGGGAGCCTGGGGGGCGGGGTGATTGGAGGTCATGTGGTGAATCCTCCAGGAATACGTCCAATCAGAGTTGGGGACCCTAGTTCCGCCGTATAAACTCCCGTCAGACTGCGGAGGCACCCAGATGAAGAGGGGAAAAAAAATCACGTGAAGAAATGAAAGGTAGGAAAGATTGCGAGGGCATTCCACCATAATTCACAGAGCACGTGCATACAATGACACTGATTACCTGTACAGTGAAGATCTTCAATATCTGGGCCCAGAGTTCCTCCTTACACCCAAAATTACACCCAAAGCTGTGCCCATTTTGCTGACATCAAGTTACACCCAAGTATCAACAACAACTTGCATTTATATAGCGCCTTTAACATGGTAAAACATCCCAAGGCGCCTCACAGAAACAGTATCAAACAAAATTTGACACCGAACCACATAAGGAGCTATTAGGGCAGGTGAAAGGAGGTAGGTTTTAAGGAGTGTCTTAAAGGAGAAAAGAGAGGTAGAGAGGTTTAGGGAGGGAATTCCAGAGCTTAGGACCTAGGCAACTGAAGGAACAGCCGCTAATGGTGGAGCGATAAAAATCGGGGATGGGCAAGAGGCCAGAAATGGAGGAGCGCAGATATCTCAGAGGGTTGTAGAGGTTGGAGGCGGTTACAGAAATAGGGAGGGGCGAGGCCTTGGAGGGATTTGAAAACAAGGATGAGAATTTTTTAATCGAGGCGTTGCCGGACCGGGAGCCAATGTAGGTCAGCGAGCACAGGGACAGTGGGTGAACGGGACTTGTTGCGAGTTAGTGTTTTGGATAAGCTCAAGTTTATGGAGGGTGCAAGGTGGGAGGTCGGCCAGGAGAGTATTGGAATAGTCAAGTCTGGAGGTAACAAAGACATGGATGAGAGTTTCAGCAGCAGATGAGCTGAGGCAGGGGTGGTGACGGGAAACGTTATGGAGGTGGAAGTAGGTGGTCTTGGTGATGGAGACAATATGGGGTCGGAAGCTCAGTTCAGGGTCAAATAGGACACCAAGGTTGTGAATAGTATTGTCCCAATCTTGTTAGAATATGCCCGAACTTAAAATGGACAGCGTAAACAATTGGGTCCCAAGGAAGGTGCCGAACCCACAATATATGCTTACTGCAATTATATAGGGCCCTGGTGAGACCACACCTGGAGTATTGTGTCTAAGGAAGGATATACTTGCCACAGAGGGAGTGCAACTAAGGTTCACCAGACTGGTTCCTGGCATGGGTGGATTGTCCTATGAGGAGAGATTGAGTAGACTAGGCCTAAATTCTCTAGAGTTTAGAAGAATGAGAGGTGATCTCATTGAAACATACAAAATTCTTCCAGGGCTTGACAGGGTAGATGCAGGGAGGATGTTCCCCTGGCTGGGGAGTCGAGAACCAGGGGTCACAGTCTCAGAATAAGGGGTCGGCCATTTAGGACTGAGATAAGGAGAAATTTCTTCACTCAGAGGTGGTGAATCTTTGGAATTCTCTACCCCAGAGGGCTGTGGAGACTCAGTCATTGAGTATATTCAAGACAGAGATCGATAGATTTTTGAAATTAAGGGAATCAAGGGATATGGGGATAGTGCAGGAAGGTGGAGATGAGGTCGATGATCAGCCATGATCTTATTGAATGGCGGAGCAGGCTCGAGGGGCCGAATGGCCGACTCCTGCTCCTATTTCTTATGTTCTTATATTGCTTCTTTGGGTCTTAAAATTTAAATTTCATCTTATTTCACCATCATTCATGCACACCAGGCACAGCGTGTTTAAGGACCTGCAGTAGGGGAAGCTTTTCAATTTTTAATGTGACTTGTCCTGCTGCCGTCAAAAACCATTCAAAGGAACAGAAAAGACGGAGCGGCTCTCAGTGAGGATACATTTGTAAAACACGCTGAAAAAACTGCAATTGAAAGACTGAAAAATTACTCTCTTTCTTGCTGGGCCTGAAAATCTGGTCTCAATGTTGAGAGACCTCCTCCCCTCCTCCCCCGAACAAACACGATCGGAGGATACTCGCATTTGAGAGTCGGGGAGGCATGGTCAGTTTTGTGGACGTAGCTTCGCTCGGACGGAGGGTTTGATGGACAGACGTGAAAGATCGAGAGACTTGGGGCGTATCGCAGTTCACTTACGCTAGAATTCCACCATCTTTTAAGCCGTGTAGATGGTTTGCGCCCGGATTATGCGGGTGTTCTGGACGCGAACGCAGAGGAAACTCTAGGCCCGGAAAGAGATTATCTACAATCCTAAAGTAGTGACTGCACAGCCAATCAGTTGATAGCGTTGCCTACACTGGCACCAACCCGTGTCGAAGGGGTCTTTGCGCTGTTGGCAGGCCACCGGGAACGCCCTTCGGAAACTCAGATCCACGCAGATCACAACTTCCGATTTGAATGGCGAGAAAAAGGTGCGCAGTCCGATCCCGCGTTTCTTAATACCCGCGTATCCCATCGGGGGGGCAAAGTTGGAAAATCACGCCTTCAATTCGGAACAAACCTGAACCTGAGAGGGGCAAGGCTAGAAATGACTGTCGCCAAAGCTAGCAGGTGGCCACTTCACACGTTCGAGGGTCATTTCCCTGTCCGCCATCTCTGCGGCGATGTGAACCATTTAAAACAAACGACCGCTTTAAAGTAGCAGATTGACGAATGGATCAGAACGTGTGTTAATCATCTGTCCACTAATATCGGCAAAAGTAATCCCATTTACTATTTGTTACTTTCATTAAGCAACAAAATTTCACAACTGTGCACTGTCTTGTAAATTAAATCATAGAATTATACAGCATCGAAGGCCATTCGGCCCATCGTGCCTGTGCCGGCTCTTTGAAAGAGCTCTCCAATTAGTCCCACTCTCCCCTGCTCTTTCCCCAGAGCCCTGCAAATTCTCCCTTTTTAAGTATTTATCCAATTCCCTTTTGAAAGTTACTGTTGAATCTGGTTCCACCGCCCTTTCAGGCAGCGCATTCCAGATCACAACAACTCGCTGCGTAAAATAAAACTCCTCTTCTCCTCCTCTGGTTCTTTTGCCAATTACCTTAAATCTGTGTCCTCTGGTTACCGAACCTCCTGCCAGTGGAAACAGTTTCTCCTTATTAACTCTATCAAAGCCCCTTCATAATTTTGAACACCTCTATTAAATCTCCCCTTAACCTTCTCTGCTCTAAAGGAGACCAACCCCAGCTTTTCCAGTGGTCACGACTTAATAAGAATTTTGGCAAAATAATAAGAAACTCATGAATACATAAAAGACTCATTTACAGAGTACAGCTCAGAAATAAAAACAGAAAATGCTGGAAACACTCAGCAGGTCAGGCAGCATCTGTGGAGAGAGAAACAGAGTTAACGTTTCAGGTCGATGACCCTTCGTCAGAACTGGAGAAAGTTGGAGACGTAACAGATTTTAAGCAAGTGCAGGGGCAGGGAGAGGGGGGAAGAGGAGGAACGAGCAAAAGAGAAGGCCCGTGACAGCTCAGTGCGGTTCTGGCGAGACGCACAGATCCCGCCGTGCTCAGTAAATGGGTTCCCTGGCCACCCTGAATTGGTCCAATTGCTCCGTTCGGTCATTACCTTTGGGAACAGCTGTGAGGGCTGCGTCTGACAGTCGAATGAAGGAAAGCTTTTTCAGTCCGTGAAAAGCACCGCCGTCAATACCCGAGTTTTTCAGGGGGTTGCTGCCCATTTCTGTGTGGAGGGGGCAAAAAGAAAAGTTAGATTAGTAGAATCGTATAGCACAGGAGCAGGCCATTCGGCCCATCGTGCCTGTGCCGGCTCTTTGGTAGAGCTCTCCAATTAGTCCCACTCCCCCCTGCTCTTTCCTCATAGTCCTGCACATTTCTCCTTTTCAAGTATTTATCCAATTCCTCTTTTGAAGGTTACGATTGAATCTGCTTCCACCGCCCTTTCAGTCAACGCATTCCAGTTACATCATTTGTTTGAAATATCAGAAGGCACAGTATTTAATGTAAAGAACTATAACCAAATGTGGTTTTATTTGGCCTTGGTGAAGATCAACCAACATCAAAGACACGATGAATCACAGAGAGCTTAAACCACTGATTTAGGCCATTCAGCCCCTTGAGCCCCATTCAATTAGACCATGGCTGATCGCTATCTTTACTCCATCTACCCGCCTTGGTTCCATATCGATTAATACCCTGGCCTAACAAAAATCGATCAATCCCAGTTTTGAAATTTTCTATTGACCCCCCCCAGCCTCAACAGCTTTTTGGGGGCGAGAGTTGCAGAAATTCCACGACCCTTTGTGTGAAGAAGTGTTTCCTGACATCACCCCTGAACGGCCTGGCTCTAATTTTAAGGTTATGCTCCCTTGTTCTGACTCCCCCCACCAGAGGAAACAGTTTCTCTCTATCTACCCTATCAAATCCTTTAATCATCTTAAACACAAGTACTCCAGAAAGATTTGTAATCTAGATATTATCCGGGAGTGCTGGGGGCCTCCTGACTGCACCACAACAGAGAGAGAGAGAGAGAGAGAGAGCAATGAAGCAGTGTTGTTGGCGGGTTTGCCTTCAGGATCAGGAGCCAGCGCTACTGGCCAAGCATCCTTCCAAATAGACCGAGACACCTGTAGGATGTGTACTGGGCTGCCAAATTATTGCTTTGTGTGACCGAATTTTAACTCAAAGAGAGAATTAATAGCGAAGAAACAGTGCAAGAGCAATAACCTTGGCTCAATATTTATATCTAAATACAACCCTTCTAGAGTACGGTGCTCAATGTTATTCTCCATATATTAGAGGAAAGATGTAGAGTTGCTGGAAGGAGAGCCCAGTGGTGGCTAACCACTAAACTTGGAGGGCCGAGTTATGAGGAAGGATTGTCTACCAATGGGCTTTGCTCTGGAGAGGAGGAGGATGAGAGGGGCCGCGATAGAGGCGTTTGAAGATTTCCACGGGTGTGGACATGTTTGGATCCAGGCAAGTTCTTTCACCGGCCGGGTAGTGAGGTGGCACCGGGTTCGGGCGGGACTCTGGGAACATTTCCGCTAATGAGTCCCGGCCTTTAAGACCCGACTCCCTGGGTTCGCCTCCCACTCCGGGGCTGACGCTCATCGTACCCACCCCTCCTCCCCTTTAAAATCGGGGACGGCATATCAGCACTGTACATTGATTAGATTTAGGTTCATAGAGTGGCGCTGGGAGAGACCTGGGGGGGGGGGGGGGGGGGGGGAAATTGGCTCGTGCCCCCTTTGGGGCGATAACTTAGCGCCCCGAAAAAGTTATCGCCCCCGCGCCCGAAATTCAGTGGTAGCGCCCCAAGCAGGAGACGGGTCGCTACTGGAAGCGCTCCCCCTCCCTCTTGGGGCGCTCCCATTGAATATCGCGGCGCTACGTGCAGCTGCGCTACGTGCATCGCCACACTGCGCCGCGGTACTGCAGGCCTCCCTTCCCTTATTAAAGGGGAGGGGCCGAGTGCAGCGCGCACCGGGGCCCTGCTGGACCACTGGGAAGTGGGGTGTCGGCCAGCACCTCGTAGGAGGAGGCGAGAGGGGGCAGGCGCTGGCAGGCGGCCCAAAAAAAATGGCTGCCCGGCACCTGCCCTTTAATTTGCGCCGCCCCGGCCGCAAACACGCCCCCCTGACCCTGTCGGACATAGCGTCCGGCGGTAGGTCAGCGGGCGCGAGCCAAGTTTGCGGCCCGGGCGCGAGCGGGGCACTGCGCACAGCGATGACGTCATTGCCGTGGGGCGCTTCTGGCTACCGCCGCCGCTAACCTCCCGCTGAATTTCACGGGAGGCGTTAGCGGCGCCGCGCCCGGGCGCTAGTTACTTTGCTCGGGGCGCTAACGGGAGGCGCAAAGCAACCGAAATTTTCCCCCCTGGAATATTACACGCCATGGGGAGAATGAGAGAAGGAAACCGTAAAAGTACCTTGAACCATTTTCTTCTTTAGAATAAAAAAATTAACTTTGTAAACCTAGAAACTTCAAGCGCAAAAGTCCTTTGTACAAAATCCAGCGTCTGCTGCCTTGCAAACTTCATTTGCACTGAACCCAAGTTTTCGCAGCAGATTGTCCATGACTGTTCCGGGAGCCGGGAAGCACTGGGCCCCTTCAGCATATTTTAGCTGGATTCACATTACAGTGGAATTGGAGAGCAATTAACTTCATGACAATGCTTCGAAAATACAAAATCTGAGACTCCAGTGGGATCATTCTACCAATTGGCCGAGCCTCGCCCACCGGGAGTGCCCATCGGAAATTCTGCTGCGGGTTCTCCCATGATTTTCGATCCGCGGATGTGAAGAAAAAAAAAAGCAGGAACCGTTTGCCAGGATTCCTGACCTACAATCCCCAGACGGGTGAGAATTCGCGGCACTAGATTTGCAAGGATTACCCCTCGCCCTTCCCCCCCTTCCCACCCCCCCCCACCCTACTTCAAACATTCTCCCGGGAAGCGTCAACTGAAGAGAATAAAATGAGTGCCACTGAAAGGAGAGGAAAGTTCGGCCGAATTTGCGCGGCGTCGTGTCCGACCTCAGTGACCGGGGGAGGCGGGTAGTCGGGGAGGCGGCGAGTTATACCTAAGGCGTACACCTGCGACAGGTTGTCGAAAGCGTTCTTCTTCACTTTGGTGATTTCGTTCTCGTGGATGCGAAGCTCGTGAAGTGACGAGGGCATGTTTGCTGGGATTTCTTTCAGTAGGTTCTTGGACAGGTAAAGTCTTTGTAACTTCGTCAGAGGCGCGAAGGCTTTGGGATGAACTGTGCCAATTTTGTTGTTAACCAGAATCAAGGCCTGGAAAAGAAGGAAAGCCACTAAAATCAACCCGAGTGTACCAACATATCATTTTATATTGCGTGCATACAACTTATTCTATAAAAATAGCACTACCACCTTAAAGATCAAGCCTTGGGTGCCCAGTAAATTATAACCATACTTGCCATTTATTTTATTTTTCTATATTGGGTTCATACCTCAAACCCATCTCTGACCAAGGAAATGAGCATCAACTTCTAAACTTTTATAGAACCTTGGTTAGACCACACTTGGAGCGCTGTGCACAGTTCTGGTCTCCATGTTACAAAAAGGATATAGAGGCACTGGAGAAGGTGCAAAAAAGATTTGCTTACAAGAACTGAGAGGTTATAACTATCAGGAAAGACTGAACAGGCTGGGGCTCTTTGCTCTAGAAAAGAGAAGGCTGAGGGGTGACCTGATAGAGGTCTCTAAGATTATGAAAGGGTTTGACAGGGTAGACACAGAGAAAATGTTTCCACTTGTGGGGAGTCCAAAACTAAGGGCCATAAATATAAGATAGTCACTAATAAATATAATAAAGAATTCAGGAGAAACTTCTTTACCCAGAGAGTGGCTAGAATATGGAACTCACTACCACAGGGAGTGGTTGAGGTGAAGAGCATAGATGCATTTAAGGGAAAGCTAGATAAACACACGTGGGAGAAAGGAATACAAGGTTAAACTGATAGGATTAGATGAAGAGGGGTGGGAGGCAATGTTCCCGTTAATTTTTTTGAGTGCGTGGCCCCTTTAAGGGGCTGCGCGGCCCAATCAAAATACCGCACGTGCGCGGTTTTCCCCATTGAAAAGCCGGTTAGCCAGCTGCACGGGAGATCCAGAAAGCTTAGAGGGAACATTGGTGAGAGGAGGCTGGTGTGGAGCATAAACACCGGCACAGACCAGTTGGGCCGACTGGCCTGTTTCCGTGCTGTAAAATTCTGTGCACTTCTAAAAAAAAACTTGCCTCCCCGTCCCCACCCCCCGCTCCTTAGCTGTCTGTAAATTGCCTGATCAGGGTACTGCACAAGAAATACATGCTGCCTCTTCTTTTCCACAAGACCCTACCTCTGAGATGTGTCTTGCCTCCGATAAGCAATCAGCTGCTCTTCTGCCACCTTCACCTGAGACCGGGCATCCATGAAGTGGACAATCTCTGATTGGACCTGGAATCCTACTAACCCTAGAGACTACTTTCAGTAACGACAACAGAAACTGAGAAAAAAAACTGGGCGATGAGATAAAACTGCTATTTCCCCCCCCCCCCCGCCCCCAATTTCTACACTCCAAAAAAGGGTATTTACATTGAAAATTGCTTGTTAAGTAACCACCTTAGCTCAATGGTAGAACACTGGCCTCTATGATTCTGTGATTCATCTAAGCCAGAAGGTGGTATGTTCAAGTAGGACTTGAGCACATGATCTAGGTTAACACGTCAGTGGGGTATTGTGGGAGTGTTGTCTCTCAGGTGAGATGTTAAACTGAGACCCTATCTGCTCTCTCAGATGGATGTAAAAGATCCCATGGTACTATTCAAAGAAGAGCAGGGGAGTTCTCCTGGTGCTCTGTCTAACATTTGTCCCTCAATCATTCATCTGCTGATACCTCGTTCAGAATTTATCTTTTGGTCTCCTAAGTATCCCGAGCGCCCCGCGCTATTCCTAAAAGAACACAAACAAGCAATCTGTTCCCAGGCCTTTACCAATCCTGTTTTGTGAACGAGCTCCAAGAAATTCAGGTTAACATAAGAACATAAGAATTAGGAGCAGGAGTAGGCCATTCGGCCCCTCGAGCCTGCTCCGCCATTCAATAAGATCATGGCTGATCTGATCTTGGCCCCAACTCCACTTTCCCGCCCGCTCCCCATAACCCTGGACTCCCCTGTAGCTCAAATATCTGTCTCTCTCCACCTTGAATATATTTAATGACTCCGCCTCCACAGCTCTCTGGGGTCGAGAATTCCAACGATTCACGACCCTCTGAGAGAAGAAATACCTCCTCATCTCCGTCTTAAATGGGCGACCCCTTATTCTGAGACTATGCCCCCTAGTTCTAGATTCCCCCACGAGGGGAAACATCCTCTCAGCATCTACCCTGTCAATCCCCCTCAGAATCTTCAATAAGATCACCTCTGATCCTCCGATTATCCCTCCCTCCCTTTCTCTGGGGTCGCTCCTCACCTCTGCTCAACGTGTCCCCACATGAGCTGGCTGAGATAAGGAACTCACCATGTGGGCAACCATAAAAGAATTACGGGGCGAAGATTTGCTCTGTTCTGCCCTTTGTACTGAAATCATGAACGCGAGCAAAAGAGCATTTACGATTCACTGTGGAATCTGCTTCTGGCCCTCCAAATGTGTGTGGGTTTTAAAAAAAAAAAAGTTTATAAATATAACATTGGCACAAAGGATTGCTGGTTCTTTCATTCTGTAGTTTAATGGCCTCTTTCTTCTTAACGCGAGCTAAACCTCTAATTCAAACAAAGCCTGGATTTGGTACAATAAGGCAGACTTTCTGCCCAATGCCTATAAACAGTTTTTTGAACTTTGCACACAGGCTGCTGGTACAATCTTTATGAACCCACAGAGGAAACCAGTTAGTGGAGTCTCATCTGCATTTTATTAGAGGCACCTCGGTGTTGGGAGTAAATTAGAGAAACTAAAGACATGAAGTTGTTGCTTCCTGACTGTGTCCTGGCGGGAGGTTATGATCAGCTGCGTTCAATGGTCTCCACGGGTTCTTATTCCGTTAGAACTCGTTACACTTAAACCCTGTCGTAGTGTGCATTTTATTTTAAACTGAAATGATATGGAAATGCAAGGCCAAGGGATGTACAGGTATCTCAAAGGTGGACTTTGTTTAAGGCCTGGTCATCTCATTAGAAAAAGGGAAACGTGAATTAATTTTTCTGAGGGACTGCTAATGGGGTCGTTCTCAACGGGTCTGCCAACGCATTTTTTCTCAAATAGCTTTAATTGTCCCCACCTCTGATCTTCAGTGAACAAAAAAAAAGTTGCTTGATATCAAGCAGGCTTTGAAACGGGTACATCAAATATTGAAGACCTGGAACTGCTGATGGAGGGTCTGTGTTGTCAGAAGAAGTACTTACATTAGTGTGTTTTCTTTCTCCATTTTCTTTGAACACTGTTGTTTATTAGTTATACAAATATTGGAGATGTGGGGAGGGGGGGGGGCGGGTTGGAGAATTTGTTTGACTGGGCGTGTCGAGCAGCCAATGGCAAGAGTGTGGGGGCGGGGCGGTTGGCGGCAGGAGGTCATGTGATGAAACCTCCAGGAATACATCCAATCAGAGTTGGTGACCATTTGGAATTCTGCACTTAGAGACAGAGGCATAAACACGGACAAATCCAGTTACCTCACTCATGCTTTTGGCACTTCATCTACAGGCGAAAGAAAGGAGACAGATGTCTTCATTTGCAAACCATGTGTCTTTTGGCTTAATTAATCTTCAACTAGAGGACAGATAATTACGAGATAAATTGGAGCCATTTACGAACGTAAGAAATAGGAGCAGGAGTCGGCCATTCGGCCCCTTGAGCCTGCTCCGCCATTCAATAAGATCATGGCTGATCTTCTACCTCAACTCCACTCTCCCGCCCGATCCCCATAGCCCTTGATTCCCTTAGTGTCCAAAAATCTATCGATCTCAGTCTTGAATATACTCAACGACTGAGCATCCACAGCCCTCTGGGGCAGAGAATTCCAAAGATTCACCACCCTCTGAGTGAAGAAATTTATCCTCATCTCAGTCTTAAAAGGCCGACCACTTATCCTGAGACTATAGTTCTGGACTCCCCAGCCAGGGGAAACATCCTCCCTATTCTCTCTGGAGTTTAGAAGAATGAGAGGTGATCTCATTGAAGCATATAAGATTCTGAGGGGGATTGACAGGGTAGATGCTGAGAGGTTGTTTCCCTTGGCTGGAGTGTCTAGAACTAGGGGGCATAATCTCAGGATAAGGGGTCGACCATTTATGACTGAGATGAGGATGAATTTCTTCACTCCGAGAGTTGTGAATCTTTGGAATTCTCTACCTCAAACGGCTGTGGATGCTGAACTGTTGAGTATATTCAAGACTGAGATGGATAGATTTTTGGACTATAGGGGAATCAAGGGATATGGAGATCGGGAGGGAAACTGGAGTTGAGATCTTATTGAACGGCGGGGCAAGCTTGAGGGGCCGAATGGCCGACTCCTGCTCCTAATTCTTATGTTCTTATAATTCTTTACATGAGTGACCACCTCAGAAATAAAAGCCGCAAGTCAATGTTGAAAGGTAGCTTACATTGAGGTTCTTCAGGTTCTTGAAGTCATTTTCTTTTAACTCTGTGATCTTGTTGTTCTGCAGGTCGAGTAGTGTGGTATCTTTGGGAATGTGCTCTGGCACTGTTGTCAGCCCTGTTTCAGAAGAAGCATTAAAAGACGTCACTTTTAAGGGTTTACGCATTTCCTTGTAGACTTGTGTTGGCTGAGGATCAAGTGGTAGCAGCCTCGCCTCCAAGACTGAAGGTTGTGAGTTCAAGCCCCTAATCCGGGCTGACATTGAACAAAACACTTTTTTGAAGTGTAGACACTGTTGTACTGTAGGAAACGCGGCAGCCAATTGGCACACAGCAAGGTCCCACAAACAGCAATGTGATAATGACCAGATAAGCTCTTTTTTTTTTACTGATCTTGGTTGAGGGATAAATATTGGCCGGGACACCGGGGAGAACTCCCCTGCTCTTCTTCCAAATAGTGGCGTGGGATCCCTTATGTCCTCCCGAGAGGGTAGACGGGGCCTCGGTTTAACGTCCCACCCGAAAGACGGCACCTCCGACAGCGCATTAGTGGCGTAAATGGGCAGGGCTATGCAAATGAGCGGCAGAGGGTTGCAGCGGAATTGACCGGGAAGCGACGCAAACGACGGAGGGAATTGGCGCGTGGCGATGTTTCGGCGTAAAATCGACGTAAGTCAGTCGCGGGCAAATTTCTTGGGGGTGAGGAGCGAATAAAAAAACGCCGCTCTTACACCGTAATTACACCGACAGGTTACAGGAAATTCCGGGCCATACGTTGAGGGAAGGACGCCGATTCGTGAAGGGTAAGTCTTGCCTAACAAATTTGATTGAATTCTTTGAGGAGGTAACTAAGTGTGTAGATGAAGGTAAAGCAGTTGATGTCGTATACATGGATTTTAGTAAGGCGTTTGATAAGGTTCCCCATGGTCGGCTCATGAAGAAAGTAAGGAGTTGTGGGATAGAGGGAAATTTGGCCAATTGGATAAGTAACTGGCTATCTCATAGAAGGCAGAGGGTGGTGGTGGATGGAAAATTTTCGGACTGGAGACCAGTTACCAGCGGTGTGCCACAGGGGTCGGTGCTGGGTCCTCTGCTGTTTGTGATTTTTATCAATGACTTGGAGGAGGGGACTGAAGGGTGGATCAGTAAATTTGCTGATGACACCAAGATTGGTGGAGTAGTGGATGAGGTGGAGGGCTGTTGTAGGCTGCAAAGAGACATTGATAGGATGCAGAGCTGGGCCGAAAAATGGCAGATGGAATTTAACCCTGATAAGTGCGAGGTGATTCATTTTGGTCAGGCAAATTTGAATAAGGATTACAGGGTCAACGGCAGGGTTCTGAGGAACGTGGAGGAACAGAGGGATCTGGGGGTTCATATCCACAGATCTGAAGGTTGCCACTCAAGTGGATAGAGCAGTAAAGAAGGCCTATAGTGTGTTAGCGTTTATTAACAAGGGGTTTGAGTTTAAGAACTGTGAGGTTATGCTGCAACTGTACAGGACCTTGGTGAGACCACATTTGGAATATTGTGTGCAGTTCTGGTCACCTCACTATAGGAAGGACGTGGAAGCATTGGAAAGAGTGCAAAGGAGATTTACCAGGATGCTGCCTGGTTTGGGGGGGAGGTCTTATGAGGAAAGATTGAGGGAGCTAAGGCTTTTCTCTTTAGAGCGGAGGAGGATGAGAGGCGACTTAATAGAGGTTTATAAGATGATGAGGGGGATAGATAGAGTGGATGTTCAGAGACTATTTCCTCGGGTGGATGTAGCTGTTACAAGGGGGCATAACTATAAGGTGCATGGGGGGAGATATAGAAGGGATGTCCGAGGTAGATTCTTTACTCAGAGAGTGGTTGGGGTGTGGAATGGACTGCCTGCTGTGATAGCGGAGTCGGACACTTTAGGAACTTTCAAGCGGTTATTGGATAAGCACATGGAGCACACCAGAATGATAGGGAGTGGGATAGCTTGATCTTGGTTTTGGACAACGCTCGGCACAACATCGAGGGCCGAAGGGCCTGTACTGTGCTGTACTGTTCTATGTTCTATGATATTTATTCAGAGGTATGAAAGGCGAGACCAGGCAAAGGAAAAAAATTACAGCCTCTGGCAATCTCACTCTGTAGCTCCAATTTTCTTCACATCAGACTTCAGGATACACGTCGATGGAATCAGTTGATTTATTTTGGCGACGGGCAAGCAGATGTTCTTAACGCTGAGTATTATCTCCCTTGTAATCTGCTGGGCCATAGAGCTGGGAACGAACATTAGTTCGAGTGCTGCCATGAAGCTTCTTTCCCCCCCCCCCCCCCCCCCCCCCCCCGCCCCCCGACGCTTTCACCTCGTCTACGTTAGTTAAAACATTTTTCAGTTACAGCACCAAAAAAAAGCCCCCTCCTTTTTTTTTTCTCTTAACGACTCAAAACAGGCAAAGCACGTGTCCCACAGCATAACGTTCCATTTCTGACAACGTGTAATTCACTTAATGTTATACAGATGCCTCGACAACATAGCCCCAGAAATGAAAGTTGAGTAGATTAATGACAAAAAAATGTAATTTAATTGAAGACATAAACCATTGATAAAAGAAATGTGCCTGATGATTTACATAGAATTTTAATGCACAGAAACAGGGCATGCGGCCCAACTGGTCCGTGCCGGTGTCTGTCACTAATAATTCCAATAGGGAATTCAGGAGAAACTTCTTTCCCCAGAGAGCGGTGAGAATGTGGAACTCGCTACCACAGGGAGTAGTTGAGGCGAGTAGCACAGATGCATTTAAGGGGAAGCTAGATAAGTGCATGAGGGAGAAAGGAAGGATAGAGTTAGATAAAGTAGGGGAGGGAGAAGGCTCGTGTGGAGCATAAACACCGGCACGGACTAGTTTTGGACTCATCCACAAGTGGAAACAGCTACTCTACGTCGGCCCATCGA
The DNA here is from genome assembly GCA_030390025.1 of Squalus acanthias. Lineage (NCBI taxonomy): Eukaryota > Metazoa > Chordata > Chondrichthyes > Squaliformes > Squalidae > Squalus > Squalus acanthias. Next base: position 115,298,880 of record CM059435.1, read on the forward strand.
ACCCCTTCATAATCTTAAAGTCTTCTCTTTTCTAGAGAAAAGAGCCCCAGACCGTTCAGATTTAATGATCTCAAATTGCCTACAATTTGTGACAAACACAGGGTGGGGACTTGCTGACACATTTGCACAAAATGACTGAGCGAAGCGTTCGGTTCTGACACGAGGAGATTTCTGAACGTCCATTTATTACTTGGAAGTGGTTGACTCTTTGGAGTAAGTTTTACTTCCAATAAAGGACCAAAATAATCAACCTTTGCTTACTGTTTGTCAATAGGAACAGGCCAGTGACACCAGGATTCGTTTTGGCATTTGTACTTCCCTCGTTCTACCTTTAACCCAGAGAGAGCAGGTTGTGCGATGAGAAAAGTAATAGGCTAACATTATTACAGGGAATTCTTAATTGACACAGACTGAAGCAGCATCACATTTCCCCATCAATACAGGGGTCATATTCTGACCCGTATCACTCGACATTAAATCAAATGGAGGGTTTTGAATTTCAGAAGGTTTTTGAGAGAGTAAATGGTGATAGATTATTTCCACTGGTTGGCAAATTGGCAACAAGGGGGTTAATGATTGAGGATTATCACTCCTCCAATTCTGCCCTCTTGCGCATCCTTGATTTTCATCGCTCCACCATTGGCGGCCGTGCCTTCAGCTGCCTGGGCCCCAAGCTCTGGAATTCCCTGCCTAAACCTCTCCGCCTCACTACCTCTCTCTCCTCCTTTAAGACCCTCCTTAAAACCCACCTCTTTGATCAAGCTTTTGGTCACCTGTCGTACTATCTCCTTATGTGGCTCGGTGTCAAATTTTGTTTAAAAGTCTACGTTAAAGGCGCTGGATAAATGCAAGTTGTTGTTGTTGAAGAGCAGGAAGAGGAAGCTTGAACTCTTTTTGTTTTCCACACAGGGAGTTGTTAGAACATGTTAACCACCTTAAAATAACACCCAAAGTGGAATCTTTGTAAAGTGAAAGGAATAGACGAGGGAGGCCTCTCGGCCTACGTGAGCTCATTCTTTCATAGAGGCCTTTGATTTCCCAACTCCCATCACAATGCCTAACTGCCCCTCGAGGGGTAGACCTTCCACGGGGAATCGTCCAATCTCCTGCTGTGACCTTGGCAGAATAGGGAATGTAAAACTTGCATTTACCAGACCTAGCAAGGGTCTGAATTGAATTTAAGTGAATCAGACCTTTCACTTAGACTGGAGCCTGGAGTCATAGTCTGGCCTCAGCAATTAAAACTGTCAGAGTCAGTGGAGTGAATCTGGCAGCTTAAAAGCAGCCAGACAGCTCCATTGGGGTTGGAGCGGGGGGTGGGGGAATATCTGTGTGATGTGCCCGTGAGATATCTGACTAAATGTAGTGTTAGGGCAAGGCAGGAGCCAGCAGATGGAGAGGGGGAATGCTGATTGAAGGTTGGGAATGAGAGTGCGGGTTTATATTGGAAAGCCTGGGCATGTCTCTAAATTTGTTCTGAGGCGAGATGCCCCCTGAGGATGATTTGGTTGAGCCAGTGCCAATTCTGAAGTAAACAGGCAACACATTTCATAGATTCATACAGCACAGAAGGAGGCCATTCAGCCCATCATGCCTGTGCCGACTCTTTGAAAGAGTTCTCCAATTAGTCCTATTCCTCTGCTCTTTCCCCACAAATTGGCTGCTGCGTTTCCCGACGTTACAACAGTGAGTACACTTTAAGAGTACGTCATTGGCTGTAAGCGTTTTCGGGCGTCCCAAGATCGTGAAAGGCGCTATATAAATGCACGTTCTTCATCTTCATAGCCTTGCAAATTTTTTCTTTTCAAGTATTTATCTAATTCTCTTTTGAAAGTTACTGTTGAATCTGCTTCCACCGCCCTTTCAGGCAGCGCGTTCCCGATCACAACAACTCGCTGCGTAAAAATATTTCTCCCCATCTCCCCGGCAGTTTTGTCAATGATCTTAAATCTGTGTCCTTTGCCTCTCGACTCTCCTGCCAGTGGAAACCGTTTCTCCCTGTCGACTCTATCAAACCCCCCTCATCATTTTGCTCTAATGTTGCTTGTAGTAGGAAATGGAATCTGCAGCCATCCTGAAATCTGAACTCCTTCATTGTGATGAGGAGCGAGACTGAGGTGAGTTTAGTAAAGGCTGTTCAATCAGCCATTGTGGACCAACCCATCACAAAGAGCGGAAGCATCAGATAGGCACAGAGCCTACAAGTTAGACCCCCATTAAGATAGAAACTTTGGTCTTAAAAAAGAATCAGAATCTCCTGCCCCTTTGTGTTCTTTCAGCCGAGTTAACAATTTCCACAAGGTCAGTTGTCAAAAAGATTTACTGTGCATCTGTGACTTGAGGCCCCGTTGTAACACTCCAGGTACATATATCTTAGATTCCCGTCATACCCACATTCCTGATTTAACAGCCAGCAGCGCGCCCCAGCACTGCCATGCACCATTCACTAACTTAATTTATGCACAATCATTTTATTTAAAATGTAGGCCACGTAACCCTGTGCAGTACAACAACAACTTGCATTTACATAGCGCCCTTAACGTAGTAAAACATCCCAAGGCGCTTCACAGGAGCGATTATCAGATGAAATCAGACACCGAGTCACATAAGCAGATACTTGGACAGGTGACCAAAACCTTGGTCAAGGAGGTGGGTTAAAGGAGGAAAGAGAGGTAGAGAGATGGAGAGGTTTAGGCAGGGAATTCCAGAGCTTAGGGCCCAGGCAGCTGAGGGCACGGCTGCCAATGGTAGGACGAAGGAAATCGGGGGATGCACAAAAGCCCAGAATTGGAGGAACGCAGAGATCTCGGAGGTTTTCAAGGCTGGAGGAGGTGACAGAGATAGGGAGGGGCGAGACTATGGAGGGGTTTGAACATGAGGATGAGAATTTTAAAATCGAGGTGCTGCCGGACCGGGAGCCAATGTAGGTCAGCGAGCACATGGGTGATGGGTGAACAGGACTTGGTGCGAGTTAGGACACGGGCAGCAGAGTTTTGGATGAGCTCAAGTTTATGAAGGATGGAAGATGGGAGACTGGCCAGGGGAGCGTTAGAATAGTCAGGTCTGAAGGTGACAAAAGCATGAATGTGTGTTTCTGCAGCAGATGGGCTGAGACATGGGATGGAGGCGGGTGATATTACAGAGCTGGAAGTAGGCGGTCTTGATGACGGAGAGGATACGGGGTCGGTCAACATGAGAAACAACTGTGCCTTGAGTCTATTACCTAATCCTGAGAATATCTTCAGCCGCTCATTAAAGTTTGTGTTTTATTTTTCTCTATCTAACTGAATATTTATTGACAATTTGACAGCAGCTGAAGTATTTACTATCTTGGACACAATGACCAGAGTACGATTAAAGTTTAAATCATAAATTGTTGCTCTTGGTTATGCTTTACCTTCACTTGCAAAGAAACTATATTTTTTTATTCGTTCCTGGGATGTGGGCGTCACTGGCAAGGCCAGCATTTATTGCCCATCCCTAATTGCCCTCGAGAAGGTGGAGGTGAGCCGCCTTCTTGAACCGCTGCAGTCCGTGTGGTGAAGGTGCTCCCACAGTGCTGTTAGGGAGGGAGTTCCAGGATTTTGACCCAGTGATGATGAAGGAACGGCCGATATACTTCCAAGTCAGGATGGTGCGGGACTTGGAGGGGAACTTGGAGGTGGTGGTGTTCCCATGCACCCGCTGCCCTTGTCCTTCTAGGTGGAAGAGGTCGCGGGTTTGGGAGGTGCTGCTGAAGAAGCCTTGGCGAGTTGCTGCAGTGCATCTTGTAGATGGTACACACTGCAGCCACGGTACGCCGGTGGTGGAGGGAGTGAATGTTTAAGGTAAACAATTCCGTGGACAAAAACTACCAAAATAAGTTGTTCTAATTGATACTTGAAGCTCTTACACAGCATTCCAACAACATCTAAAAATAAGTCCCAAGGCCCTTCATAGAAGCGGGAGGAAAAAATCGACACTGAGCCGAAGAAGGAAATATTAGGAGGGGTGACCAAAAGCTTGGTCAAAGAGTTGGCTTAAAGCAAGGTCCGAAAGGAGGAGAGGGAGAAGGGTTACAGGGAGATTTCCAGTGTGTGAGGTCTAGGCGGCTGAAGGCATGATTGCCAATGGTGGGGCGAAGAGAGGGGAGGAATCCTCCAAGGGCCAGAGCCAAAGGAACGGAGAGTTCGGGAAGGAGGAGGCTGTAGCATTGGAGGGAGTAACAGAGATCGGGAAGGGAGGGGCCAGGGAGGGATTTAAACACAATGGCCCGTATTTTCCGATCGCAGGTGGAGGGCTGCAAGCTGGAAAAATCTGCGCCCTTACCTGAGAGCTCCCGGGAGGCGCACAGTTCCGATGCTGGGCCTCTCCAAACTGCTGGTGCGCAGGGCCCAGGTATCCCAGAGGCGCAGGCAGTTCGCAGCGTCCCTGGGATCACGTGGGCCATGGGGAGCCAATCAAAGAAGGGAATCTCCCTTCATACATTTGACAGGAAGACCTGTCAAATATATGGATGGAGATCACCCCCAAAACATAGTAAAACTTTAAATAATTTTTTTTTAAAAATCACATTTTTAAAATGACTTGAAAGTACAATAAATTAACTATTTGAAACAAAACTTTAAATTTTTCCAAAAAATAATTAAAGATTTTTAGGGGGCTAAAAATAAACTTACCTTTTTTTAAAGTATTTTTAAATGATAAATCAGTGGAAATTTTTTTTAAAAACGTTTTTCAACTCTTATCCTGGTAAAAGCAGGCCTTACGCCCCTGCTTTTACCAGGCGCAAGAATTGTAAGGGTTTTCTGCGGGCGGAGGGTCTCCAAAAAGCGGAACTATCCGCCCGCAGAGGCCCTTCTCCCGGGCAGCCAGAGGATCTGTCAAGAGCTTTCTTGACAGATCGGAAATGCCGGTTTCCAGCGCATGCGCTGTGCATGCCTGAAACCGGCATTTCCGATGTCCCTACGGGTGGGTACACAGCGCGTACACACCTGTAGGGATCGGAATATCCGGCCCAATGAGAATTTTTGAAGTTTGACGTGTCGAGGGGACAAGAGCCATTGTCGGTCAGCGAGGGCAGGAGTGATGGGTAAGTGAGAGTAGGTGCAGGATAGGCTATCGGCAGGAGAGCTTTGGATGAGCTGATGGTTTCAGTGGGTGGTGGATGGGAGGCCGCCCGGGGGAGCACTGGACTAGTCGAGTCTGGAGGTAACAAAGACTAAACAAATAATGTAACAACTAATATGATCCAACCAATCCACATTACAGTGACACAGTGCACTATCTCACTGGACCAATGAAAAGTACTTTTACAAATTATAGGTAATAAACTCTAGTTTTACACCAGGAAATTACATTGGATATATGCAGCTCCAGTTAGAGGGGTCCTGACATGTGCATTAGATTATCTACAGATGTTCACACTCTTATACAGATGGCTCATACTGCTCGTCAAATCCCATCAAAGATGACCACGGAAAGTGTGGTCTGGAGGTGATTTTTGAAGTAAGACTCCTTTTTAAAAGGAGTATTGTCACCTTGCAAGTAAAAACACTCAGTTGAAATAAGGCATTGACCTCCGCACATTTTGCAAAGACAATTGCAAATGTTTGGTATAGTTTTAAAGGTTTCACCAAGACTACTTTCAAAACAACAACAACCTGAATTTATATAGCGCCTTTAACGTAGTAAAATGCCCTAAGGTGCTTCACAGGAGCGATTATCAAACAAAATTTGACACCGAGCCACATAAGGAGATATTAGGGCAGGTGGCCAAAAGCTTGGTCAAAGAGGGAGGTTTTAAAGAGCGTCTTAAAGGAGGAGAGTGAGATAGAGAGGCGGAGAGGTTTAGGGAGGGAATTCCATTGCTTAGGGCCCAGGCAGCTGAAGGCTCGGCCGCCAATGGTGGAGCGATGAAGATTGGGGATGCGCAAGAGGCCAGAATTATAGGGTTGTCAGGCTGGAGGAGGTTACAGAGATAGGGAAACTGGTCAAAAACCTAATTATCGTGACCCATACAAACAAAGAAGTTCACAGCACAGAAGGAAGCCATTTGACCCATTGTATCTGTGCCAGCTCTTTGTAGAGCAATCCAAAAATTAATCCAAATTGCCCTACAATCTTCCTGTATCTTCTTCGACTTCAAATATTTATCCAATTTTTCCTTAAACAGGTGCAACGGTATTTGCCTCAACCACTCCCTCTGGCAAAGCACGCCAAACTCCAACTACCCTCTTTGTACAGAAATTTCTTCTGACCTCTTTCTCTCGCTGACCAGAAGATACAGGTTTCCCGTTTTCACTCTTTATCAATTCACTCTGACTTTATTAAATCTGCTGTTAGCTTCCACTGCTCCAGTGGGATTAGTCCCAGTAACTCAAGCCTCTCCTCAGAACTATGGTTTCCCAACCCTGGCTCCAGCCTAGTAAATCTACTCTCTCTGGTTTGAATGCCCTCTCCATAATGGGGCATCTGAAACTGCACACAATACGCCAACTGTGGCCTAACCAACACTTTGTTAAAAATGACATTTAACTCCAAAAATAATGTCCTAAATCGACTGCATTTTCGCATTATCCACTTGCAAGACGCTTTGCCCTCTTTAGAGGCTGAACAAGCAGATCGTCATGAGGTAGGATATGCACATCAATCCCTAAAGATTGTCCCAATGGTTGTGTCTGGATACTTTGGCTGGTCTGTCCCTTTAAGAAAAAACTGCCTGAGTTATAGGGGGGAAATTGTAACCTAACTCACCAGGCTGGAATCTCATGGGATCGGGTGGAACGCTGGTTTTACACTCGCCCGATATGACTCTGCATTGACTTCAATAAGAAAGAAAAAAGAAAGACTTGCATTTCTATAGCGCCTTTCATGACAACTGGACATCCCAAAGCGCTTTACAGCCAATGAAGTACTTTTTGAACTGCAGTCACTGTTGTAATGTAGGAAATGCAGCAGCTAATTTATGCACAGCAAGCTCCCACAAACAACAATGTGATAATGACCAGATTGGCTCGCGCCCCCTTTGGGGCGATAACTTCGCCGGGGTGCTACTTTTAGCGCCCCGAAAAAGTGAGCACCCCGCGCCCGAAATTGAATGGTAGCGCCCCGGGCAGGAGGCGGGACGCTACTGGAAGTGCTCCCCCTCCCTCTTGGGGCGCTCCCATTGAATATCGCGGCGCTACGTGCAGCAGCGCCACACATGTCGGCACGTAGCGCCGCGGTACTGCAGGGCTCCCTCCCCTGATTAAAGGGGCGGGGCCTAGCGCAGCGCGCACCGGGGCCCTGTCGGACCACCGGGGAGCGGGGTGCCGGCAAAGAGCCCGGCTCTCGAGAGGAGTGCCGGTCTAAGCGATCGCGGCCGGCACCCGGCAGGAGGAGGCGAGAGGGGGCAGGGTCTGGCAGGCAGCCCAAAAAAAATTAGCCGCCCGGCACCTACCCTTTAATTATCGCCGCCCCGGCCGAAAACATGGCACCCCGACCCTGTCGGACATAGCGTCCGGCGCCACCAAGTTTACAGCCAAGGCGCAAGCGGGGCACCACTAACCTCCCGCGGGAGGCGTTAGCGGCACCGCGCCCGGGCGCTTGTTGCTTTGCAAAGCAACCAAATTTTCCCCCCAATCTGTTTTAGTGATGTTGGTTGAGGGCTAAATATTAGCCAGGACACTGGGGAGAATTCCCCTGCTCTTCTTCAAAATGGTGGCCGTGGGATCCTTTACGTTCACCTGAGAGAGCAGACGGGGCCTCGGTTTAACGTCTCATCCAAAAGACGGCACCTCCGACAGTGCAGCACTCCCTCAGCACTGCACTGGGTGTGTCAGCCTGGATTTTTGTGCTCAAGGCTCTGGAGTGGGACTCGAACCCACAACCTTCTGCCTCAGAGACGAGGGGGCTACCCATTGAGCCATGGCTGTCACTGCAGTGGAGAGTAAAAATCGGGCGGGTGTAAAACTGCCGTTGCACCCGATCCCGTCCGTTTCCCAACGGGCGGGGTAAGCTAAAATTGCCCCCTGTGCATGTGTGATGCCACAGTATCCTGTTCTGCCCATGTGCAACACCATTCGGGCATCCACTGTGTCTAAAGTCATGCCAAAAAGATACAGAATAGGCTCCTAATTGAGCGGGCTCGGTAGACGACTCAAACTCTGGGGGTCGATTTTATTTGCGCCCGCCAGGTGGGACGCTGGGTCTCAGCGGGTTTGGCTGCCCCTTTTCCACCTCGCCTGATTTCCCCCAAAATGGTGGGGTGTAAAACGGGCAGACGATTCGCTATCACCCATTTCCTGCCTGAGTTTGGATGGAGTGGGGGGGTGGGGGGGGGGTGGGGGAAACAGTTAAAATGGTCTCCACTGTGTCAACTTAGGACATGGTCAAAAAATGAGATGGAAGCCTTCTCTGTGCTGGTGGTATAAGACTTTGGAGTCTTTCCATCCAGTTCTTAGAGGATGTGAGGCCCACAGCACAAGAACTGTTCCCAATTCGTTACCAATTGACAATCTCGCTCAGAAGGAAGTCGCTCACAGGAGATGGAAAAAACTTACAGTGGTCTGGTAGGGAGTGGTCTTCTGAGGTTGTGTCTGAGACACTTTGTTTGGCAGGAGAGAGAAAGTTTTACTCTCCATCTGGCCATACTGCTCTTAATGTGCTTGATGTTTTCACTGGGTAACATAAAATGAGGAAAGGTTTTTCCACTTGCTCACATCCTTCACATATCACATCACCATCTTGGAAAGAAATTACATTGAAAATGGAAAGATCCAGGAACGAGCGCCTTGTCCAAGAGTTCTGGTGAATGCATTCTCACCGAAAGTGATGTGCCAAGAGAACACCAGAAAGTGCCAACAGAACATCAAAAAGGCAATGAAATAAGAGCTCGCAGAAAAAACAATTTCCTGCACATCTGATGTTTTAGCCTGAATGAAGTAATGGAACCAGAGCAGCAAGACTTTGTTTGAATTAATTCTGAAACTATTTGCGAGTTTGACTGCTGCCACCAAATCGCACACTCTGGCATTTCAACGTCAGTGTAAGGAGGGCTGGGGTAGGGGAGGCTCACCTGCTCCTCCGAGCACCCAAGGAGTCATCCGGAAGAATAGAAAATGTTGCTTGGCTTGGCCTCTTCTGTCCACTCTGCTACTTCCCACCAGATTTCTCTACTGCACCTCACCCCCCCAACCCCCGCCCCCCGCCCAGCCTCCCCAACATTTACCCCCTCCCCACAAACCCCCCTCCACCCCACAAACCCCCCTCCACCCCACCTCAATCTCTTCCTCCTCCCTCTTTGTTAAAATTATGTTACGGCAGCGATTGCATCATTGACCCACGACTTTTAGATTTAAATCAGGTACCTCTGCTCCAGCAGGAGTCTCGGCCGACTTCAAAGTGGGCGAAGTTAAGATGCCACGTGGTTTAAACGGTGCGGACTCGGCCTGATTTTAACCCCTCCCGCTCACCATTCCCGCTGGGCGAGGGAGGGGGTGTTAAAAGCGACCCCATGGCATGTCCATGGTACAGTGAAGTCTGGTTCTTCCCTGGCAGCTGATGGGGCCGAGTGGCCTCCTTCTGTGCTATATGAATCTATGATCCTACATTGGACTCTAGGGGAATCGAGGGATATGGGGATCGGGTGGGAAAATGGAGTTGAGGTCGATGATCAGCCATGATCTTATTGATGGTTTCCTGGACCACTATGTCGAGGAACCAACTGGAGATCAGGCCATCTTAGACTGGGTATTATGTAATGAGAAAGGATTCATTAGCAATCTTGTTGTGCGAGGCCCCTTGGGGAGGAGCGATCATAATATGATAGAATTCTTCATTAAGATGGAGAGTGAAGTAGTAGTTGACTCAGAGACTAGGGTACTGAATTTAAATAAAGGAAACTACGATGGTATGAGGCGTGAGTTGGCTAGGATGGATTGGGGAATGTTACTTAAAGGGTTGACGGTGGATAGGCAATGGCAAACATTTAAAGATCGCATGGATGAACTACAGAATTTGTTCATCCCTGTTTGGCATAAAAATAAAACAAAAAAGGTGACTCAACCGTGGCTAACAAGGGAAATTAGGGATAGCATAAGATCCAAGGAGAGGACATATAAATTGGCCAGAAAAAGCAGCAAACCTGAGGATTGAGAGCAGTTTAGGATTCAGCAAAGGAGGACAAAGGGATTAATTAAGAGGGGGAAAATAGAGTATGAGAGTAAACTTGCAGGGAACATAAAAACTGAGAGTAAAAGCTTCTATAGATATGTGAAGAGAAAAAGATTGGTGAAGTCAAGCGTAGGTCCCTTGCAGTCAGAATCAGGGGAATTTATAATGGGGAACAAAGAAATGGCAGACCAATTAAATACATACTTTGGTTCTGTCTTCACAAAGGAGGACACAAATAAACTCCCAGAGATGTCGGGGAACATAGGGTCTAATGAGAGGGAGGAACTGAATGAAATCAGTATTTGTAGGGAAATGGTGTTAGGGAAATTGACGGGATTGAAGGCCGATAAATCCCCAGGGCCTGATAATCTACATCCTAAGGTACTTAAGGAAGTGGCCCTAGAAATAGTAGATGCATTGCTGGTCATCTTCCAAAATTCTATAGACTCTGGAACAGTTCCCATGGATTGGAGAGTAGCTAATGTAACCCCACTATTTAAAAAAGGTGGTAGAGAGAAAATGGGGAATTATAGACTGGTAAGCCTGACATCGGTAGTGGGGAAAATGCTAGAGTCCATTATAAAAGATGTAATAGCAGAGCACTTGGAAAACAGTGACAGGATCGGACAAAGTCAACATGGATTTACAAAAGGTAAATCATGCTTGACTAATCTACTGGAATTTTTTGAGGATGTAACTGGTAGAATAGATAAGGGAGAACCAGTGGACGTGGTGTATTTGGACTTTCAGAAGACTTTCGATAAGGTCTCGCATAAGAGATTAGCGTGCAAAGTTAAAGCACATGGGATTGGGGGTAAGGTACTGACTTGGATAGAAAACTGGTTGGCAGACAGGAAGCGAAGAGTTGGAATAAACGGATTTTTTTCCGAGTGGCAGGCAGTGACTAGTGGGGTACCGCAGGGATCGGTGCTAGGACCCCAGTTATTCACAATATATATTAATGATCTAGACGAGGGAACTAGATGTAATATCTCCAAGTTTGCAGACGACATAAAGCTGGGTGTGCGTGTGTGCTGTGAGGAGGATGCAGAGAAACTCCAGTATGATTTGGACAGTTTGGGTGATTGGGCAGATGCATGGCAGATGCAGTATAATGTGGATAAATGCGAGGTTATCCACTTTGGTGGCAAAAACAGGAAGGCAGATTATTATCTGAACAGCAATAGATTGGGAAAAGGGGAAGTGCAACAAGACCTGGGTGTCCTTGTGCACCAGTCGCTGAAGGTAAGCATGCAGGTGCAGCAGGCGGTTAAGAAGGCAAATGGTATGTTGGCCTTCATAGCGAGAGGATTCGAGTACAGGAGCAAGGATGTCTTGCTGCAGTTGTACAGGGCCTTGGTGAGACCACACCTTGAGTATTGTGTGCAGTTTTGGTCGCCTTATCTGAGGAAGGATGTTCTTGCCATGGAGGGAGTGCAGCGAAGATTCACCAGACTGATACCTGGGATGGCAGGAATGACGTATGAAGAGAGATTGGGTCGATTAGGCTTATACTCGCTGGAGTTTAGAAGAATGAGAGGGGATCTCATTGAAACTTATAAAATTCTAAAAGGACTAGACAGACTAGATGCAGGAAGGCTGTTCCCGATGGCGGGGGAGTCCAGAACCAGGGGTCACAGTCTAAGGATAAGGGGTAAGCCATTTAGGACTGAGATGAGGAGGAATTTCTTCACCCAGAGAGTGGTGAACCTGTGGAATTCTCTACCACAGAAGGCAGTTGAGTCCAATTCATTAAATATATTCAAGAAGGAGTTAGATATATTTCTTAAGGCTAAGGGGATCAAGGGATATGGGGAGAAAGCAGGGACAGGGTACTGAATTTGGATGATCAGCCATGATCGCATTGAATGGCGGAGCTGGCTCGAGGGGCCGTATGGCCTACTCCTGCTCTTACATCTTATGTTCTTATGCACATTACAACGGTGACTATATTTCAAAGGTACTTCATTGGCTGTGAAACACTTTGGGATGTCCTGAGGTTGTGAAGTGCGCGATACAAGTTCTCTCTTTCTTCATGAACTCTTCAATAAATGGCATCTCGTTTTAATTTACACAAGGCACCCATCTTTTTCAAAAAAGCCTTGCAAGCCTGCACTGAAGCTGACTATCAAAACTTCTAATTATGGACTAATTTTGTGCTTTTTGTCCTTGGACGGGTACAATCCACATTCCTGCCATGCACACCGCTGTTCAGGAAATTAAATAAAAACATGCATTGCAGGGAGAGGGCCTCGCAATCCCTTATAACCCACGTCGTTCAAAAAAAAAGAGATATTCAAAGAATGTTTTTCTATTGCTGGGATGTGCTAGACACTGGCTAGTCATGCCAAGAAGGGTTTTGTTCTATAGCAATTGACTTTGCAACTGAAGGTCTTGCTAGGCCACTTCAGAGGTCATTAAGAATCAACTATATATGACATGGAATGTACAGCACAGAAACAGGCCATTCGGCCCAACTGCTCCATGCCGGTGTTTATGCTCCACACGAGCCTCCTCCCACCCTTCTTCATCTAACCCTATCAGCATAACCCTCTATTCCCTTCTCCCTCATGTGCTTGTCCAGCCTCCCCTCAAATGCATCGATACTATTCACTTCAACCACTCCCTGTGGTAGCGAGTTCCATATTCTCACCACTCTCTGGGTAAAGAAGTTTCTCCTAAATCCTTTATTGGATAAATCAGTGACTATCTTATATTGATGACTCCTAGTTTTGGACTGCCCCACAAGTGGAAACATCACATTTACATATAACAAGTCACACAAAAGTAAGACCAGGTAAAGGGTAGTCTGTCCCCCAATCTCTGACAAACATTCGCGAACCAGTTGAGTCTTGACAATAATCTAACAGCTTTTGTGGTCATCTTTCTACAAATTACCAGGTTGTCTGGAGTTGCGTGATCAATGTAGACACATTCCCTACCATTAGAGAGATGACTTCATTACTAATGAATTTGTCATTTATTTCACCTTCTGTGGGCTCTCCAACAGCACCTAGGAGGCCCTCTGGCCTATACGTCTTCCTAGGGGGGACGACACCATAGATACATTTAAGGGGAAGCCAGATAAGAGGTAAGTTTTAAGGCGTGTCTTAAAGGATGAGAGAGGCGGAGAGGTTTAGGGAGGGAATTCCAGAGCTTAGGGCCCTGGCAGCTGAAGGCACGGCTGCCAATGGTGGAGCGATTAAAATTAGGGATCCACAAGAGGCCAGAATAAGAGGAGCGAAGAGATCTCGGAGGGGTTGTAGGGCTGGAGGAGGTTACAGAGATGGGGCGGGGGGGGGGGGGGGGGCGGGAGGGGGAGGGGGGCGAGACAATGGAGGGATATGAAAACAAAGAAGAGAATTTTACATGAGTTATTCAACGTGAAGGCAACACATTCCGATGGGAAAGAGCAGTTCCACAACTGAAGCAGTTTGAGATAATATAGTTTACCTAAATCTGAGCACTGCACCACTCGCAGGTGGCACTGGCACCCAAATGGGCACATGGGCATATCATCATCGGGGACAAAACCACTTCCTTCATCCTCCAGCATAAAGTCAAGGAACCCTTCCTGATGAAAGGGCTTGGCCCAACAGGCTGCCACCAGGAATGCCAGCGATACGATCACACGCATGGTTAGCGCAAGTAACACAGCGACTTAACCTAGGAGAAAGCAAAAAGAACGCAGTGGGTACGACACATGGAGTTTACAGCAGTGAAACGGGCCATTCGGCCCAATAGGTCCGTGTCGGTGTTTATGCTCCACACCAGCCTTCTCCCGCCCGTCTTCATCTCACCCCATCAGCATGTGCTTCTATACCTTGTTCCCTCATGTACATATCTATCTTCCCCCTTAAATGCATCTATGCTATGTTCATGTGCGTCATGTATCCTGTCACTCAAAGGTCGAGACAGCGTAATTCAGCACGGCAAAAATTGCAGGAGAGCTTTGGGGAGGAAACCGGCCAAACATCTGAGATCAGTCGCTGGAGACATTTTCCTCCCCAGCCCCAGTCGGTTTCTTTCCCTCAGCGGCACTTGGAGTTTGATCCATTGCGGCCGACAAAATGGCGGAGGTGCTGCTTCTATCAGCTTGGCCACATGTTGAGTCTCCAAGACCAGCTGCTTACTGTAACTCCTGCCTCTGCGGTCAGCTAACACTCCGACTCACTGTGCTCACTGGCACCTTTGTTCAAACCTTCATCCAGTGCTGGTGGGCAGAGCTGAGTGAAAGAAAGAACTTGCATTTCTATAGCGCCTTTCACAACCTCAAGATGTCCCAAAGCGCTTTGAAGTATTTTTGAAGTGTAGTCCCTGTTGTAATGTAGGAAACGCGGCAGCCAATTTGCACACAGCAAGCTCCCACAAACAGCAATGAGATAATGACCAAGGTAATCTGGGGTTTTTTTAAGTGATGGTGGCTGAGGGATAAATATTGGCCAGAACTCCCCTGCTCTTGTTTGAATAGTGCCATGGGATCTTTTAAGTCCACTTGAGAGGCTAAACGGAGCCTCGGTTTAACATCTCATCCGAAAGACGGCACCTCCGACAGTGCAACACTCCCTCAGCAAAGCCTAGACTTTGTGCTCAAGTCTCCGGAGTGGGACTCATTTCTGTTGACTGTAAGACCAGCTGGTACACCAACCAGCTAGAGACCTGCTCCAGTGTTGGGCAGGTGGAGAGAGCTGGACTCTCCGGCACTTTACGCCACACCGCTAGTTAATATTAAAGGGGAACTCTTCTACTTTGCTGCCTTTTGACATGGGACCAAGCCCAAGAGGGGGCAAATGGGAAAAGTGGATATCTCCTGCCTGTGAGCTCCATCCAATATGTGCTCCAGACGGGTGTGGGTCTGCATTGGGAGCACCAAAGCAGAGGATCTCCCCTGAAAGTATTAGTGAGGGAGGAAGACGTTAATTGGGGAATTCATCACGAGCATGTCAAAATAACTCAATTATCCTCAATAACATAATCCCTTTCAGAAATCTCTTGTGTCCTGTTTACAGACACGAATATTTTCCTTCAATGGTAATAACAATGAGTTCCAAATATAATAATGGGAAAAGTATCTAGTTACTGCCTCAAGTGAACTGGCATAATTCTTTCAATGTGCAAGCTTCTGATTAACACAAAAGAAATGTTATTTTGAAAAAGATGTTTGTGGAATGGTACGTATAATTAGGAAAAAAGTATAGCATTAGAAAACATCACTGAATTAGTGAGTCTCTGTTTCAGCATCTTCATTCCGATCGCCTTGTCATAATTAAGTCTCTTCAAATAGTCGTTAGTCTGGCGTATTATTCTAAAACTGGAGCAGGTCTAGCTACCACCCTGTTCACACCCAACAACACTCCGTTACATTCAATTAAATGCTGCTTAAGCACATAAGGAATTCCAAAGTCAGACATGGCCTCACTCCATCCAGGGTCCATGACTGGCCATTTCTTTGGAGCCAAATAAGTTATACTGACTGACTATGGTAAACACCAAGCTTGTGGTTGAGTTTTTGCTCAATGTTTTGGGATGTGGCAGTGAGTGAAACTGTTTGAGGGGTCTAGACAGAGTAGATAGAGAGAAACTGTTCCTATTGGCAGAAGGGTCGAGAACCAGAGGACACAGATTTAAGGTAATTGGCAAAAGAACCAAAGGCGACATGAGGAAAAACATTTGTACGCAGCGAGTGGTTAGGATCTGGAATTCATTGCCTGAGAGGGTGGTGGAGACAGACTTAATCGTGGTTTTCTAAAGGGAATTGGATAAGTACCTGAAGGAAAAAAAATTGCAGGGCTACAGGGAAAGGGCGGGGGAGTGGGACTAGCTGAAGTGCTCTTGCAGAGAGCCGGCACGGGCTGGACGGGCTGAATGGCCTCCTACTGTGCTGTAACCATTCTATGAGAGTTCGAGCAAACACTGTGGATGACCTCCATAAGAAGTTTCAAATAGCTGGTCTTGTATCGCCCTCTGAATTTAAATTAAGGATGTAATAGTTAGTTAAATATTGAAAAAGAATGTTCTAGCAGCAATAGTAAAAGCTCTTATTTTTATATCTAAATAATTAGACAACTCACTTATGATCAAAATACAAGTAGATCATATACACACGTCCATACACAGGAGTTTTCACGATAGAATGACGTGCATTTATAGAGCGTCTTTCATGACCTCAGGACATCCCAAAGCGCTTTACAGCCAATGAAGCATTTTTGAAGTGTAGTCACTTGTTGTAATAGTAGGGAAACATGTCAACCAATATGCGCACAGCAAGGTCCCACAAACAGAAATGAGGCAATGACCAGATAATCTGCTTTTAGGAGATGGTTGAGGGATAAATATTCTCTGAATAGTGGCCATGGGATCTTTTACAGCCACCTGAGAGGGCAGACGGGGCCTCGGTTTAACCTGTCATCC
Source organism: Squalus acanthias (assembly GCA_030390025.1). Classification (NCBI taxonomy): domain Eukaryota; kingdom Metazoa; phylum Chordata; class Chondrichthyes; order Squaliformes; family Squalidae; genus Squalus; species Squalus acanthias. Next base: position 115,315,425 of record CM059435.1, read on the forward strand.
GAAACATGGCACCTCTGACAGTGCAGCACTCCCTCAGTACTAGCACTGTGGAGTGTCAGCCTAGATTGCTGTGCTCAAGTCTCTGGCGTGGGACTTGAACCCACAACCTTCTGACCCAGAGGCGAGGGTGCTACCCACTGAGCCAAAACATGAAATAGACTCTGCTGACTGAATATTTGAAGTATAAATATTAACAAAATATTTGCCATAATGTATATAAAGCAAACTCCACCCTTACGAAACAATTTGCATTTTATAATAACACATATTGCAGCGAGCATCCTGTAAAAAAGCAACCAGTAACATGTAACAGTTGACAGCCAATGACCAGTTTCTTTATAACAAAGATTGTTATATAACAAGGATTCTGAAGAGTTTAGATGTATTGCGGGGTGTGGGGGGGAACTTGAATAAGTAATGGAGGTTAAGGATTTAGCAGCTTTAAATATATGTGAATCAAATTCGACATAGAATCATCGAATCTCAGAGCACAGAAGGAGGCCATTCGGCCCATCGTGCCTGTGCCAGCTCTTTGAAAGAGCTATCTAATTAGTGCCACTCCCCCCTGCTCTTTCCCCATAGTGGTCATGATGCGGAGATGCCGGTGTTGGACTGGGGTGGACAAAATTGAGAGGTGTTGTGCGACCTCTCAATTCTTTCCCCATAGCCCAGCAATTTTTTCCATTTCAAGTATTTATCCAATTCCCTTTTGAAAGTTACTGTTGAATCTGCTTCCACCGCCCTTTCAGGCAGCGCGGTCCAGATCACAACAACTCGCTGCGTAAAAATGCACGTGGCTTTATTACACTTTTCATAGAATCATAGAATGGTTACAGCACGGAAGAAGGCCATTCGGCCCGTCGAGCCCATGCCGGCTCAATGCATGAGCACTTCAGCTAGTCCCACTCCCCCACCTTTCCCCGTAGCCCTGCAAATTTCTTTCCTTCAGATACTTATCCAACTCCCTTTTGAAAGCCGTGATTGAATCTGCCTCCACCACCCTTTCAGGCAGTGCATTCCAGATCCTAACCACTCGCTGCGTAAAAATGTTTTTTCTTATGATGCCTTTGGTTCTTCTGCCAATCACCTTAGGTCTGTGTCCTCTGGTTCGCGACCCTTCTGCCAATGGGAACAGTTTCCCTCTATCTACTCTGGCTAGACCCCTCATGATTTTGAACACCTCTATCAAATCTCCTCTCAACCTTCTCTGCTCCAAGGAGAACAACCTTAGCTTCTCCAGTCTATCCACGTAACTGAAGTCCCTCATCCCTGGAATCATTCTCGTAAATCTTTTCTGCACCCTCTTTAAGGCCTTCACATCCTTCCTAAAGTGCGGTGCCCAGAATTGGACACAATACTCCAGTTGAGGCTGAACCAGTGTTTTATACAAGTTCATCATAATTTCCATGCTTTTGTACTCTATGCCTCTATTCATGAAGCCCAGGATCCCATAAGCTTTTTTAACTGCTTTTTCAACCTGCCCTGCCACCTTCACTGATTTGTGTACATATACCCCTAGGTCTCTCTGTTCATGCACCCCCCTTTAGGATTGTACCCATTAGTTTATATTTCCTCTCCTCATTCTTTCTACCAAAACTTATCAATTCACACTTTTCTGCGTTAAATTTCATCTACCACGTGTCCGCCCATTCTACCAGCCTGTCTATGTCCTCTTGAAGTCTATCACTCTCCTCCTCACTGTTCACTATACTTCCAGGTTTTGTGTCACCTGCAAATTTTGAAATTGTGCCTTGTACACCCAAGACCAAGTCATTAATATATATCAAGAAAAGCAGTGGTCCTAAAATCGACCCCTTGGGAACACCACTGTATACCTTCCTCCAGTCCGAAAAACAACCGTTCACCACTACTCTCTGTTTCCTATCACTTAGCCAATTCCGTATCCAGGCTGCCACTGTCCCTTTTATTCTATGGGCTTCAACTTTGCTGGCAAGCCTATTATATGGCACTTTGTCGAACGCTTTTTGGAAATCTATGTACACCACGTCAACCCTCTCTGTTACCTCATGAAAAAACTCGATCAAGTTAGTTAAACACGATTTGCCTTTAACTAATCCGTGCTGGCTTTCCTTAATTAATCCACACTTGTCCAAGTGACTGTTAACTTTGTCCCTGATTACTACCGAGGTCAAACTGACTGGCCTGTAGTTGCTGGGTTTATCTTTACACCCTTTTTTGAACAATGGTCTAACATTTGCAATTCTCCAGTCCTCTGGCACTACCTCTGTATCGATGGAAGATTGGAATATTATGGCCAGTACCTTCGCGATTTCTGTCCTCAATTCTCTCAGCATCCCATCCGCTCCTGGTGATTTATCAACTTTAAGTACAGTCAGCCTTTCTAATACCTCCTCTTTATCAATTTTTATCCTATCAAGTATCTCCACTGCCTCCTCCTTCACTATGTCTATGGCAGCATCCTCTTCCTTGGTGAAGACAGATGCAAAGTACTCATTTAGTACCTCAGCCATACCCTCTGCCTCCATGCATAGGTCTTCTTTTTGGTCCCTAATCGGCCTCACCCCTCCTCTTACTACCCTTTTACTATTTATATAGAAGCCTATAGAAGACTTTTGGATTACCTTTTATGTTGGCTGCCATTCTATTCTCATACCCTCTCTTTGCCCCTCTTATTTTCTTTTTCACTTCTCCTCTGATCTTTCTATATTTAGCCTGATTCGCAGATGTATTTGCAACCTGACATCTGTCATACGCACTCTTTTTCTGCTTCATCATAATCTCTATCTCTTTTGTCATCCAGGGAGCCCTGACTTTTGTTGCCCTGCCTTTCCCCCTTGTGGGAATGTACCTCAACTGTACCTGAACTATTTATATTTAAAGGCAGCCCATTGTTCCATTACAGTTTTGCCTACCAATCTTTGATTCCAGTTTACTCAGGTCAGATCCGTTCTCATCCCACTGAAATTGGCCTTCCCCCCAGTTAAACATTTTTACTCTAGATTGCTCCCTGTCCTTTTCCATAGCTAATCTAAACCTTATGATACTATGATCACTGTTCCCTAAATGTTCACCGACTGACACTTGCTCCACTTGACCTTCCTCATTCCCCAGAATCAGATCCAGAAATGCCTCCTCCCTCGTCGGGCCGGAAACATACTGATCAAGAAAGTTCTCCTGAACACACTTCAGAAATTCTTCCCCTTCTCTGCCCTTAACACTATTACGATCCCAGTCTATATTAGGATGATGATGCGGAGTTCCGCACTCATGAGGATGGCCTCAATAGGGATATCGGGTTCATGTCACGCTACAGAACGTGACTTGACATCGTTGTCTGTCTTTCCAGTTTTTAAAAAACAAACACAAAAAAACAAACACAAAAAACAAACCCAAAAAAAGACGGAGAGAGAGGAAGGGATATGGAGAGAGATCTGCTACGGACAGCAGGATTTGACACGTTGGACCCCCTGGGACACATCTCATTGTCTTGGCTGTGCTCTTGGTGTGTCTTTGATGTAAGGAAAGATTGTATCTCTGCATTTTCTGTGTTTATATTCTGTGAACTTTTGTAGATTCACTCATTGTAACTTTACCTGAAGAAGGGGCGATAGCTCCAAAAGCTTGTAATTTTAAATAAATCTGTTGGACTATAACCTGGTGTTGTGCGACTTCTCATTTTTATATTAGGATGGTTGAAGTCCCCCATTATTACTACTCAATCGTTCTTGCACCTCTCTGTAATTTCTCTGCAAACAGCACGGGCCTGAGCAGGAGCAGCAGCAGCGGCAGCGGAGGTGGCGGCTTAAAGGGAGCACTGGAGAAGGCCCAGGACACAGCGCGGACCTGAGCGGGAGAGGCAGCAGCAGAGGCGGCGGTGGCATAAAGGGAGCTGAGTGGCGACTTGAAAAAAAACCCCAGAAAAGGAGTGACATCACAGGACAGCAGGAGGCGGAGTATAAATTGAGCGGGAGGCCCAGAGAGAGAGCAGACCGGAGCAGCGGCAGCAGCGAGGAGGCGGAGGACCTCCAGCGAAAACAACAACAACAACAAAAGCAACAACTGCAAAACAGCCAAAGTGGCATCACAACCAGGGAAGGAGCTGATTGCTGAGTAGCTGGTAAGTGTTTCTAGTTAATAGTCTATTAAGTAAAGGCAGGGCAGGGCAGCTCAGTCCCGTGGAATGCACCTCCTGTGCCATGTGGGGACTCCAGAACGCTTCCCATGCCCTGGACAACCACATGTGCAGGAAGTGTCATCAGCTGGAGGAGCTCGAGCTCCGGGTTTTGGAGCTCGAGCAGCAGCTGGCGTCACTGCGGTGCATCCGTGGGGCTGCGAGCTTCGTGGATAGTGCGTTTCAGGAGGTCGTCACTTTTACTCAATGCTTTTCAGTTCCTATATTAAATCCGGAACTAAAGACGAAAGACTTGCATTTCTATAGCGCCTTTCACGACCTCAGGATGTCCCACAGCACTTTACAGCCAATGAAGTACTTTTTGAAGTGTAGTCACTGTTGTAATGTAGGAAACGCAGCAGCCAATTTGCACACAGCAAGCTCCCACAATCAGCAATGTGATAATGACCAGATAATCTGTTTCAGTGATGTTGATTGAGGGATAAATATTGGCCAGGACACCGGGGATAACTCCCTCTGCTCTTCTTTGGAATAGTGCCCTGGGATCTTTTACATCCACCTGAGAGAGCAGACGGGGCCTCAGTTTTAACATCTCACCTGAAAGACGGCACCTCCGACAGTGCAGCACTCCCTCAGCACTGCACTGGAGTGTCAGCCTAGATTTTTGTGCTGAAGTCTCTGGAGTGGGACTTAAATCCACAACCCTTCTGACTCAGAGGCGAGAGTGCTACCCACTGAGCCACAGCTGATACTAACATGCTAATATACATAATTCAGTATTAATGATTAAATACAAACCGATCATGGTTAGCTAACGTTTCCTACATTACAACAGTGGCTGCACTTCAGAAGTACTTCATTGGTTGTAAAGTGTTTTGGGATTGTGAATAGCTCTATATAAATGCAATTTCTTCCTTTCCTGCATTCCTTGTTGCCCAACAGTACCAGAGAGTCTTTAATGTGCACTGCAGAGATAGACATTTGTAAATAGACACCTGAACCCCCCTCAAGTGTCAGCTGTGGCTCAGTGGGTAGCACCCTCACCTCTGAGTCAGAAGGTTGTGGGTTCAAGTCCCCACTCCAGAAACTTGAGCACATAAAGCTAGGCTGACACTCCAGTGCAGTGCTGAGGGAGTGCTGCACTGTCGGAGGTGCCGACTTTCTGATTAGACGTCAAACTAAGACGTCTGCTCTCTCAGGTGGATATCAAAGATCCTGTGGCACTATATCGATAGAAGAGTAGGGGAGTTATCCCTCTTGTCCTGGCCAATATTTATCCCTAAACAAATTATCTGGTCATTATCACATTGCTGTTTGTGGGAGTTTGCTGTGTGCAAATTGGCTGCCGTGTTTCCCACATTGCAAGAGTGACTGCACTTCAAAAGTATTTCAGTGACTGTAAAAGTGCTTTGAGATATCCGGTGGTCGTGAAAGGCGCGATATAAATGCAAGTCTTTCTTTCATGGACTAGGTAATTCTTTGCTAACTCTCCGTGCTTCATCGCAAGATAACTGGTCGGAGCCTGTTGGCTGATCGTGAAGCATCATTGGCCGCACACTTAGCGATGGGGGAGCTATGGAGAAAGAGCAGGATGGTGGGATTAGTTATGGATTGCTCTCGCACGCAGCCAGCCAATGTATCTCTGCATCCAAAACCATTCAAAATCCTAGCTGGAGCGGGAAATATGGCAGCGGCAGATAGTTATGTGAGAGGAAAGGCGACCAAGGAGAATGGATAAATAAACAAACGACACAGGGTAAGGAAGCTTAAATTACAAACACTGTGCATTCAACTTCAGTGCTCCAAATCTGTTGGGAGTCTAGCTGAGAACTCACATGAGCTCAGTTAGATGGCAGTCAAAAAACGCCATGCTCACTCGCTGATACGTTATGTTATCCTATGTTCTGTTTTTCTGCTTAATTCTTGGGTATGACAAATTACTTGTCAGATCCAGAAAAATCCTACATGCCAAGTCTGCAACTGAACTCCACCTCATCCTTCCTTCACTAACGTTCCACCAGACTCGCTGGCTGATATTCCCAGTGTTCCCTTGACTCCAACAAACATCTGTTTAAAATCCAGCTGTTCCTGCCCGCACCCCCCCCCCCTCCCCTCCCCGCCAGGATACATTGAGGGCAGACACAGCAGAGAGAAAGATGGGGCTACCTACTGAAGGCAAAAAGAAAATCTGTTTTAATTTTTTAATATAAATTTAAGGAAATATTTCTGGAAGTGGTGTATAAAATGCCACCCTTCAGAATGTGTGCTGTTATTTCACAGTGTTATACAAGCTTCTCCTTGTGTACGCAGGCCCTGAAATTCAGTGGGGGGTTCTGTCGTTATCACCGAATAGTACAGCACAGAAGGAGGCCATTTGGCCCATCGAGTCTACGCCAGCTCATTAGTCGTAGAGCAATCCAGTTTTCATTAATAATTCATTCACAGGAATGTGGACGTCGCTGGCAAGGCCGGCATTTATTGCCCCATCCCCTAGTTGCCCTTGAGAAGGTGGTGGTGAGCCGCCGCCTTGACAACTGAGCTCGGCCATTTCAGATGGCCAGTCAAGAGCCAACCTCATTGCTGTGGGTCTGGAGTCACATATAGGCCAGACAGCAGGTTTCCTTCCCTAAAAGACATTAGTGAACCAGATGGGGTTTTTACGACAATCTGGTCGTTTCATGGTCACCATTACTGATACGAGCTTTTTATTCCAGATTTATTTAATTAACTGAATTTAAATTCCCCAGCTGCTGTGGGGGGGATTTGAACTCATGTCACAGGGAGAATCATTAGTCCAAGCCTCCTGGATTAACTAGTCCAGTAACATAACCACTAGGCTACCGTTCCCACTAAGTTAGTTCCACTCCCCCCGGCTCTTTCCCCATATCCCTGCATTTTTTTCTCCTTCAAGTATTTATGCAATTCCCTTGTGAAGGCTACTATTGAATCTGTATCCACCACCCTATCTCTCACCCTCACCTCTGGGTAAACGGTGCTGACGGCCGGACTTATGGCGGGGGATGGTTAGAAGCCCCTGTGGAATCTCAGGCCCTCGAAATTTATGTCCGTGTTTGAAGCTAAAAGTGTGGGGAGGGTCGTCTTGCGTGGAAGTCGTATCCTACTTGAATAATCAGATAACAAACTCATGGTCCAGGTGATCTCCTGCATTGGTTTTCGATCAGCTGAGGGGGGTCTGAAAGGAATGTTCCAGATTTTATTTTTCTTATTGGCCCTGGGTTTTTCTCTGGCTGTCTGTTTTTTTTGCCTCCAGCAGAAGATGACATGGCTGGTGGGGGGCGGGGAGGGGGGGGGTGTAGGTAGTGTCTGGTCACGATACTCCGGCCATCATGAGTGTGGGGCAGGCTTGATGGAGCAGCTGGTCTCTTCCTGCCCGTCATTTTCAGGTGTACTTTGAGTTGCTCTCCTGGCAAAGTGATTGCATCAAAGATGGTGGACGCAGCAGTAGCCATCCCAGCGCGTTCCCATCAGTTCTTGCCGTCAGCTGCGAACCCGCGCGGTAATACTTCAATAGCAACTTCTCCTCCTGACTCCAGACTGCAGTGCACGCTCACCTTCCTGACTGACAATTAGAGACGGCCCGACAGGTCACATGCGTGGACGGGAGAGTTGAGATCGGCACTCACGGTCAGAAACATAGAAACATAGAAAAATAGGAGCAGGAGTGGGCCGTTCGGCCCTTCGAGCCTGCTCCACCATTCAATATGATCATGGCTGATCCTCTATCTCAATACCATATTCCCGCTCTCTCCCCATACCCCTTGATGCCTTTTGTGTCTAGAAATCTCCCTATCTCCTTCTTAAATATATTCAGTGACTTGGCCTCCACAGCCTTCTGTGGTAGAGAATTCCACAGGTTCACCACCCTCTGAGTGAAGAAATTTCTCCTCATCTGTCTGGTGAACCTTCGCTGCACTCCCTCTATGGCAAGTAGGGAGAGTTGCTATTTAAATGCAATGAATTCATGTAACACTGCTCTAATATTTTGATTTACACTCATAATTCTACAATGTTGTCTGATATCATCCCTGTGTTATGAGTTCCTGGAAATTACAGTATATACATATACTATATGGGTCTAGACAGAGTAGATAGAGAGAAACTGTTCCCATTGGCAGAAGGGTCGAGAACCAGAGGACACAGATTTAAGGTGATTGGCAGAAGAACCAAAGGCGACATGAGGAAAAACTTTTTTACGCAGCGAGCGGTTATGATCTGGAATGCGCTGCCTGAGAGGGTGGTGGAGGCAGACTCAATCGTGGCTTTCAAAAGGGAATTGGATAAGTACCTGAAGGAAAAAAATTTGCAGGGCTACGGGGAAAGGGCGGGGGAGTGGGACTAGCTGAAGTGCTCTTGAAGAGAGCCGGCACGGGCTCGACGGGCCGAATGACCTCCTTCTATGCTGTAACCATTCTATGATTCTACGGTCCTATATACTCGCTTTTAAGACAGCCCCCAAAATTCAACCCAAAAACGACTAGAATATTCCATAGGAAGAGGGTCAACATTGTTGAATGAGCGGAGTAACGGCAGATAGGAATGAAAGACTGTAATGAGGGCACTGGTCGACATGAAGGCGAGAATTTCAGTGGATAGCAACCTTGCAACGCTGATCCTCATCTTCTGCGAGATTCATAGATTTTTGGGGGTTGAATTTGGATGTTGCCTTATTTGTGACTATATGCTGTAACTGCCAGATGACATGTGGTGAATTCATCACATCAGATCATTTTATTAACTGGCCACAAGAGAAGAGTTCTCACACGATAAATGTGGACTACATTGCCCACTGGCTGATTATTTTCTCTCTCTACAGATTCCACATGCCAAAAAGAAAGTGGATCAAGTCAGGAAAATACCAAAGTAGTAAAGAATGTAAAGTAGTAAAGTTTAAAGGCCCGGTTCTAAAACGACTAACAAATGGTTTGACTATTCGTTTCTGGCCTGCGTTTTTGATTCACTGTTCGATATGAATGTTGCCTGTCAATCAGAATTAAATATCCAAAGTTGAGATGTGCTGGTCGCTACTTGATTCATATGCGACAAATATGTGTCTGAATAGACTCATAGAATAGTACAGCACAGAAGGAGGCCATTCGGCCCATCGAGTCTGCGCTGGCTCTTTCGAAGAGCAATCCAGTCAGTCCCACTCCCCCGCTCTTTCCCCATATCCCTGCAAATTTTTTCTCCTTCAAGTATTTATCCAATTCCCTTTTGAAGGCTACTATTGAATCTGTATCCACCACCTTATCAGGCAGTGCGTTCCAAATCCTAACCACTCGTTGCATAAAAAGGTTTTTCCTCATGTCGCCTCTGGTTCTTTTGCCAATCACCTTAAATCTGAGCCCTCTCTCGTAAAATGCAGTTCAAGAGTAAAGATCTTGCACTGCACCAGAGATTCAATTACATTAAAAGGCTCCTGCATTGGAACAGGAGTAGGCCGTTCAACTCCTCGAGCCTGTTCTGCCATTCAATTAGATCCTGGCTGATCTGTATCTTAACTCCATCTACCCACCTTGGTTGCGTAACCCTTAATACCCAACAAAAATCCATCAATCTGAGTATTTAAATTTTCAATTGACCCCCAGCCTCAACAGCTTTTTGGGGGAAGAGTTCCAGATTTCCACTACCCTTTGTGTGAAGAAGTGCTTCCTGACATCACCCCTGAACGGCCTGGCTCTAATTTTAAGGTTATGCCCCCTGGTTCTGGACTCCCCCCACCAGAGGAAATAGTTTCTCTCTATCTACCCTATCAACTCCTTTAATCATCTTAAACACCTCAATTAGATCACCCCTTAATCTTCTATACTCAAGGGAATACAAGCCTAATCTATGCAACAGATCAGCCATGGTATCATTGAATGGCGGAACAGGCTCGAGGGACTGAATGGCCTCCTCCTGTTCTGATGTTCCTAACCTGTCCTCATGATTTAACCCTTTTAACCCAGGTATCATTCTGGTGAATCTGTACTGCATCCCCTCCAAGGCTAACATATCCTTCCTGAGGTGAGGTGCCCAGAACTGAACACTGTATGCTAAATGGGGTCTAACTAGAGCTTTATATAACTGTAACATACCAGTGTTGAGGGACTTCAGTTATGTGGAGAGACTGGAGAAGCTGGGGTTGTTCTCCTTGGAGCAGAGAAGGTTAAAAGGAGATTTGATAAAGATGTTCAAAATCATGAATGGTTGTGATAGAGTAAATGAGGAGGAACTGTTTCCAGTGGCAGGAGGGTCGGTAACCAGAGGGCACAGATTTAAGGTAATTGGCAAAAGAACCAGAGGCGACATGAGGAAACACTTTTTACAGGGCGAGTTGTTGTGATCTGAAATGCACTGCCTGAAAGGGCGGTGGAAGCAGATTCAATAATAACTTTCAAAAGGGAAATTGGATAAATACTTGAAGGGAAAATATGGGGAAAAGAGCAGGGGAGTGGGATTAATTGGAGGGCTCTACCAAAGAGCCAAATGGCCTCCTTCTGTGCTATATGATTCTATTCTATAACTTCCGCCCCTTTATATTCTAGCCTCCTTGAGATGAAGGCTAACATTCCATTCGCCTTTTTATATTGTTTTTGTACCTGTCCACTAGTTTGTGGTGATTTCTGTTCTTGGACCCCTAAATCTCTCTGCACTTCTAGTAAACGTTGGCTCAGCAAGCTCGTTATTTATTCTCCATTTGTGGCCAGTTGGAAACCACTGTGTCCTCAAGCTTGGCTCCTGATAATGTTAAAGATTGGAATTGCAGCATCACAGTTGTCATCGCTCACAGTCTTAAGTAGCTGCCAGTCTGGGTGACAAAGTTGGCTATTTTATCAGATTTCCAAAGTTTTCCTAATGCCCGTCCCACTCCTCCCTCAAAGAAAAGTCATGTTGGTATTTTTCCATTCGGTATCTTGCCAGTCGATGGGAATATTTTGGTTATTTAGGGTGTATTAACACCACACGTGCAGCCATGGTGTGAAGTGGTTTTAACTTTGAACCAATACTAACCTTGTGTAGTTAGGGTGAGGGGCCTAAACTGACTCCCAAAATCCACACAGAGAGACTCCCTCCTCCAGGTGTAGCCTTGACCCTGGATTTAGACTGTATTTACACCATAACTACAGCATCAGTTCAAGGTGAAACCACCTCACTGTGTTTTCATTGTCCATTTCCCATATTAGTGAACATACTGAAATATGGGGATGTTCACTGCAGTTCTATAATGACAAACAGTAGCAGAGATAGGTGTTAAAACTGGCAGAAGACCAAGAGATAGGGTGAAATCATCAAATCATTGCCTTGCTGTGTACTTTCCCCGTTCTCAAATCCCTCCATGGCCTCACCCCCTCCCTGTCTCTGTAACCTCATCCTGCCCTACAACCCGCCGAGATCTGTGATAGACCTAAGGTCATTGGTTGGAGGTTTAGAGGGGATTTGAGGAGAATTTTTTCACCCAGAGGGTGGTGGGGGTCTGGAACTCACTGCCTGAAAGGGTGGTAGAGGCAGAAACCCCTCATCACATTTAAAAAGTACTTGGATATGCACTTGACGTGCCGTAACCTACAAGGCTACGGACCAAGTGCTGGAAAGTGGGATTAGGCTGGATAGCTCTTTGTCGGCCAGCACAGACAAGCTGGGCCAAAAGGCCTCCTTCTGTGCTGTAAATTTCTATGATTCTATGATTCTCCAATTCTGGCCTCTTGCGCTTCCCCGATGTTCATCGCCCCACCATTGGTGGCCGTGCCTTCAGCTGCCTGGGCCCTAAGCTCTGGAATTCCCTGCCTAAACCTCTCCGCCTCTCTACCTCTCTCTCCTCCTTTAAGACGCTCCTTAAAACCTACCTCTTTGACCAAGCTTTTGGTCACCTGTCCTAATATCCCCTTTATATGACTTGGTGTCAAATTTTGTCTGATAATCGCTCCTGTGGAGCACCTTGGGGCGTTTTACTACGTTAAAGGCCGCTATATAAATACAAGCTGTTGTCAGTTTTTCCATCGCTTAAAAAGGAACAAAATCGGCAACAATTTTTGAAAATCTACTTTTGCTTGTTGAGTGGGGAAACTTAAAACAGCCAGGTCGGAATGAGCTCAGTCCACTTAGCTGGATGTTGTTCAACAGTGGAGCAACGAGACTCTTTGGCAGAGTGTCTGTTCAACACAGACTTTGTTGCGTGGCAGGAACTTGTTGCCAGCAAGCTCAGGTGGGGGTGCCAACCCTCCAGGATTGCCCTGGAGTCTCCAGGAGGTAAAGACTATTCTCCAGGACACTGCTGCCAGTAAAGTCCCAGCAGAAAAATCATCGGGACATTAAAAGAAAATTTTTTTTTTTTTTTTCGATGAACACTTTTGTTTACTATTTATAAAAATATTGGACATTAAAGGCTGTTTGACGGGAAGTCGGGAGTCATCCCATCGGGTAATGAAGAGTCCGTTCGCTTTCCAATTGGCCATGGGAAGGTGGGACGCCGCGTGTTGGGCGACCAATGGCGGGAGTGTGTGGGGGGGGGGGGGCGGGGCGGGCAGGAGGTCATGTGATGACACCGCTAGGAGCACGTCCAACCAGAGCTGGCGACCCAAAGCACAGGGTCCCCTGGAGTCGGAGCACCCACCCACCCAACCAACTACCATCAGTCTTCTAGACAGTCGGCCTGCACTGCATTCACCAGCACCTTAGCTGAGCAGCACCAGACTCAGGAACAATCTAAGCAGGTGAGCAGGCAAAAGCACAGAATCCTCCCCCATCACTGCTCAGCCAGATACTTCATCCTCTCACATGGGGAATTGAAAGCTTGAGGTTTGGCTATTTAAAGAAACCAACAACAACAACAACTTGTATTTATATAGCGCCTTTAATGTAGTAAAACGTCCCAAGGCGCTTCACAGGAGCGATTATCAAACAAAATTTGACACCGAGCCACATAAGGAGATATTAGGGCAGATGACCAAAAGCTTGGTCAAAGAGCTAGGTCTTAAGGAGCATCTTAAAAGGAGAGAGAGGTAGAGAGACGGAAAGGTTTAGGGAGGGAATTCCAGAGCTTAGGGCCTCGACAGCTGAAGGCACGGCCGCCAATGGTGGAGCGATAAAAATCGGGGATGCCCAAGAGGCCCGAATTGGAGGAGCGCAGACATAGAATACAAGGGGGTAGAAGTTATGCTGCAGCTATACAAAGCCCTGGTTAGACCACACCTGGAGCACGGTGAGCAGTTCTGGGCACCACACCTTAGGAAGGATATATTGGCCTTGGAGGGAGTGCAGCGTAGGTTTACCAGAATGACATCCGGACTTCAAGGGTTAAGTTACGAGGAGAGAGTTCACAAATTAGGGTTGTATTCCCCGGAATTTAGAAGGTTAAGGGGTGATTTGATTGAAGTTTTCAGGATATTAAGGGGAACAGATAGGGTGGATAGAGAGAAACTATTTCTGCTGGTTGGGGATTCTAGGACTAGGGGGATAGTCTAAAAATTAGAGCCAGACCTTTCAGGAGTGAAGTTAGGAAACACTTCTACACACAAAGGGTGGTAGAAGTTTGGAACTCTCTTCCACAAATGGCAATTGATGCTGGGCCAATTGTTAATTTTAAATCTGAGATTGATAGATTTTTGTTAACCAAAGGTATTAAGGGATATGGGCCAAAGGCGGGTATATGGAGTTAGATCACAGATCAGCCACGATCTCATTGAATGGTGGAACAGGCTCGAGGGGCTGAGTGGCCTACTCTCTGTGCTGTAATTCTATGTAAAGTAGAAAAAGGTCAGAACAAACTAAAAAATAAATGCAATTCGAACTTTGAGCACCTTTGCACAAGCAAGCAATTTTTAAAATTGAAATTGTAATGTATTCTTTGTTTCTGGTTTCAGCATTCAGAGGCTAATTATACTCATTAAATAAACCAAATACTTTAGTTCAAATGCCCATACATTTATAAACCAGTCTTTGAAAATTCAGGAAGGGCCATGTCTGTGAATTGGGATATATATATTGGTAGGTTTGCTCAATTCCCTATTGCTTGAAATTGGATTACAATCCTTGCCCATTACTTGATCAGTTAAGCGGATGTTAAACTGCTCAAGAATGAACATTATTGCAGGTGAGTGCTGATTGGTCAGGTTTCTACCAATTGAGGCCCAGGAAATCCTATGGGGCAAAGGCACCCAGAAGCAATTAGCATTTCTATTCCCTTCCATTAATAGAAACAAAAAATGCTGGTGAGATTTTCGTACCTCAGTTTCTAAAAGTGGGATCAACCTGTTCTCCCTTAAGTGCATGAGGGCTTCACTTCTACATCTCCTGCCAGGTTGGTGAGGTAATAGAATTAAATAAGTGCCTGATGTTTGATTGTGAACACTACCAGTGGCCACTTTGTAAGATAAAACGGAGAATGAATCCTAAAGGGGGTGCACAAACAGAGAGACCTGGGGGCATGTGTGCACAAATCGTTGAAGGTAGCAGGGCAGGTTGAGAAAGCAGTTAAAAAACCAAAAGGGATCCTGGGCTTCATGCATAGAGGTATAGAGTACAAAAGCGTGGAAATTATGATGAACCTGTATAAAACATTGGTTCGGCCTCAACTGGAGTATTGTGTCCAATTCTGGGCACCGCACTTTAGGAAGGATTTACGAGAATAATTCTAGGGATGAGGGACTTCAGTTATGTGGATAGACTGGAGAAGCTGGGGTTGGTCTCCTTGGAGCAGAGAAGGTTGAGAGGAGATTTGATAGAGATGTTCAAAATCGTGAGGGGTCTAGACAGAGTAGATAGAGAGAAACTGTTCCCATTGGTGGAAGGGTCGAGAACCAAAGGACACAGATTTAAGGTGATTGGCAAAAGAACCAAAGGCGACGTAAGAAATAGCTTTTTTAGGCAGTGAGTGATTAGGATCTGGAATGCTCTGCCTGAGAGGGTGGTGGAGGCGGACTCAATCACGGCTTTCAAAAGGGAATTGGATAAGTACCTGGAGGAAAGAAAATTTGCAGGGCTACGGGGAAAGGGCGGTGGGAGTGGGACTAGCTGAGGGGCTCTTGCAGAGAGCCGGCACGGGCCTGATGGGCCGAATGGCCTCCTTCTGTGCTGTAACCATTCTATGATTCTATTCCTGGGAGGAATGGGAACAGGCAGGCCATGAAATGTAAATTCATCTTCCTCCTACACACGGGAAACTTACTTTTGGCCACCAATAATTGTCAACCAATCAAAATAAGTTAATTATTTGCGGAACGCTTGTATTTCAGGGGGAAAATGAACTTCCCTACACAATGGCTAATTTTATTAACACAGTTTAGCATGGTTCAGCATCAATGAGAATAAAGAAATACTGGGTCAGAGTGCTACGGGTTAGTGAGTACCAAAGCAAATCATATGGAATAATAAAAAGAAAGAACTTGCATTTAAACAGCGCCTTTCACAATCTCAGGACATCCTAAAGCGCTTTACAGCCAATGAAGTAGTTTGAAGTGTAGTCACTGTTGTAATGTAGGAAATGCTGCAGCCAATTTTGCACACAGCAAGCTCCCACAAACAGCAATGTGATAATGACCAGATAATCCGTTTTTTTTAAATGATGTTGATGCAAATGTTACACCCCTGTTCAAAAAAGGTGAGAGGGATAAACCTGGCAACTACAGGCCAAGCAGTCTAATGTCAGTGATGGGGAAGCTTTTAGAGACAATAATCCAGGACATAATTAGTTGGCACTTGGAGAAATATGGGTTAATAAATGGAAGCCAGCATGGATTTGTTAAAGACGAATCATGTTTGATTAACTTGATCGAGTTCTTTGATGAAGTAATGGAGAGAGTTGATGAGGGTAGTGCGGTTGATGTTGTGTATATGGACTTTCAAAAGACGTTCGATAAAGTATCACATAATAGACTTGTTAGCAAAATTGAAGCCCATGAGATTAAAGGGGCTGTGGCAGTGTGGATACGAAATAGCAGAGGGTAGTGGTAAACGGTTGTTTTTCAGACTGGTGGGAGTTGTACAGTGGTGTCCCCCAGGGGTCGGTGTTGGGACCACTGCTCTTTTTGATATATAATAATGTCCTGGACTTGGGTATACAGGGCATAATTTCAAAGTCTGCAGATGACAAGAAACTCGGAAACAATGAGGATAGTAACAGACTTCAGGAGGACACAGACAGACTGGTGAAATGGGCAGACACATGGCAGATGAAATTTAACGCAGTGAAGTGTGAAGTGGTTCATTTTGGTGGGAAGAACGAGGAGAGCCAATATAAACTAAATGGTACAATTTTAAAGGGGGTGCAGGTACAGAGAGACCTGGGGGTGAAAGTCCACAAATCTTTGAAGGTGGCAGGACAAGTTGAGCAGCCTGTTAGAAAGGCATAGGGGATCCTTGGCTTTATAAATAGATGTGAGAAGTCGCACAACACCAGGTTATAGTCCAACAGCTTTATTTGAAATCACAAGCTTTCGGAGCGCTGCTCCTTCGTCAGGTGAAGTGAAGAGATGCATATAGGCATAGCATATATAGTCAGAGAACACTGCCAGATGATTACAGTTAATCTTTCTAACTGCCCTTTATCACACCTCGGCAGAGAGATAATCACGGCAATCAAAGGTGTGGATGGTGTCCAAACAGGTCAGTCAGGAAAACATTACATCAAAGATGTAAGGGATCTTGGGTTCATGTCACGCTACATGTAACCCCACCTGACGTAGAGTCATCCAGACTCGAGTCGTCGTTGGCTTGTTCTCTCTACACAGATGCGGCCGGACCTGCTGTGATTTCCAGCAAAAAAAGTTTTTGTTTTCCATACAGACCCCAGCATCTGCCTCATTTGACCCCTTGTGACCCCACCTCATTGTCTTTGATGTCATGTTTTCCTGACTGACGTGTTTGGACACCATCCACACCTTTGATTGCCGTGATTATCTCTCTGCCGAGGTGTGATAAAGGGCAGTTGGAAAGATTAACTGTAATCATCTGGCAGTGTTCTCTGACTATATATGCTGTGACTATATGCATCTCTTCACTTCACCTGATGAAGGAGCAGCGCTCCGAAAGCTTGTGATTTCAAATAAAGCTGTTGGACTATAACCTGGTGTTGTGCAACTTCTCACATTTGTCCACCCCAGTCCAACACCGGCATCTCCACATCATCATTTATAAATAGAGGCACAGAGTACAAAAGCAAGGAAGTTATGCTAAACCTTTATGGAATGCAGGTTAGGCTTCAGCTGGAGTATTGTGTTCAATTCTGGGCACCACACTTTAGGGAGGATGTCAAGGGCTTAGAGAGGATACAGAGGAGATTTACTAGAATGGTACCAGGGATGAAAGACTTCAGTTACGTCGAGAGATTAGAGAAACTAGGGTTGCTCTTCTTAGAGCAGAGAAGGTTAAGGTGAGATTTGATAGAGGTGTTCAAAATGTTGAAGGGTTTTGATAGAGTAAATAAGGAGAAACTGTTTCTACTGGCAGAAGGGTCAGTAACCAGAGGGCACTGTTTTAAGGTGATTGGCAAAAGAACCAGAGGCGACATAAGAAAAAAAAATGTATGCAACAAGTTGTTCTGATGTGGAACGCACTGCCTGAAGGAGTGGTGGGAGCAGATTCAATAATAACTTTCAAAAGGGAATTGGATAAATACTTGAATAGGAAAAATTTGCTGGGCTATAGGGAAATAGCAGGGGAGTGGGGCTATTTGGATAGCTCTTTGAAAGAACCAGCATAGGCACGATGGGCCGAATGGCCTCCTTCTGTGCTATATCATTCTATGATTGTGGGATAAATATAGACCAGAACACCGGCGAGAACTATCTTGCTCTTCTTCAAAATAGTGCCTTGGAATTTTTATATCCACCTGAGAGGGCAGACGGGGCCTCAGTTTAAAGTCTCATCCAAAAGATGGTACCTCCGGCAGTGCAGCACTCCCTCAGCACTGCACTGAAGTATCAGCCTAGATTATGTGCTCAATACTCTGAAGTGGGACTTGAACCCATGACCTTGTAAACTCAGAGGCAAGAGTGCTACCCACTGAGACACAGCTGACACCCATTGCAAGAGAGATTCAAGCCCAAATGCCCAATCACAACCGTGTTGCTGACCTTGGGCCAAGTTGTCCACACACCTTCTCGCTGTAGTTGATGCTCTGCCCAACAGACCAAGGCAAAAAGGGAAAAGGAAATGAGTTTATACAAGAATTAATTTATATCTCTTACAGAAAAAAATCAGATGGAACGTACTTAGTGTCACCATGCCACAATTCCAATCACCCGACAACAACAACAACTGAAAGCGCCTTTAACGTAGTAAAACGTCCCAAGGCACTGCACAGGAGTAACTTAAGACAAAAATTTGACACCGAGCCACATAAGGAGAAATTAGGGCAGGTGACCAAAAGCTTGGTTAAAGATGTAGATTTTATGGAGCGTCTTAAAGGAGGAAAGAGAGGTAGCGAGGCAGAGAGGTTTAGGCAGGGAATTCCAGAGCTTAGGGCCTAGGCAACAGAAGGCACGGCCGCCAATGGTTGAGCGATTATAATCAGAGATGCTCAAGAGGGCAGAATTAGAGGAGCGCAGATATCTCGGGGGGTTGTGGGGCTGAAGGAGATTGCAGAGATAGGGAGGGGCGAGGCCATGGAGGGATTTGAAAACAAGGATGAGAATTTTAATATCGAGGCACTGCTTAACCAGGAGCCAATGTAGGTCAGCGAGCACAGGGGTGATGGGCGAACGGGACTTGATGCGAGTTAGGACACGGACAGCCGAGTTTTGGATGACCTCAAGTTTACATTGGGTGGAATGTGGGAGGCCGGCCAGGAGTGCGTTGGAATAGTCAAGTCTAGAGGTAACAAAGGCATGGATGAGGGTTTCAGCAGCGGATGAGCTGAGGCAAGGCGGAGACGGACGATGTTACGGAGGTGGAAGTAGGCGGTCTTTGTTATGCAGCAGATATGTGGTCGGAAGCTCATTTCAGGGTCAAACTTTGGAGTCTAAGTACCAGATTCCCAGCACAACTGAACAGAAAGTCTAGGACAAGGAACCTAAAATGAGTGTAATTATCCTTGTGCTGGCTCTAGAACCTGATTTTTCCCCCACGGAAATAGTGCTTCCATCCAATATAAAAGGGGAAAGTTGGGCATTATCTATGGGAGCGAGACATCACCACGGACACTCAAGTCACTATTTGCTTTACCCCATTAAAAGTTTTTGTCTTGATTTTATGAATGGATTTGGACACATTGCCAGCACACTTACATTTGAATCCCACCCCCCACCCCACCTCTGTTAGGAAGAGAGCATGAGGATCCTTTCAAAAACACAGGTCAAAAATAACCTTTGTGAAAGAAAATCACAATGATGGAAATGCCGAGAATTGGACAACACTGGACTGAGAAAACTTTTAGCATGCTCTTTTTTAAATTAGTACTTCAGTACCATATGATTGCTGCACCCTTCAGAATTCTATAAGATTGTACAGCAAGTCAGTAATCCCCAGTATTTACACCGACAGATCAACTTACTTTACACAATGCAGCGTTACTTGAGTATACCCCAGGAGCACTGCTCGCAAACAGAGCTGCAGGGTCGGTTTTGCCATCTGCACCCCCTGCATGTGCTCAGACTTTAAGAGACAGATTCAACAAATGCATTCAGAATCAACTGCCGTTAAAAAGCCGGCAAAGTGGATAAAAAAACATTGCCATCTAATCTGCATTACATCACTGCAGTTATAAATAAACAGACTCGTCCTACACAATAAATGCATGTAATTTAGAAATAAACCACGCTGAAGGGGGTGAAAAAAAATTAAATTAGCTCTAAACTTATTTTGCATCTATTTTTTTTCCTGGAGATTGAACGTCTGAAATCTGTCGAGTTAACGATTGCGAACAACTCAGAGAGACAAACTATCAAGTTGCAAAAACTTTTTTTTTGCGTTGCAGTTTAAAAAAAAATAATTCACAATCAAACGATTTGCAGCAAGATTGAATTGATCAGCTTTGGACGCGAGCCATACCTTTCAGTTGATAAAGATCCGTCCCAGTATTTCTCTGAGATAATTCTGATGCTGAGCTTTCACAGCCTGGGGAGAGAGGAGTGCAGGTGTGCAAGGGGAGGGAGCCTGGTCGTGTTCGCTGGAGGGACAGCTGGTTATATGTTAAAAAAAAAATCTCCTCCTTGCTCCTGTTCCTCAGCAAGCCTCTAGACTAGGTCCCATTAACTGAAGAGAAGCTTAACTGACACTCACACACACACACACACCGGCAGCTCCTGATCATATGGTAATGATATATCCCTTGTATTGGAGCCAAGAACACTTTATCAGCCCTTTTTTTTGTTGGATTCCTCCCTCCGTTTGGCTTGTCTTCCCGGGCTCGTGAACCGATCTGCCTTGCTTGTTCACTACAAACACCCACCCACCAATCTGAACCTGCAATTTGTCAAACATGTCACTTGGTAGTGTTTGAGAAAATAAACTGCATTAATCATTCCCCCCCTCCCCCCATGATTATGAAAATGCTATAGCCATATCATTGCTTAAAATGATAACTGACAATTAAAAAGTGTTGCATTTGACAGATCACAACATTGAAGGTGTAGAATTATGTGTCAAGCTTTGTGTCAAATTATGTGTCAAGCTTTGTGTCAAGTTATGTGTCAAGCTTTGATCACTAAGGGTTCTCGCACAGAATCTCTCACTGCTCTCAGTAAAATGTAAGTTTGGGAAACCTGCCATTTAGTTGACCCAAGACGCCTGGCCATTTTTAGAATTATAATAAGCCTGCCGTTAGCCTGAGCTTCAAAGTGTATATTGCACTAAAATACGCCTCGTTCAACAACCAGACTTTCACGAAAGTGAATGGACTGTATTTTTACTCCCCCTCATAAATTAAAATAAATCGCAGATGCTCAGCAGACCATGGATGGTTGACCATTTATTTTCACCCAGAGGGCGGGGGGGCGCGGAGGGTCTGGAACTCACTGCCTGACAGGGTGGTAGAGGCAGAAACCACTCGCCGTGTTTAAAAAGTACTTGGATAGGCACTCGAAGCGCCGTAACCTGCAGGGCTACGGACCAAGAGCTGGAAAGTGGGATTAGGCTGGGATAGCTCTTGTTCGGACAGCACGGACGCGATGGGCCGAACGGCCTCCTTCTGTGCCGTAAATTTCCTATGATAACATCCATCACCACTAAAGAGTTGTGATGTGGAGATGCCGGTGTTGGACTGGGGTGGACAAATGTGAGAAGTCGCACAACACCAGGTTATAGTCCAACAGCTTTATTAGAAATCACAAGCTTTCGGAGCGCTGCTCCTTCATCAGGTGAAGTGAAGAGATGCATATAGTCACAGCATATATAGTCAGAGAACACTGCCAGATGATTACAGTTAATCTTGTGACTATATGCATCTCTTCACTTCACCTGACGAAGGAGCAGCGCTCCGAAAGCTTGTGATTTCTAATAAAGCTGTTGGACTATAACCTGGTGTTGTGCGACTTCTCACATTTGTCCACTAAAGAGTTGTAATACAATTAATATTTACTTTTCACTAAAACATTTATCGTTGCTAAGAATATTGTTGAAACGTCGGCCCAGAAATTGCTGGAGTGGGGCATCTCGCGGCTCACCCTTCAGATCATCTTATTTTTGCGCCGCAATTTGCTGGAAGTGTGAGTTGATTGCTGGGCGTCTATGGACCTCCTGAAAGTCGGGTCCAACGGTTTATCTCTTTAACCAGTGAAATTTAAGGTAGAGAAAGAAACAGAGGAACGATGGAGAAGGAAATTTTTTAAAATTTGTTCCTGGGATGTGGGCATCGCTGACAAAGCCAGCATTTATTGCCCATCCCTAGTTGCCCTCGAGAAGGTGGTGGTGAGCCGCCTTCTTGAACCGCTGCAGTCCGTGTGGTGAAGGTGCTCCCACAGTGCTGTTAGGGAGGGAGTTCCAGGATTTTGACCCAGCGACGATGAAGGATCGGCCGATATATTTCCAAGTCAGGATGGTGTGTGACTTGGAGGGGAACTTGGAGGTGGTGGTGTTCCCCTGTGCCTGCTGCACTTGTCCTTCTAGGTGGAAGAGGTCGCGGGTTTGGGAGGTGCTGTCGAAGAAGCCTTGGCGAGTTGCTGCAGTGCATCTTGTAGATGATACACACTGCAGCCACGGTGCGCCGGTGGTGGAGGGAGTGAATGTTTATGGTGGTGGATGGGGTGCCAATCAAGCGGGCTGCTTTGTCCTGGATGGTGTTGAGCTTCTTGAGTGTTGTTGGAGCTGCACTCATCCAGGCAAGTGGAAAGTATTCCATCACACTCCTGACTTGTGCCTTGTAGATGGTGGGATAAATGTTGGCCAGGACACCGGGAGAACACCTCCGCCAGCCCATCTTCAGATTGTGCCATAGGATTTTGATTCACCTGACAGGGCACACAGGGCCTCAATTTAATTTCTCATCCAAAAGACAGCACCTCCGACAGTGCAGCACTCCCTCAGTACTGCACTGTTGCTGCAGTCTAGATTTTGTGCTCAAATCTCTGGAGTAGGGCTGTGAAACCACAACCTTCTGACATCAGGTGCAAGGTTGCCACCACTGAGCCAAGGAGCCCGTGCAAATTGCCTGCTGCATTTGCCTCCTTAAGTGTGACTGCCCTTCAAAAGTAATGAATTGTACGCAAGGCACTTTGGGACATCTTGAGGACATGATAGGGCACTTTTCGATGCAAGTTCCTTCCAGCTGACTGATATCCATTTCTGCCTTTTGTGAAACCTCTTGGAATCATTCACAATGTTAAAAATGTTAGATAAATGCAAGTTGTTTAACTTGGACCAATCTCAATGACTTCAAATGATTGGCAACACGTGTTATTGGCAGGAGGGTCGGTAACCAGAGGACACAGATTTCTGGTCATTGGCAAAATAAGACAGAGGATGAGATGAGGAGAATCTTTTTTTTTATGCAGCGAGTTGTTGTGATCTGGACTGCGCTGCCTGCAAGGGCGGTGGAAGCAGATTCAATCGTAACTTTCGAAAAAGAAATCGGTTAAACTACTTGAAAGAGCGAGGGGCAGTGGGACTAATTGGGTAGCTCTTTGAAAGGGCCGACTCGGGCAGGCTGGGCCGAATGGCCTCCTTCTGTGCCGTGTGATTCTAGGAGATGAATGATGTTCTGAAGCAGCTCCTTGGTGAACAGAGCAGAGTGGCAAAAACAACACGCCTGAAAACGCAAAGCAAAATTCCAACCAGCAAAGTTCAGGTACAAACACTTATCCCGCTCATAATACATTCCAACATGGGCTGATAATACCTGCCCAAAAACAGCGCGTGGAGGAATGAAGTACGAGCAGGCTAAATGTTTGTTCCCGAGCTTCACCAATTGGGAAAACTACACTCCACTTTGTTCTGGGCAAATTTATTTTTCATGTTTCGAGATATTAAACACGCTTCGAAGGGTCCCTTCATCATGGAGTCCCGACACCTGCCTTTTATGCAACATGTCTTCCTGCCCTGGTCAAAATTCCAGTTAGGACCAGTAAAGACCTGTATAAGTCAGTTGATCTAATGAACTAATATCAATTGGAATTCGAAGTAGCGACGGAATCTCAATACTAATCCCTTTTCTAAAGCATCTCACGATGATAGATGTCAGTGTCGGAAACTTTTCTACTTTGAAAGAAAGATAGAAAGAACTTATAAAACACCTGAGGATATCCCAAAGCTCTCTACAGCCAATTAAATACTTTTTGACGCGTACTCACTGTTGTAATAATAAATAACGACCAGATCGTCTGTTTTTGTTACGTTGATTGAGGGATAAATATTGGCCAGGACGCCGGGGAGAACTCCCCCTGCTCTTCTTCCAAATAGTGCCGCGGGATCTTTTACATACACATAAGAGAGCAGACGGGACCTCGGTTTAATGTCTCATCCGAAAGACGGCACCTCCGACAGTGCAGCACTCCCTCAGTACTGCACTTTAGATACTTTTGGCATCTGAGGGACTGCTGCTGCACAGGGACTTTGCTGCGCACAAATTGGTCGCCATGTTTCCTGGATTACAACAGTGAAAGTACTTCATCGGCTGTAAAGCGCTTTGGGACGTCCTGAGGTTGTGAAAGGCGCTACAGAAATGCAAGTTCTTTCTTCTGAAAACACAACCTCAGGTTCCACATGTACGCTGATGACACCCAGCTCTACCTCACCACCACCTCTCTCGACCCCTCCACTGTCTCTAAATTATCAGACTGCTTGTCCGACATCCAGGACTGGATGAGGAGAAATTTCCTCCAACTAAATATTGGGAATATCAAAGCTACTGTCTTCGGTCCCCGCCACAAACTCCATTCCCTAGCCACCAACTCCATCCCTCTCCCTAGCAACTCTCTGAGGCTAAACCAGACAGTTTGCAACCTTGGTGTCGTATTTGACCCCGAGATGAGCTTCTGACCACTTAACCATCATGAAGACCGCCTACTTCCACCTCCGTAACATCGCCCGTCTCCGCCCCTGCCTCAGCTCATCTGCTGCTAAAACCCTCATCCATGCCTATGCTACCTCTAGACTTGACTATTCCAACGCACTCCTGGCCGGTCTCACATCTTCCACCTTCCATAAACTTAAGTTCATCGGAAACTCTGCTGCCCGTGTCCTAACTCGCACCAAGTCCCGTTCGCCCATCACCCCTGTGCTCGGTGACCTACATTGGCTCCCGGTTGAGCAACTCCTCAATTTTAAAATTCTCATCCTTGTTTTCAAAGCCCTCTATGGCCTCGCCCCTCCCTATCTCTGTAACCTCCACCAGCACTATAACCCTCCAAGATATCTGCGCTCCTCCAATTCTGGCCTCTTGCACATTCCCAATTTTCATCGCTCCACCACTGGCGGCAGTGCCTTCAACTGCCTAGGCCCTAAGCTCTGGAATTCCCTCCCTAAACCTCTCCGCCTCTCTTTCCTACTTTAAGACACTCCTTAAAACCTACTTCTTTGACCAAGCTCTGCCCGAATATCTCAGGTGGCTCGGTGTCAAATTTTGTCCGATAACGCTCCTGTGAAGCGCCTTGGGACGTTTCACTAGGTTAAAGGTGCTGTATAAATACAAGTTGTTGTTTTTGAGAAGGTTAAGGGGAGATTTAATTGAGGTGTTCAAAATTATGAGGGGTTTCGACAGAATAAATAAGGAGAAACGGTTTCCACTGGTGGGTGGGTCAGTAATCAGATTTAAGGTCATTGGCAAAAGACCAGAGGGGGAGATGAGGAAAAAAAAATTTATACAGCGAGTTGTTGTGATCTAGAACGCGCTGCCTGAAAGGGCGGTGGAAGCAGATTCAATAATACCTTTCAAAAGGATATAGGATAAATACTTGAAGGGGAAAAAATTGCAAGGCGCATGGGGAAAGAGCGAGGAGAGTGGGACTAATTGAATAGCTCTTTCAAAGAGCCGGCACAGTGGGCCGAATGGCCTCCTTCTGTGCTGTACGATTCTACACATTCCACCATTGTTTCTGGTCGGGCATTCTACATCCTACCAAGTGCCTGCATAAAAAGAAAAAGATTCTTCTAACCCCTTCCTTCATTCTTTTGGAGATGATCCTAGTTAGTGATTCATCAACCAATAGTTCCTCCCGATTTACCCAATTTTCTCACAATCATAGAATGGTTACAGCACAGAAGGAGGCCATTCGGCCCGTCGAGCCCGTGCCGGCTCTCTTCAAGAGCACTTCAGCTAGTCCCATTCCCCCGCCCTTTCCCCGTAGCCCTGCAAAATATTTTCCTTCAGGTACTTATCCAATTCCCTTTTGAAAGCCACGATTGAATCGGCCTCCACCACCCTCTCAGGCAGTGCATTCCAGATCATAACCACTCGCTGCGTAAAAAAGCTTTTCCTCATGTCGCCTTTGGTTCTTCTGCCAATCACCTTGAAACTGTGTCTTCTGGTTCTCAACCTATCCGCCAATGGGAACAGTTTCTCTCTATCTACTCTGTCTAGACCCCTCATGATTTTGAACACCTCTATCAAATCTCCTCTCGACCTTCTCTCCTCTAAGAAGAACAACCCCAGCTTCTCCAGTCTGCCCACGTAACTGAAGTCCCTCATCCCTGGAACCATTCTTGTAAATCTTTTGTGCACCCTTTCTAAGGCCTTCACATCCATCATAACTTTGAACAGCTGACTTAGATTTCCACTTAACCTTCTTTAAAGAAAGAACTTTCTTGGGCCAGATTTTGCTGAAGAATTAACGGCGTGTGAACGACGCTCGCCATTATCAATGTGCAGGTTGTCCACCATCTTGTGGTGAGGAAGAGATACCCCGTGAGTTGCGAATCACCACAAGTTGCTGGACAATCCGCCGCTCTGTTAGTTTCGCGAAACAGCATCTCGCCTTCAACGTCCCCCTGATTTTCAAGAGGTTGCTGCATTTGCACATTAATTGCCCATTAAACTCGCTGCAGAAAGTTAAATCTAGTAATTACCAGCGTAAGTACCCTTTTATCAATGTGACCATTATTCATGGCTGCCAATCAACCTCTCTGGCCCAGAAAGTGAGCAATTATAAGTGTGGTGTCTCATTCCTTCAGATTGTGAATTGTTTTAGGAGATTTAAAAAATGTCAAATTTTGCAATTTTTATTCTTACTTTTCCTTTCAGTCTCTTTTATCGCTCACTCTCTTAATCCAATGTTTCTTTTGCTCTCTTCATTTCTCTTTCTGTGCCTGATTTGACATTGAATTCACTCACTCTAATTCACCCTCCTTCTCAGTCCTTCCTCTTTTTATTTCTCAATCCTTTAATCTCATTGGTTAAGGAGATGCGGTATGGGGTACGGTTGCATAGTGGTTATGTTACTGGACTAGTAATCCAGAGGCCTGGACTAATGATCCAGAGACCATAATCCCACCGCGGCAGCTGGGGAATTTAAATTCAATTAAATAAATCTAATAAAAAGCTAGTATCAGCAATGGTGACCACAAAACTACCGGATTGTCATAAAAACCCATCTGGTTCACTAATGTCCTTTAGGGAAGGAAATCTGCTGTCCTTACTCGGTCTGACTCCAGCAGTGCGAGCATAGGCGACTCCAGCAATGTGGTTGATCCTTAACTGCCCCCTGCCACTCAGTTATATTCAAGAAGGCGGTATTCACCACCACTTTCTCAATTAGAGATGGGCAATAAATGCTGGCCTTGCCAGTGACGCCCACATCTAATGAATTAAAATGAATGGGAAGGTTGGTCCCGTCGTTCACTGAGGTCTCTGATGCCATGTTGTCCTCGCCGCACTCCCAGCAACTTTGTGGGCAAAAAAATGTTCAAACTTAAACGTGCAGCTGCAAACCGCGAGAGGTGCCACTCCATAAAAATCTGGCCCCTTGCATTTCTATAGCGCCTTTCATGACCTCAGGATGTCCCAAAGCGCTTCACAGTTAATGCCAAGTATTTTTGATGTAGGGAAACGGTTGTGATGTAGGGAAAGGGGGAGGCAGCCAATTAGCACACAGAAAGGTCTGTTTTAGGTGTTGGTTGAGGGATAAATGTTGGCCAGGACACCGGGGAGAACTCCCCTGCTCTTCTTCGAATGGTGCCGTGAGATCTTTAACGTCCACCTGAGAGGGCAGACTGGGTCTCGGATTAACGTCTCATCTGATTTTTAAATAGTTGATGTGAATTAGACCTTTGCAATTGTTTGAAATCAAATTCACCGCTCTTACTCTCCCAGCACAAGGGGTGGGGGCGCGGGGGGAACCACTGCTGCAGTCGTAGCCCTTTCTCCAGGTGTCTCCTTGGAGCAGGGCTCCCACTGAATGTTTCCTCTGGTCGTGGCAGGGTTTGTCAATTTTGTACGTTTTTTGAAAAGAGAAGGAAGACTTGCATTTATATAGCACCATTCATGACCTCAGGACGTCCCAAAGCGCTTTGATGCAAAAACAGCAAGAAAAACAGAAAGAGAAAGAGAGAGAGAGAGAGAAAGAGAAAAGAAAGATTTGCATTTATATAGCGCCTTTCATGATCTCAAAATGTCCCAAATCACTTTACAGCCAATTAAGTACTTTTGAAATGTGGTCATTGTTGCAAAGTAGGAAACGTGGCAGCCAACTTGCACACAGCAAGCTCCCACAGACAGCAATTAAACAAATGAACAGATGGTTTTGGTTAGAGGGATAAATGTTGGCCAGGACATCGGAAGAAGTCCCCTGCTCTTTATCGAATAGTGTCATGGTATCTTTAACGTCCACCTGAGAGGGTTAACGTCGCATCTGAAAGACGGCACCTCCAACAGTGCAGCACTCCCTCAGTACTGCAGGGAGGATGTTTCCCCACATGGGGGAATCTAGAACTAGGGGGCATAGTTTCAGGATAAGGGGTCGACCATTTAAGACGGAGATGAGGAGGAATTTCTTCTCTCAGAGGGTTGTGAATCTTTGGTGTGAATACCCTACCCCAGAGAGCTGTGGAGGCGGAGTCATTGAATATATTCAAGGCGGAGATAGACATATAGTTGAGCTACACGGGAGTCAAGGGTTACAGGGAGCGGGCGGGAAAGTGGCGTTGAGACCAAGATCAGATCAGCCATGATCTTATTGAATGGCGGGGCAGGCTCGAGGGGCCGAATGGCCTCCTCCTGCTCCTATTTCTTATGTTCTTATGTACTGATCTGGGTGTGTCTAGTCTTTGGAGCGGGACTTGAACCCACGACTATCTGGCTCAGAGGCAACAAACTCAAACAAAACTTTGGATTGTTACTGCATCGCATGCAAACAGGAGGCCAAATAATGGCATTGTTTCGAACACTACCATTAAATGAACACATAATGTTTGCATCTAATCCCACGTTCAATCTGGAATAAACTGTTACATAGAATAGCCTGCTTTCCTAGTCAACGTCTCAAACTGTTCAATTAAAAAAAAATCAAGTACTTTCCCCTAATATATTCCAGCTGCACCACGTAAACCAACTCCATGAAGACATGACTCTCTGCCGCATGGCCTGACATTTGGAAAAATTACATATGGGTAGGCAGTCTCCATTAGTATTTGATTTATACTTTGAGTGTGCCGTATGCGAGAGAGATACCTCAACCCAATGCCACAAGGTAGGTTAGCAAGAGGACACACAAGGCAGCAGTAAATTACTCTGGTGCCTCAAACAATCAATGCTTTCTCTTGGTTTTATTATGTGTAACGCCAAAGTGTAGGAAATGCCTTCATTGACAGGAAGAAGCCGCCGAGAATGTTATAGTGCTTGACACAAGGGTTTCGTAACTTTTCTTTTTTTCAGTGTACTAAAACAGCTGCTGGAATATTAATTCATTTTTTTTTTAAATAGTTCCTCAGAGTTCTGTACAAAAAAAAAAATCACAGACATCTGGCTCAGCTTTATTGGGACAATTTGCTTGAAAAACGCCAATTGGGAAAAATCAGTCAGAATTTTTTCCAGCATGAGATCAGTAGACAATGGGAGACATGTAGAAACTAAAAAATACACATAGTGATTTTCACCGTCTTCAAGATTGAGAGTTAATCTTCAACACAGGCTAATGGAGTCTTTTCAATTTACTTTATCAAAGGCATACCCTTTCCATTCCCTCACTCCTAGTCATCTTGTCCTACAAAACATTCCCATTTTACTGTGATCTTATCCTGGTTTTCTTCCATTTAAAATGTGTGTTCCTTTCTGTTGTCTAAATCAGGGGACTATTCTTAAGGGATGATGCTTCAGTTGAGGAATGAGGTGTGACAGAGTCATGACTATCCCACACTTAAATTTATTTTCCTCAACCTACAAAAGTATGTGATTTGGACCAAAAATAACCCACTCTTTCAGCTAATGCTGGGGTTATTCAGTCTGTCCATCACATGGGAATTTTTCGGTCAGGAGTTTGAACTCATTAACTCTCTCTGTAAACGTAGTCTGTACAGTTTCACTTATAGCTCACAGGAGGTACGGGTAAGTCTAGAGCCACAGGATCTTTTACATCCAACCTGTGAGGGCAGACGAGGCCTCGGTTTAACGTCTCATCTGAAAGACGGCACCTCCAACAGTGCTGCATTCCCTCAGTACTGCACTGGAGTGTCAGCCTAGATTTATGTGCTCAAGTCTCTGGAATGGGGCTTGCATCCACGACCTACTGACTCAAAGGCAAGAGTGCTACCACTGAGCCAAGGCTGACACCTAATAGCTACGTCTATACTGAGTCGGAAGGTTGTGGGTTCAAGTCCCACTCCAGCGACTTGAACACAAAAATCTAGGCTGACACTCCAGTGTCAGTACTGAGGGACTGCTGCACTGTTGGAGCTGCCGTCTTTCGGATGAGACGTTAAACTAAGGCCCCTGTCTGCCCTCTCAGGTGGACATAAAAGATCCCATGGCACTATTTTGAAGAAGAGTAGGGGAGTTCTCCCCGGTGTCCTGGCTAATATTTATCCCTCAATCAACATCGCTAAAACAGATTATCTGGTCATTATCACATTGCTGTTTGTGGGATCTTGCTGTGCATAAATTGGCTGCCGCGTTTCCTACATTACAACAGTGACTACACTTCAAAAGTACTTCATTGGCTGTAAAACACTTTGGGACATCCAGTAGTTGTGAAAGGCGCTATACAAATGCAAGTCTTTCTTTCTTCTTTATACTGGTTTAAACAAGTATACAGTGAGGATTATTTGATGAAATGATTCAGCAATAGTAAGCTTGATCAGTTGCGATAAAAAGATAAATACAGAGGAATAATCAGTGTGTCCATATGGCTTACTGCATGTCTATCGTTTTCAAATCGCTCCATGGTTTTGCCTCTCCTTATCTCTGTAACCTCCTCCAGCCCTACAACCCTCTGAGATATCTGGGCTCCTCCAATTCTGGCCTCTTGCGCATCCCTGATTATAATCGTTCCACCATTGGCGGCCGTTCCTTCCAGTTGCCAAGGCCCGAAGCTCTGGAATTTCCTCATTAAACCTCTCCGTCTCTCTACCTCTCTCTCCTCCTCTAAGACACTCCGTAAAACCTACCTCTTTGACCAAGCTTTTGGTCATCTGTGTTAATATCTCCTTATGTGTAAAATTTTGTTTGATAATCGCTCCTGTGAAGTGCTTGTTTCACTATGTTAACGGCGCTATATAAATGTATGTTGTTGTTGCTGTTGTGGAATCACCTGGTTTGAGATGGTCTGCCAGCCAGTCCCAACCTCTGTTGAACAAAGGGTAACCAAACCTTCATGTGGTTTCCCAGTTTAAGTAGATGGAAATATATGTTGATACTGACTGTGGAATACACCATTATTTAGATCACGGCATCTTATGTTGGCAGGACTATGCATTGCCACGTGGCTAGGTTGCACCTTATTATGTACTTAGAAGAAGAAGAAGACTTGCATTTATATAGCGCCTTTCACGACCACCGGACGTCTCAAAGCTCTTTACAGCCAATGAAGTACTTAGGATGAGAAAAGGCCATCAATCCCATATGTTCTTCCCCATTTATTGCATGCACTCATCCCATGCACCTACCCTTCTAATTGCCCCCATCACCACCTAGGAGAGGCAAAAAAACACTGAGGCCTGTAGCCAATTCAAGAATCCTCTGTCAAAATATCCTCGGCAAACCCTTAAAGGTGACCAGGAGAGTCCCACGTGGCCCCAAACCATTAGTTATTTCCTGGAATCATCCTGTCCTTGTGCTGTAATCACATAGTTTTTCAAGAATGTCTCCAACACCTTCTCTTACATTACAACAGTGACTACACTTCAGAAAGTGCTTCATTGGCTGTAAAGCGCTTTGGGACGTCCGGTGGTGGTGAAAGGGGCTGTAGAAATGCAAGTCTTTCTTTCTTTCAGTCCTCACTACCACCACCAGAATCACGTTTCATGGGTTAGTTGCCTTCAGAAAGGCAAAATCTTTTGAACCTCACTCCCCAACTTTCTCAATTTAAATGGGCAGCCCCTCGCTCTATCTGGCCCCATCGACCTCAAACAATCTGTCTGCTTGTACGTTATTGATGCCCTTGATAATAGTAAATATTCGAATCAGATCCCCTCTAAGTCTATGCCCCTCAGGCAAATCCAAACCCTTGGACTAAGGTCTATCTTAGGCTGGGGAGAATCCTTGTAGGCTCTTCTTTAGAGCCACAATGAACTTATTGTGATGGGAAGCAAAATGGTACACAAGACTCCAGATGAGGTCCTCGTTTTTGTACTGAACAGTTTGTGCAATTCAACCCAAACTCCTCTTCCCTTTGGCCACGGCCTCGCGACACTTTGCTTGAACTTTTAGGGAGCGGTCAGTGACCACTGACAAGCGTCACTCCCTCCCAGTCACCTTTAGCCTATACCCAGTCATGTTATACTTAAGAGTTGAGCACCTATGTGCATAACTGCACATTTATCTATGCGCCAATCTTGGGCCCACTTTCCCAATCTATTCAAATCAAGTTGTAATTTATTTCCTTCTTCTAGGATTCTGATACCATACAATTTAGTATCATCTGCAAATTTAACAACAGTATTACCTATGTCCTGTTCCAGATCATTAATAAACATAATTAACAGAAGGGGACCCAACACCGAACCCTGGTGACTGGTGAAGGGGACCCAACACCAAACCCTGGTGACTGGTGAAGGGACCCAACACCGAACCCTGGTGACTGGTGAAGGGGACGCGGACCTGCGGGAAACGAAACAGCGGCGGCGAGATTTAAAAGAGGCGGCAGCGACCAGGTAGGCCTCAGAGCGGCAGCGGACCTGCGGGGAACCAGCCGGCGGCGGTGAGATTTAAAAGAGGCGGCAGAGACCAGGTAGGCCTCATCAATCTCCGAGCTCAGAGGGAGGGAGAGAAGTAAAAAGTAATCGAAGTGTGACGTCACCAGAAAGCAGGTAAGTGATTGGTTGGTGAGTGTTTCTCTCTTTTTAAACTTAAACTCTGTGGTTTATAGTTTCTAAGCTCTCTGAGGTGTAGTGGGGACTGTTGGTAAACCAGGGCCCTTAAGTATATCATTTAACTGTAGTGTAATTGGTGGGATTGATTTGATTTAATTTAATTTGAATTAATTAAAGGGTAAGTCATGGCAGGAGAGCTCGGCCCCGTGGTATGTTCCTCCTGCGCTATGTAGGAAATCAGGGACTCTTCCTGTGCCCCTGACAACCATGTGTGCAGGAAGTGTATCCAGCTACAGCTACTGGCAGACCGCATTGCGGCGCTGGAGCTGCGATTGGATACATACTGGACCATTCACGATGCTGAGGACATCGTGGATATCATGTTTGAGCAGTTGGTCACACCGCAGGCAAAGGATGCACAGGCAGAAAGGGAATGGGTGACCAACAGACAGAGTAGTAGGCGCAGGCAGGTAGTGCAAGAGTCCCCTGTGGACATCCCCCTCTCAAACAGATATACCACTTTGAATACTGTTGGGGGGGATGGCTTATCAGAGGAAGGCAGCAGCATCCAACTTCCTGGCACCAGGGGTGGCTCTGCTGCACAGGACGGGAGGAAAAAGAGGGGTAGAGCTATAGTGATAGGGGATTCTATTGTAAGGGAATAGATAGGTGTTTCTGCGGCCGCAAACGAGACTCCGGATGGTGTGTTGCCTCCCTGGTGCAAGGGTCAAGGATGTCTCAGAGCGGCTGCAGAACATTTTGGAAGGGGAGGGTGAACAGCCAGTTGTCCTGGTGCATATAGGTACCAACGATATAGGTAAAAAAGGGGATGAGGTCCTAAAAGCTGAATATAGGGAGTTAGGAGGTAAATTAAAAAATAGGACCTCAAAGGTAGTAATCTCAGGATTGCTACCAGTGCCACGTGCTAGTCAGCGTAGAAATAGAAGGATATTTCAGATGAATACGTGGCTAGAGGAATGGTGCAAGGGGGAGGGATTCAAATTCCTGGGACATTGGAACCGGTTCTGGGGGAGGTGGGACCAGTACAAACCGGACGGTTTTCACCTGGGCAGGACCGGGACCGATGTCCTAGGTGGAGTGTTTGCTAGTGCTCTGGGGGAGGGTTTAAACTAAAATGGCAGGGGGTTGGGAACCTGAGCAGGGAGACAGAGGAAAGGGAAACAAGGATAAAAGCAAAAGATAGGAAGGAGAAAAACAAGTGGCAGTCAGAGAAATCAATGGTTTAAATCAAACATGGCCACAGTAAATAATAATTCTAATAGGTCTAAGAGCGTTAAAAAAACAAACCTGAAGGCTTTGTATCTTAATGCGAGGAGCATTCGGAATAAGGTGGATGAATTAGCTGCGCAAATAGAGGTAAACGAATATGATTTGATTGGGATTACGGAAACATGGCTCCAGGGTGGCCAAGGCTGGGAACTCTACATCCAGGGGTATTCAATATTCAGGAAAGATAGGCAAAAAGGAAAGGGCGGTGGGGTAGCATTGCTGGTTAAAGAGGGGATTAACACAATTGTAAGGAAGGATATTAGCTCTGATGATGTGGAATCTGTATGGGTAGAACTGAGAAATACCAAGGGGCAGAAAATGTTAGTGGGAGTGGTATATAGACCTCCAAACAGTAATGCAGAGGTTGGGGATGGCATTAAAAGGGAAATTAGAGAAGTGTGCAATAAGGGCCCAGCAGTCATCATGGGTGACCTTAATCTATATATAGATTGGGCTAACCAACTTAGTAACAATACTGTGGAGGAGGAATTCCTGGAGTGTTTACGGGATGGTTTCCTGAACCAATATGTCGAGGAACCAACCAGAGATCAGGCCATCTTAGATTGGGTATTATGTAATGAGAAAGGATTAATTAGCAATCTTGTTGTACGAGGTCCCTTGGGTCGGAGCGATCATAATATGATAGAATTCTTCATTAAGATGGAGAGTGAAGTAGTTGACTCAGAGACTAGGGTCCTGAATTTAAATAAAGGAAACTACGATGGTATGAGGCGCGAGTTGGGTAGGATTGATTGGGGAATGTCACTCAAAGGGTTGACGGTGGATAGGCAATGGCAAACATTCAAAGACCGCATGGATGAACTACAGAATTTGTTCATCCCAGTTTGGCATAAGAATAAAACAAAAAAGGTGACTCAACCGTGGCTAACAAGGGATAAGAGGGATTGCATAAGATCCAAGGAGAGGACATATAAATTGGCCAGAAAAAGCAGTAAAACTGAGGATTGGGAGCAGTTTAGGATTCAACAAAGGAGGACAAAGGGATTAATTAAGAAGGGGAAAATAGAATATGAGAGTAAGCTTGCAGGGAACATAAAAACTGACTGTAAAAGCTTTTATAGATATGTGAAGAGAAAAAGATTGGTGAAGTCAAGCGTAGGTCCCTTGCAGTCAGAATCAGGGGAACTTATAATGGGGAACAAAGAAATGGCAGATCAATTAAATACATATTTTGGTTCTGTCTTCACAAAGGAGGACACAAATAACCTCCCAGAGATGTCGGGGAACATAGGGTCTGATGAAAGGGAGGAACTGAAAGAAATCAGTATTTGCAGGGAAATGGTGTTAGGGAAATTGAAGGGATTGAAGGCCGATAAATCCCCAGGGCCTGATAATCTACATCCTAGGGTACTTAAGGAAGTGACTCTAGAAATAGTAGATGCATTGCTGATCATCCTCCAACATTCGATGGAATCTGGAACAATACCCATGGATTGGAGGGTAGCTAATGTTACCCCACTATTCAAAAAAGGTGGTAGAGAGAAAACGGGGCATTACAGACCGGTAAGCCTGACATCGGTAGTGGGAGAAATGCTAGAGTCCATTATAAAAGATATAATAGCAGAGCACTTGGAAAACAGTGACAGGATCGGACAAAGTCAACATGGATTTACAAAAGGTAAATCGTGCTTGACTAATCTACTGGAATTTTTTCAGGATGTAACTGGTAAAATAGATCAGGGAGAACCAGTGGATGTGGTGTATTTGGACTTTCAAAAGGCTTTCGATAAGGTCCCGCATAAGAGATGAGCGTGTAAAGTTAAGGCACATGGGATTGGGGGCAAGGTATTGACTTGGATAGAGAACTGGTTGCAAGACAGAAAGCAAAGAGTTGGAATAAACGGGTCTTTTTCCGAGTGGCAGGCAGTGACTAGTGGGGTACCGCAGGGATCGGTCCTTGGACCCCAGCTATTCACAATATATATTAATGATCTAGACAAGGGAACTAGATGTAATATCTCCAAGTTTGCAGACGACACAAAGCTGGGTGGGCATGTGTGCTGTGAGGAGGATGCCGAGAAACTCCAGGATGATTTGGACAGGTTGGGTGATTGGGCAGAAGCATGGCAGATGCAATATAACATGGATAAATGCGAGGTTATCCACTTTGGTGGCAAAAACAGGAAGGCAGATTATTATCTGAATGGCAATAGATTGGGAGAAGGGGAAGTGCAACGAGACCTGGATGTCCTTGTGCACCAGTCGCTGAAGGTAAGCATGCAGGTGCAGCAGGCGGTTAAGAAGGCAAATGGTATGTTGGCCATCGTAGCGAGAGGGTTTGAGTACAGGAACAAGGATGTCTTGCTGCAGTTCTACAGGGCCTTGGTGAGATCACATCTTGAGTATTGTGTGCAGTTTTGGTCGCCTTATCTGAGGAAGGATGTTCTTGCCATGGAAGGAGTTCAGCGAAGATTCACAAGGCTGATACCTGGGATGGCAGGAATGGCATATGAAGAGAGATTGGGTCGATTGGGCTTATACTCGCTGGAGTTTAGAAGAATGAGAGGGGATCTCATTGAAACTTATAAAACTCTGACAGGACAGGACAAACTAGATGCAGGAAGGATGTTCCTGATGGTCGGGGAGTCCAGAACCAGGGGTCACAGTCTAAGGATAAGGGGTAAGCCATTTAGGACAGAAATGAGGAGGAATTTCTTCACCCAGAGAGTGGTGAACCTGTGGAATTCTCTGCCACAGAAGGCAGTTGAGGCCAATTCATTAAATAGATTCAAGAAGGAGTTGGATATATTTCTTAAGGCTAAAGGGATCAAGGGATATGGGGAGAAAGCAGGGACAGGGTTCTGAATTTGGATGATCAGCCATGATCGCATTGAATGGCGGAGCAGGCTAGAGGGGCCGAATGGCCTACTCCTGCTCCTATCTTCTATGTTTCTATGTTTCTATGACCCAACACCGAACCTGGTGACTTGTGAAGGGACCCAACACCGAACCTGGTGACTTGTGAAGGGACCCAACACCGAACCTGGTGACTGGTGAAGGGACCCAACACCAAACCCTGGTGACTGGTGAAGGGACCCAACACCGAACCTGGTGACTGGTGAAGGGACCCAACACCGAACCCTGGTGACTGCTGAAGGGGACCCAACACCGAACCCTGGTGACTGCTGAAGGGAATCTAACACCAAACCCACCAGTGACAGGATTCCAATGGAAATCTACCCTATTTAAAGTCACCATTTTGCTTCCGGTCTTTTAGCTCATTTATGATTCATCTTGCTCTTTCTCCCTTCACACCATGGCATTTATTTTTAGTACACACACCCTCAAGAGGCACTTTATCAAAAGCTTTTTGGAAATCCAAATAGATGATATCTACTAGATCTTCCAGATCCATCACCCTAGTGACATCCTCAAAAAAACTGGATTAAAAGTGACCTCTATATTATGAAACCATGTTGGATACCTCTGGTCAAGCCCAAACAATCTAGGTGATCATTAATACCATCCGGAATGATTAGGTTCATTAATTTCTGTACCACATCTTCTAAATGCATGTCAAGGAGATCAATCGGTCTCACCTACAACAGTCAATGTCAGCAGGCCTATCACACAGAGGACCAATCTCAATGTAACACCACCTCTTTGAGGAGCATGTGCAGTAGGGTTTGACCATGTGCAGGTCCAAACGTTATTTGATATTCGTTCAAATATTCATGCGTATAAAGGTTTTAAAGTGGTACTTTTTCATAGCATTGTGCTTCTCTGTTTTTTAAGGGAAGAGAAAGGAATTTTATATATTTAATTTAAGGTTTTGGGCAAGAGATACAGGGGGGATGTGAGGAAAAACTTTTTTACGCAGCGAGAGGTGAGAACCTGGAACTCACTGCCGACGGAAGTGGTGGAAGTGGAGACACTCAGGGGGAAAAATTCAGTATCGCCCCGTTTGGGGCGCAATTATCGGCTGGGCGCAAAGATTAGCGCCTGGCGCTAATTATCGCCTCCGACTGCAAACTTGACTTTTATCGCCCCTGGAGGTGATTGGAGCGCTAAATCAGGCACTTCACACCTGTCTTAAGGCGCAAAGGCCAAGGAGCGAGGCGCTAACTCAGAGCGCTGGCGAAGCTCAGGTGATGTCAGTCAGCAATGGAACACAGACACAATGGCCCTGGCCAGTTCTTAAAGGGGAGGGTTGATCTTGCTTTCCATCCACATCCTGCTCATTGCAGCCTTGAATCTCGGCCTGGAGAGACCTGTACATCAAATCTGCTGGAAAGAACAATGGAGAGGTCCAGGGAAAGAGCTCAGAGTGCAGCCCCCACAGTCTCTTCTAAATCGATACAAGGAAGGGCAGATCAAAATGAACCTGCAAAGTGCTGTTCAGTACCCAAAACTCCTTCACACAGCGTTGCATCTCTCCAGAAGTCTCTCTCTCTCTCTCTCTCTCTCAGAATGCGTGGTTCAAAAATGTCGGCAACAAAAAAGGACAGGAAGCGGTCGCCTTTAAATAGCGCTCCCCCAGTCCCTTCCTGACTACAAAACGCTCCCCGTCAACCTGTCGTTGCTAGCGGCAGGCGGTAAGGCAGGGGGCGCCACTCAATATCCGCTCCGGGGCGCTACCGGGGCGTTGCGCACTCGACTGACATCACGATCTGCCAGCGCAGGAGATCGTGGCGGTACTGTTTAGCGCCGCCGCAAAATGTCTAGTTAATTTCGCGAGCGGCGCAAACATCGCCGCGCCTGGGCACTAATTGCTTTGCGCCCCATTAGCGCCCTCTTAAGGCGCTAACGGGAGGCGTAACCAACTGAATTTTTCCCCCTATATTTGTTATCACAATGATGATACTGAAGATCGATATATAAAAATATTTCGATGACTGACGTCAATTCATGTGTGTTTGTAAACAGAAAGATTGGCATAGCCTGTTTTCAGGAAGATGCAATCCCTTTAATTGTTCGCATTTGTAAAGGAGCATACAGAAAGTAACTTATACAGATATTGAAATAAATATACAAAATTGGAACAGGATATACCAGCAACAAATTCATTGAACCCTCGCTCCAGGCAAGGAGTACAGCCCAGAGAATCGTCCCTACATTTCTGTCACCCTAGTTCCCAGAATGCACTCCCTTTGGGTAGTTCGGCTCCTCAGTGGGGCTCCAGGATTGGATCAAAGGTGCCCTCACTGAACCAATTATGTTTAAGTTTTAAGACGTGTAAGAATTCGGAGAAAGGCAACCAATTTGGTTTGTGGATTACAAGCAGAGTTTACTTAATTATGAAATATAAAAGTACAGTCTGCACAAGATTGGATGAAATTTAGGCCTCTGCTGGGACTAATGTCCTTACTTTTGTACCTTTGCTAGTCCCATGAACCCTCCATCGTGTTTCACTTCCCTTTTAAAGGTCTTTGCTGCAGAAGCTTTTAGGCTTTAAGCGGGCTACTACTTCTCCTTATCTTGCTGCAAAAAAAATTATTTTGTTGGCATTCTCTTATCGGGTACTTTTGCAATTTTACTAAGCTCTTACATCAGCCAGGCCGTAGTAATCTCCGAAAGCAGTTGTTTGATTCCTTTTGTATTTAAAATATTTAGTTACTATTTTATATTTACAGATGTACTTTATAGATGCTGGGCACCATCGATTTGAAGAAGCTGCATTATCATCACAGAATCATAGCATCATAGAATAGTACAGCACAGAAAGAGGCCATTCGGCCCTTTGAGTCTGTGCCGGCTCTTTCGAAGAGCAATCCAGTTAGTCCCACTCCCCGCTCTTTCCCCATATCCCTGCAAATTTTTCTGCTTCGAGTATTTATCCAATTCCCTTTTGAAGGCTACTATTGAATCTGTGTCCACCACCCTGTCAGGCAGCGCCTTCCAAATCCTAACCACTCACTGCGTAAAAAAAAGCTCTCCCTCATGTCACCTCTGGTTCTTTTGCCAATCACCTTAAATCTGTGGCCTCTGGTTATCGACCC
Source organism: Squalus acanthias (assembly GCA_030390025.1). NCBI lineage: Eukaryota > Metazoa > Chordata > Chondrichthyes > Squaliformes > Squalidae > Squalus > Squalus acanthias. The sequence continues at coordinate 115,355,613 of CM059435.1, forward strand.
TTCAGCCATTGGAAACAGTTTCTCTTTATTTACTCTATCTAAACCCTTCATGGTTTTAAACACCTCTATCAAATCTCCTCTTAGCCTTCTCTGCTCTAAAGAGAACAACCCCCAGCTTCTCCAGTCTATCCAAGTAACTGTAATCCCTCATCCCTGGAACCATTCTAGTAAATCTTTTCTGCACCCTCTCCAAGGCCTTCACGTCCTTCCTGAAGTGCGGTGCCCAGAATTGGACCCAGTACTCCAGCTGGGGCCGAAAGTGTGGGGTCTCTGGCATAGTGCCCACACCATCATGGTTACTGGGTGCACTGGACTCTCGTAGACCTTTATTAATTGCTTTTCTGATAGTTATGACAAAAAAAAGCAAGCTTTTATTCTCACTTGTAACAAAGGGTCAAAGAAAGAGAGACTTGCATTTCTATAGCGCCTTTCACGACCACCGGACGTCTCAAAACGCTTTACAGCCAATTAAGTACTTTTTTTGAAGTGTAGTCACTGTTGTAATGTAGGAAACGCGGCAGCCAATCTGTGCACAGCAAGCTCCCACGAACAGCAATGTGATAAATGACCAGATATAGATTTAGACAGCGCTGGCTGAGTTTTTCTGCGATTAAATTACAGTCCATCTTCGACTATTATGTTATTAAAGGGCCGTTATGGACAGTTTGCTGTGCATTGTTCAGTTAGGCCAAGGGTCGGGTTTCATGCAAGTCACTGCAAACCAGTGCCAGTAATAAGCCCCGAGGTTCATCATGCAATCTCCAGCTTGATTGGCACCCCACGGCACATGTTTTTGCACTCAAAAATACGGAGATGATTCTGGCTGTTTGTGAGCGAATGCGATGGTAGTCTGGTCTGCATAAAATTCAAATTAATTATCCAGATGTCAATTTCTTTTAATGAAACAGGCTTGTTGGCACGGTTTCTCGTTTAGCAGTTCAGTGCCGTTGAATTCAGCACTCTCGGTAATGGAGAAAGGCCTCTTTTTGGGTATTTAAATTGCTTGGCAAAATGACATGGAAATCATGTACTGGCTTCAGTTGCAATGTGATGATTCATAGATTCGCTATAAAGACATTTGAATAATTAAAAGCAGAAAACCTACAAAAATCAGCTGCACAGTGCGAGCGGTTATATCCCACCATCCACGTGTGCCTTACACACTGGGAAGACCATTTGAGAGTTCAGGAAGCTGTACAGAACCGCTCAATTGTATTTGCACCGCCAGTCCACGCACTTCATGAGCCTACACTGCAACAGACTGAAGATTGAACCAGAACTTGTGCTTCATACTTTATGTCAGCAACTTGCATATGCAGTCGTCTAAACTAAGAAGATCACCGCAATTCCTATTGTATGACACACACAACTGACAATTATAGTGATGTCTTTGTACCAGCCAACAAGTAACTTTTTCCAACAACAAAGGACTTCATTTACCACACGCTTCCGTTTACAACATGTTCCTTTTCCATTACTACTGTTTAGTTGAAAATTCGTGCATGAGGCAATTAACGCTGAGGTCCCCAATGTAATTTGGAGTTGCTCATTGTTTCCTGTCTCGTTATTTCCCGGAATACTTTTCCACAAATTAATTTTCCTTCTCCCTTTTCTACCAATGTTCTCCTCTCCTGATGGATCGAACTCCTCGCTGGGCGACAGTTCTAGAGGCGCCAGTCTTCCTACGGTATCTATGGCAACTCGTGTGTGGCGGTGAGCGTCGGCAGGCTATGCAGGCACATATACAGCCGAGCTTGATGAGGTCCTCACTGGATAGCCACGGATGTTCACGTCCAGCAAGGGTCACAGGCAGCATGACCTCTGGCCAGTTAACCTCTCTCTCACTCACTCAAGGCCAGTTATGACATCTCCGTTAATGATGCCCTAAGTTTGAGATAAGCTAACGCAGCACGGACTGAGGGGGCTTTCTGGCCTGTACGGTTCAGTCTCTCACTGGGCAATGAATCTACCCAATAATCCATGGCAACCATGATCGGGGCTTTTAGCTCACTCATCAGGGATGATTTCACAGTGACTGGGGTCGATTTTAACTTGCCAAAATCGGCGTTAATGGGGCGGTAAGGCCTTAAAGTGGGGTCGGTGGACCTACCACCCCCATTAAGGTTGAGGCTCTGCCCATTTCCACTTTTACAGGGGTCTAACATTGGGCGGCCAAAGTGATTGCTTGTTTCAGGAGTTAGGTCCCTTTTAATATGCAAGTTGGGGTCCGATGACGTATAGAGGACACCAGTCGCCATTTTAGGACGGAACTGGCCAGAGCGTGTGCAGTGCACCCTCCAACCAGTTCCACTGGCGATAAATCCGAACAAACCCCAAAAGGCAAGCTACAGATTATTCCAGTGGGGCCTGGAGGAGCAAGAATGCTTCTCCGGGCCCCGCAAAAGTAATCTGGGCCACCGCCACCCTGGGCTGCCCCAATATTGCAGCAGCCCGAACCTGGCAAGCTGTCTCCGGATGACTGTTTGGGGCCTGGCATCTCACTGGCTCCATTTATATGAGGCCCAGCCATTAAAATGGATCAGGCCTCCTGTTGCACATTCTCCTGGCCGACCACCCCGGTGTTAAAACTTCCCCTCTACTCTTTGGGGTAAAAATTCACTTGGTTGCGCCTCCCGTTAGCGCCTTAAGAGGGCGCTAATGGGGCGCAAAGCCGCTAACGCCCGGGCGCAGCGATGTTTGCGCCGCTCGAGAACTTAACTTGAGATTGTGCGGCGGCGCTAAAACTTACCGCTGCGACCACCTGCGCGCGCAGATTGTGACGTCATTCCATGGTGCAGCGCCCTTGTGGCGCCCCGTAGCGGAAATTGAGTGGCGCCCCCTGCCTTACCGCCTGGCGCTTCCAACGACCAGAAGACTGGAACGCTATCAATCGCTGTGGGGCTGGGGGGGGCGCTATTTAAAGGGGGCCTCTTCCTGTCTTTTATTGTTGGTGGCATTTTTGAACTACGCATACTGAGAGAGAGAGGGAGAGACTTCTGGAGAGATTCAACGTTGTGTGAAGGAGTTTTGGGTACTGAGCAGCACTTTGCAGGTTCATTTTGATTTGCCATTCCTTGTATCGATTTAGCAGAGACTGTGGGAGCTGCACTCTGAGCTCTTTGCCTGGTACTCTCCATTGTTCTTTCCAGCACATTTGATGTGCAAGTCTCTCCAGGCCGAGATTCAAGGCAGCAATGAACAGGATGTGGATGGAAAGCAAGATTAACCATCCCCTTTAAGAACTGGCCCGTGCCATTGTGTGTGTGTTCCATTGCTGACTGACATTACATGAGCTTCGCCAGCGCTCCGAGTTAGCGCCTCACTGCTCGGCCTTTGCGCCTTAAGAGAGGTGTGCAGCACCTGCTTTAGCGCTCCACTCACCTCCCGGGGCGGTAAAAGTGAAGTTTCCTGTCAGTGCCGATAATTAGCGCCAGGCGCTAATATTTGCGTCCGGACGATATTTGCGCCCCAAATGGGGCGTGACCTAATTTCTACCCCTTTCAGTCATAGCAGTAAGAAGTGATCTCTTTACAGAGTTTCTGTACTTCCTCAACTGTTTCATAGATCTCATTTTCTGGCCAACAATGCTCATCAAGTCCCTTTGCTTCTTTCTCGGTATCCATGTTTCCTTGAGCGATAGGTTCTTTTGACTTCCAGTTACTTCTTGAAGCTTTTCTGTGATTCATCCTTGGATTTATATAGCACGTTTCACATCCTCAGGCATCTTAAAGTGCTTCACAGGCAATGAAGTGCTTTTGAAGTGTAGTCATTGTTATAATGTCGGCAAACATGGCAGCCAATTTGCGCACAGCAAGCTCCCACAAACAGCAATGAGATAAATGAACAGTAAATGTGCTTCTTTAGTGGTAGTGGTTGAGAGATAAATTTTGAGGAGGGCAAATCCCTGCTCTTCTTTGCAATTCTTGAAGCTTTTCTGTGATTCATCTGGTCCACCCAAAGCCTCAAAGTCTCCGGAATTTGACTTTGTCCCAGTTGGCCTCATTAGTTAATTGTACATCCTTCCTTGTGCAGGCCCCTTCTCATTACTTGCCTTGTCTTGGGCATTCAAAGCTTCTGACCTTCACCTCCACAGAATATTGGAACCCTTGTTTAGCATCAGTCCTTCGACTGAGTTCCATTTAATTAAACATGTGTCCACTCACCTGTCCCTCATTAAGGTTTACACAGAGCCCTAATTCTGCATTCCATCCTTCTCGCGTGTTTATTTACGGAGAACATCTCTTCTGAGACACTTCGAACCAGATGTGCATCCGTGCAGCTGGACATAAACATCCTGTGTGGCCAAATACCATTGTATCTTGGATTAAATTCATGCTTGCATGTGAGGGGTTTAACACTTTTGAATTCAAATTGCACACCATCAGTACTACCCAGAATGATACCGGGGCTAAAAGGGTTAAGTTATGAGGACCGGTTGCATAGACGAGACTTGTATTCCCTCGAGTATAGAAGGCTGAGGGGGTGAGCTAATTGAGCTGTTTAAGATGATTACGGGAGTTGATAGGGTAAGTAGAGAGAAACTATTTCCTGTGGTGGGGGGAGTCCACAGCAAGAGAGCATAACATTAAAATTAGAGCCAGGCCATTCAGGGGTGATGTCTGAAGCACTTCCTCACACAAAGGGTTGTGGAAATCTGGAACTCTCTCCCCCAAAAAGCTGTTGAGGCTGGGGGTCAATTGAAAATGTCAAAACTGAGATTGATAGATTTTTGTTCAGCAAGGGTATTAAGGGATATGGAACCAAGGCGGGTGGATGGAGTTAAGATACAGATCAGCCATGATCTAACTGACTAGCATAACAGGCGCGAGGGGTTGAAAGGTCTCCTCCTGTTCATGTCTTCCTACCTACTGTTCTAACACATGGCCAGGCTCACAGAATGTTTTCAGCATCTACTGTAACCCTAGTATCTTGAATGCATTTATTTCTGAAGCGACTGTTAGTTAGAAAGAAAGATCTTGCATTTATACAGCAGGTTTCACATCCTCAGGCATCTTAAAGTGCCTCACAGGCAATGAAGTGCTTTTGAAGTGTAGTCATTGTTATAATGTCAGCAAACATGGCAGCCAATTTGCGCACAGCAAACTCCCACAAACAGCAATGAGATAAATGAACAGTAAATGTGCTTCTTTAGTGGTAGTGGTTGAGGGATAAATGTTGGGGAAGGAAAGTCCCCTGCTCTTCTTTGTAATTCTTGAAGCTTTTCTATGATTCATCTGGTCCACCCAAAGCCTCAAAGTCTCTAAATTTGACTTTGTCCCATTTGGCCCCGTTAGTTAATTGTACATCCTTCCTTGTGCAGCCCCCTCCTCATTACTTGCCTTGTCTTGGGCATTCAAAGCTTCTGACCTTCACCTCCACAGAATATTGGAACTTTTAGGGTAGAAATTGGTCTCGTGCTTGTTTTACGGGTGTAAAACGGGTACAACAAGGCACAATTTCGAGGGCCAACGTCCTGCGCCCCAAGGATGCCTGAAAAGTGCCTGATTGAAATTGGGTCAAGCCATTTGGCAGACGTCCCTGGCGGCCGCATAAAACAGGCGTTCGGTCGCTTACGTATGTAAACGAGGGGCCGAATGCCTGCTTTAGGCCCCCCCCCCTAACCGAGATTGGTCTGCGATGAGCGAGGCAGGTCAGGATTCTTCAGCGTTTTCTCCCGGCTCTGCAGCCCTTCTGACAATCGTCCCCCACCCCCACTCTCGTTCCCCACCCCCCCTCCCTCACTCTCCTCCTCATTGAAAATGACCCCCAGGATTTCACCTTGAATCACTAAAGGCAATCGCAATAAACAAAAGGGTTAATAGTTTCAGCCCCAAACCGATCCTGCGCCTTATGTTAGACGATGAAAGATAATCTGCTGTCTAGAAGCCATAGATTGCTTTATGGTCTCACCCTGAAATATAATACTTCTGCCAGTGGATGTTGGATTGACCACAAAGTATTTCTGTACAGAGGAAATTGCTCCACTCAAATCAAATTATGCAGATTGCCCGAGGTTTAAACCACTGCTTTTCTTGGCTTCATATCAAAGTTAGTTTAATTAACTAATAGTGTGAACTATGGGGTTATTATGAAGAGGTTTCTAACCAAGGTAACATATCACCTATCATAGCTGCCATCTATTTGAAGGAACGTATGTAACATGCACCATGTTGAATCTTAAAGAATGTATAAGCTTCAGTGGTGAGGCACTGAAGCTTGGGTGAGGCCCAGAACTGTCAGCCGTGGCTCAGTGGGTAGCACTCTTGCCTTCTGAGTCAGAAGGTTGTGGGTTCAAGTCCCATTCCAGAGAAAAATCTAGGCTGACACTCCAGTGCAGTGCTGGGGGAGTGCTGCACTGTCGGAGGTGCCGTCTTTCAGATGAGACGTTAAACCAAGGCCCCGTCTGCTCTCTCAAGTGGATGTAAAAGATCCTGCGGTACTATTTTGAAGAAGAGCAAGGGAGTTATCCCCGGTGTCCTGGCCAATATTTATCCCTCAATCAACATCACTAAAACAGATTATCTGGTCATTATCATATTGCTGTTTATGGGAGCTTGCTGTGCACAAATTGGCTACTCATGCACCTGCTGCCCTTGTCCTTCTAGGTTGTAGAGGTCGCGGGTTTGGGAGGTGCTGCTGAAGAAGCCTTGGCGAGTTGTTGCACTGCATCTTGTAGATGGTGCACACTGCAGCCACGGTACGCCGTTGGTGGAGGAAGTGAATGTTTAAGGTGGTGGGATGGGGTGCCAATCAAGCTACGGCTTTGTCCTGGATGGTGTCGAGCTTCTTGAGTGTTGTTGGATCTGCACTCATCCAGGAAAGTGGAGAGTATTCCATCACACTCCTTACTTGTGCCTTGTAGATGGTGGAAAGGCTTTGGGGAGTCAGGAGGTGAGACACTCGCCACAGAATACCTAGCCTCTGACCTGCTCTTGTTGCCACAGTATTTATGTGGCTGGTCCAGTTAAGTTTCTGGTCAATGGTGACCCCCAGGATATTGATGGTGGGGGATTCGGCAATGGTAATGCCGTTGAATGTCAAGGGGCGGTGGTTAGACTCTCGCTTATTGAGATAGTCATTGCCTGGCACTTCTGTGGCGCAAATGTTACCTGCCACTTATCAGCCCAAGCCTGAACGTCGTCCAGGTCTTGTTGCATGCGGGCATGGACTGCTTCATTATGTGAGGAGTTGTGACTGGCACTGAACACTGTGCAGTCATCAGCGAACATCCTCATTTCTGATCTTATGTTGGAGGGAAGGTCATTGATGAAGCAGCTGAAGATGGTTGGGCCTAGGACACTGCCCTGAGGAGCTCCTGCAGCGATGTCCTGGGGCTGTGAAGATTGAACTTCAACTACCACAACCATCTTCCTTTGTGCTAGGTATGACTCCAGCCAGTGGAGAGTTTTGCCCCCGATTCCCATTGACTTCAGTTTTACTAGGGCTCCTTGCTGCCTTGATGTCAAGGGCAGTCACTCTCACCTCACCTCTGGAATTCAGCTCCTTTGTCCATGTTTGGACCAAGGTTGTAATGAGGTCGGGAGTCAAGTGGTCTTGGCGGAACCCAAACTGGGCATCAGTGAGCAGGTTTTTGGTGAGTAAGTGTCGCTTGATAGCACTGTCGATGACACCTTCCATCACTTTGCTGATGATTGAGAGTAGACTGATGGGGCGGTAATTGGCCTGGTTGGATTTGTCCTGTTTTTGTGGACAGGACATACCTATGCAATTTTCCACATTGTTGGATAGATGCCAGTGTTGTAGCTGTACTGGAACAGCTTGGCTAGAGGCACGGCTGGTTCTGGAGCATAAGTCTTCAGCACGATAGCCGGGATGTTGTCGGTGCCCATAGCCTTTGCTGTATCCAGTGCGCTCAGCCGTTTCTTGATATCACGTGGAGTGAATCGAATTGGCTGAAGACTGGCTTCTGTGATGGTGGGGATTTCAGGAGTAGGCCGATATGGATCATTCACTTGGCACTTCTGGCTGAAGATGGTTGCAAACGCTTCAGCCTTGTCTTTTGCACTCACGTGCTGGGCTCCACCATCATTGAGGATGGAGATATTCATGGAGCCTCCTCCTCCCGTTAGTTGTTTAATGGTCCACCACCATTCACAACTGGATGTAGCAGGACTACAGAGCTTTGATCTGATCCGTTGATTGTGGGATCGCTTAGCCCTGTCTATAACATGCTGCTTCCGCTTTTTAGCATGCATGTAGTCCTGTGTTGCAGCTTCCCCAGGTTGGCACCTCATTTTTAGGTACGCCTGGTGCTGCTCCTGGCATGCTCTTCTACACTCCTTATTGAACCAGGGTTGGTCCCCTGGCTTGATGGTAACGGTAGAGTGAGGGATATGCAGGGCCATGAGGTTACAGATTGTGGTGGAATACAATTCTGCTGCTGCTGATGGCCCACAGCGCCTCATGGATGCCCAGTTTTGAGCTGCTAGATCTGTTCTGAATCTATCCCATTTAGCACGGTGGTAGTGCCACACAACATGATGGAGGGTGTCCTCAGTGTGAAGATGGGACTTCGTCTCCACAATGACTGTGCGGTGGTCACTGCTACCAATACTGTCATGGACAGATGCATCTGTGACAGGTAGATTGGTGAGGACGAGATCAAGTAGGTTTTTCCCTCGTGTTTGTTCTCTCACCACTTGTCGCAGGCCCAGACTGGCAGCTGTGTCCTTCAGCCACTCTTGGTGATGGACATTGAAGTCCCCCACCCAGAGAACATTCTGTGCCCTTGCTACTCTCAGTGCTTCTTCCAAGTGGTGTTCAACATGGAGGGGTACTGATTCATCAGCTGAGGGAGGGCGGTAGGTGGTAATCAGCAGGAGGTTTCCTTGCCCATGCTTGACCTGAAGCCATGAGGCTTCATCAGGTCTGGAGTCAATGTTGAGGACTCCCAGGGCCACTCCTTCCCGACTGTATACCACTGTGCCGCCACCCCTGGTGGGTCTGTCCTGCCCGTGGGTCGGTGATGGTGATGTTTGGGACATTGGCTGAAAGGTATGATTCTGTGAGTATGACTATGTCAGGCTGTTGTTTGACAGCTTTCCCAATTTTGGCACAAGTCCCCAGATGTTGGTGAGGAGGACTTTGCCGGGTCGACTGTGCTATTGCCGACTCCGTAGCCAGTGCCATGGACGATGCCGGGTGGTCTGTCCAGTTTTATTCTTATTGTGTTTTGTTGCAACTGAGTGGCTTGCTGGGCCATTTCAGAGGAGCACATTGCTGTGGGTCTGGAGTCACATATAGGCCAGACCGGGTCAGGATGGCAGATTTCCTTCCACTACAGAAGCAGATGGGTTGTTACGGCAATCCGATAGTTTCATGATCACCATTACTGATATTAGTGGTGGGATTTGAACTCGGGTCTACTGGATCATTAGTCCAGACCTGCTGGAATTACTAGCCCTGTGACATTACCACTATGTTACCGTTCCGGTATTAAATACCTCTATACAAGTGAAAAATAGAAATAGGAAAGAAAGCAAGATTGCACCTTTCACCATGACCCAGTGGAAGCACTCTTTGAAGTGTAGTCACTGGTGATGATCTCATTGATGTTTGTGGGAGCTTGCTGTGTACAAATTGGCTGTTGGGATTCCTACATTACACCAGTGATTGGACTAGATTTCATTGGCTGTAAGGGGCTTTGGGACATTCTGAGGTCATGAAAGGTGCTGTATAAAGACTTGCATTCATATAGTGCCTATTCATGATCACTGGATGCCCTGAAGCACTTTACAGCCAATGAAGTACTTTTGAAGTGTAGTCACTGTTGAAATGCAGGAATCGCAGCAGCCAATTTGAGCACAGCAAGCTCCCACAAACAGCAATGTGATAATGACCAGATAATCTGTTTTAATGATGTTGGGTTGAGAGATAAATATTGGCCCAGGACACCGGGGAGAACTCCCCTGCTCTTCTTTGAAATAGTGCCATGGGACCTGAGAGGGCAGACGGGTCCTCAGTTCAATGTCTCATCCGAAACACAGCACCTCTGACAGTGCAGCGCTCCCTCAGTACTGCACTGGAGTGTCAGCCTAGATTTATGGGCTCAAGTGTCTGGAGTGGGATTTTGAACCCACAACCTTCTGACTCAGAGGTGAGAGTGCTACCAACTGAACCAAGTGAGTCAAGCCTATGCTCTTGCCTCCTTTAAACAGCTGCCTTCCATGTGCAGCTTACCATTAATTCCAGGTGTGAATGGGTGGAAGGAACGCTTTTGCTTGAAAATTGCAAAATAATGTCAGGTTGCCAAATGCCCAATGAGAAAATGACGTAAAGCTCCAATTGGAGAATTGGGAAGGGATGGAATACTCCAGATGAGACCAGGCAAGGTGCTGGTTGTCTAATTTCCCAGTTTCCGACTGTCCAAATGGAAAATTTAACCCTTGTGGTGTTTTACCAGCTTGTAGTTCTAATGACGGATGGAACATTGGAACATAAGTAGGAGCATAGGAAGGAACATAGGAGCATAGGAAGGAACATTTCAACATAGGAAGGAACATAGGAACTGGAGGAGGCCATTCAGTCCCTCGAACCTGTTCCGTCATTCAATGAGATCAGGGCTGATCTGTGTTTTAACTCCATTTCCCCGCCTTGCTTTGTAAAGTTTCGCAATTATCGCGATTCAAAATAACAAGAGAAAAGCAGATTCATTTGATCGGTTTTATTAAACGAAATGCTGTCCTGATAATAAAGGACACAGAAGCCTGTAAAATGGCCGCCGCGCATCGTGGCAGAAGCTTCCAGAAACACAGTGGGCAGACAAGATGGCGTCGAATATACATTCAGTATAAGATTGGATCATACTCGGTAAACATTGATAAAGACAGGATGCAACCCGTTTGCATTTTAAACAATAGCAATGATATAAGTGCTGGAATCATTTTCCTATGCACAGTAAGGATCATTGTACTGGGCAATCGAAGGCCCATCCAGACACATCAATACACAAATACCCCCCCGGCTCTACAATGAGAGAGACATTGACGGGTGATTAAGTCGGCATTCGGGGGGCCCCCAAAACCAGTCGAGGAGACGATTCATACACATCCTGGCTGGGTCAACAATGGGGAAAACATTAACGGATAGTTGGCCAGTTTCAGGTGCCACCGAAACCCGTTAAAGAAGATAATCGCCCCATGCTGGGAGTTTTGAGCGCCAATACTACACAAAGGATAAACATTAAGATTTGAGCGGGAGATAAGCGGACACATCACTATAACTATAGAGAACAAATGTCCATCGCTCTCTTATTCGCTTGCCTCTTCATGAATTCGCTGGACTTGTGGGCTCTTGATTTTCTCTCTGGACTTTGTTGACTCTTGACTCTTAGCCATACTGGTCGGTTATTCGAGTGTTGGGTGGAGCTCAATCAGTACGAGCCGCCCCGACAAGGGCAAGTAACAGGGTACACCATCCCGAGTGTCGGTAAACGGTGTCTGGACCCGGAGGCCCGAAGAGACGAGACGAGAAGAAGACGAGAAGTAGACGAGAAGAAATTCCACGTGCCGCCACGGTCAGTAAACCCTGACCGCGCACGAAAATATAAATACAGGACTCTTCTTTGAGTTCTACAGACTACAACCTGTACCGCACACAGGAAGACTCTTCTTTGAACGTTTTGAGTTCCATCGATTTCTTCATGACAACAGGGAGTCTGGCCTGCTTTTCGCAGCAGCGAAAGTAAACAAGTGGGGTGCAGAAACCCTTCCAAACACGTGACAGTCAGGCGCTGCAGCGAAACGAGCTGAGTGCCTCACTTTAAAAATCTCCGAAGTAACACGAGTGGTGAGCATGATTTCCGATCCTACAAATCCAGACGTAGTTTAGGTATTGTTAAGGGAGGGGTTTTTTTAATAGGGTTAAGGTATAATGTGTTCCCCTTTTTACGATGTGCCGTGTGTTCTCCATTTCCATAGACCAAGCTTTATGAATGTGTGTATACTTGTACTCTCTTTGATTTGCGCCTATGACATGTATTTCATGATTTTAGACGCCATGCAATAAAGATTTCCATTTCGTACTATTCAACCGGGTCTATCTGAGTTTTCTCTGCATTACTGCTCCCTGCATCTAAGTCCAGGTGTTAGAACCGTAAGGGCGAGTGGGTCGAACCACTCACAGGTGCTTATTGCAAAAAGGCTGGCCGGAGACCAGAGCAAGCAGTAGTATAGGCAACGAAGGCCTAACCTCGCACCAGCACCGTCTGAGACACGCCCCCCCTTACAGAAAATGGCGACCGCGGCAGGACTCTGGCAGCAGGAGAGTAATGTTTTAGACCCTGGTTTGAATAGGTGAAATGTGATGGATGAGAAGGTAGCCGACTATGTGTTTGGGAAGGTTAACTTAACCAAAAAGTGGATATGTGACCTACTGATGGACAAGCGTCCGCTAGACGCCGCCATCAAATGGACAGGCAGTAAAGATCATAAGAAGTCGGTAGAGAAAGCGGTCTGGCTGATGTGCTACAAGAAGCAAGTCCAACTTTCGGACCAGGTCATTGCCGCACAGGCAGCTCAGATCAGGGGATTGGAAACTGAGATGGAGGAAAAGGTCACGGGAGGACAGAAACTCATTGCATCATTGAATACGTTACATCAGGAACGCCAAATAGTAGCCAACCACCACGAGGCTAAAATTGATTACCTAGAATGTCAGGTCACGGAAGCAAAATTAAACGAGGGAAGGATTAGAGAACGGTGTATCCGCCTAGCTAACCAGATAAAAGCCCAGGAAGAAAGCTTGAGGGGAGTTAGGACGGCATACAAGATGGCCCTCGAGGATAGGCATGAGGGAGCCGACCACAGTGTTTGTCAGAGGGAGATAGAGAACCTAAGAGAGTCCCTGAATAAGGCAAACGGCTTGGTGTGTCTCATCAGCCCGTCAGCGAGCCAGCCACAGGTAGGTAGGGAATTCCCAAAATCCCTACCGGAAAAAGCAGAAGTGGTATCAACCACTACGCCCTCCACGCCACCCAGCTATTCGGCAACCTGGGTAAGGGAGGAAGTGGTGGAAATAGAGAAGAAGGTTCCCGAGGTAGGACAATCCCCGGAGGTAGTGTCGAGACCGGGACCGATGTGTCCGGTCCGAGGTCATAAGAGAGGCCCGAATGGGGAAAATGGGGCAGACGGGGATATCCTGAACCAACTTGTATTGCCCCACAGCTCACACCAGCTGAGAGCAATGATTAGCCATGTCCGGAAGCTGTCCGAGTCAGGAGACCCTTCCGTGCATTTTAGAGAAGTAGAACAGACCGCAGCGATTAATGGCTGCGACGACGAGGAAAAGACCAAGATGTTGCTGTTCTGTTTAGATAGCTCGATCCTTCAGTGTCTCTCCGACGAGAGCAAGAAGGGAGCTAAAAGCTATGGGGATTTACGGGACGAGGTCCTAGAAGTGTTAGGGGCGGATGACGAAGGTCCGTTCGTCAGATTGGGTCAGACCGTACAGATGGAGGGAGAACCCCCGCGGGTTTTCGCCGACAGACTGTGGCCAGTATACCAGCGTAGCTGCTCTGGTGCGCCACAGCGCATCTATATGGACGGCGCCGGGAAAGCTCATTGGCTCAGGTGCATAGTAGCCAACAGCTTGCCAGCCGTCAGGGAGCAGGCCAGAGCGTGGTTTGATCCCACTAACCCCGAGACAACGGAGGAATCTGTCCTGAATCGACTCACCATAGGGTATCAGAACACTAGGAGCACGGGAGCGCGTCCCCTTAAGGGAAAGGTGCATGAGGCAAAGCCCGCAGCTCCGGCTCAGAAAGAGTGGCATCAGGAGGGAAATCGCGCCCCACAAACCAGTGGTGTTTGTTACAGGTGCGGGAAGACAGGTCACTGGCGTAAAAACTGCAGGAATCCCTGGAAGGACTCCAGGGACAAAGCTCCCGCAGTTCGAACCCAAGCGCCTGTCTCTGAGAAAGGAACTGGTGTGCCTATCCATCCCGATGCGATAGAATCAATGTTAGGAGCCATGCGGTCTCTTATGATTTCGCACGGGAGAGTGGCAGTCGTTACCGGCCCCACAGATGCCACAACCCCGTCCACCGGTACCCAATGACTAAAGCCTGCGCAGCCCGTTTACCTGTGTCCGCTCAGCTATGATGCGTGGAAAAGACCCCTGGTAGAGATGGAGGTAGAGAAGCAGAAGGGTAGTTACTTGTTGGACACGGGAGCTTCATGCACCGTGATTCATACTGATAGCCCCTTTGACTCACCACTGTCTACCAAGGTCCCATTCACATTAGCGGGGTTCACAGGAAAAGAGCAGGCTGGTGCATTCTCCATTCCGCTCACCATTCATTTAGGAGCACTCCACACCACATGGAAGTGTATCCTGATGAAATGGCAAGAGGGGGGTGGCAAAGGTATCCTCGGATCGGATCTCCTAGCGGAACACGGGATCCTCGTGGACCTTAGGAATCACTGTCTCTGGGGAGCCAAGGGTGGGAAAGGCAAGGTAGTTGTAATCCCAGGGAAGGAAGGAAAAGGGGCCCTGTGTACCATGAAGCCATCCGGAGGTTACGACCTCGGGCTTATGGTCGCGGATGTCCCAACGGACATGCAAACGTACGTGTCAGATAATATGCACGCGTTTGCAACCCACAAGCACGATTGTGGAAGGGTTACCGGGTTTGAGGTCAGCGTAGACGGGGACCCCATGACCCGGCCCCAAAAGCAGTATAACTTCCCCAAAGAAGCAGAACCCGACATGGAGACAGCAATGTCCTCATTGGTGCAGCAGGGCGTGTTGAGACCGATAGCCACACACGTGAACTCCCCATTATGGCTGGTAAGGAAGCCGGATAATTCGTGGAGGGCCACGGTGGACTACAGGGTCCTTAACAGTAACATCCCCGCCTGCGCGCCCACAGTAGCAGCAGTTGCTGACCTAATAGGGAGTATCCCAGCGTCCGCGACCACGTTCACGGTGCTGGATATCTCGAACGGTTTTTGGTCCATCCCGTTGCGGCGAGAGGACCAGTACAAGTTTGCCTTTACTTTCAAAGGACAACAGTACACATGGAACTGTCTGCCACAGGGTTTCCACAACTGCCCCAGTATTTTCCACCAGTGTATGGCAGGAAGTTTAAAGGAGTTTAGTCAGCCCAATCAGATAGTGCAGTACGTGGATGATTTGCTCCTGTTCACAGACTCAAGGGAGGAGCATGGACCACTGCTGGCCGAGTTATTGGAGCTGCTAGCGAGAAAGGGTTTTAAAGTTAACCCTAAGAAAGCACGTATCGGTCAGCGGGAAGTAAAATTCCTGGGTCTGACCATTCGCGTTGGGAAAAGAGCCATAGATAAGGCTAGGAGGGAGTCGGTGCAGGAGTTACCGATTCCCAACACCATAACGGGTGTGAGGTCCTTTCTGGGACTGACCGGATACTGTAGAGACTTCATCGAGGACTATGCGGCCACAGCAGCTCCGCTGCTCCGACTCCTCCATAAGGGAGTGGAGTGGTCTTGGGACGAGGGTTGTCAGGCAGCATTCGAGAAGTTAAAAAGGGATCTGCAGACCGCGCCAGCTTTAGGGGCCATAGATGGGGGGGAGGAGTTTTTCCTGGAGGTAGCTGCCAGCGGAGACAGCTTGAGCATGGTGCTGCTCCAAGAGCGTCACGGCAAGCTGAGGCCGGTTGTTTATTCATCCAGGGTGTTAACGGATGTGGAAAGGAGTTTTTCCAACTGCGAAAGGCATCTTTTAGCCACGCATTGGGCTGTGAAAAGATCAGCGATCTTCACAGGGCTCTCTCCCATCACTCTCCTCACCCATCACACGCCAACCAAGATGCTTCTGGATGGGAGGATTAAGGATGGGACCGTAAGCAGCGCTCGCATTGCGCGCTGGACCCTTCTCCTTTCCCAGATGGATCTTAGAGTTAAAGGTCTTTGCGAGCCGTATTGGTCGGTTATTCGAGTGTTGGGTGGAGCTCAATCAGTACGAGCCGACCCGACAAGGGCAAGTAACAGGGTACACCATCCCGAGTGTCGGTAAACGGTGTCTGGACCCGGAGGCCCGAAGAGACGAGACGAGAAGAAGACGAGAAGAAGACGAGAAGAAATTCCACGTGCCGCCACGGTCAGTAAACCCCGACCATGCACGAAAATATAAATACAGGACTCTTCTTTGAGTTCTACAGACTACAACCTGTACCACACACAGGAAGACTCTTCTTTGAACGTTTTGAGTTCCATCGATTTCTTCATGACAACAGGGAGTCTGGCCTGCTTTTCGCAGCAGCGAAAGTAAACAAGTGGGGTGCAGAAACCCTTCCAAACACGTGACAGTCAGGCGCTGCAGCGAAACGAGCTGAGTGCCTCACTTTAAAAATCTCCAAAGTAACACGAGTGGTGAGCATGATTTCCGATCCTACAAATCCAGACGTAGTTTAGGTATTGTTAAGGGAGGGGGGTTTTTAATAAGGATAAGGTATAATGTGTTCCCCTTTTTACGATGTGCCGTGTGTTCTCCATTTCCATAGACCAAGCTTTATGAATGTGTGTATACTTGTACTCTCTTTGATTTGCGCCTATGACATGTATTTCATGATTTTAGACGCCATGCAATAAAGATTTCCATTTCATACTATTCAACCGGGTCTATCTGAGTTTTCTCTGCATTACTGCTCCCTGCATCTAAGTCCAGGTGTTAGAACCGTAAGGGCAAGTGGGTCGAACCACTCACAGGTGCTTCCATAACCCTTAATATCCTTACCCAACAAAAATCTATCAATCTCAGTTTTGAAATTTTCAATTAACCCCCAGCATCCACAGCTTTTTGGGGGAGTGAGCTCTAGATTTCCACTACCCTTTGTGTGAATAAATACTTCCTGACATCCCCCATGAACGGTCTCGCTCTAATTTTAAGGTTATGCCCCCCTTGTTGTGGTCTGCCTCACCAGAGGAAATAGTTTCTCTCTATCTACCCTTGATGGGATGCTTCATTGCAGCAGTGTTTTATTTTGGGGGGAAGTGTCAATGCTTCCATGGTCATGGGGAAATGGTCCAACTTAAGTTAAAATTTAATGTGTTGAAACAGTCAGAGAATTCAGGGGGGGGAGAAAAACCTGTCCTGAGAGAGGAGATGTGCCAGTTATGGGAGAGCAGTTGCAGCTGTGGTCATATTTTCCACTCCTGGCTGGCCATCCCCTCCACTTTTGTCGCTTTATAAATCACTTTTGTTTCCCTAATGGAATTGCTGAGCCCAGGTTCAGACTCTCAGGATAAACTAGGTCTTGTTATTTGCTTGCCTGCCCTGTTGAACATATGTGTTGCTAAACCTCTCTCTACTCCTTTAAGATGCTCCTTAAAACCTACCTCTTGTTCTAATATCTCCTCATGTGGCTCAGTGTCAAATTTTGTTTGAAATCGCTCCTGTATACTTGAGGTCATCCAAAACCCGGCTGCCCGTGTCCTAACTCGCACCAAGTCCCGTTCACCCCTCACCCCTGTGCTCGCTGACCTATATTGTCTCCCGGTTCAGCAGCGCCTCGATTTCAAAATTCTCATCCTTGTTTTCAAATCCCTCCACGGCCTCGCCCCCTCCCTATCTCTGTAATCTCCTCCAGCCCCACAACCACCCGAGATATCTGCGCTCCTCCAATTCTGGCCACTTGAGCATCCCTGATTTTAATTATTCAAGCTCAACCATTGGTGGCCTGTGCCTTCAGCTGCCTGGGCTCTAAGCTCTGGAATTCCCTCCCTAAACCTCTTCGCCTCTCTACCTCTCTCTCCTCCTTTAAGACGCTCCTTAAAACGTACCTTTTTGACCAAGCTTTTTGGTCATCTGCCCTAATATTTGCTTATGTGGCTCGTGTCAAATTTTGTTTGATTATCGCTCCTGTGAAGCACCTTGGGACGTTTTACTACGTTAAAGGTGTTATATAAATACAAGTTGTTGTTGTTGTTGTTGCTAACAAATAACTGTAAGAGTATCACAAGCTCGGGGAGGTCTTTCCTTCCGCTCCCATCGCCGCCATCACTCCCCCCCAAGTTTTTTCCTTGTCCTGTCCTGGCAGCCCATCAGTACATTGGACTTGATTCACATGCGAGCCTAGACAGTGCGTGCTAGCAGGCTATTCAAACATGGGAGAGCATCAGGGACCAGGCCAGTCCTGTGCTGTTACTCGCACGCATACGGTTCCAGCAGAGCTGGCTTGACACTCCAGTGCGGTAATGTCAGAGGTGCCGTCTTTCGGTTGTGACGTTAAACCGAGGCCTCGTCTGCCTTCTAGGGTGGATGTAAAAGATCCCGTGGCGCTATTTGAAGAAAAGCAGGCGAGGTCTCCCCGGTGTCCTGGGCTGAATATTTATACCCGAACCGACATCACTAAAAACAGAATGGCCGGATTTTGCGGTCAGCGGTGAAGTGGCGGTACTCTCCGCTGACCTCAAAGAAAGCTGCCCACAAAAATCTAGCGATCTCCGTGTGGTGGATTTCACCTTTCCTGACGTTAATTTCATTCTGGCGCCAAGTCAAGGGGATCTCCAGCATCCAGCAACAGTGATGTCATCAAGCTGGCTAAGCAGCCAATCACATTGAAGAATTCTCACAGACAGCAAACCAGGAAGTAAAATGTACTGATTTTCCTTTATTTTTTTAATCATTTTACAGAGAGCGAAATAAGGATTGGGACATACACATGGGATTAAGGTAGAAGCTGAAATATCATAAATAAACTTTAAAAAAAATGTATGTTAAAAACCATGGAACTTTTATAATGGAAAAATTTGCAATTCCACAAATATAAAATTATACCAGCAATTATGGCTCAGTACACCATTAAAAACATCATTCAATAAGGCTTAACATTTTCAGGGGTATTTAACCGTGATATTCCAGTGTAAAAAGCTGATGTTCTCTTCAGTTCAGTGATTTCAATTGCTCGCCGGCTCCGGGGAGTTCAACAGCGCACCCTGTGGAGGAGTAAGGAATGACTGACAGCAACTAACATAAGAACATAAGAAAGTAGGAGCAGGAGTCGGTCATTTGGCCCTTCGAGCCTACTCCGCCATTCAATAAGATCATGGCTGATCTTCGACCTCAACTCCACTTTCCTGCACTATCCCCATATCCCTTGATTCCCTTAATTTCAAAAATCTATCGATCTCTGTCTTGAATATACTCAACGACTGAGCCTCCACAACCCTCTGGGGTAGAGAATTCCAAAGATTCACCACCCTCTGAGTGAAGAAATTTCTCCTCATCTCAGTCCTAAATGGCCGACCCCTTATTCTGAGACTGTGACCCCTGGTTCTCGACTCCCCAGCCAGGGGAACATCCTCCCTGCATCTACCCTGTCAAGCCCTGTAAGAATTTTGAATGTTTCAATGAGATCACCTCTCATTCTTCTAAACTCTAGAGAATATAGGCCTAGTCTACTCAATATTTCCTCATAGGACAATCCCCCATCCCAGGAACCAGTCTGGTGAACCTTCGTTGCACTCCCTCTATGGTAAGTATATCCTTCCTTAGATAAGGAGACCAAAACTGTACACAATACTCCAGGTGTGGTCTCACCAGGGCCCTATATAATTGCAGTAAGACGTCTTTACTCTTATACTCAAATTCCTCTTGTAATAAAGGCCAACATACCATTTGCTTTCCTAATTGCTTGCTGTACCTGCAGGTTAACTTTCAGTGATTCGGGTACAAGGACACCCAGGTCCCTCTGAACACCGACATTTCCCAATCTCTCACCATTTAAAAAATACTCTGCTTTTCTATTTCTCCTACCAAAGTGGATAACTTCACGTTTCTCCACATTATATTCCATTTGCCATGTTCTTGCCCACTCACTTAGCCTGTCTATATCCCCTTGAAGCCTCCTTGCATCCTCCTCACAGCTTACATTCCCACCCAGCTTCTGGACTTCCGCATTTAACTGCGCATGTGCGGACTCCAGAAGTTGCTGTCAGATTCACAGTTGTAATGAGGGCGAACGCTAACAGTTTAGCCGTCATTACAACCGCAAATTCCGAGCCATTATCTGGTTATTTATCTCGTTGCTGTTTGTGGGAGCTTGCTGTGTGCAAATCTGCTGCCGTGTTTCCTACGTTACAACAGTGACTACCCTTCAAAGAACTTAATTGGTTGTAAAGCACTTTGGGAATGTCCTGATGTCGCAAAAGGCGCTATATAAATGCAAGAGTTTCTTTTTGACCGTGATCAGGAGCCAGGAACCCTGGTCAATTTGACCCTTCCTTGGCCTAAGGCCAAATGTGATTCTCCCACCGCCATCCCAACTGACATCAGCCAACTCGGAACACACTGGTAATTGAATCTCCTGTCTTTCTGGTCTATACTGTACCACACCCCACAGTGCACCTCCCCACTATCCCATCAGGGAAGTGAAGCGGGCTCTGGTGGGAACACTGCTCCCGCACCAATGGGATTGACATTAACACTGAAAAAGTGGAAGCGTTCTAGGTACTCCAGGCAAATGCCATACTGGTCTGCAGCAATTACAGCAACTGCTTGACTGTGTGCGGTAGTGCAAAGCCAATGGAAATATAAACCGGGGGGGGTGGGGTGATGTAAGACGGGCTGCCGATGCGTTATCGTCCATTTTACACCATCGCTATCGGATTGGCCGCCTGTTAGACGCAGCAGCTGATATTCACATCCATTGACTGCAACGCAACTGAATATCAGGCGCCGTGTATAACGGGCGGCCGATCCGATACGGCCCGTTTCCCGCCACCGCCCAAGACAAATCTCTCGACCAAAATCTACAGCAAGCAATGGGACGGCAGGTTGACACTATTTATACATCACCAAATAACACTACTTGAATGTAGGGGGTATGATTAAGAAGTTTGCAGATGATACTAAAATTGGCTGTGTGGTTGATACTGAAGAAGGAAGCTGTAGACTGCAGGAAGATATCAATAAATTGGTCAGGTGGGCAGAACAGTGGCAAATGGAATTCAATCCGGAGAAGTGTGAGGTAATGCATTTGGGGAGGGCTAACAAGGAAAGGGAATACACATTAAATGGTAGGACACTGAGTAGTGTAGAGGAACAAAGGGACCTTGGAGTGCATGTCCACAGATCCCTGAAGGTAGCAGGCCAGGTAGATAAGGTGGTTAAGAAGGCATACGGAATGCTTGCCTTTATTAGCCGTGGAATAGAATACAAGAGCAGGGGGGTTATGCTTCAACTGTATAAAACACTAGTTAGGCCTCAGCTAGAGTACTGCGTGCAGTTCTGGTCACCACATTACAGGAAAGATGTGATTGCACTAGAGAGGGTACAGAGGAGATTTACAAGGATGTTGCCGGGAGTAGAGAATCTTAGCTATGAGGAAAGACTGGATAGGCTGGGTCTGTTTTCCTTGGAACAGAGAAGGCTGAGGGGAGACCTTATTGAGGTGTATAAAATTATGAGGGGCCTAGATAAAGTGGATAGAAAGGACCTATTTCCCTTAGCAGAGGGGTCAAAAACCAAGGGGCACAGATTTAAAGTAATTGGGGGAAGGTTTAGAGGGGATTTGAGGGGAAATTTCTTCACCCAGAGGGTTGTGGGGGTCTGGAACTCATTGCCTGAAAGGGTGGTAGAGGCTGGAACCCTAACCACATTTAAAAAGTACTTGGATATGCACTTGGGATGCTGTAACCTGCAGGGCTACGGACCAAGAGCTGGGAAGTGGGATTAGGCTGGATAGCTCTTTGTTGGCCGGCGCGGACATGATGGGCCGAAATGGCCTCCTTCCGTGCTGTAACTTTCCATGATTCTATGACTACGAACCATTTCATGACCTATGTGTCTCTTGGGCTCACTCCCCTATTGACCCTGCCAGGATCAGGAATTTTTACACAGGGAATCAAGTTCAAAGCTGTACTCGGGGCACATTTATAACTTCCTAACCTTTGCATACAAGGAAGAATTTGCACTTTTGTAGCACCTGCTGTGAGATGCAGAGGGATGGGAGAACGAGGTGGCATGATTATAAAATACGTAAATAAATATGAACAGGCTGGGTCTCTTTTCACTTGAAAAAAGACAGGCTGAGGGGTGACCTAATTGAGGTCTTTAAAATTATGAAAGGTTTTGATAGATTAGACACAGATTGGGCTAGAAATTCAGCTCCTTTGCGCCTGCTGTTAGTGCCTCCAGGGGGCGCTAACGGGGTGCAAATTGCTTATCGTCCGAGGGGGGGCTAAAAAAGCGACTCACACGAAATTTGGTGGGACTTTGCTGAGGCGCTACCCGATAGCACCGTGCCCCCTCCGGTAGCGCCGTGCTTCCAGCGATGATGTCATCACTGTGCATGGCGACCCCTTAGCGCCGCACATCATCCCCTTACCGTCCCGCAGGGCGGTATTTAAAGGGGAGGTGCGGCCGCGAACCGCGCCACCATTTTCTTTTTTGGACGACCTCCAGGTCAGCCCTCCGTGGTGGGCCGTGGCGTGGTCCTGGCCGCCATTGCGCAGCCCAGCACCACGTCTCAGCGCCGGGCTGCTGCCATGGCACCACGATGCCCTGATGGGCTAGTGTGGGCCATTGGAGGTCCCTGCAGTGTGCTGATCGTGCCCCGACATCACCTCGATTACTGCCCCACCAGGAAGCGGAGCGCCCGACATTGCACGACCAGGGCGGGACTTCTTCGCCAGACGCAGGATATCCCGCCTTGCCATGGACAGGTTGGGCTGAATGCCCTGTTTCTGTGCCATATATCCTATGTAATCCTATGTAATCTTATGTAATCCTATGTAAATTAAGAGTTAGGTTGTATGCTAGGAAGTTAGGTTGTATCCCAGACTCCTCCCCCCCCCCCCCCCCGCAAATTAGCTACAGATTCTTTTAGCATCCACCAGAAATTAGCATTACAACCCATTGGGAAAGGCAGTCCACTGTCTAATCCCTGCTCCATTGGGAAAGGTGGTCTACTGTCTAATTCCTGCTCCATCGGGAAAGGTGGTCCATTGTCTAAACCCTGCTCCATTGGGGAAGGTGGTCCATTGTCTAATCCCTGCTCCATTGGGAAAGGTGGTCTACTGTCTAATCCCTGCTCCATTGGAAAAGGTGGTCCATTGTCTAAACCCTGCTCCATTGGGAAAGGTGGTCTACTGTCTAATCCCTGCTCCATTGGAAAAGGTGGTCTACTGTCTAATCCCTGCTCCATCGGGAAAGGTGGTCTACTGTCTAATCCCTGCTCCATTGGAAAAGGTGGTCTACTGTCTAATCCCTGCTCCATTGGAAAAGGTGGTCTACTGTCTAATCCCTGCTCCATTGGGAAAGGTGGTCTACTGTCTAATCCCTGCTCCATTGGGAAAGGTGGTCTACTGTCTAATCCCTGCTCCATTGGGAAAGGTAGTCCACTGTCTAATCCCTGCTCCATCGGGAGGTTTGGGCAGTTCATAATCCCTGCTCTACTGGGGGAACAATCTGCTTCATTGGTGGTGGTGGCGGCGGGTGGGTGGCTTCAGACTGATCACAAGCCCTGCAGTGGAATGTGAATGTAATCTCTGCACAGTTGAATGCACTGAAACCAGTGTCAGCTGTGGCTCAGTGGGTAGCACTCTTGCTTTTGAGTCAGAAGGTTGTGGGTTCAAGTCCCACTCCATGAGACTTGAGCACAAAAATCCAGGCTGATACTCCAATGCAGTACTGAGGGAGTGCTACACTGTCAGAGGTGCTGTCTTTCAGATGAGATGTTAAACCGAGGCCCTGTCTGCTCTCTCAGATGGTGTAACAGATCCCATGGCACTATTTGAAAGAAGAGCAGGGGAGTTGTGCCCTGGGGCCAATATTTACCCCTCAATCAACATCACTAAAAACAGATTATCTGGTCATTATCACATTGCTGTCTGTGGAAGCTTGCTGTGTGCAAATTGGCTGTCGTGTTTCCTATAGTGACAGCACTTCATTGGCTGTGAAGTGCTTTGGGACGTCCGATGGTTGTGAAAGGTGCTATAGAAATGCAAGTCTTTCTTTTCTTTTTGAAGCAATGCAGATCTCCCCAGTATGGGGTGGGGGGGCGGGGGTGCTTGGTGCTGCCTGTGATCTCTGCTCAGTGCTGGGGGGGAAGGTTATTGTGTGCTTGGTGGGGAGGCTGTAGCAATCACTGCCAAGTGGGGCTGGGACATGAGGAAGTAGACATACGCTTGATGGGAGAGGGGGGATTTCAGTAATTCCCCTCATACCAGTCATGGTGAGTCACCGATCCTGATGTTTGATGCTTCCGCTGTACAATTTCAAGAGAGAATTTACAGAGATGTCGGCCTTTAGCTTTTTCCCTTCTTCATGCCCATTATTCATTTTCTGTCAACCTTATTTTAATCATTGGGGGCCCCGGTGAGTCATATGTTTGATGAAAGTAAGCTTTCCCATGCGAAATTTGATGCTTCCAACAATTCTTTTATCTTTGTTTACACCTTATATGCAGGTACATTTTCACTTCACTGGCACAAGAAATTTGAACAGCCAAGATATGATTTTCTGAGCTTAAATTTTTTTAAATCATTCTTGGGATGCGGGGCGTCACTGCAAGGCCGGCATTTATTGCCCGTCCCTAGTGGTCCTGAGAAGGTGGTGGTGGGCCTTCTCATTGAAGCGCTGATAGCAGTTTGATCCGACCGAGAGGCTTGCTAGGCCACTTCAGAGTCGACCAGCATTGGTGTGGGACTGGAGTTACATATAGGCCAGACCGTGTAAGGAAGGCCGGTCTCCTTCCTTAAAGGACATTACTGAACCATTTTGGGCTTTTATGGCAATTTGACAGCTTCCCGGTCATTTAATAGTATGCAATGGCCTATCTTGGGAACCTGCAAACACAATTCTTTCCTGGATGGGATACAGTGAGTTTTCTGAGGGTTCAGTAGAGGGCTGTCACATAACATTATGTTCTACCCCATTATACTCACGTAGTCAAATAACGTTACGTTCACAACACCACCTGTAGGTGCGGTGCCTTTGGAGTCTTGAGACCAATCACCATTTTTAATATATAATAGATGAGGTTACTAATATCTATCTGACCACTAGGTGATGCCGTGAAGGTTGCCCTGCCATCTTAGGTTTTTTTACACGGTGATTTCTCTCCTGAGGTAAGTTAATTTTTAAGCTTTAAATTTTAAAAATTGTGCTTTTTTAAGCTTTGTTGTTCCTGATATTAAAAATATTATCTCCTTTCAATCTAGGGTTTCTTCTTACCCACTCGTTTACCTAAGAATCGAGCCTCTTGCTTAGGCCCCACTCTGGGCCCCTCCCACGCTCTTTAACGTCTCCCCACTGCCCCAACAAGTCCGTGCTTCTGTGGGTCATTCTCCGCTCCCACTAAGCCTCCTCTCACTGGTTGGCAGGTCTCCTGTTCCATGGGACATTTGGGGGGTGATTTTGTGCCCTCTCCCAAACGACATTTTTTATATTGTGCAGCCATGCTATTTTTTTATATTTTATTATCTGCCAGATCTCTCATTCTCCCCTGGTTTTATCTTCTGTTCTCTCTCCTCCCGGCCTCTATCTTCCTCTAACTTTCCCCTTGCTCTCAACTTCTGTGCTCTACCTTCCCTTTGCCAGCTAACCCCCTTTGACCTCTAACCCTCCTCTATTCCACTTTGACCTCGAACCCCAGTCTACCTTTCCCCTCTACTTTCCCCCTCTGACCTCTTGCCCCTGTTTTCAGTCTGCCACAGGGTGACCAGTTTCTACCCCACTGTGCCATGTGAGATCAGCTCGTGCAGTTCCATTTCCAGAGAGTGTTTTGTGGGTTACCAGAAACAAATCTAACGAGAGTTTGCAGTATTCCAGGGCCATAGCAGCTGGAGTGGTTGCATTGTCGATATTAGATTCATTTGTCAGCTGTGGATAGCACTCTCACCTCTTGCATCAGAAGGGTTGTGGGTTCAAGTCCCACTCCAGGGACTTGAGCACATAAATCTAGGCTGACACTCCCAGTGCAGTGCTGAGGGAGTGCTGCACTGTCGGAGGTGCCGTCTTTCAGATGAGACATTAAACCGAGGCCCTTCGAAGAAGAGCAGGGGAGTTCTCCCCAGTGTCCTGGGCCAATATTTATCCCTCAATCAACATAACAAAAACAGATTATCTGGTCATTATCAGTTGGCTGTCTGAGGGGAGCTTGCTGTGCACAAATTGGCTGCCCTGTTTCCGAAATTACGACAGTGACCACACTTCCAAAAAAGTACTACATTGGCTGTAAAGCGCTTTGAGACGTCCTGAGGTTGCGAAAGGCGCTATATAAATGCATGTTCTTTCTTTCCTTTTACCAATCGGCGCCAACTGAATAAAATGAACATTCGTGGCCGTGGGATCATTAAGGTGTTCAGTATGCACTTCACCTGAGGAAGGAGCAGCCGTTCAGAAAGCTTGTGATTTCAAATAAAACTGTTGGACTATAACCTGGTGTTGTGCGACTTCTCACAGTATGAACTGGGGATCCGAGAGACGGAAAGCTACATTGGTTCGGAAGGTTTATTTTTAATCAGGAGGCAATGAAAAGTTGCCGTGTAACCTAGGAGCCGGATAAACTGGGTGTGAGCTCAGCATGTTAAGCGGAGACTCATTAGGGTGCGAGTGCAGAATTGCCCGGCGTCGGCCGGTGTGTGGAACAGGCAGCATTCAGTGTCAGCTCTGGGCTGCTCTTCATTTTCTCTTCTGAAACGGTGCGGGCCAGAGTATTGGGTCCGCCTGGCTCCCACGGATCACCAATTCCTTCATTTAAACAGGCAGCCACAGACACCTCTCCCTGAAGCAAAGGCAGCAGTTGTTTAGTATTCATTTCGCGTATAAAATAAAAGAGAGAGAGAGAGAGAGGGAGAGGAGGGGAATCAGAAACTAATCATAAACTCGCGGGCCAGCTCTTTGATTTAATTGTTTGGGAGGCAGACACCAAGTCACCGAACGAAAAAAAAAACAACTCCACAAGCTGAATAAAATCCAGCTCCAATAAAAAGCAATAAAAGAAAAATAGTCTATTGCAAAAGTGCTTTTCATTCATTAATTAAAAGCAGACCTCTTCGCTCGAGGGTGCAAATGGGCTGGCAGGATTTTTTTTATTTTTTATTTTTTTTTGCTTGCTTGCTCCCGAAGCGCTGAATTGCACCCTTGAATCGCTCAAAGTGGTGAGCAGCAGTGGTCGGGACAGGAATGGGTTAATCAGAAGGTCTTTTTTAGGGAAATCTTCAGGGATGCGACAAGGCGGGAGTATAAGCGGATAAACCCTGACCTGTTCTGAGGGGTTCACTCACTGCATCGGGCAATGAGGTCGGCGCTACCCGAATGCAGAGGTGAATGTGACACTGGTGTGGAGGCGAGGCGAGAGGGAGAGGGGGGGGGGGGGGAACTTGAATATGATGGCAGAGTTACTTACAGTTGGTAGATCAGTTTCCTGCGCTTTTAAGAGAAAGATGTGAACCATCTGTGGGGAGAGTGTGTGGGCGCGGGGCCATTAGAATTTGCCTAGGCTTGAATTTTTCATTATACTGCATTTGGCACAATACCTCCAGTCATTTAATACACATTCCCCGCTCTGCAGCAGTCCTGATATCTTATTGTTTGCTTTTCCAAAGACTTTGTGCAAGAATCGACGCACTTAAAGGCGTTTTGCGCTCAATAATTTGCTTAAAATAAAAAGATTTTTTTCTCTCTCTCTCCCTCCCTCTCTAAGGAGCTTTGGGGAAAGATTCTGCTTGCTGTTTTCTCAGAGGCCTCCTCGTCGAGGTTTGACTTTAAAATTCTGCTCCCATCATGCTAAAATGGCCAACAGCTGGGTCCCATCCCCACCACCCCAGCCGAGTCTCGAGTGAATTGCACCAGGCGGGACTGTGTGAGTCGTGAACGCGGTACACAGTACTGGGCTAGCTCCTGGGCTGGTACAGATCTGGTAACGTGATTCATCGCTCGCTGTAACCACCTGGGCGAATGAAAAGCATACCCTCCGTCCACAGTACGCGCATAAAGAGCAGCAAACGCCTTCAGTGAAAATGCCTGATGCCACAGTGGCAGCTAATCTCACACATCATGTCAAAGGCATTCCAGAATAGAGTCTGCAGGTATCAAGCATTCGGAGGAGGAGCTGTGGTCCTATTGGAGCATAAGGAACACTGGGTGGCTTGATTGCATTTTTTAAAGCCATGTCTCTGATTGTTGTTACTTCTGGGCTCACTTATTCCAGGGTAATTTTTTTTTTAATTAGCTGCGTCACTCTTTCTTCTTTTCCAACAGGCTCCTTTTGATGTCGGACAGGCCGTCCCTTCTCGCACACCCTCACCGGTCGCCCACGTGTAGCCGAGATCACTTCCAAGCCTCACAGGCATTTGTTTTGATGTCAGGCTGCAGATCACTTGTGGCTCAGCAGGGAGCGCTCTCTCTGAGTCAGGAGGTCACGGGTTCACAGTCTCCCCCCCACCCCAGAGACTAAAGCCAAGGCCCACACTCCCAGTGCAGCGCTGAGGGAGTGCTGCACTGCCCAAGGTGCCGTCTTTCGGATGAGACGTTAAACCCAGAGGCCCCGTCTGCTCTCTCGGGTGGATGTAAAAGATCCCACGGCACTATTTCGAAGAAGAGCAGGAGGAGTTCTCCCCGGTGTCCTGGCCAATATTTATCCCTCAATCAAAATCAGTAAAACAGATTATCTGGTCATTATCACATTGCTGTTTGTGGGACCTTGCTGTGCGCAAATTGGCTGCCGCGTTTCCCACATTACAACAGTGACTACACTTCAAAAAGTACTTCATTGGCTGTAAAGCACTTTGGGATGTCTTAGAATCATAAAAGGTGCGATAGAAATGCAAGTTATTTGCTTCTTTTTTTAAAGTGACAATCGCCTTTCCTTTTCCATGACCCGTTTTTCATTTAATTTCCCTTCTTTTAAGAGCTACTATTGCCTGTGGTTTGTCGGTCAGTGGGTTAACTGCCTTGCAGCCTGATGCACAGTGTGATATAATTATTCTGGGACTACGTGGCTGACCCTGGAGTTTGTGAAGAGATGCAGCCAAGAAAAATTCTCTTAAAAGCATCAAACTGTTCAACAGAACAGAGCCACTCCGGACTGTCCCTTTGTATGTAATTCAGAAAAATGAACTGTACCTAACTAAATCAATACTTTTCAAAGGGGAGAGGGCAGAAATGACTGATTTTTGACCCAAAAATAATCGATCGATAATCTGACCTGGTTGTTGAGCATTTTACCGGGCTGTGTTCATTCCTTATCTATCTCTCAATCCTGCAGGATACTATCCACGTGTCCCGCTCTGTAGCATAAAAGAAAGGAAAGAAAGACTTGCATTTATACAGCGCCTTTCACAACCTCAGGACGTCCCAAAGCACTTTACAGCCAATGAAGTACTTTTTGAGGTGTAGTCACTGTTGTAATGTAGGAAACGTGGCAGATAATTTGTGCACAGCAAGCTCCCGCAAACAGCAATGTGATAATGACTAGATAATCTGTTTTAGTGATGTTGATTGAGGGATACCAGATAATCTGTTTTAGTGATGTTGACTGAGGGATAAATATTGGCCAACACTCCTGGGATAACTCCCCTGCTCCTCTTCAAAATAGTGCAATGGCATCTGTTACATCCACTTGCGAGGGCCTCGGGGGCCTCGATTTAACGTCTCATCCAAAAGATAGCAATGCGCCTCAAGTCATGATTGAGGAATTGCATTCTGAGCCCACCAGCACCATGGTATAACCCACCAGCGCCATGGTATAGCCCACCAGCGCCATGGTATAGCCCACCAACATCAGGGTATAACCCACCAGCGCCATGGTATAACCCACCAGCACCATGGTATAACCCACCAGCGCCATGGTATAACCCACCACACCATGGTATAACCCACCAGCGCCATGGTATAACCCATCACACCATGGTATAACCCACCAGCGCCATGGTATAACCCACCAGCGCCATGGTATAGCCCACCAACATCAGGGTATAACCCACCAGCACCATGGTATAACCCACCAGCACCATGGTATAACCCACCAGCGCCATGGTATAACCCATCACACCATGGTATAGCCCACCAGCACCATGGTATAACCCACCAGCGCCATGGTATAACCCATCACACCATGGTATAGCCCACCAGCACCATGGTATAACCCATCACACCATGGTATAACCCATCAGCACCATGGTATAACCCACCAGCGCCATGGTATAGCCCACCAGCGCCATGGTATAACCCATCACACCATGGTATAACCCACCAGTGCCATGGTATAACCCACCAGCACCATGGTATAACCCATCACACCATGGTATAACCCACCAGCGCCATGGTATAACCCACCAGCGCCATGGTATAACCCACCAGCACCATGGTATAGCCCACCAGCGCCATGGTATAACCCACCAGCGCCATGGTATAACCCACCAGCACCATGGTATAACCTATCACACCATGGTATAACCCATCAGCACCATGGTATAACCCATCACACCATGGTATAACCCACCAGCACCATGGTATAACCCACCAGCACCATGGTATAACCCACCAGCGCCATGGTATAACCCACCAGCGCCATGGTATAACCCACCAGCACCATGGTATAACCCACCAGCACCATGGTATAACCCATCAGCACCATGGTATAACCCACCAGCACCATGGTATAACCCATCACACCATGGTATAACCCACCAGCACCATGGTATAACCCACCAGCACCATGGTATAACCCACCAGCACCATGGTATAACCCACCAGCGCCATGGTATAACCCATCACACCATGGTATAACCCACCAGCACCATGGTATAACCCACCAGCACCATGGTATAACCCACCAGCACCATGGTATAACCCATCACACCATGGTATAACCCACCAGCGCCATGGTATAACCCATCACACCATGGTATAACCCACCAGCGCCATGGTATAACCCATCACACCATGGTATAACCCACCAGCGCCATGGTATAACCCATCACACCATGGTATAACCCACCAGCACCATGGTATAACCCACCAGCACCATGGTATAACCCACCAGCGCCATGGTATAACCCATCACACCATGGTATAACCCACCAGCACCATGGTA
Source organism: Squalus acanthias (assembly GCA_030390025.1). NCBI lineage: Eukaryota > Metazoa > Chordata > Chondrichthyes > Squaliformes > Squalidae > Squalus > Squalus acanthias. The sequence goes on from CM059435.1 coordinate 115,386,652, forward strand.
TAACCCACCAGCACCATGGTATAACCCACCAGCGCCATGGTATAACCCATCACACCATGGTATAACCCACCAGCGCCATGGTATAACCCACCAGCACCATGGTATAACCCACCAGCACCATGGTATAACCCATCAGCACCATGGTATAACCCACCAGCACCATGGTATAACCCACCAGCACCATGGTATAACCCATCAGCACCATGGTATAACCCACCAGCGCCATGGTATAACCCACCAGCACCATGGTATAACCCACCAGCACCATGGTATAACCCATCACACCATGGTATAACCCACCAGCGCCATGGTATAACCCACCAGCACCATGGTATAACCCATCACACCATGGTATAACCCACCAGCACCATGGTATAACCCATCACACCATGGTATAACCCACCAGCACCATGGTATAACCCACCAGCACCATGGTATAACCCACCAGCACCATGGTATAACCCATCACACCATGGTATAACCCACCAGCTCCATGGTATAACCCACCAGCGCCATGGTATAACCCACCAGCGCCATGGTATAACCCACCAGCACCATGGTATAACCCATCACACCATGGTATAACCCACCAGCACCATGGTATAACCCATCACACCATGGTATAACCCACCAGCACCATGGTATAACCCACCAGCACCATGGTATAACCCATCACACCATGGTATAACCCACCAGCGCCATGGTATAACCCACCAGCGCCATGGTATAACCCACCAGCACCATGGTATAACCCATCACACCATGGTATAACCCACCAGCACCATGGTATAGCCCACCAGCGCCATGGTATAACCCACCAGGTTGGGGATCTTGATTTTTCAGGCGAGATTTCCTCAGTTGGCGTTTACGTTCAGCATCAGCAATGCGACAGGCCTCATGGTAGGAGGCGCCTTGGTGGATGGTTTTTCAGTTTGGTTTCTTATCTCAAGCAAGTTTTTGCCACTTATGGACGTCTACTTTGCACCGTTTCACAGTTTACTGTGCTAGTGACCAGTTGAAACAGTCCATCGCTATTTGCCTTATTCCCTGACTGCAGGCCATTTTAGCACCTACTTGCTGTTGTGTACAAAATGGTAATCCCAGACATTGTAAGTATTTAAGGCAGTATAGGTGCCAGAAATAAAAACAGAAAATGCTGGAAATACTCAGCAGGTCAGGCAGCATCTGTGAAGAGAGAAACAGAGTTAACGTTTCAGGTCGATGACCCTTTGTCAGAACTGGAAAAAGCTGGAGATGGAACAGATTTTTAAGCAAGTGTAAGGGCAGGGAAAGGGGGGAGGGGAGGAAAGAACAAAAGGGAAGGTCTGTGATAGGATGGAAGGCAGGAGAGATTAAGAGACATTAAGAGAGATTAAGAGATGGTGCAAGGCAAAAGGAGATGGTAATGGGACAAGTTAAGAAACAAAAGATGGTTCTAGATGAAGTGTAAATGGCACTGGCAGAATGAAAGACAGCTGCCATGTGGGAGAGAGAGAAAAATATATATAAAATAAATGGAAAAAAAAGATAGGGGCAGAGGTTATGATCTAAAATTGTTGAACTCTATGCTGAGTCCAGAAGGTTGTAAAGTGCCTAATCAAAAGATGAGGTGCTATTCCTCGAGCTTACATTGAGCTTCATTGGAACAGTGTAAGAGGCCGAGGACGGTGAGGTGGGAGTGGAGTGGAGAATTAAAGTGACAGGCGACCGGAAGCTCGGGGTCACCCTTACGGACTGAATGGAGGTGTTCCGCAAAGCGGTCGCCCAATCTGCGTTTGGTCTCCTCAATGTAGAGGAGACCGCATCGTGAGCAGCGAATACAGTATACTAAATTGCAAGAAGTACAAGTAAATCGCTGTTTCACCTGGAAGGAGTGTTTGGTGCCCTGGACAGTGGGAAGGGTGGAGGTAAAAGGGCATGTGTTGCATCTTCTGGTATGGAAGGTGGCAGTCTGTGGAGAGAGAAACAGAGTTAAAGTTTCAGGTCGATGACCCTTCGTCAGGACTGGAAAAAGCTGGAGCAGATGCGGCGGAGACGGAGAAACTGGGAGAATGGAATAGAGTCCTTACAGGAAGTGGGGTGGGAGGAAGTGTAGTCCAGGTAGCTGTGGCTTGTAGTGAATGTTTGTCAATAGCCTATCCCCAATGATGGAGACAGAAAAGTCGAGGAAGGGAAGGGAAAAGTCGGAATTGGACCATGTGAAGGTGAGGGAAGGTGGAGTCTGCGTATCTTATTACTGGCTTAATATGGTTGTCAATACATAATGCAAGTGAATTACAAGCACCAATAGAGATAATTGATGGAGACTGGAGTCTCAAGTAACGATGCATATTGTGAATTTACAATAGGGTTCACCGCCTGATTTATGTTGATCGCAGTGCAGACTTTATTGCTGTTTAAAAGAATGAAGCAAATCTGATTCTAAATATATCAAAGAATTGCAAGATAAAGTACGTCTAACAACATAAGAACATAAGAACATAAGAATTAGGAGCAGGAGTCGGCCATTCGGACCATCGAGCCTGCTCCGCCATTCAATAAGATCATGGCTGATCTTCGACCTCAACTCCACTTCCTGCACTATCCCCGTATCCCTTGATTCCCTTAGTGCCCAAAAATCTATCGATCTCTGTCTTGAATATACTCAACGACTGAGCTTCCACAGCCCTCTGGGGTAGAGAATTCCAAAGACTCACAACCCCTCTGAGTGAAGAAAGTTCTCCTCATCTCAGTCCTAAATGGCCGACCCCTTATTCTGAGAGTGTGACCCCTGGTTCTAGACTCCCGAGCCAGGGGAAACATCCTCCCTGCATCTACCCTGTCAAGCCCTGTAAGAATGTTGTATGTTTCAATGAGATCACCTCTTATTCTTCTAAACCCTAGAGAATATAGACCTAATCTACTCAATCTCTCCTCATAGGACAGTCCCCCATCCCAGGAATCAGTCTAGTGAACCTTTGTTGCACTCCCTCTATAGCAAGTATATCCTTCCTTAGGTAAGGAGACCAAAACTGTACACAATACTCCAGGTGTGGTCTCACCAGGGCCCTATATTATTGCAGTAAGACATCTTTACTCTTATACTCAAATCCTCTTGTAATAAAGGCCAACATACCATTTGCTTTCCTACTTGCTTGCTGTACCTGCATATTAACTTTCAGTGATTCGTGTACAAGGACACCCAGGTCCCTCTGAACACCAACATTTCCCAATCTCTCACCATTTAAAAAATACTCTGCTTTTCTCTTTTCCTACCAAAGTGGATAACTTCACATTTTACCACATTATATTCCATTTGCCCACTCACTTAGCCTGTCTATATCCCCTTGAAGCCTCCTTGCATCCTCCTCACAACTTACATTCCCACCTAGCTTTGTATCATCAGCAAACTTGGATATATTACATTTGGTCCCCTCATCCAAATCATTGATATAGATTGTGAATAGCTGAGGCCCAAGCACTGATCCTTGCGGTAGCCCACTAGTTACAGCCTGCCAAACCGAAAATGACCCGTTTATTCCTACTCTCTGTTTTCTGTCAGTTAACCAATCCTCAGTCCATGCTAATATATTACCCCCAATCCCATGAGCCCTAATTTTGTTTAATAACCTCATAGAAACATAGAAACATAGAAACTAGGAGCAGGAGTAGGCCATTCGGCCCGTCGAGCCTGCTCCGCCATTCAATACGATCATGGCTGATCATCCAAATCCAATACCCTGTCCCTGCTTTCCCCCACAGAATCCCCATCGAGCCTGCACCGACACATATCCCACCCTATCCCCGTAACCCCACATATTTAATTCCCCCTAACATATCCCATCCTATCCCCGTAACCCCACATATTTAATCCCCCCCTAACACTAAGGGTCAATTTATCATAGCCAAATCAACCTAACCCGCACATTTTTGGACTGTGGGAGGAAACCGGAGCACCCGGAGGAAACCCACGCAGACACGGGGAGAATGTGCAAACTCCACACAGACAGTCACCCGAGGCCGGATTCGAACCTGGGTTCCTGGCGCTGTGAGGCACCAGTGCTAACCACTATGCCACCGTGCCGCCATGTGTGACACCTTATCGAATGCCTTCTGAAAATCCAAATACACCACATCCATTGGTTCCCCTTTATCTATTCTGCTGGTTACAACCTCAAAAAACTCTAACAGATTCGCCAAACATGATTTCCCTTTCATAAATCAATGTTGACTCTGCCCAATCCTATTATTATTTTCTAAGTACCCTGTTACCATGTCCTCAATAATAGATTCTAGCATTTTCCCTACTACTGATGTCAGGCTAACTAGTCTGTAGTTCCCCGTTTTCTCTCTCCCTCCTTTCTTAAATAGTGGGGTTACATTTGCTACCTTCCAATCTGCAGGAACCGTTCCAGAATCTATGGAGTTTTGGAAGATGACAACCAATGCATCCATTATCTCTATAGCCATCTCTTTTAAAACCCTAGGGTGTAGGCAATCAGGTCCAGGGGATTTATTGGCTTTCAGTCCTATTAATTTCTCCAGTATTATTTTTTTACTAATACTTATTTCTTTCAGTTCCTCATTCTCACTAGACCCTTGGTTCTCCACTATTTCCGGGAGGTTTTTTGTGTCTTCACAAAGTATTTGTTTAATTTCTCTGCCATTTCCTTGTTCCCCATTATAATTTCCCCTGTCTCAGCCTGTAGGGACCCACAATTACTTTCACTAATCTTTGCCTTTTTACATACCTATAGAAGCTTTTACAATCTGCTTTTATGTCTCTCGCTAGTTTACTCTGATATTCTATTTTCCCTTTCCTTATCAATTTCTTGGTCGTCTTTTGCTGAATTCTAAAATCCTCCCAATCCTCAGGCTTACTATTCATTTTGGAAACATTATAAGCCTCTTCCTTTAATCTAATACTATCTATAGCTTCTCTTGTTAGCCACGGTTGGACCATTTTTCCCGTGGTGTTTTTATTCCTTAAGGGAATGTATATTCGTTGCGAATTATGAATTATTTCTTTAAATATTTGCCATTGCTTTTCTACTGTCATATCTTTTAATCTAGTTTCCCAACCTACCTTAGCCAACTCGCCTCTCACTGCTCCCCAGAGGCTCCTTTACTACAAGATTAATAATGAACCCTTTTTCAGTGCACAGTACTAGATCTAAAATAGCCAATTCCCTCATAAGTTCCTTGACATACTGATCTTGAAAGCTACCTTGAATGCATTCCATGAACTCTTCCTCGGCACTATTTCTGCAAATTTGGTTTGCCCAGTCTATATGAAAGTTAAGGTCCCCCATGATTACTGTATTATCCTTGTTACATGCATCTCTAATTTCCTGATTTATACTCTGCCTGACACTACAACCACTGTTAGGGGGCCTATAGACTACTCCCACTAGTGTTTTCTGCCCCTTGTTGTTTCTTAGCTCCACCCAAACTGATTCTACATTTTGTTTTTCCGAAGATCCTTTCTCTCTACTCTCTTTATTCCCTCCTTTATTATCCGGGCTACCCCTCCTCCTTTTCCATTCTGCCTGTCTCTTCTAAAAGTCAAATATCCTGGAATATTTAGTTCCTAACCTTGGTCACTCTGCAACCACGTCTCTGTAATGGTTATTAAATCAAACCCATTTATTTCTATCTGCGCTATCTTCCTAAATTTGCAATACTTTTGCATTTGCCAGTACTGAGTTTGGTCTTCCCTCTGTTTGCTCATTTACATAAATGACTTAAATTAAGAACATAAGAACATAAGAAATAGGAGCTGGAGTAGGTCATTTGGCCCTTCAAGCTATTCAACAAGATCATGGCTGATCTTCTACCTCAACTCCACCTTTCCACACTATCCCCATAGCCCTGAATTCCCTTCGTTTCTAAAACTTTATCGACCTCTGTCTTGAATATACTCAACGACTGAGCATCCACAGCTCTCTGGGGTAGAGAATTCCAAAGATTCACAACCCTTTGAGTGAAGAAATTTCTCCTCATCTCAGTCCTAAATGGCCGACCCCTTATTCTGAGACTGTGACCCCGTGTTCTAGATTCCCCAGCCAGGGGAAACATTTTCCCAGCATTAACCCTGTCAAGCCCCTTAAGAATTTTACATGTTTCAATTAAATCACCTCTCATTCCTCTAAACTCTAAGGAATATAGGCCTATTCTACTCAATCTCTCCTCATAGGGCAATCCCCTTATCCCAGGAACCAGTCTAGTGAACCTTTGCTGCACTCCCTCTAAGGCAAGTATGTCTTTCTTAGGTAAGGAGACCAGAACTGTACACTGTACTCCAGGTGTGGCCTCACCAATGCCCTGTATAATTGTAGTAAGACTTCTTTACTCTTGTACTCTAATCCCTTTGTAACAAAAGCTAATTTGCTTTCCTAATTGCTTGCTGTACCTGCATGTTAACTTTCACGTACAAGGACACCCAGGTCCCTCTGAGTGCAAACATTTCCCAGTGTCTCACCATTCAAAAAATATTCTACTTTTTTGTTTCCCCCCACATTGTATTCCATTTGCCTGTGTTCTTGCCCACTCAGTCAGTCCTGTCTATATCTCTCTGAAGCCTCTTTGCGTCCTCCTCACAGCTTACTTTCCCACCTAACTTTGTATTATCAGCAAACTTGGATTCGTTACACTCAGTCCCTTCATCTAAGTCATTAATATAGATTGTAAATAGCTGAGGCCCAAGCACTGATCCTTGCGGTACCCCACTAGTTACAGCCTGCCAACCTGAAAAAGTCCCGTTTATTCCTACTCTGTTTTCTGTCCATTAACCAATCCTCAATCCATGCTAATATATTACCCCCAATACCATGAGTCCTAATTTTGTCTAATAACCTCTTGTGTGCCACCTTATCGAATGCTTTTTGAAAATCCAAATACACTACATCCACTGGTTCCCCCTTATCCATACCACTAGTTACATCTTCAAAAAACTCTAACAGATTCGTCAAACACGATTTCCCTTTCATAAAACCATGTGGACTCTGCCTAATCATATTATGATTTTCTAAGTGTCCTGTTACCACGTCCTTAATAATAGATTCTAGCATTTTGCCTACTACTGATGTCAGGCTAACGGGCCTATAGTTCCCTGTTTTTTCTCTTCCTCCTTTATTAAATAGCGGGGTTATGTTTGCTATCTTCCAATCCTTGGGGACTGTTCTAGAATCTAGGGAATTCTGGAAGATTAATACCAGTGCATCCACTATCTCTGCAGCCACCTCTTTTAAAGCCCTAGGATGCAGGTTGTCAGGTCCAGGGGATTTGTCACCACTTAGTCCCATTAATTTCTCCAGTACTATATCTTTACTTATACTAATTTCTTTAAGTTCCTCCTTCTCTCTTGACCCTTGGTTCCCCATTATTTCCGAATGTTTTTTGTGTTTTCAACCATGAAGACAGATACAAAGGGGGGAATTTTGCCAGCCCTGGGGAGGCAGATAAGGAGGCGGGACTGCCGAGAAAATGGCAGAATCTGGGGGTGGGTACCCATCCCGCCGCCCCCAACCCGCCTCCGTGCCATCTTCCCAGGAGGCGGGTACCCGACCCGCGCTGGGAGCCATCTCCCCGAGGCGGGAAGGGGATTAATGCCAATTAACTGCCTGTTAACAGGTAGTTAACAGGCAGTTTTTTGGAGAATCCCTATTTTCAGCCCTGAAGTGTGGGCTTCCCGACAGCTCTGAACCTCGCCAGGGTCAGCGAGGCGGGCCGTCAGTCTGCGGGGGTCGGAGGGGTCGAAGTGTCCAGTGTGCAGGTGAGTGATGAGTGCAAGTATGGAGAAGTAAGTGTGTGAGGTGTGTGTAAAGTGTTTTAATAAGTTTTACTTACCTTTACTTCTTCTTGCAGGCTTCCTCCCTTCAGTTCTCGGGAGTCCCTCAGCTCACCGGCACAGAAAGCAGAATGGCCGCTGAACTGTCAAAAGCTGCAGCCTCTGCTTTCTGCTCAGGAGAGTTCTCTAACTCAGCCTGAGTGGAAGGGCTCAACTTAGAGGACAGATTGTCCATGTTTGACAGCTTCACAGAGCCGTCAAACGCTGACATTTCATCTGTCAAAAGCTCTTGACAGATGGAACGTCACCTGCTGACGTCACCTGTAACCGGCTTTCCCTTAATTGGCCTGCTAAGCCCGCTGGGCGGGCTTAACAAGGTCAATCAAGGGAAAATAGCATGGGTTGGCCACAAGTCGATGGAGGCAGGACTAAAACCCGACAAGTGGGAGTCCCGCCTCCAATAGCTCCCCATTGAGAAAATCCAGCCCAAAGTATTTGTTTAATGTCTCTGCCATTTCCTTATTGCCCATTATAATTTCTCCTGTCTCTGCCTCTAATGGGCCCACATTTACTTTCACTAATCTCTTCCTATTTACATACCTATAGAAACATTTGCAATCTGTTTTTATGTCTCTTACTAATTTACTCTCATATTCTTTTTTCTCTTTCCTTATTAATTTCTTGGTCCTCCTTTGCTGAATTCTAAAATCCTCCCAATCCTCAGGCTTACTACTCTTTTTTGGCAACATTATAATAAGCCTCTTCCTTTGATCTAATACTATCTTTAACTTCTCTTGTTCGCCACGGTTGGACCACTTTTCCTGTGGGGTTTTTCTGTCTTAAAGGAATGTATATTTGTTCTAAAGTATGTATCAAGGCAGAGGTCAATAGATTTTTGGATATTAAGGGAATCAAGGGATATGGGGCTAGTGCAGGAAAGTGGAGTTGAGGTAAAAGATCAGCCTTGATCTCATTGAATGGTGGAGCAGGCCCGAGGGGCTAAATGACCTACTCCTGCTCCTATTTCTTATGTTCTTATGTTAATTCTTTAAATGCTAGTCATTGCTTGTCAACAGTCATACCTTTTAATGTAGTTTCCCAATCTACCTTAGCCAACTCGCCCCTCATACCTATGTATTGTCCTTGTTTTTTTTACAGCTCCGCTTATTTAGATATTTTAATTATGAAAATGTAACCCAACCGACTTTGGTGCAATACTACAGGTCATAGTTCCTTCCTTTGCAAAACTAATCCCAGATAGTCATCTTCGGTGTTGATTTACATACAGCACCCGCCCTATAATAAACCCAACTGGCCTCCTCCAGAGACAAAGCCAGCTGACTCACCCTTGCATCTATCCCTGTAGTAGACGTAATGGTAGCCATGAGGCAGCTTGGAGTGTCACCTGGATTGAGGGTTAATCCATTAACATTAATAATTAACGCTAGTTAACTATTTTTATTGCACTCGTGAGACCGCAGCTGGAGTACTGCGTACAGTTGTGGTCTCCATATTTAAGGAAGGATATACTTGCATTGGAGGCAGTTCAGAGAAGGTTCACGAGGTTGATTCCTGGGATGAAGGGGTTGACGTATGAGGAAAGGTTGAGCAGGTTGGGCCTATACTCATTGGAGTTTAGAAGAATGAGAGGTGATCTTATTGAAACATTTAAGATTCTGAGGGGGATTGACAGGGTGGATGCTGAGAGGATGTTTCCCCTAGTGGGGGTATCTAGAACTAGGGGGCACAGTTTCAGAATAAGGGGTCGCCCATTTAAGACGGAGATGAGGAGGAATTTCTTCTCTCAGAGGGTCGTGAATCTTTGGAATTCTCTACCCCAGAGAGCTGTGGAGGCGGAGTCATTGAATATATTCAAGGCGGAGATTGACAGACATTTGAACTACAAGGGAGTCAAGGGGTATGGGGAGAGAGCGGGAAATTGGTGCTGAGGCCAAGATTGGATCAGCCATGATCTTATTGAATGGCGGAGCAGGCTCGAGGGGCCGATTGGCCGACTCCTGCTCCTGTTTCTTATGTTCTTATGTTCTTATTAACTATCTTCAGGAAGAGGAGGAGTGCACTCCAATTGGCAACATGTGACTCGTGGTATGCCCCAGGGATCTGCACTGGGTCCACAGCTTTTCACTATATTTATCAATGACTGAGATGAAGGAATAGAGAACCGTATATCCAAGTTTGCTGATGACACTAAGTTAGGTGGCACAGTAAGGAGTGTAGATGGGAGCAGAAAGTTGCAAAGGGACATTGTTAGATTCAGTGAGTGGGCAAAACTGTGCCAGATGGAGTTCAATGTGTGGAAGTGCTAGGTCATCTACTTTGGACCTAAGAAAGATAGATCATCAGAGTATTTTCTGAATGTTGAGAAGCTAGGAACTGTGGAGGAGTAAAGAGATCTCGGGGCCCATGTACAGAAATCACTAAAAATAAGTGAAATCAGGGGGCTGGAATACAAAGGGGTGGAAGTCATGCAACAGTTGTATAAATCTCTGGTTAGACTGCATCTAGACACTGCGCTCAGTCTGGGCACCACACCTCAGGAAGGATATATTGGCCTTGGAGGGGGAGCAGAGCAGATTCACCAGAATCAGACCAGGGCTAAAAGGTTTAAATTATGGGGAAAGGTTGCATAGACTTGGTTTGTATTCCCTTGAGTATAGAAGATTTAGGGGTGATCTAATTGGGGTGCTTAAGATGATTAAAGGATTTGATAGGGCAGATAGAGAGAGAAACTATTTCCTCTGGTAGGGGGAGTCCAGAACAAGGGGGCATAGCCTTAAAATTAGAGCTAGGCCGTTCAGGGTGATGTCAGGAAGCACTTCTTCACACAAAGGGTAGTGGAAATCTGGAACTCTCTCCCCCCAAAAAGTTGTTGAGGCTGGGGGGTGGGGGGGGGGGGGGGGGTTCAATTGAAAATTTAAAAACTGAGATTGATAGATAGGACCAGTTAACATTTGCTAAGGAATCTCAGTTTCACTTACTGAACAAGGCGTGTGAATGAGATCCGGTAATGAAATCATGCACTAATGAACATCTGCTTATTCTGATGTGCAGATGTTGCTTTGCGGTCGAAGGCTCCAAATTAGTGTTGTAACCTAATGCAGATTGTGTGTGTGTTTGCTCAGATACTTGGGTAAAAGTTCAAAGCGACTGAGTGCTCAAACATGGAAAACAGTCTTTTTTTATTCATATACATCAGCCTACACCTATAAATTACAAAGGGAAACACATCAAAGATACGGGAAGTGTCTCTTACATGTTCCAAATCTATTACAGTACATAGTTCCCTGGCCAATTAGAGCACAGCCACTGTATATTTAAATTATTACTCTTTGCTGCATTCAAAGAAATTAAGTCCATGAGTTGAGTTTGTACAAAATGGATCCCGTTTTCAGTCTGTTTTGCCCGGAGTGTAAAATAAACCCGACTTCATAAATTCGGAGCCAGAATTTGAGCTTTCGGGCATTGCGAAATGTGTCCTCTGGACTGGAAACGTGACTATTTTTCCGGTTTACAGTTCACTCAAAGTGAATCACTTGGTAGCCCCTGAGACATTTCAATGCATGGGCATCCGCTTGCCTGCGGTCAAGGTTGTTCTTTTCAAGACGCACAAGGATGAGGTGACTCTCTGCCCACTGATGACCACAGAGCGCGTCCCTGGGAATGTAGGCGATCTGATTGCTGTGAAGGTGAAGATACTGCAATGTTAGAGGCAGCTGACGGGGGACCTGTGCGAGGCGGTTGTGACTGAGGTCCAGGTGCCGCAGCCCTGCCAAGCCCCGAAAAGCGCCAATGGCCACCAGTGAAATTTGGTTGTGCGACAGGTAAATTTCCTCCAATTTGAACATCTTCTGAAAGGCATCTCTCCTTATTGAGGTGATGCTGTTGGCTTGTAGGATCAGCTTCTTCAAGGAGCGGGGGAGTAGCTTGGGGATGACGGTGAGGGCGTTTTTGCCGAGATCCAAATATTCAAGTTTGCTCATGTGACGGAAGGCCTTTTCTCCGATGCCTTTATTGTTGAGTTGGTTGTCGTGGAGACTGAGATATATCAGGGCAGAGGAATCGGTGAACACCTTGTCCGGTAATTTCCGAATCTGATTTCCTTCTAAATGCAGCTCTCCTAAACTTGGACTAAAATCGACAGGGACCGCAGTCAACAGATTGTGGTTCATTTTAACGACGTGCAGGTTCTGCACCGGATTGAATGTCCCCGGAGGGATGGACTCGTCGCTGATCCTATTATTATTGAGGCTGATGCTTTTGAGGTTCTTGCACTTTGCCCAGACGTGAGATGACATCACACTGATGTTGTTTGAGTTCAGCATCAACTCTTCCAAGGTTGGGGGCAGGTCTGTCGGGATGCTGGAGAGGTTGTTCTGGTCCATGTATAAGCGAGTCAGCTTCTGCATGCCTTCCAAAGCGCCCTCTACCCCAATATCCGTCAGCTTGTTGTTGTTAAGGACCAAAAATTCCAGCAACATGTACTCGTTCAATAAATCCAACGGGATTAAGTCAATCTTGTTGTTCATTAGAAAGAGATTCCTGGTGTTGAAGGGAATTCCATATGGGATTTTATTAAGTCCTTTATCTGAGCACTGGACAATCCTGAAAGTAAGCATTCAGTACTGATGAAGAAAATAATCATTTAAAGGTATTTTACTGCTGCTTTTTAACTATGCAAGATCACAGTAGCTTTTATTAACTATTATTAATCACAGTTTTGGAATATGGTGTCTTGGCATGACCGCCAATGGTGGGGCATAGGGGAGGAGAGAGCGGGGGGAGCGATGTACAAGAGGTCGGAGTGGAGAGTTAAAACATAAGAATTAGGAGCAGGAGTAGGCCATACGACCCATTCTCATCCTTGTGTTGCAAATCCCTCCATGGCCTTGCTCTCCCTCCCTATCTCTGTAATCTCCTCCAGCCCTACAATCCTCCAAGATCTCTGCGCTCCTCCAATTCTGGCCTCTTGCACATGCCTGATTTCCATCGCTCCACCATTGGCGGCCGTGCCTTCAGCTGCCTGGGCCCTAAGCTCTGGAATTCCCTCCCTAAACCTCTCCTTCTTTAAGACCCTCCTCAAAACCTACCTCTTTGACCGAGCTTTTGGTCACCTGTCCTAATACCTCTTTACATGGCTCGGTGTCAAATTGTGCCTGATTAAGTTCCTGTGAAGCGCCTTGGGACATTTTACTACTTTAAAGGCGCCATATAAATGCAAGTTGTTGTGATGGAGAAGATGGATCCAGTCAAAGCACTAAACATGTCAACGTACTGCTAGATTTCCTGAGCGAATGTGAAGAATGTGAAGGTACACACCAGCCCCTGTGTAATGCATTCCAAGAAATGTTTGCACTTTGCCAATTAATGCTTTACAGGAGAGGTTGAGCAATATCTCTAAAAAGAAGAATGATTTTCAAATTCTCAGATGCTTAAGGTTCTGACCATTTATGGAGAGATGAGCAGGTGATAAAGTAGACAACATACCAATGGACTCAAGGATCAACATCTATCCCATTTTGCCATATTGGCATTTGGCTATTTTTTTATTCAGATCTCAAAAGTGCACATTCACACATCTACTTTATGAAGCCATTGTGTATTTTGATTGCATGGTGGGTGCAAGCAAAGTGTATTAAGAAACATAAGAATTAGGAGCAGGAGTCGGCCATACGGCCCCTCGAGCCTGCTCCGCCATTCAATAAGATCATGGCTGATCTTCTACCTCAACTCCACTTTCCCGCCCGATCCCCATATCCCTTGATTCCCTTAGTGTCCAAAAATCTATCGATCTCTGTCTTGAATATACTCAACGACTGAGCCTCCACAGCCCTCTGGGGCAGAGAATTCCAAAGATTCACCACCCTCTGAGTGAAGAAATTTCTCCTCATCTCAGTCCTAAATGGCCGACCCCTTATTCTGAGACTGTGACCCCCCCTAGTTCTAGACTCTCCAGCCAGGGGAAACAGCCTCTCTGCATTGATCCATCCATCTTTCCTAATATGGACCAAAGGGGTATGAGACAACTTAAGGAAGATGGGAAACTCAAAAGGGAGCCACTCTCAACAGAAAAGGAAATAAGCACCAGGCAGCAAAATGTGAGGAATAAAAGCTGCCACATTACAACAGCAACTACAGTTCAAAGTACTTCATTCAGTGTCAGCTGTGGCTCAGTGGGCAGCACTCTCGCCTCTGAGTCAGAAGGTCATGGGTTCAAGTCCCACTCCAGGGACATTAGCACATAAAGCTAGGCTGACACTCCAGTGCAGTGCTGAGGGACTGTTGCACTGTTGGAGGTGCCGTCTTTCGGATGAGACATTAAACCGAGGCCCCGTCTGCTCTCTCAGGTGGACGTAAAAGATCCCATGGCACTATTTCGAAGAAGAGCAGGAGAGTTCTCCCCAGTGCCCTGGCCAATATTTATACCTCAATCAACATAACAAAAAAAATCCAGATTATCTGGTTATTATCACATTGCTGTTTGTGGGAGCTTGCTGTGCGCAAATTGGCTGCCGCGTTTCCCACGTTACAACAGTGACTACACTTCAAAAAGTATTTAATTGGCTGTAAAGTACTTTGAGACGTCCGGTGGTCGTGAAAGGCGCTATATAAATGCAAGTCTTTCTATTGAAGCGGGCGCAATATTGCAAATAACATGAGAACACGAGTTAATGGAATAAAACACATTATTTTTAGCACCTCAGCAGTGAAATGGTTAAGACGTGTATGATAAACCGCGAACACTCTTGTTTACAGTCAGAGGTCCAAAGCTGTCAGTCGCCCTGAGATTAATCAACCAGCGCTGGCTTCCCTTGAGAAACAGAAGAACTATTGTTGAAAGATTTCCCTGCCGCTGACAGAGAGACTCTTGTGAAATGTGGGGAGTGGTGGAGGCTATCTGTGTCTCAGACGCGGGCGTCAGTCTGAGCGGGTGTGAGAGGAACAGACCGCGCGGCCCCAGCCGTTCACTGCAAAAAGAAAACAGAATTGTGCCAGGTCACAGAATTCACCGAGACTGCCAGTGGCGGAGAGGACAAGCTGAATCACGGCTGGGATGTTTTACAGTAAACTCGCAAGACTGAGCCTTGTGTCTGATTTACACGTCCCATGTTTGCTGGGGCGACTGTCTTATTTATTGGTTTTATCTCAGGCGCGCTTTGTAAAGGGAGAGGAAGCTGAGTGTTGAAGTAATGGAAGGTTTCTGTCTTTTGATGCATTCCTGTGCTGTTCGCTCAGTCTCATTTTGTCTTCTACGGTGACTATTTTAAAACACCTTCTTCTATGAACTTAAACCCGTGTCGTTTAATTCCTAGAAATTAGTGTTGCTGCTTTTAGTTGACAAATGCTCCCACATTTAGATGACATTTGTTTACCCGATGTTTATTTTGAATGGGTTTAATGGATCCACTAAAGTAGCGGACACATTCTGCACACATAGAATCTCACCACACGGAAGGAGGCCATTCAGCCCATCGTGTCTGTGCCGGCTCTTTGAAGGAGCTGTCCGATTAGTCCCACTCCCCTCGCTCTTTCCCCATAGCCCAGCAATTCTTTCCTTTTCAAGTATTTATCCAATTTCCCAAATGAAAGTTACTATTGAATCTGCTTCCACCGCCCTTTCAGGCAGCACATTCCAGATCACAACAACTCGCTGCGTAAACAGAACTCTCCTCATCTCCCCCTCTGGTTCTTTTGCCATGTATTGTAATATCATGAATTAAATTTTGGATATTTATCACTGACAAGCTAATAAATGAAATAAACCATACCTTCCATAGCAAGCACACTGAGGGGGGCAGTAATAGTCTTCAAAATAGGGGAAAGGTGTTGGCTTCACTCTGCTTTTCCCTGTTTTGGTGTTTTTCTTTTTTTTAATCTTCTGCCGCTTTTCCGCCCGCTCTGGTTTCACGCGAGCTTTGGGCTTCTTGATTTTCGGTTTCGGTTTGGAGGATCGCTGCTTCTGAGGTTTCTGGGGTTTCGTTATCGGTTTGGTGACTTTGCGCTGTTTGGGAGGCTTAGCGATAACCTTTGTGACATTCTTCCCTCCCAACAGCCTCCCGTGTGTGGCGATGGTGTCGTTCCTCGATAGCTTGGGGACTGAGGGTGTGGCAGTTTTCTTCCTCACTGGCTTAGGCGCTGAGCTCTTCCCCTGCGATGATTTGACGTCTGTCGTCACGTTGCTAATGTATTGGGAAGAGTTGGAGGCCAGGCTAACAGTGTGGTTTACAGTTGTCCGTAGGGCTGGTACTAGACTATTGTTTACGGCAAGCTTTTGAGCTGCACTGGTCTCTAATTTAATAGAGGCCTGGGTAGTGCTAACTTTCACTGGCAATGTAGGGAATGGGTTCAAGGTGACACTTATATTATGGAGCAGGAAGGTAGCTACAGTGGTATTGTTGAGACTTGACAAATTAGGGCTTTGAGTGAGATTGCTTATCGCTGGAGCTTCAGGGAAATGGCCACTGTCAGTTGACGTTATTGTCTCATTGCCTAATAAGGCAGCCACATGCTCATTAACGCTGGTAGCAACAGAAAGCGCTGGGATGCCTGACATTTGGAGGTTGATGCTTTTGGCTTCTTGAGGCCCGGTCACCTTTCCTGGAGCCTTTGTCGACATCAGAATGGTCCGCGCTATCTGCACTTCTATCTGTCTGCCTTCCGTGGCTATTAGAAGAGAAGGAAACACAACTTCAAAATTTACAAAATGTTAGAGGCAGATGCCTGGAATTTCCACAGGCCTCCTCCAGCGGGGAGATCGGAAGAGGACCTGGAGCCAAAAGCGCCCATTTAGACTGTTTCTCAGGTAGTTCCACCAATCACCTGCCAAAGTTACAGCAGGAGATCAGAAGAGCCCCGTAGAAAGGTTCATAGGGTCATAGTAACATTAGGAGCAGGAGGAGGTGATTCAGCCCCTCGAGCCTGCTCCACCATTCAATCAGATCATGGCTGACCTGTAGCTCAATCCCATTTACCTGCCTAAGCTCCGTATGGTTTGATACCCTTACCCAAGATAAATCGATCGAGCTCAATCTTGAAAGCTCCAATTGTCCCCCCAGCATCGACAGCCTCCAGATTTCGACTGCCCTGATTCCATTAATAATTTTAAAAGAGTGTTGGACGGGTACACGAGGATGAGAAAATTACAGGGTTACGGACAAAAAGCGGGGGGGGGGGGGAGGTGGGTGGGACTGAGCACGACTGTTCTTTCAAAGAGCCAGCACAGGCACGATGGGCCGAGCGGCCTCCTTCTGTACTGTAAGTTTCTATGATTCTTTCTACAAAAATGTGCTTCCTGATTTCCCTCCAAACTGTCCTGGCTCTAATCTTAAGATTATGCCCCCTCGTTCGTGATGCCCCCACCGGAGGAACTAGTTTCTCCGTATCGACCCCAACGAGTCCTTTGAACATTGTAAACACCTCGATCAGATCACCCCTCAATCTTCTATACTCGAGGGAATACAAGCCAAGTTTATGCAGGTTAGAAACCAATAAAGTTAAACACTACTAATTCAAGTGAAAGCTTTTGGTGACTCGAGGCAAAACCTGGGAATGGAAGAGAAACTAGTGGAAAGTTGGGAAGCACTGGCCCTTGGTGGAGGAACTGTATCAGGGTGGGGCGGGGAGGAAGTGCTGAGTGGCGCTCGCTAGGGATCGGTTTTGGCACTCCGACTGGTTATAATTTACATTAACAGCATGAATTCCAAAGCTCGGCGCTAATTAACAGAGGATGTGAAACTAGGAAGGGTTGTGGAATCGGAGGGGCAGCCCAGGGACTACAGTCGGAGGAAGACAAAAGGTGTGAGTGAGCGGGAGCTTTAATACGGGCGTGCGTCAAAGACTGACACTAACGGGGTGTCCCCCTTGTGAACCTGGCGTGATTCCAGAGCGACACACGCTGCCCTCCTGAGGAGGTGGGTGGGGCGGGAGTGGATGGGGGGTGGAGAGCAGGGGGGTGGGGGGCAGTGGGCAGGGAGCAGAGAGGGGGGTGATTGGGAAGGATTCCAAAGCTGCGGCTCGTTGCTCACTCGCTGCAAGGTGCCTCCAATCCAGTTGGTCTGGGAGTGTGCTTGTGGGGCTCTGCTCACATATGGTCCTGTTTGCCAAGTGTGCCTGCTCCACGGCCGGTCTATGTAATAGGCGGTGTAACTGGGAGCATCGCCAAGGGAACTGAAAATTCCACCAGACATCAGGGTGAGGAACGGGCCCCAGGACACTCCATCCTCCACACCGACCCTACCATTTCTGCGACTGGGGAGATTTAATATAAGTTGCAATTAATATAAGATGATTTTTTTTCTCACTTCTTCACCAGTGCTTGTTTCTAACCAGTTTTTTTGCCCCTCTCCTAGTCTGCACCCCTCTTGAAGAAAGTGATGGCTTTTGAGGATAAGCAGGTCCTGAGACGGTCTGGCAAGGATGAGTATATTTAGTCAATGAAAGGTCATTGACCCCGATATTTACAGGGAGTCGAGGAGGGAGTGGGATGGAGGGAGGCGGGTGTAGCAGCTGGGAAAACCGGAATTGCAGGGAACACGGAGGACCTGCCGAGTTTAACGGCAGGATTTCATTTTTTTTTAAATGTCTCCGTTTCCAGGCCGGCCACCAGCCAGATTGCGAGGCTGGTCAGCTGTCGGGCAGGAAGGCCTGCACTGGAAGGCAGCAGCCGGGGAGAGGAGAGAGGGAGGGAGGGAGAGTTGTGGGGTGGTGGTTGGGGGGGGATGGTGGGGGGGCTCGGTATGTTAGCTTGGGGTGGAGGGAAACACTCCTGCTCCTCCTGGCCCACAAGCAGTGCTGGAAAGGCACTTGCCTGATGGATCCGGCCCTTTTCGCCTCACTTCAGCTGCCAGGATTCCCAATAAGAACATAAGAACATAAAAAATAGGAGCAGGAGTCGGCCATTCGGCCCCTCGAGCCTGCTCTGCCATTCAATAAGATCATGGGTGGTCTGGTCTTGGCCTCAACGCCACTTTCCTGCCTGTTCCCCATAACCCTCGACTCCCCTGTAACTCAAATATCTGTCTATCTCCGCCTTGAATATATTCACTGACTCCGCCTCCACAGCTCTCTGGGGAAGAGAATTCCAAAGATTCACGACCCTCTGAGAGAGGAAATTCCTCCTCATAGAGTCATAGAGTCATAACGGCACAGAAGGAGGCCATTCGGCCCATCGAGTCCGTGCTGGCTCTCTGTAGAGCAATCCAGTCAGTCCCAATCCCCCCGCTCTATCCCCGTAGCCCTGCAAGTTTATTTCCCTCAAGTGCCGATCCAGTCTCCCCTTGAAAACATTGAGTGTCTCCGCTTCCACCACGTCCGTCGGCAGCGAGTTCCAGGTCCTCACCACTTGCTGCGTAAAAAGGTTTTTCCTCACATCCCCCCTGTATCTCTTACCCAAAACCTTAAATCTGTGTCCCCTAGTCCTTGTACCATCAACTAGTGGGAACAGCCTTTCCCCGTCTAGCCGATCCAAACCCGTCATAATCTTATACACCTCGATCAAATCCCCCCTCAACCTCCTTTGCTCCAATGAAAACAAATCCAGCTTCTCCAACCTGTCCTTGTAGCGAAGATCCCCCATCCCCGGAACCAGTCTGGTAAATCTCCTCTGCACCCTCTCAAGGGCCTTCACATCCTTCCTAAAGTGTGGTGACCAGAACTGGACGCAATGTTCCAGTCTTAAATGGGCGACCCCTTATCCTGAAACTGTGCCCCCGAGTTCTAGATTCCCCCACCACGGGAAACATCCTCTCAGCAGCCACCCTACGGGAAACCCGTGCTGCAGCCAGTAAATGTAAAACTCTCTTAAAATTTGAGGCACGCGACCTCATTAATGTTAATTAAATAAGGGCGCTACCTCTGGAGCGAAGGCTAATCGCCCGCCCAACCTGCCTCCAATAAAACCGCAAGTGGGCGCGGTCGAGGCGGGTTGGCGTCGAGTGTCAGATTTTTGACATTTTATCCTACCGCCTTCCGCCGTCACAGCCCCGCCCGTCCTGGGAGGATAAAATTCCCCTGTTAACTCCGTTTCTCTCTCCACAGATGCTGTCTTACCTGCTGAGTGTTTCCAGCATTTCCTGTTTTAATTTCAGATTTCCAGCATCCGCAATATTTTGCTTCTGTTTGCAGTTTACTCAATGATGACAACAACAACTTGTATTTATACAGCGCCTTTAATGTAGTAAAACGTCCCAGGGCACTTCACACGAGTGATTATCAAACAAAATTTGACACCGAGCCACATAAGGAGAAATTAGGGCAGATGACCAAAAAGCTTGATCAAAGGGGTCGGTTTTAAGGAACGTCTTAAGGGAGGAGAGCGAGGTAGAGAGGTAGAGATGTTTAGGGAGGGAATTCCAGAGCTTGGGGCCCAGGCAGTTGAAGGCACGGCCGCCAATGGTGGAGCGATGGAAATCGGGGATGCGCAAGAGGCCAGAATTAGAGGAGCGCAGATATCTCGGGGGTTTGTGGGGCTGGAGGAGGTTACCGAGATAGGGAGGGGAGAGGCCATGGAGGGATTTGAAAACAAGGATGAGAATTTTGAAATCAAGGCGATGTTTAACCGGGAGCCAATGTAGGTCAGCGAGCACAGGGGTGATGGGTGAACGGGACTTGGTGCGAGTTAGGACACGGGGCAGCAAGAGTTTTGGGTGAGCTCAAGTTGAGAAAGGGTGGTAGATGGGGCCAGAAAGGCACATCACCACACGCAAATAAACTCGCAATGGGTTTCTTCATTTCCAGTTCAGCATTTATTGAGTCAATCACCAAGTATCACAGTGCCTCTGAGTGTTAAACGTGAGGAGTGCGCCAAAGACAGGACCAAGGGAGTAAGGAACGCCACTGTGTACGACAGCAGCAAGTTCAAGAAGATCGGAAAGGGAGTCAGAACTTCCAATTACAGTGGAGCTGTTGGAATCAGCTGTGATTGCACACTTCTGTAACAACCCCATAATTTGGATCTGAAAATAAGTGTTTTTGTGGACAACTTTACTTTCTCCGGAGAGCTCATTATACAGAGAGAACTGTTTCACTTTTGAGGAGATTGCTAAAGACCGACTTTTTTTCTTGAAGACTGAAAGTTACAGACAATCAGCATTTTCCCCATTTTTTCTGGAGCCGCTAAGTTTAAGCATTCCGCGTTCCGCAGCTCTTATTACCCGAAACAGTTCTCCGATATATCAATTAACTGGCTAGTTAGCAACTTAAGGAGTGTGAAAGTACCATCATTACAGGCGTGCTGCGATTGGCCAGTTTTCCTTTGTGTCCACCAATGTAATTATTCAGGGGGATGGTAGCATAGTGGTTATGTTGCTAGACTAGTAATCCAGAGGTAACAACAGTAAACGCTGGAAAAACTCAGCAGGCCAGGCAGCATCCGTGGAGAGAGAAACAGCGTTAACGTTTCAGGTCGAAGACCTTTCGTAGGTCTTCGACCTGAAACGTTAACTCTGTTTCTCTCCCCACGGATGTTGCCTGGCCTGCTGAGTTTTTCCAGTGTTTTCTGTTGTTATTTCGGATTTCCAGCATCCGCAGTATTTTGCTATCGTATTAGTAATCCAGAGGCCTGGACTAATGATTTGGTCGGGACATGAGTTCAAATCTCACCGTGGCAGCTGGGGAATTTCAATGTAGTTAATTAAATAAACCTGGAATAAAAAGCTAGTATTAGTAAAAACTCATCTGTTATCCTCACCTGGCCTGGCCTATAGGTGACTCCAGATCTTACAGCAATATGGTCGGTTCTTAGCAAGCCACTCAGTTGTATAAGGCGGCTCGCCACCAGCTTCTCCAGGGCGATTAGGGATGGGCAGTAAATGCTGGCCTTGCCAGCAACCCCCACATCCCTTGAATAATTTTTTTTTTTTCAATTGGGTTTTACAAGATCACGCTCTGCAGCTGCATTGATTTGGTCATGAACTTCAACAACAGAAGATAGCCCTTCCTTCAAAAATAGAGGGAAACATGAGTGCAGATTCCGTTGGGCCTTGGCTGTACTCAAAAGAGGAAAATCAGGTGGGTTTGAAGCAAACACCAGCGAGGGATCTTGTCCGATTTTCCTGTATTCGATTGCACCCAATATGGCAGGATCATGAAAATCTAGCCCAAGAACTTTAATCTGTAGATGACATAATGTGAAAGATCTGAATAATGGAAAAAGATACTTCAAAATAAATGGCAGAATATCTTTTTCTGGCATACAATGTACATCTTAATTCCAATGATATCGGGGCTTAGAGGGTTAAATTACGAGGACAGGTTGCATAAACTTGGCTTGTATTCCCTCGAGTATAGAAGACTGAGGGTGCGATCTGATTGAGGTGTTTAAAATGTTAAAAGGATTCAATAGGGTAGATACAGAGAAACTATATCCCCTGCTGGGAGAATCAAGAATGAAGGGACATAACCTTAAAATTAGAGCCGGGCCGTTTAGGAGGGGAAACAGGAAGCTCTTTTTCACTCAAAGGGTAGTGGAAATTCGGAATTGGAAACACAGAAACACAGAAACATAGAAAAATAGGAGCAGGAGTGGGCCATTCGGCCCTTCGAGCCTGCTCCGCCATTCAATATGATCATGGCTGATCTTCTATCTCAATACCATATTCCCGCTCTCTCCCCATACATCTTGACGCCTTTTGCGTCTAGAAATCTATCTATCTCCTTCTTAAATATATTCAGTGACTTGGCCTCCACAGCCTTCTGTGGTAGAGAATTCCACAGGTTCACCACCCTCTGAGTGAAGAAATTTCTCCTCAGCTCAGTCCTAAATGTCCTACCCCCGTATCCTGAGACTGTGACCCCTCGTTCTAGACCCCCCAGCCAGGGGAAACATCCTCCCTGCATCCAGTCTGTCTAGCCTCCAAAAGGATGCTGGGGCAATTGGAGCCTTGAAGACTGAGATGGATAGATTTTTGTTGGGAAAGGGCATCAAGAGATATGGAGCAAAGGCGGGTAAATGGAGTTGAGGTGTGGATCAGCCAGGATCTAATTGAATGGCGGAGCAGGCTTGAGGGGCCGAATGGCCTCCTCCTGTTCCTATGTTCTGAAATGATCTGATAATTCCATTTTTTTGAGCATTTAATTCTTATAGAATAGAATCATAGAATGGTTACAGCACAGAAGGAGGCCATTCGGCCCGTCGAGCCCGTGCCGGCTCTCTGCAAGAGTAATTCAGCTAGTCCCACTCCCCCAGCCCTTTCCCCATAGTCCTGCAAAAAATTTCCTTCAGGTACTTATCCAATTCCCTTTTGAAAGCCATGATTGAATCTGCCTCCACCACCCTCTCAGGCAGTGCATTCCAGATCATAACCACTCGCTGAGTAAAAAAGTTTTTCCTCGTGTCGCCTTTGGTTCTTCTGCCAATCACCTTAAATCTGTGTCCTCTGGTTCTCGACCCTTCCGCCAATGGGAACAGTTTCTCTCTATCTACTCTGTCTAGACCACTCATGATTTTGAACACCTCTATCTTATTTTCCCACGTGACTTGCGCTGCTTAACTCAAATGACTGGATAATTCAGCAAAAAAAGAAATTGACCGAATTATCCGGAGTAGATTGTAATCATAAATGTAGGATGAGTTGATGTCAAGAGGAACATGATGCATTGAAGCTTAGCGCACAAAGAAGGTTCTGTGTCACAGTCCACTGTGCAGTCCTTGATTCTACTCACTGTTTTGTGGATCAGTAGCTGAGGATCTGAGTAGCACAGTAGCCCACATCACTGTCCATGCAAAACTCTTCATTTGGCCTACATATCAGGATGTATAACAAAACGTACATAGAATTACATAGAATAACATAGAATTTACAGCACAGAAACAGGCCATTTATACTCCACATGAGCCTCCTCCCACCCTACTTTATCGAACTCTATCTACATATCCTTCTATTCCTTTCACCCTCATGTACTTATCTAGCTTCTCCTTAACTGCATCTATGTTATTCACCTCAAGTTCCAAATCCTAATCACTCTCTGGTAAAGAAGTTTCTCCTGAATTCCCTATTGGATTTATTAGTGACTATCTTATATTTATCACCCCTAGTTTTGGACTCCTCCACAAGTGGAAACATCTTCTCTATGTCTACCCTATCGAACCCCTTAGTAATTTTAAAGACCTCTATTAGGTCATCCCCCTTTTCTAGAGAAAAGAGCCCCAGCCTGTTCAATCTTTCATGCAAGGTATAACCTCTCAATTCTGGTATCATCCTTGTTTGCACTTTCTCCACTGTCTCTATATCCTTATTGTAAGATGTGAACTGTGCACTATGTATACTTCAAGCACAATTTTACATTTCAGTAATACGCACTTTCTCTTTTTCACGATAACAAAATAGACGCAAGACCGATTGAAAACGAGCCCACCACATTTCTAGGTGGCCCTACCTTTATAGATCTTCATTTTTACTTGTTATTTTGACTTTCACGTTGACTATGTCCTTGACGCCATCGGAAATTCTTGATCATTTGTTGATGGGAGATGCTGATGCATTGGAGCTGGACATCCTGCTGCACCGGTATATATGGCCGCAGCAACCAGCAATCCGAACGAGGACGTTCATGTGTCCGCACACCGTGATTTTCACATACAAACGCTGAAAGGGAAAACATTTTTTTTTTGCAGCTCTGTCGAGAAAGGTCACAAGAGGTCATGGAGCGAACAAGAATGGCTCTTCTTCAGAACATTGCATTCTGCAAGTTGCGGGACTGTTAACAACAAGACAGTGCCATTGTGACACTTCCTTTAGGAGGGACTCTCCATATCAAACCTGGCCAGCGTTACCTAATTAAATTGGTTTGGACAGGCAGACTTCGTTTTTTTCACAGGTACAACCTCATTGCCTTCTCATATTCACCGCAGTGTCATTGTTCAGAATATGGACAAGTTCAAACAAATGGACTGAGGCAGAGTGAATTTCAAAGAATGGTCCTTTTTTTTTCTTTTAAATAGTATTTGCCCGAGCTACAAAGCGGAGCTGAAAGCGACCTTTGGGAGAAGACGGGGCCTGACAGAATTGACCCTGAGAGCCTGGAGAGTTTGCACCGAGGTGCCAAAAGGCGAAGTCTGCATACAAGGTCGGGATGCCGTACTCGCTCCAAATGCCCTTGGAGATGTCGAAGGGTTTTATTTGCTCTCGTTTCCTTGCTGGCCTTTAAGAGGCTTTCCAGGGGCCTGGGACCGGGAAAAGGCCACAAGGTGGCTGCGTTGATATGTAGCAGTGTATTGCAATCGAGACCTTGCAGCAGCTTCTCATTCACAGTGGGCCCTGACACGGTCAACATGCATCAAGGGGTACGGGGAGAGAGCGGGAATATGGTATTGAGGCAGAAGATCAGCCATGATCATATTGAATGGCGGAGCAGGCTCGAAGGGCTGAATGGCCTACTCCTGCTCCTATTTTTCTATGTTTCTATGCCTAGTTATTAGCCTGCAGCAGTCAGCGTGGACTTTGATGCCTTCTTGTGGGTAGACATATTTAGGGTTCAATTTTGAACTTGGGGCGGGATCAGTGCGTGCGGGAGGGCCGGGAGCCGAGGGCTCCCTGGAGCGTCCTTAACGGGGTAATTTTAACCCAACTGGTGGGGGCGGAAAACCCCATGGGATCGGGTGGAACGGACGTTTTTTACACCCCGCCCAGTAATTACTTTTCGTTGCCTTCAGTGGAGGGTAAAATGGGGCTGGGGTGTAAAGCCAGCGTTGCAGCCCGATCCTGTCCGTTTCCCGACGACCCCATCGGGTTAAAATTACCCCGTGGCTCCCGGGCCTAGCTCTGGCTCCCGATTCCCAGCTGGGACCCGGCGGGAGTCGCGGCCTTGCTGGCGGGCGGGAGCGGGAATTCGGACGGTCGGAGGCTGCGGCTGGGGATCCCGCGGGGAACGGTCCCCGGCAGTCAGGCCAGTGCTATGGCGGCGATGGGGTGAGGGCAGACGGACGGACCACAGGTGATTGCGATCGGGTGTGGTGGGTGGGAAGCCCGGGGAAAGGCCGAGGGGTGACCTAATAGAGGTCTTTAAAATTAGGAACAGTTTTGATAGAGTAGACACAGGGAAGAGCAAAACTAGAGGCCATCAATATACGATAGTCACCAAGAAATCCAACAGGGAATTCAGAAGAAACTTCTTTACCCAGAGAGCGGTGAGAATGTGGAACTCGCTAGCCACAGGGAGTGGTTGAAGCGAATAGTATAGATGCATTTAAGGGGAGGCTAGACAAGCATATGAGGGAGAAGGGAATAGAGGGTTATGCTGATAGATTTAGATGAGGAAAGATGGGAGGAGGCTCGAGTTGAGCATAAACGCCGGCATGGACTGGTTGGGCCGAATGGCCTGTTTCTGTGCCGTATATCCTGGGTAATCCGATGTAAGGGAGAGTCAATGGTTCCATGTGGGGCCCAGAGGAACTCTTCTGCTCCTCCTGGCCCCCCACCCCTTAAGGAAATTGGAAAAAGAAAATGAATAAAAACGTACTTTACTGGGCTCTCTGGCCGGGTTAGGCCTGGGTGGGGATACAGCCACTGTTCAGGCCTCAGGTTAAAATCGCAGATCGGCACCCCCCGATGTTGTCACTGGGGCCTGATCTGCATATTTAAAGAGGACAGATCAGGGTAGTTAAGGAGTACGTAAGTCCCCTGCTCCATTTTAAAAACAAGGCCAATGCTTTGCTGCTTCTGACTCGGGCGAGACCGAGCAAAGGGAGCAGGTAATTACTCAGCAGGGGTTTTAAGCACTTGGGTTCCCACACGGTCTGTGCTAGCGTCTTTGATATATGATGCAGTCCCTTTCCCTCTGCTCAACTGTTAGTTTCGAGCAGCAAGTAAGTTTCTGCAGAGTTCCAGAGGAAGTCAACAGGATACAGAGGGTTCAGCACTACAATGTGGGTCACATCCATGGATCCAAAAGTGGAGCCCAAGTTGTGTGTTTTAGAAACTAGGAGCAGGAGTAGGCCATTCGGCCCGTCGAGCCTGCTCCACCATTCAATACGATCATGGCTGATCATCCAAATCCAGTACCTTGTCCCTGCTTTCTCACACAGAATCCCCACAGTACAGATAGAGGCCATCTCGGCCCATCGAGCCTGCACCGACACATATCCCACCCTATCCCCGTAACCCCACGTATTTAATTCCCCCTAACATATCCCATCCTATCCCCGTAACCCCACATATTTAATCCCCCCCGAACACTAAGGGTCAATTTATCATAGCCAAATCAACCTAACCCGCACATTTTTATACAACAACAACAACTTGCATTTCTACAGCGCCTTTAACGTAGTAAAACGTCCCAAGTCGCTTCACAGGAGCGATTATCAAACAAAATTTGACACCGAGCCACATAAGGAGAAATTAGGGCCGATGATCAAAAGCTTGGTCAAAGAGGTAGGTTTTAAGGAGAGTCTTAAAGAAGGAAAGAGAGATAGAGAGATAGAGAGGCGGAGAGGTTTAAGGAGGGAATTCCAGAGCTTAGGGCCTAGGCAGCTGAAGGTACAACCACCAATGGTTGAGCGATTAAAATCAGGGATGCTCAAGAGGCCCGAATTGGTTCTAGAATTCCTCTATGTGTCCCGGTGCAGTATATCAACCTTGTTTAATGAACACCTATTGTTCCATCTCCATCCTCCACACCAACCTGGTGGGTGTTTGGAAAAAAAAATTTAGGGTATTGTGAGTTGAACCAGAGGGGAGATGAGGAGAAAGTTTTTTACGTAGCGAGTTGTTGTGATCTGGAACGCGCTGCCTGAAAGGGCGGTGGAAGCAGATTCAATCGTAACTTTCAAAAGGCAATTGGATAAACACTTGAAGGAGAAAAATTTGCAGGGCTATGGGGAAAGAGCGGGGGGGAAGTGGGATTAATCGGATAGCTCTTTCAAAGAGCACGATGGGCCGAATGGACTCCTTCTGTGCTGTATCATTCTATGATTCTGCTGCTGAGTATAACTCTTGCCAGATAGTTTCAGACAGACATTGGCTGCAGTCAAAGACTCAGTGGGGGTAATTTTTGGAGAGTAACATCAGCCGGGGGGTAAAACCCTCTTCGCACCCAAACCCATCAGTTTCCCCAACGAGAGCGCGAGGTTAATATTGCCCCCAGTAACTCGTACCGGCACAACTAAAGGCATCTCCATAGAGATTCTACTGCTGTTTAAACCTTACTACCTTATCTTTTGCTGGGGAATGTCGTTACTCTGTTGCTGGAATGGAGCATAAAAATCTGTTTCATTCTGTACAGCTTGAATGAGAAAAATCATTTCCTTACTCTTATGGTGGTTATTTGGCTCGCCTCTGACTAAGAAGGTTGTGGGTTCAAGTTCCACTCCAGACACTCCAGTGCAGTACAGAGGAGCGCTGTACTGTCAGATGAGACGCTAAAACTGAGGCCCTGTCTGCTCCCTCTCAGGTGGACGTAAAAGATCCCATGCCACTGTTTCAAAGAAAAGCAGGGGAGTTCTCCCCGGTGTCCTGGTCAATATTTATCCCTCAACCAACATCACAAAAAAACAGATGATCTGGTCATTATCACATTGCTGTTTGTGGGAGCTTGCTGTGCGCAAATTGGCTGCCGCGTTTCCTACATTACAACAGTGACTACACTTCAAAAAGTACTTCATTGGCTGTGAAGCACTTTGGGACGTCCGGTGGTCGTGAAAGGCGCTATAGGAATGCAAGTCTTTCTTTTTTCTTTTTATGCTGTTCAATCGCTGGATGTTCGGCTTTCTACAATAACCTGCCTACACAGTGTCGCGTTTGCTGTGTTTTTATGAAGCACTCTTTATGACCCTGTGGCCTCAGAAGCCGTGTCAGTTGTTTGCTCATTTTGCCAAGCCAAGTTGGGCCACTTCAAAGGCTTTATTTTAATTGCAGCCTGTGTGTTCACACCCTTCTACCAAAACACAGGGAGTCCGGTAGCACTGCCCATGGCACGGCGAGAGCGGGTAACCTCTGTGGGATTGGATAGATTCTTCACAAGAGTTATATGTTTGCTAATCGACTTTTACAAGGGAATTGGATAGATACTTGAAGGGAAAAAATGTACAGGGCTGTGGGGAAAGAGCAAGGAGGGGCAGAGTGGGACTAACTAGATAGTTCTTTCAAAGAGCTGGCAAAGGCACAATGGGCTGAATGGCCTCCTCCTGTGCTGTATCGTTCTATGATTCTATGACTCTGCAGGTTACCTGCCTGAGACATTCCACTATTAAAAGACAATACCTGACATCAGGGCCTGGAGTTTCCACTCGATTGCGCTGTTTCCTTCGGCGCAATTCGCCTGATGTCGGTGTAACCGGCGCAAAAGATAGCAGAATTTTTAGCGCAATTTACGTTCGGCGAAACTCGGGTTTCCGCGATCTTTGGCGGTAGTTTTAAAAACATCGTGCTAGAAGCCAGCCCCGCCCACAAAATTGGCCACGCCCCCAGGGTGAATTAATCGCCGCGGCGAGTTTCCGCTAATCGCGCTCGTTTGCGAGCCTTCGAGAAGGCTCCAAAACATTAAGTTGGTTCTTTTGGCTGCCAGGACAGTAATAGGTACGTTACAAAAGGTTTTGAATGAATGTTTTCCAAAAAATTTGCTGAGGAACTCACGACTGTACCCGAATCTAACTCGAAAATAGTTTTGTATATTTTTTTAATAGTCATTTTCAATAAATTAAAATCGGGTTACTGACAAGTGGTGGATGGACATTGTGATTTAAAAATGCTGATATTTTTGGTGATAAACCCATTTTCAGCCATATTAATCAAACTGCGCCTCTTAAACACATCAAGGAATATCTTTTAAAGCAATTTTTTTTTTTTTATTACATTTTGAATCGCTGCCCGATTGAAGATGAGTTTGGGCGGAAACTTGGGGAAAAAAACACTTTTCGAAATGGCCGCAACTTTGGACCCAATTTGCACCGGATTTGCGCTCAAAGCAGAACCTCTACGCCCAGGAATCTACAATCATGGTTATCCATCGGAAAATAGGAACGCTGATTGACGTAAGAAAACTACTAGCCATTTGGTCTAAGCGTTAAACAAAGCTTTAATCAACTGTTTTTCAACATGGAGGTCTAGTTGTGTCTTTTACTAGTTCCTGCTAAGGAATGTCCTGTGCAAGCTGGGCCCATGCCCGAGTATTTATACTCTCCCTGGACAGCGCCACCAGCAGGCCACCCAGTGTTATTTCATAAGTCATTTCCACATGAATGACAAGATTCATGTCACTGATTATGCTAATGAGGGGGCTAACACCTGTTTTAGGATCCTGCTCCTAAATTCAGCACAAAATGGGCGGAGCATGGGCCATGCGTCTTTCCGGGTCTACCACGACCAACCCGGCGATCGCTAAAGGGAGGAAAAACAAAGAGATTTATTATTAATATTATTATTTTACTTACCTTAGAGCCAGGAGGAACAGGAGTGCTCCTCCTGAATTCACGACAGTACTGCGGGCCGCTGTTGTCCCAAGCTCACCTCCTTCCCCTCTCTCCGCCACCCCCACCCTCACGTTCCAGTAGGTCCTACTCTCGCCTCTGAGTCAGGAGGTCATGGGTTCAAGTCCCTCTCCAGAGACTTGGTCACATAACCCAGGCCAACACTCCCAGTGCAGTGCTGAGGGAGTGCTGCACTGTCGGAGGTGCCGACTTTCGGATGAGACGTCAAACCGAAGCCCCGTCTGCTCTCTCAATTGGACATAAAAGATCCCGCGGCACTATTTCGAAGAAGAGCAAGGGAGTTCTCTCCGGTGTCCTGGCCAATATTTATCCCTCAATCAACATCACTAAAAACAGATTATCTGGTCATTATCACATTGCTGTTTGTGGGAGCTTGCTGTGCGCAAATTGGCTGCTGCGTTTCCTACATTACAACATTGACTACACTTCAAAAAGTACTTCATTGGCTGCAAAGCGCTTTGGGACGTCCTGAGGTCGTGAAAGGCGCTATAGAAATGCAAGTCTTTTCTTTCTTCCAGGACCTACCTGTGGGCCGCCTTGTCGTTTGAGCAGGCCGGTTTTGCGAAGGCCCCCACCGGGGGAGTGGGGAGCTGCATCAGGACCCCCCAAATCGGCGTCCGCAGCTTGCCGTCTTTGTGGCACTGAGGCCCAATTTAGCGCGTGCTTCAGGCTGACGGCTTCAGGCGCGCGCTCCAACTGCTCCAGGTGTTCCCCAAACTGTAACATAAAAATATGGAGCTCTTCCCCCAAAAGGATGCTGAGGGGACAATTGGAACTTTCAAGACTGAGATGGGTAGATATTTGTTGGGTAAGGGTACCGAGGGATATGGAGCCAAGGCGGGAAAATGGAGTGGAGGTGCAGGTCAGCCCTGATCGAATCGAATGGCGGAACAGGCGCGAGGGGCTGAATGGCCTCCTCCTACTCCTGATGTTCCTAAATGGTGAAGCAGATTTAAGATACGCAGAAAATACCGCAAGGGATTGGGGGTAAGTTTGCTCGATGCACACGTCAGCAGCTGAGATCAATGTGTCACTGTAGCTGTCATGAAAGTTATTTTGACAGAATCCTGCTGACTGGAATGTGTGGAGCTGCCTGCAGTCATTTCATCTCCATATATATCATCTTACTAACCATTTTTCTAATCTCAAAGGCTGTCTCAATGGATGACCTGAGGGCATATTTTTTTTTTGGAGCAGTTCAGTCAAGTTTGTCTCTGAGCCGCCTTTGACTCTCAGCTGAAGCCTCGGTCTAACTTCTCTGCAGTGAATGCACTGGTAGAAAGATGGAGCGATTTTCTCCGGAGGTCCTGCTTAAGGAAACCGCTTACAGTGACAGTACTGTCAGAAAAAATAGCAACAACAGCCAAATCATTCGATTCTTTCACCAGTAAAGCACTTTGGAACGTCCTGAGATCTGAGAAATGTGTGAGCCGTGGCTCAGTGGGTAGCACCCCGGCCTCTGAGTCAGAAGGTTGTGGGTTCAAGTCCCACTCCAGAGACTTAGTGAGTGCTGCACTGTCAGAGGTGCCGTCTTTTGGATGAGACGTTAAACCGAGGCCCCGTCTGCTCTCTCAGGTGGATGTAAAATATCCCATGGCACTATTTCGAAGAAGAGCAGGGAAGTTATCCCCAGTGTCCTGGCCAATATTTATCCCTCAATCAACATCACTAAAACAGATTATTTGGTCATTATCACATTGCTGTTTGTGGGAGCTTGCTGTGCGCAAATTGGGTGCCTCGTTTCCTACATTACAACAGCGACTACCCTTCAAAAAAGTACTTCATTGGGACGTCTGGTGGTCGTGAAAGGCGCTATATAAATGCAAGTCTTTGGGGGGAAAGTTCAGTTGCTTAGCGCCTCCCGTTAGCGCCCTAAGAGGGTGCTAATGGGGCGCAATGCAACTAGCGCCCGGGCGTGGCGATGTTTGTGCCACTCGCGAAATTGACAATTTTTTGCGGCGACACTAAACCCTACCGCCCCGATCTCCTGCGCCCGCAGATCATGACGTCAGTCGAGCGTGCAACGCCCCGGTGGCGCCCCGGACCGGATATTGAGTGGCGCCCCCCTCCTTTCCGCCTGCCGCAATCAACAACAGGGAGACTGGAACGTTTTCCAGTGGGTGAGGGGCTCGGGGGGGGGGTGGCGCTATTTAAAGGAGCCCTCTTCCTGCCTTTTTTTGTGGGAGACATTTTTGCACCACTCATTCTGACAGAGAGATAGAAAGATTCTGAGAGACAGAGAGAGAGAGAGAGACTTCTGCATCGAGTCAACGCTGTGTGAAGTAGTTTTGGCTACTGAGCATCACTTTGCAGGTTCTTTTAGATTTGACCTTCATTACTTTGATTGTCAAGAGACTGTGGGGGCTGCAGAATCGGAGGCATCAGAGACACAGAGAGAGAGTGGCAATCATGGCCAGAGGGAGGAGGGCCAACAGGCCTCTGCACAGGAGAACTTACCCTCCCAGGGTATTCCGGGAACAATTCTACATTCATTTGTCTGAGGAGCTGTGTTTGCGAAGGCTGTGATTCAGCAAGGAGGTGGTCACTGAGCTCTGCCACCTGCTGCAGCCAGATCTGCAGCCTCAACTGAGGACCAGGACGTCTCTGTTGGTGGCAGTGAAGGTCACAGTGGCTCTGAATTTTTATGCCACCGGCTCCTTTCAAGCAGCTACTGGGGACATCGCCAATATCTCCCAGTTCACAGTCCATTGCTGTATCCTGCAGGTCACAAATGCCCTCTATAAAAGGAGACGCCAGTACATCTCTTTCCCGATGACCCAGGCCAAACAGCATGAACGCGCATTGGGCTTTGCGAGGATAGCGGGCTTCCCCATGGTGCAGGGCGCCATTGACTGCACGCATGTGGCATTGCGGGCACCGCAGCAGAATGCAGAGGTTTTCCGAAACTGCAAGGGATTCCACTCCTTAAATGCCCAGTTGGTCTGTGACCACAGACAGCTGATACTCGCTGTCAATGCCCGCTATCCTGGCAGCAGCCACGATGCTTTCATCCTGCGCCAGACTGCTGTGCCAGACCTTTTCGAGGCACCGCATCAGCCAAGTGGTTGGCTTCTCGGGGACAAGGGATATCCACTGTGCACCTGGCTGATGACACTGCTCCGTAACCCCAACACCCCTGCTGAGCTGCGGTACAATGAGAGCCATCTTGCCACCAGGAACATCATTGAGCAGACGATCAGCGTGCTCAAGCAACAGTTCCGCTGTCTGGACCACTCAGGAGGAGCCCTGCAGTACTCGCCTGAGCGAGTCTCCCTCTTCATAGTTGTGTGCTGCATGCTGCACAACCTGACAATCCTCAGGACCCAGCCAATGCCACCAGGCCTTGGAGCACCACCGGAGGAGGAGGAGGAGGAGGAGGAGGAGGAAGAGGAGGAGGATGATCAGCAGCAGCACCAAGGCGGGAGGGAGGCCCACAATGTTGAAACTGCAAGGGCCGTCCGTCAACGACTGATATCAAGCTGCTTCTAGGCCCCTACTCAGGAAATGGCTTCTGGCATGGAGAACAACATGATGGAAAGCAATCGGCAACCCCAAAGCCGGCCAAGGCAGCAATGATTCCAAAGGCCAAACATGTACATTTTGAATACAAAAACTTTTTTATTTTACAAACTCTGTGTGTGTCATTTATTCATGAGAAGTCGCACAACACCAGGTTATAGTCCAACAGATTTATTTAATTTTACAAGCTTTCGGAGCTGTCGCTCCTTCGTCAGGTAAGTTAGCAATGAGAGAATCTCCCAGAATTCACAATTTAAACCCAGACAAAATCTATTCACATTATTCGCTACAACAAAGAGCACAGCCAAGACAATGAGATGTGTCCCAGGGGGTCCAACGTGTCAAACCACCTGCTGGCTGCATATCCTGTCAATTTGTGTTCTTGTGTTAGCCTTTTTAAAAAAAAACCAAGAAAAAAAACCAAAAAAAAACACCTGGGAAGACCGGCCATGATGTCAAGTCACGTTCTGTATCGTGACATGAACCCGATATCGCGATTGAGGCCATCCTCATGAGTGCGGAACTTGGCTATCAGTTTCTGCTCTATGATTTTGCGCTGTCGTGTATCTCGAAGGCCGCCTTGGAGAACGCTTACCCGCAGATCCGAGGCTGAATGCCCCTGGCTGCTGAAGTGTTCCCCGACTGGGAGGCAACCCTCCTGCCTGGCGATTGTTGTGCGGTGTCCGTTCATACGTTGTCTCAGTGTCTGCATGGTCTCGCCGATGTACCATGCTCTGGAGCATCCTTTACTGCAATGTATCAGGTAGACAACGTTGGCCGAGTCACATGAGTATGTACCGTGTACCTGGTGGGTAGTGTCCTCACGTGTAATGATGGTATCTGTGTCCATGATTTGGCATGTCTTGCAGAGGTTGCCGTGGCAGGGTTGTGTGGTGTCTTGGTTGCTGTTCTCCTGAAAGATGGGTAATCTGCTGCGAACGATGGTACTTTTGAGGTTAGGCGGCTGCTTGAAGGCAAGTAGTGGAGGCGTGGGGATGGCCTTAGCAAGGTGTTCGTCGTCATCGATGACATGTTGAAGGCTGCGAAGAACATGGCGTAGTTTTTCCGCTCCGGGGAAGTACTGGACGACGTAGGGTACTCTGTTGGTTGTGTCCCGTGTTCGTCTTCTGAGGAGGTCTATGCGGTTTTTCGCTGTGGCCCGTCGGAACTGTTGATCGACGAGTCGAGCGTCATATCCTGTTCTTACGAGAGCGTCTTTCAGTGTCCGTAGGTGTCCATCGCGTTCCTCCTCGTCTGAGCAGATCCTGTGTATTCGCAGGGCTTGTCCATAGGGGATGGCTTCTTTAACGTGGTTAGGGTGGAAGCTGGAGAAGTGGAGCATCGTGAGGTTGTCCGTGGGCTTGCGGTAGAGTGAAGTGCTGAGGCGTCCGTCTTTGATGGAGATTCGTGTGTCCAAGAATGAAACCGATTCTGAGGAGTAGTCCATGGTGAGTTTGATGGTGGGATGGAACCTGTTGATGCTATCGTGTAGTCCTTTCAGTGATCCTTCGCCGTGGGTCCAAAGGAAGAAGATGTCGTCGATGTATCTGGTGTACAGCGTTGGTTGGAGGTCCTGTGCATCGAAGAAGTCTTGCTCGAACTTGTGCATGAAGATGTTGGCGTATTGGGGTGCGAATTTGGTCCCCATGGCTGTTCCGTGTGTTTGGGTGAAAAAATGGTTGTCGAAGGTGAAGACATTGTGGTCAAGGATGAAGCGGATGAGTTGTAAGATGGCGTCCGGAGATTGGCTGTTGTTGGTGTTGAGTACTGAGGCTGTCGCAGCGATGCCATCATTGTGGGGGATATTGGTGTAGAGTGCCGATACGTCCATTGTGACGAGGAGTGTTCCTGGTTCAACTGGTCCATGGGTGCTGAGTTTCTGCAAGAAGTCTGTAGTGTCGCGACAGAAGCTGGGGGTTCCCTGTACGATGAGTTTCAGGATGCCCTCGACGTACCCAGAGAGGTTCTCACACAGGGTTCCGTTGCCTGATACGATAGGACGTCCGGGTGTGTTGGCTTTGTGTATCTTTGGGAGGCAGTAAAAGTCTCCTACGCGGGGAGTACGTGGGATGAGAGCGCGTAGGATGTTTTGAAGGTCTGGATCGAAGGTCTTGATCAGTCTATTGAGTTGGCGGGTGTGTTCTTTGGTCGGATCTGCGGGTAGCTGTCTGTAGTGTTCCTGGTTGTCCAGTTGTCGGTATGCTTCTTTGCAATAGTCCGTTCTGTTCTGTATGACGATGGCTCCTCCTTTGTCCGCTGGTTTGATGACGATGTTGCGGTTGGTCTTGAGTGCGTGGATGGCGTTGCGTTGTGCTCGGGTGACATTCTGGACTGTCTTGTGAGTACGGCTGATGAATCTGGCGTTGATGCATTTCCTGACAGCTTGAGCATACATGTCAAGCTTAGGGTTGCGACCCTCCGGAGGGGTCCAATTTGACTCTTTCTTCCTCGGTTGCAGCACTGCGGTTCCCTCTGTCTGCTGTTCCGGATCATTGATTGTCCCATTAGGAATGTTGCTGACATCTTGGGATTTGTGGTAGTATTCCCGGATCCTCATTCTCCTGATGAATTCCTCTGTGTCCGCCGCGAGACCGATGGGGTCCATTTTGGTGGTGGGGCAGAACTTGAGCCCTAGGGCGAGAACTTCGATTTCGTCTGGTTGAAGGGTATGGTCGGACAAGTTGACGATGGACTTCCCTGTGGTTGCAGCCGTGGTACCGGGGGAGGCTTGGTTGTAGCTGGTGGTTACGCCGAGTTTCTCAAGCTTCCTGTTCTTGATGCGCATGTAGGCAGCGTAGTTCCGTTGCCTCGTCTGTTTGGCGGTGTCTCGTAGCTGGTCTGCTGTGTCCTGAGCACAGGCTGAGAGCATGGACTCTATCTTGGTTTCGAGGTTGCGACGTCTGCTGTAGAGCTGGTGTACGAGATGGTTGAGGAGTGTGCGAGAGGTACGACGGCAAAGTCTCTCAGCGTAGTCTGTGTTGTATGTCGACTTGAGTGGGTTCGTGATCTGTAGTCCTTTCGGAATCTTGTCTGCTTTCTTGCATCTCTGCAGGTACTTGATGTCTGTGTCAATATGCGCGATCTTCTTGGCGATTCTCTCCACTTTGAGCCGGCAGTTTGCGGTGTCAATAGAGGTCATGATGTGGAGATGCCGGCGTTGGACTGGGGTGGACAAAAATGAGAAGTCGCACAACACCAGGTTATAGTCCAACAGATTTATTTAATTTTACAAGCTTTCGGAGCTGTCGCTCCTTCGTCAGGTAAGTTAGCAATGAGAGAATCTCCCAGAATTCACAATTTAAACCCAGACAAAATCTATTCACATTATTCGCTACAACAAAGAGCACAGCCAAGACAATGAGATGTGTCCCAGGGGGTCCAACGTGTCAAACCACCTGCTGGCTGCATATCCTGTCAATTTGTGTTCTTGTGTTAGCCTTTTTAAAAAAAAACCAAGAAAAAAACCCAAAAAAAAACACCTGGGAAGACTGGCCATGATGTCAAGTCACGTTCTGTATCGTGACATGAACCCGATATCGCGATTGAGGCCATCCTCATGAGTGCGGAACTTGGCTATCAGTTTCTGCTCTATGATTTTGCGCTGTCGTGTATCTCGAAGGCCGCCTTGGAGAACGCTTACCCGCAGATCCGAGGTTGAATGCCCCTGGCTGCTGAAGTGTTCCCCGACTGGGAGGCAACCCTCCTGCCTGGCGATTGTTGCGCGGTGTCCGTTCATACGTTGTCTCAGTGTCTGCATGGTCTCGCCGATGTACCATGCTCTGGAGCATCCTTTACTGCAACGTATCAGGTAGACAACGTTGGCCGAGTCACATGAGTATGTACCGTGTACCTGGTGGGTAGTGTCCTCACGTGTAATGATGGTATCTGTGTCCTTTTTGTCTGGGTTTAAATTGTGAATTCTGGGAGATTCTCTCATTGCTAACTTACCTGACGAAGGAGCGACAGCTCCGAAAGCTTGTAAAATTAAATAAATCTGTTGGACTATAACCTGGTGTTGTGCGACTTCTCATTTTTGTCCACCCCAGTCCAACGCCGGCATCTCCACATCATTTATTCATGACAAACTAACAGAAACAAACACAAAAAATCATTCATTAACATAACTGGTTCTCACAAC
The DNA here is from genome assembly GCA_030390025.1 of Squalus acanthias. Classification (NCBI taxonomy): domain Eukaryota; kingdom Metazoa; phylum Chordata; class Chondrichthyes; order Squaliformes; family Squalidae; genus Squalus; species Squalus acanthias. The sequence goes on from CM059435.1 coordinate 115,424,515, forward strand.
CTGGAGATAATGGCCAAAACACTAAACAAAAGTAATTACATGAACCTCGGCCTTTAATAAAAACATTCCCAACATTTCGTCAGACCTCCTACTTTTTGCCCTTCGAGGGTAATCTCCTTCCCTTGCGCACTTCCCCCCTTCCCACCCTACTGCTCCTCCGTAATGGGGCCCCAGTGGCTGCAGAAAGGCTGGTGGAAGGCTGCTCAATGCTGGATCCAGAGACTGCAGATGCCCTTGAAGGACAGCCTCGACCAGCTCTGGGCCTGGAGGGCCCGGCTGCAGACTGCACCAACTCTGCATGGGTGGCAGCAGTCTGGGTTACAGGCGGTGGCAAGTGCAATGGGGAAGTGACAGTGGTGGCAGCAGGAATGCTGTCCTCTTGAGAGAGGACAGCACCTCCCTGCTCGACTGACACACTGGCACTCCCACGGGGCAGCACATCAGCATCCGGAGCAATCTGCTGGAGCACAGATTGCTGGCCTGCTGCGGCGCGGTGAGAGCCCCGGGGAAATGTGTCCGAACCAGCGTCAATGGCAGCAGTCAGTGCTTGCGTGGCCTCAATCTGAGGCTGCATGAGACCAGTCTGAGATTGGATCGCAGCAGCCAGTGACTGAATTGCAGCACTAAGCAGTTGCGATGCGTCGGCCTGTGCTACAGCATACTGCTCCACACTCCTTGCCACTCCATCAATTCTTTCGGGCACCCTTCCCACTGCACCCATGAGCTGAGTGTGCATGTCCACCGCCTGGGTGTTCATTTCAGCGATGAGCCGCTCCTCCTCTGCGTCCAGTGCAGCAGGACTCGCTGGCCTACTCTCCCTCCGGGGAGAAGGCCCCTGAGCTTCCCTACCCCCATGGCGTTGCTGCAGCCCTGCTGTGTCCCATAGCTTCACCCTCATCAGACCCTTCCCCCTGCTCCCTTCCAGGGAAGACGTGGTCCCAGTGTGGGCAGGGGCTTCCTCGGGAGAGGGTGGCGCTGATGCTCCGGCTTCCTCTTCCTCCTCGCCTGCGGCTTCGCTCCCACTGGCAGCTTCAGGGCCCGTCTCCTCAGCTGGTGAATCACCATCTGAAAGCAGGGAGGTATAAGAGTGGCTTTAGCGTGAGGACAGGGGGCAGTAAGGGAGGAAGGAGTGGAGCGATTTAGTAAGTTGGATTGAAAGTGTCAAAGGCTGGTGTTGTGAGGGACAAGTGGAATGAGAGAGGAGAGAAAGCTGATGACCTTACCATTGCTGTCCCGAACAGGGTCGACCTCTCCAGGGGCGACGGGACCGATCATCTGGCTTGCCACAATCCTGTGGACGCACGCCTCCAGATCGCTGAGGGTTTGCAGCTGAGGCCGCCCTCCACCCGTCCATTGCTGCTGTCTCCTGCTATGAGATAGCTTGGCCTGCACGAAAAAGGACGGTGTCTGAGTAAATATACAGCCATGATCTTGCCTGATGTGCCTCCCATAGGTGAATAGCCCTTAATGTATGCAGCCATGGTCTTGCCTGATGTGCCTCCCATAGTTGAATAGCCCATAATGTATGCAGCCATGGTCTTGCCTGATGTGCCTCCCATAGTTGAATAGCCCTTACTGTATGCAAGGTGTGGAATGTGCATGTGTGTTTTATGAGATGGCCATAGGTCTTGGATGAGTGTTGGGCATTGGGGTTTTAAAACCCGCTGGCCATAGAGTGAGGTTGAGATGGAGGGATGGAGAGGTATTTAAAAACAGCCACTCACCCTGACGACCCGAGTGAGGTCGTTGAACTTTTTGCGACATTGTATATGGGTCCTGGGCACCATGCTCCCGGAGGAGGCATGCTGAGCCACCTCCCTCCACACTCTTCTGTTATCGCGCGGCAATTGCCTCCTGCCACTCTCTGGGTACAGTATTGATCTTCTGTGCTCCACCGTGTCAACCAGAGCATCCAAGGCCCGGTCGCTGAAGCGCTGAGCTCGTTCTCTCACCCTCTCCATAGTCCTTGGCTGGAAAATTTAGGCACAGGTCTGTCCACGACAAGATTCAAGCCTGCAATGAGCAGGGTGTGGCTGGAGAGCAAGATCGACCCTCCCCTTTAAGAACTGGTGCCAGTGTGTCTGTGTTCCATTGCTAACTGACATCACCTGCGCTGTGCCCGCGCTCTGAGTTAGCGCCTCGCTCCTCAGCCTTTGCGCCTTAAGACAGATGTGTAGCACCTGATTTAGCGCTCAATCATCTCCAGGGGCAATAAAAGCCAAGTTTGCAGTCGGAGGTGATAATTGGCGCCAGGCGCTAAACTTTGCGTCCGGACGATAATTGCGCCCCAAACGGGGCGATACCGAATTTCTCCCCCTTTATGTCTCTGGCCACAGACCTTCATGGGGTTGTATCTATCACTGTAACCTCCTCCAGCCCTACAAGCCTTCGAGATCTCTGAGCTCCTCTAATTCTGGCCTCTTGCACATCCCCGATTTCCATCGCTCCTCCATTGGCGGCCATGCTTTCAGCTGCCTGGGCCCTAAGCTCCGGAATTCCCTCCCTAAACCTCTCCGCCTCTCTACCTCTCTCTCCCCCTTTAAGATGCTCCTTAAAACCGACCTCTTTGACCACCTGTCCTGCTTTCGCCTTCTGCGACTCAGTTTATTGATAAACACTCCTGTGAAGCGCCTTGGGACGTTTTGCTATGTTAAAGGCGCTGTATAAATGCAAGTTGTTGTTGTTGTTGTTGAGGGTGGAAGGGGTGGGAGGGGGTTGGGTGGGGGGAGCTGATTCAACCAGGCCAGCAAGTGTAATGACTTTCCCTGTAGCTAGAAGCGAACAGCAGGAAATGGTACCCGGCACTGCTGGTGACACCCGTTAACATTTGCTAGTGCTGGGAGAAAAATACTAAGAACATAAGACGTAGGAGCAGGAGTCGGTCATTCGGCCCCTCGAGCCTGCTCCGCCATTCAATAAGATCATGGTTGATCTGATCTTGGCCTCAACTCCACTTCCCTGCCCGCTCCCCATAACCCTTGACTCCCTTATCGTTCAAAAATCTGTCTATCTCCACCTTAAATATATTCAATGACTCAGCCTCCACAGCTCTCTGGGGAAGAGAATTCCAAAGATTCACGACCCTCTGAGAGAAGAAATACTTCCTCATTTCTGATTTAAAAGGGTGACCCCTTATTCTGAAATTATGCCCCCTAGTTCTAGATTCCCCCACGAGGGGAAACATCCTCTCTGCATCTACCCTGTCAATCCCCCTCAGAATCTTATATGTTTCAATAAGATCCCCTCTCATTCTTCTAAACTCCAATGAGTATAGGCCCAACCTGCTCAACCTTTCTTCATAAGACAACCCTTCATCACTTGTTGTGATGAGTCTCTACGACACCAGAGGGTCCGACAGAAATGGTCTGCTTTACATGAAAAGGGCTACCACTGGAGCCAGGGCTGCCTTTCTGCAACAGTGCTGCGATATGATTAAAACCTTTTGGGGTGTATAAATACAGGCCGCTATCAAACAGAAGACAGTAAGCTACTAAATGCGGTATGTATCACGAACAAGCAATCAAGTAGGCTAATGGAATGTTGGCCTCTACCTCAAGGGGGCTGGAATACAGAGAGGAGGAAGTTATGCTCCAGTTGTATAGAGTCTTGGTCAGGCTCCATCTGGAGTCTTGTGTTCAGTTTTGGACAGCGAACCCCAGGAGGTTTGTTCTTTGAGAGAAGGGGCGAACCAGTTAGTAGATCCATTCTTCATAGTTATTATTTAACAGGGATCGTTTGATCAATCTGTGTTAACAGCAGAAGAAAGAAAGAACTGGCATTTATACAGAGCATTTCACGACCTCAGGACATGTAAGATTCTGAGGGGGATTGACAGGGTAAAGCTGGGAGGTTGTTTCCCTTGGATGGAGAGTCTAGAACCAGGGGTCACAGTCTCAGGATAAGGGGTCGGCCATTCAGGACTGAGATGAGGAGAAATTTCTTCACTCAGAGGGTGGTGAATCTTTGGAATTCTCTACCCCAGAGGGCTGTGGAGGCTCAGTCGTTGAGTATATTCAAGACAGAGATCGATAGATTTTTGAATATTAAGGGAATCAGGGGATAGTTCAGGGAAGTGGAGTTGAGGTAGAAGATCAGCCTTGATCTTATTGAATGACAGAGCAGGCTCGAGGGGCAGTAAGGCCTACTCCTGCTCCTATTTCTTAAGTTCTTACATAGGACGTCCTAAAGTGCTTTACAGCCAAGGAAGTACTTTTGAATTGTAGTCACTGTGTAATGTAGGAAAGGGACATATTGGAATTTCTGGCGTGGGCTGCTCGTGATATTGTAACCGCAGACTCCTAAAATTATCCCTTGCATCGCTTGCCCAATTATTTGCCGACTGGAATCTGTTTTCTCTTTCTTAACATTGTCATTTTTATCTTGGCATATTTCTGTACAGATCTGTCGAGCCGTGGGTTTGGGTGTCACACTCTGCTGCCATTGCGGGAGCTGTGATCCCAAATCGTCCCACTTGATGATTTTGCCCTCCCTGTCACGCACTTATTAATTACTCAGGCGAGTGCTCCAGCCAGTGTTAGTCAGAGCGATTGATGTGGGCCGGTATTGATGTGAGACGCTTCTCTCAGAGCAGACAGAAACAAATGAAAAAGGAAAGCAGGATCTTGGACCGAACCGGAATAACCGACTCCAGTTGGCTTCTTCGGTAGTGAGTCTCTTACAGACTGGCTGGTGGCGAGAATTAAATTTCAAACCTCACATTAAATACCTCGGCTAAAAACAATATTGTGCAATGTCTGTAAAGCCCAGATCTTGGGCTGAAGTTCAAGTGTGTTTGAAAGTGTCTTGCTCAGTTAAGATTTTCACATGCAGATTGTTGTATATGGACCGCACGCCTTCCACCACCCCCTCCACCCACCAGCCCCCACCCCACCCTCAAAAACAGTTATTATTCATTTGAAGAACTTTTGCCCAGTTCTTGCTGGAGTGGGGCATCTCACGGCCTGCTCCGTTAGTTAGACTGTTTCCCTCACCCTTCAGCTCGAAAAACCTTTGCGCCGTAACTTGCTGGAAGAGCGAGCTGATAACGGGGCGGCGAGGGCAATGGGGCATCAAGGACCTCAGTGAACCACGGGAACAACAGTCTGTCTCCTTAACCCATGAGATTTAAGGATTGAGAAAGAAAAAGAGGAACGACGGAAATAGGGTGAACTAGCGTCAAATCAGGTACAGAAAGAGAAATAAAGAGAGACAAAGAAAGATTGGATTAAGAGAGAGAGAAAAAAAGAGACGAAAAGGAAAAGTTAAAAATTTTAAATGTTAACATTTCTAACAACTATTTACTACCTGTAGGAATGAGACGCCAGAGTTTCAATTGTTGCCTTTCTGGGCCGAAGAGGTTGAGTGGCATTGCAGGAACATAAATCACCTCATTAAAAGGGTCCTTACATCATTAAGTACCAGCCCTACATTTCTGTGGCGAGTTTAACGGGTAATTAATGCGCAAATGCAGGAACTTCCCGAACCTCACGGGGAGGTTGAGGGCGAGTGAAGTGCTTGGCGCAGCTAACGGCGGAGCGGCGCAAATCGTCCAGCAACTGTTGGCGGTTCGCAACTCACGGGGTATCGCTCCCTCGCCACAAGTTGTCGGACGATTTACACATTAATAACGGCGAGCGCCATTAAACTCACCGGCAGCAAGTTCTGGCCCAATCTGTTCTCAGCAGATTCATTATCCAATGTACAGGATTCAGAAACGATTAAAATGTTCAACAACAACAACAACTTGTATTTATATAGCAACTTTAACGTAGTAAAACGTCCCAAGGCGTTTCACAGCAGTGATTATAAGACAAAAAATTTGACACCGAGTCACATAAGGAGAAATTAGGGCAGGTGACCAAAAGCTTTCTCAAAGAGGTAGGTTTTAAGGATCATTTTGAAGAGCGTTCAATTTTAGAATAGTCTCTGCAGGGGAATATTTAGTATTTAATTTAAAAAAAAACCTTGTTTGCCTTCAGGGTGCTATCTTAAAAATTGAACACTCATTTAAAAAATAGAACAGTCACTTCATAGAGACAGCCACACATTGTGGAGGTAGACCCAATGGGTATTGCTGTCTGCTCCTCTATTAGGATCACTAGATCACCTTTTGTGTTATTTATGTCGCTTAATTAAAATTAATAAATAATTCCATTTAAAAAAAAATCCGAAACATGACTTTGAATTATCAGTGACCTTCAGCCATAATAGAAGGGGTCGGGGTTCGGGGTTCGGGGTTCGGCTCACCTTATTTACATCATGAACGCGGTCACCCATGTCACTCGGAGTGCATCTCGTGCACCCACCTGGCTTAGGAGGAGCCTGCTTTTGGGGAGGGCGGGAGGAAATTCCTTATTTTCAAATGCCTCCGTGGCCTCGCCCCTCCCTTTCTCTGTAACCTCCTCCAGCCCTACAACCCCATCCCCCTAACCCCACCGAGATCTCTGCGCTCCTCCAATTCTGGCCTCTTGCGCATCCTCGATTTTAATCGCCTTACCATTGGCGGCCATGCCTTCAGCTGCCTGGGCCCTAAGCTCTGGAATTCCCTCCCTAAACCTCTCCACCTCACTCTCTCCTCCTTTAAGACGCTCCTTAAAACCCACCTCTTTGAGTTGAGTTGTACAGGGCCTTGGTGAGACCACACCTTGAGTACTGTGTGCAGTTTTGGTCGCCTTATCTGAGGAAGGATGTTCTTGCCATGGAAGGGGTTCAGCGAAGATTCACAAGGCTGATACCTGGGATGGCAGGAATGACATATGAGGAGAGATTGGGTCGATTGGGCTTATACTCGCTGGAGTATAGAAGAATGAGAGAGGATCTCATCGAAACATATAAAATTCTGACAGGTCTGGACAAACTAGATGCAGGAAGAATGTTCCCGATGGTCGGAGAGTCCAGAACCAGGGGTCATAATCTAAGGATAAGGGGTAAGCCATTTAGGACAGAAATGAGGAAGAATTTCTTCACCCAGAGAGTGGTGAACCTGTGGAATTCTCTACCACAGAAGGTAGTTGAGGCCAAGTCATTAAATATATTCAAGAATGAGTTAGATATACTTCTTAAAGCTAAAGGTATCAAGGGATATGGGGAGAAGGCAGGTACAGGGTACTGAGTTTGGATGATCAGCCATGATCTCATCGAATGGCGGAGCAGGCTCGAGGGGCCGAATGGCGGAGCAGGCTCGAGGGGCCGAATGGCCTACTCCTGCTCCTATCTTCTATGTTTCTATGTTTCTCTGACCAAGCAGGGACCTAGGTTTCTTTCCCCCGACCCCGTCTCCCGAGCCCAGTGGCGGTGAATCCGATTGTATAGCTCCCTGGTCGCTATCCAGGCCGAGATCAGTTAACCCAGACTTGCCATCAAACTTGGGGACTTTCCTGATCTGTGTGTCACTGGATGATCAAAGGAACTTCCTTCACACCAAGTCCCAGTTAAACATAGTTAACCCTAGACTCGATCATTGGCAGCGAGTGTGATTACAACCAGTGGGAAAAATTCCACAACCGGTGATCGCAGGGGATTCCACTCAATATCTCCTTACGTGGCTTGGTGTCAAATTTTGTCTGATAATCGCTCCTGTGAAGCGCCCTGGGACATTATACTACGTTGAAAGCGCTATATAAATACAAGTTGTTGTTGTTGTTAGGGTCCCCAGAAGGATTTCGTCTGTGCCCCGGGGACTGAAAAATACCGGTTAAAAACTTCAGCGTTCTAGGTCACAACCCAGGCCTGAATCCCCAGGTGGACCTCACATACAGCGAACAGACCAATCTGCCGCCTCTCACTTGGCTTCACCAATCCAACGCCGTTCTGCCAGGTCGGGGATGAGGAAACCGCGGCCAAGGGAGTCCCCTTCCCCGGCCATGGCCTCTTTGGCACTGGTGGCCTTGTTGGGGATGGGTGCAGGCGCCGCCTCAAACAAGGCCCCGCAGAAGCCGGTGGGGAAGACTAGGACCCGGTGTATCCTGGTGCCAGCCTCGTTTCCAGCCCTTCCAACGTGCTGGATTTCCGACAGGAGTGCTTCTTAAGAGTCACGGATCTTTGGCCTCTATGTATTTTGAAAGCATTTCCTATTGCTCGTGTTCCTAGTGTTTTATTTGTGGGGGAGTCCAAAACTAGGGGCCATAAATACAAGATGGTCACTAATAAATCCAACAGGGAATTCAGGGGAAACATCTTTACCCAGAGAGTGGTGAGAATGTGGAACTCGCTCCCACAGGGAGTGGTTGAGGCGAATAGCAGAGATGCATTTAAGGAGAAGTTAGATAAACACATGAGGGAGAAAGGAATAGAAGGATATGCTGAGAGGGTGAGATGAAGTAGGGTGGGAGGAGCCTTGTGTGGAGCATAAACACCGGCATGGACCAGTTGGGCCGAATGGCCTGTTTCTGGGCTGTACATCTTGTGTAATTCTTTGTAAGACAAGTTAAATTGGTTGCAGTGAAAAGATTTGAAAAAATTGAATGAAGTGAATAGGGCTGTAGAGTTGTTTGATGTGAATGATTATGTAATACCTTACAATGAAGGTGAAATCAAGCGACATTTTGCCAATTCTTGTGGCTCGTGTGTACGATCTACAGAATGAACTGCACTAACTCACCAAGGTTACTTTGACTGAAGCTCCTTCCTCCCGACCTGTGCCGCAGGGAAGGGCAAGAGGAATGATGTCATGGGATCAACATCACTTCAAAGTTCCCCTCCAAGTCAACACCATCCTGAGCTGGGCAGTTACCACCATTCCAATGTTGTCGCTGGGACAATATCATGGAATTCCCTACCGTACATTATTATGGGAGCACCCTCACCGAGGACTGCAGTGGTTCAAGAAGGTCCACCACTGCCTTCTCAGAACATCTAGGGATGGGCAATAAATGTCGGCCTTACCAGCACTGCCTACGTCCTGAGAACAACTCAAAAAAACAAATCCTATCTCGCCCTTGGTTCATTAAGAGAGATATATTCCAGCTGTTGAATTTAATGAATGTGAGAAGTCGCACAACACCAGGTTATAGTCCAACAGTTTTATTTGAAATCACAAGCTTTCGGAGCGCTGCTCCTTCGTCACTTCACCTGACGAAGGAGCAGCGCTCCGAAAGCTCGTGATTTCAAATAAAACTGTTGGACTATAACCTGGTGTTGTGCGACTTCTCACATTTGTCCACCTCAGTCCAACACCGGCATCTCCACATCAGGAATTTAATGAAGGAGTTGACAACTGCTGAAGCTCCTCTTGGGCCAGCTGTTGCCTCCTGAAGTTTAGCAGGTAGTAGACATGATGGACCTCACCTTAATGTGAACCTTATATTAACTGATGAGTGTAGGTGCCACATCTTTAACATTTCTTTATCCAGAGTGGTGTTTGAGTGTGGACTGCTTTATCACAGGAAGTGTTTGAGACCATTGCCTCATTTCAGGGAAAAGTGGATAAATATTTGAAGCCGCGGAATACACAAGGCTATGAGAAGAGAATGGCACAATGAGATTAGTATTGGATTGGTTTAGTAAAGTTACAGCACAGACATGATGGGCCAAATGGCCTCCTTCTGTGCTGTAAACCCAGAAGGTGTGAGTGGGCAGGGTGTCCAGTTATATTGGCTGCTTTCACCATTCGGGAGGGGGGGGGGGGGGTGGGGGAGCGGTGATGGAACTCCATGCATGTATACCCAATCAATTAAGTCAGCCGTGGCACAGTGGGCAGCACTCTCTCGCCTCTGAGTCAGAAGGTTGTGGGTTCAAAGTCCCACTCCAGAGACTTGAGCACAAAATCTAGGCTGACACTCCCAGTGCAGTGCTGAGGGAGTGCTGCACTGTCGGAGGTGCCGTCTTTCAGATGAGACGTTAAACCGAGGCCCCGTCTGCTCTCTCAGGTGGACATAAAAGATCCCAGGGCACTATTTCAAAGAAGAGCAGGGGCGTTCGCCCCGGTGTCCTGGCCAATATTTATCCCTCAATCAACATCACTAAAAACAGATTATCTGGTCATTATCACATTGCTGTTTGTGGGAGCTTGCTGTGTGCAAACTCGCTGCCGCGTTTCCTACATTATAATACTGACTACACTTCAAAATGTACTTCATTGGCTGTAAAGCGTTTTGGGGCGTTTGGTAGTCGTGAAAGGCGCTATATAAATGCCAGTCTTTCTTTTGAGACTATCAATCTGTTGTAATTTAAGCTGTTTTAAGGACTGTTTTCACTCGGAAGAAAATTGTCTATCTACCTTAACGAAACGGTAGTTAAAAGATGAGAATTGAGTCAGGAGAGATACACTGCGACTGTCACAGAGAAAACTGAAACGGGACGACGCTTTGGAGCTGGTTTCAAGGTTGCTGAAGTTAAGGCTTGTCCAGCGCAGGCTACATTACTGTTCGTTTTAATAGCTGGATAGAGGAGAATTGCCAACCTCAAAAACACAACATAACCAAAGTATTGCAGAATTCACAAGGCTGGGCAATGGGCCTGAAAGCCAGAGTCTAGACAGGCCAAGGTAAGCCCTTACTACTCAGGGCTCTAACTGCCTCGACTGTACTATATCATACGGATGAGTCAGGCATCTATTTTTACTGTGAGTGAGTGAATACTAACACGATTCGCAGTAGCCACCGTATGTAAAACTCCAAGGGGGAAAAATTTGGTTGGTTTGCGCCTCCCGTTAGCACCTTAAGAGGGCGCTAATGGGGCGCAAAGCAACTCGCACCCGGGCGCGGCGATGTTTGCGCTGCTCACGAAATTGACTAGACATTTTGCGGCGGCGCTAAACACTACCGCCATGATCTCCTGCGCCCGCAGATCGTGACATCAGTCAAGCGTGCAACGCCCCGGTAGTGCCCCGGACCGGATATTGAGTGGCGCCCCCTGTCTTACCACCTGCCGCTAGCAACGACAGGTTGAGGGGAGCGTTTTGCAGTCGGGAAGGGACTGGGGGAGCGCTATTTAAAGGCAGCTGCTTCCTGCCTTTTTTTGTTGGTGAAATTTTTGCACCACACATTCTGAGTGAGAGAGAGAGACTGCAGGAGGTATTCAAAGCTGTGTTGAGGAGTTTTGGGTACTGAGCAGCACTTTGCAGGTTCATTTTGATTTGATCTTCCTTGCATCGATTTAGAAGAGACTTTGGGGGCTGCACTCTGAGCTCTTTACCTGGGCCTCTCCATTGTTCTTTCCAGCAGATTTGATGTACAGGTCTCTCCAGGTGGAGATTCAAGGCTGCAATGAGCAGGGTGTGGATGGAGAGCAAGATCGACCCTCCCCTTTAAGAACTGGCCAGCGCCAGTGTGTCTGTGTTCCATTGCTGACTGACATCACATGAGCTTCACCAGCGCTCTGAGGTAGCGCCTCGCTCCTCGGCGTTAGCGCCTTAAGAGAGGTGTGTAGCACCTGATTTAGCGCTCCAATCACCTCCAGGGGCGATAGAAGCCAAGTTTGCAGTCGGAGGCGATAATTAGCGCCAGGCGCTAAACTTTGCGCCCAGCCGATAATTGCGCCCCAAACGGGGCGATACCGAATTTCTCCCCCCAAATCTCTGTGAACCACCCAATCACAATTTTTAACCTCTTTTAATTCTTTAACAGAACAATTGTCAAGATTAGCCCCTCGGATAATTCAGTGTCATAAGAACATAAGAAATAGGAGCAGGAGTCGGCCATTCGGCCCCTCGAGCCTGCTCCACCATTTAATAAGATCATGGCTGATCTTCTACCTCAACTCCACTTTCCTGCACTACCCCCAATATCCCTTGATTCCCTTAATATCTGTTTAACAATGACTAAAAAAAATCATCTTTTTAAAGATTCTAACTGTGTTTTCAGTGTGACAGAGTTCTTACAATGTAGCAGGACTCCAGCGCACTGAGGAGAATGGAGTCCATTTGCTGGAATTCAAAATTCAATCGCATCTGGTTGCCTGAAATCAGAGCCTAGATTTTCTGATTGGTGGGATTTCCATTGCAGCACCGAGAGAGTGCAGCACTGCCAGAGCTGCCGTCCTTCAGATGAGGTTGTAAACTAAAACCGAACTGCCTGATCAGGTGAACGTAAAAATCCCACGGCACTTTTTCGAAGAAGAGCATGGGAGTTCTCCCCGGTGTCCTGGCCAATTTTTAAAAGCTTTGCGAATGAGCTGGAGGCCATGCATTTATTCCCAACAAGTATTTATTGAACATGTTTTACTGTGGAAAGGTTTATTTACGTGCAAGAGAAGGGCTCATTTTTTGTTTATATTTGTTTCTGGGATGTGGGTGTTGCTGGCAAGGCCAGCATTTATTGCCCATCCCTAATTGCTGCAGTGCATCTTGTGGATGGTACACACTGCAGCCACGATACGCCGGTGGTGGAGGGAGTGAATGTTTAAGGTGGTGGTGAGCCGCCTTCTTGAACCGCTGCAGTCCGTGTGCTGAAGGTGCTCCCACAGTGCTGTTAGGGAGGGAGTTCCAGGATTTTGACCCAGCGATGATGAAGGAACAGTGATATATTTCCAAGTCAGGATGGTGTGTGACTTGGAGGGGAACTGGGAGGTGGTGGTGTTCCCATGCGCCTGCTGCCCTTGTCCTTCTAGGTGGGTCACGGGTTTGGGAGATGCTGCCGAAGAAGCCTTGGCGAGTTACTGCAGTGCATCTTGTAGATGGTACACACTGCAGCCACGGTACGCCGGTGGTGGAGGGAGTGAATGTTTAAGGTCGTGGATGGGGTGCCAATCAAGCGGGTTGCTTTGTCCTGGATGGTGTCGAGCTTCTTGAGTGTTGTTGGAGCTGCACTCATCCAGGCAAGTGGAGAATATTCCATCACACTCCTGACTTGTGCCTTGTAGATGGTGGAAAGGGTTTGGGGAGTCAGGAGGTGAGACACTCGCCGCAGAATACCCAGCCTCTGACCTGCTCTTGTTGCCACAGTATTTATGTGGCTGGTCCAGTTAAGTTTCTGGTCAATGGTGACCCCCAGAATGTTGATGGTGGGGGACGTAGAAATGAGCTCAGGCCAGTTTTGAAACGCCAAGTGGGCACAGCGAACAATCCCTGAAGACGGAGGCTCAAAGATTGGAACAAACTGGTCCTCGGGCCTCAACTACCTAATGAGAGCTGCCGGCGCCTCTCGTACCTGCACAGACAGCTCACCTGATTGAACAGTCTACGTTCCAACCTCGCCGGCAACAGCCCCCCGGTAAACCCTGGGGAGGAGAGAGATCAGGAGCAGATCGCAGTCGTTATCAGCCGTCAGGAGTGGTGTGGAGCTAGGAAGGGCCACCTACCGTGCTCAGGAAAGCCTGAGAGGAGTAGGCCCAAGGCATGGCCTGCTCGGGGCGGCCCAGTTTGGCAGAAGGGGTCCTAAAACAGGCATTCAGTACATAGTCAAGGGGTCTAATGCCTGTTTTAGGCTGCCACCCCAGGACACCTGGGGATAATATTGGAGGGAGTGCAGCGTAGATTTACCAGAATGATACCTGGACTCCAAAATTTAAATTACGAGGAGAGATTACACAAACCAGGGTTGTGTTCCCTGGAATTTAGAAAGTTAACGGGTGATTTGATCGAAGATTTCAAGGTATTAAGGGGAACTGATAGGGTAGATAGAGAGAAACTATTTCCGTTGGTTGGGGAGTCTAGGACTAGGGGGCATAGTCTAAAAATTAGAGCCAGACCTTTCAGGAGTGAAATTAGGAAACACTTCTACACACAAAGGGTGATAAAAGCTTGGAACTCTCTTCCGCAAATGGCAATTGATGCTAGATCAATTGTTAATTTTAAATCGGGGATTGATAGCTTTCTGTTAACCAAAGCTATTAAGGGATATGGGGCAAAGGCGGGTATATGGAGTTAGGTCGCAGATCAGCCATGATCTCATTGAATGGCGGAACAGGCTCGAGGGGCTGAATGGCCTCCTCCTGTTCCTATGTTCCTATGACTCAATATAGGACTCAATGAAAGGCAGTCAGAAAGATTAAATGTAGTCGTCTGACATTGTTCTCTGCACAGGCATTGTTCTCTGTCTATATAGGCTTTGCCGATTCGTATTCCTTCACTTCACCTGACGAAGGGGCAGCAGCTCCGAAAGCTTGTGATTTCAAATAAAACTGTTGGACTATAACCTGGTGTTGTGCGACTTCTCAATATAGGATGGTAGCAGGTTGGGTAATCCGCTACCTGAGCCAGGAAGCTCCAACAGTGGAAGAATGATCAGTGAACCTGGCTGAGCAGTGGAACCTGAAGGAGCGCAGCCTGACTTGGGGGGCTGGAATTTGTCCCACTCCTCTCCGAATAACCCTGCAAGCCAATGCTCTGACCGGTAGAGTAGCTCTGGCTGGATAAGCAGTGGTGCTGGCGAGCTGCATAGTTTGAGCTGGTTGAGCTTCAGCAGTCCACCTGCACAACCCAGGGTTGCCAACTCTGGTTGGGCGTATTCCTGGAGGTTTGCATCACATGACCTCCAGCCTCGCACCGCCCCGCCCCCCACCCTCCCGCCATTGGTCCATCCTCCGGGTGCATTGCCTTCCCGCGACCAATTGGAAAGCGAACAGGCTCTTTGTCATCCAATTGAATGATTCCTGACTGTCAGTTAAACAGCCTTTTTTCCCCATCTCCAATATTTCAACAACTAATAAACAAAAATGTTCAAAGTAAATGAATAAAACACATTGGCCCTGAATTTGCGGTCGGTATGACGCCGTACTCTCAGAGTACGCTGTCATACCGCCTTTGAAATTGACCGCAAGTTCGGGATTTCCGCACGCGCTAAATCCCGAATTTGCGATCTGTTAAGTTCCGAATAGACAGGATGATCTGCTTCGACTTTCAAGTCCTCGTTGAAATCAAAAAGTTGGGCTAATTGCTCACCTACTGCGCATCAATTACGCTGGAAATTGTTATAGCTGGTGCGAACAGGCGCAGGAGCTTGTTTGCACAGCACAAGGGGAGGGGGGCTGAGAAAATTGTATAATAATTAAAAAGGACCACGTAAAAGAACCTACCAGGCAGCTGTAAAGGCTCGGTTTGAGGGATGAGATCGTTTTCATCTTTTTTTTGATCTTGCAGAGTCCTCTTTACCCAGAGAGTGGTGAGAATGTGGAACTCGCTACCACAGGGAGTGGTTGAAGCGAATAGCGTAGATGCATTTAAGGGGAGGCTGGACAAGCACATGAGGGAGAAGGGAATAGAGGGTTACGCTGATAGATTTAGATGAGGAAAGACGGGAGGAGGCTCGTGTGGAGCATAAACGCCGGCATGGACTGGTTGGGCCGAATGGCCTGTTTCTGTCCCGTATCTCCTATGTCATCCTATGTAATCCAGTAAATAACTGTACTTACTCCAAAGTATTCCATGTGCTATTTAAGGCCAAGTACTGTGCTTGTCATATAAATAGAATCAGTATCACACTGTTTAATTCACAAGTTGTAATACACGGGGCTTTCTATGTTCCCTGGTTGGCTAGTGAAAGGAGCCCCGCCCCACCCCGCCCCACGTGATCCCAGGTACACTTACGCACAGCGGTGCGCCCCGGGATCCGTGGGCCGCTACACTACGCACAACTCCGCAGTGTTTCAAAGCAAGTTTTCGCTTGGGGCTTGGCGTAAGGTAAGTGCTGATTGCGCTCGGAGGTCGGCGGCGCACTCCTTTGCCACGCCGCCGACCGCCATTTTTTTAATGCCCCCGATGATTTTTCTGCCTGGAGTTTGATTCAATTCCTGGAGACTCCAGGACATTCCTGGAGGGTTGGCAACCCCTCGCATAACTTGATCATTTCAATTGAATTTTTATAACTTGACATGGTTGGATTTGACCTCATGACCTCTGGGTTGCTACTTCAGGACTGTAATGTATTATCACATGGTTTGTCACATGGTTTAGTATGAGCATGCTCAGTTCGCTCTGGCCTTGTAAAGCAAGCACATGGACTAGCAACTCATCGTGTCTCTGTCCTTCATTTGTTCTACCCACGTATATTATATTTTTGGTGACGAGAATAGGATCCCAAAGGCATTTTTAGTGATCATGGAAGGACACAATGTTCAACCTTTGTGTGGAAAAGTTTAAGGAGAATTTGTGACACCTAAACTGAATTTTTGCGATGTTTTACTGTTAATGCTGATGCAGAATTGTCTGTGCTTCACCTTCTCGTGTATGTATACACAGCAACGGCGGCGTTGATTCTCACAGGTACACAGGTAGTGTGCTGAGTCACTGTTCAACGGGATCGGGACAATCATGGCCGCACCTATAGGATTCATCGGAAGCCTCGGCCTGTATGACCGAGCTCGCGAACCATTCAGTTCTTACATTGAGCGGATGGAGATGATTTTTAAGGCCAATAACATTATTGAGACCGAAGGTGCAGATGAGAATGTTCAAGCTCAAAATAAAGTAATTCGTGAATGGAAGAAAGCAATTTTTCTATCGGAGATCGGGCCAGATGTCTACGGAATGTTGACAAACCTACTCGCGCCAGGGAACGTGAAGGATGTGTCGTTTGAAGACATCGTCGAGAAACTCGAAGACCATTTCGACTCAAAGCCATTAGAAATAGCAGAGAGCTATAAGTTTGGTACCAGAAACCAAAAACAAACTGAAACCATCAGTGAGTACATTGTAGCTCTTAAGAACCTGTCTTTGCATTGTAACTTCGGCACATTTTTGGATCGTGCGTTGCGAGATAAGTTTGTGTGTGGACTGGTGGATGAGCGCACACAGTCCAAGTTACTGAACACTCCGAACCTAACGTTTGACATAGCATGCAAAATTGCTCTATCTATGGAGATGGTGTCTAAGAATGCTAGGGAGCTCCGTCCAACTCAAGTGACTAGTGCAGCTACAGTCACAAAGCCACCGCCAAACCTAAAGCTGTGAGACTGGGTCAAAAGCATGTCAGTGAGAGCAGTTCAGTGAATTGTTATTGCTGCAATGGAAATCACTCACCACAGTCCTACCAATACAGAAATGTGAAGTGTTTTCACTGCCAGAAGCAAGGCCATATTTCAACAGCTTGCAGAGCTAGATCGAAAGCAGGAAGTAAGAACCATTCTAGTGGCAATGCAAAACAGCGACAACAAAAGGGTGGAATTCACAATATTAAAGTGAACACACCTGATGTTGAAGAACTAGGCATCTACAGTATCTATGCCACTTACGGCAACGCTAGCAGTCATGAGAAATAATTCCGTACAAAACTTTTGATCAACGAGCAATATATTGATATGCGTACTCATACACCAAGCTGCCATATGGTGTAAAGTCCTCCCCAAAATCTTCCAGGCTACGATGGATAAGATTTTGCAAGGAGTTCCAAATTGCTTATGCAATCAAGACGATGTGCTGATCACAACAAGCAGTGAGGAAGAAAATCTAGAAGTATTAGATTTAGTGCTTCAAAGTTTGAATTCCCACAATGTCAAATTGAAAAGGAGCAAATGTGCTTTTGTGCAGCCCGGGGTTGTGTACCTTGGTCTGAAAGTTGATGCAAATAGCTTGCAACCAGTTAAGGAAAAGGTTGATGCTGTGATCAATGATCCAAAGCCACAGAATGTGTCTGAGTTAAGATCTTTCCTTGGAATGGTCTAGTACTATGAACATTTCTTACCTGAGTTAGTGACTATGTTAGCTCCATTGCATGAGCTCCTCAAGAAGGATGTTCAGTGGAAGTGGATGAAAGCGCAAGAGGAAGCTTACGACGCTTGTGAGAGAAGTCTCTCTAGTGATGCTCTACTTGTGCACTACGACACAGAGCGTGAGCTTAAGTTAGCGTGTGATGCTTCTAGCTATGGTGTGGGAGCTGTCGTAAGCCACGTAATAGACGACGGCCAAGAGAAACCAATCGCGTTTGCATCGCGAACCCTCACAAAGAGCGAAAGAAACTACGCGCAAATTGAAAAGGAAGCACTCGCCATAGTGTTTAGAATCAAGAAATTCCAACAGTCCCTGATCGGCAGAAAGTTTACCCTGATAACCGATCACAAACCGCTCCTAGCAATATTGGGGCCCAAATCTGCCATCCCTGCAATGGCCGTATCAAGAATGCAACATTGGGCAGTGTTGTTGTCACAATAAGACAACACGATTGAATATCGCACTTCAAAGCAAAACGCAATCGCAGATGCCTTGTCCAGGTTGCCACATGAAGACTCATGTGTTGGGAGTGAAGGTGAGATTTTCACGCTAGGTGCGGTTGACAAAGACTTTCCCGTGAATGCAACTGAGATTGCAGATGAGACTCAAAAGGCCTCAGTACTGAAAAGAGTGTATGAAAAGACCTTGAATGGATGGACTGATCCATGTCTGGACACAGAATTGAAACCATTCCATAACCGTCGTACTGAATTGTCTTGTGAGCAAGGTTGTATCAAGTGGGGAAACAGAGTGCTGGTGCCTACTTCTTTAAGGAGATCAGCAAGGCTACGCAAACCTGTTATTAAACTGGATTTGTAATTCATTTAAAGGAAAAAAAGCCAGGAGTTTTTGTTATGTGGAACATGTAATGCTGGGAAAGGTGGGACCATAGTTATGTTGTATTTGAGAGGGGAATATGTGCATTTTTTTTTAAAGGGGAAAGCAGTGTAATGTATTGTCACATGGTTTGTCACATGGTTTGGTATGAGCATGCCCAGTTCGCTCTGGCCTAGTAAAACAAGCTCCTGGACTAGCGACTCATCCTGTCTCTGTCCTTCATTTGTTCTACCCACATATGTTACAAGGACCACAAGCCCAACTGATTGCCAAGTGTCCTTCAGAGAGGGGAGCTTCCCATTCTTACCTGGTCTGGCCCGTACCTGGCTCCAGTGTGGTTGACTCAATGCTGCTCTGAAGTGGCCTGGCAAACAACTCAGTTGTAACACAGTTACTTCAAAAAAAAAGGTGGCCCACCACCACCTTTCAAGTCAATTGAGGATAAATATGGCCTAGCCAGTGTCACTCACGACCAGAGAACAACTGGAAAAAAAAAGTTGGCTGCCATTATATTAATAAGGAAGTACCAATGCCTCACTGTTATTATAGCAAGTAAAAATAAAGAAAGACAGACTTGCATTTATGTAACGTCTTTCACGGCCTCAGGATGTTCCAGAGCGCTTTACAGCCAATGAAGTTCTTTTTGAAATGTTGTCACTGTTCTTTTGTAGGAAACGCAGCAGTCAATTTGCGCACAGCAAGGTTCCACAAATCACAATATGTTTGTGTGATGTTGGTTGAGGGATAAATATTGGCCAGGACACCAGGGATAACTCCCCTACTCTTCTTCGAAATAATGCCGTTGGATCTTTAACGTCCACCTGAGAGAGCAGACGGGGCCTCGGTTTAACGTCTCATCCGAAAGACGGCACCTCCGACAGCGCAGCACTCCCTCAGTACAGCACTACGAGCGTCAGCCTGGATTATGTGCTCGGGTCCCCTGGCGTGGGACTAGGAGCCAACAATCCTTCATGAGGTAGAGGCGCGAGTGCTACCCACTGAGCCACAGCTGACACCAGAGATGTTTATCTCTGAGGCACCCAGGGCAGCATGGGAGGCCGGACAAGCGAGACATCTGCAACAGATCAACATTTCAACCTCCCATTGACTATATGACCAGTCTGGTGCCAAGTTTGCAACACTTTACGAACTGACCTTTAGATTGTGCCAGGGTAGCAGGCGAGAGGAGAAAAGCCAAGGCTTCAGTTGGCCACTTACACAGTCAAGATAAATTTTAAGAGGCCAGCATCCAAACCAACCAACATTTCCCGCGGTATGACCGTTTGTTATCAAGGCCAAACTTTTATATAATTTTCCTGGTTTCTGGCAATTACTTTTAAAACATGCTGTTGTGGTTAAGTCAGTGCCAGTGTGAGGCATGGCCGGTGCCAGTGTCTGGCCAGACAAAGAATGCATTCTAAAACTATTTCTTTTTTGACAATGAGCTAAGGGGCACAATTTCATCTGTCATTTTGCAACCACTTGCAGCCCTGGCCCAAACCACCCCCCCACTCCCACCCCACCCCCACCCCCAAAGTAAATAAATAAATCACAAACCATCCCGTTCACGAGGGCCGGGAATTTGCGGGAGGAGGTTTCCCCGGGCGTCGGGCGGAAGATCCCTCGCCGTTTACACCATTTCTCCGGGGTTCCCGCGGATCCTTCCCTTGAAGTCACGGTGGATGATCGGGAGGACCTCCCCTCAAATGCAAACCCTCCCTGTCCAAGATCAAGTGCGAGATTCAAAATTGGTCACGTGGAGAGACTAGAGAAACTTAGGATTGTTCTCCTTAGAGCAGAGACGGTTAAGAGGAGATTTAATAGAGGGCGCTCAAAATCATGAGGGGTTTTGACAGAGTAAATAAGGAGAAACTGTTTCCATTGGCAGGAGGGTCGGTAACCAGAGGACACAGATTTAGGATAATTGGCAAAAGAGCCAGAGGGGGAGATGAGGAGACATTTTTCTTACACAGCGAGTTGTTGTGATAGAAACATAGAATCTAGGAGCAGGAGTAGGCCATTCGGCCCGTCGAGCCTGCTCCACCATTCAATACGATCATGGCTGATCATCCAAATCCAGTACCCTGTCCCTGCTTTAATCCCCACAGTACACATATCCCACCCTACCCCCGTAACCCCACATATTTAATTCCCCCTAACATATCCCATCCTATCCCCATAACCCCACATATTTAATCCCCCCCTAACACTAAGGGTCAATTTATCATAGCCAAATCAACCTAACCCGCACATTTTTGGACTGTGGGAGGAAACCAGAGCACCCGGAGGAAACCCACGCAGACACGGGGAGAATGTGCAAACTCCACACAGACAGTCACCCGAGGTCAGATTCGAACCCGGGTCCCTGGCGCTGTGAGGCACCAGTGCTAACCATTATGCCACCGTGTTGCCCTGGAATGCACTGCCTGAAAGGGCGGTGGAAGCAGATTCAATAGTAACTTTCAAAAGGGAATTGGATAAATACTTGAAGGGGAGAAATTTGCAGGGCGAATGGGGAAAGAGCAGGGGGAGTGGGACTAATGGGAGAGCTCTTTCAAAGAGCCAGCACAGGTACGATAGGACAAATGGCCTCCTTCTGTGCTGTAAGATTCTATGAGATATGATTACACTGGTCGTCACATCCAGACTGACAACTGGTGTGCACATCAGATGCAAATCTCTATTGCTCCCTATTTGTACAGAAGGCTCTGAACACGGTGAAAACTTAGCAAGACTTTAGTACCTTAGATAACAACAGAAAACGCTGGAAAAACTCAGCAGGCCAGGCAGCATCCGTGGAGAGAGAAAGAGAGTTAACGTTTCAGGTCGATGACCTTTAGTACCTTAGTGTTGCTTTGGGCTCCACACTATAGGAAGGATGTTGTTGCAATAGAAAAGGTACAGTGCAGATTCACTAAGATATGAGGTATAAGGAATAGTATTACATAGAATTTACAGCATAGAAACAGGCCATTTGGCCCAACTGGTCTATGCCGGTGTTTATGCTCCACACGAGCCTCCTCCCACCCTACTTCATCTCACCCCATCAGCATATCCTTCTATTCCTTTCTCCCTCTTGTGTTTATCTAGCTTCCCCTTAGATGCATCTATACTATTCACCTCAACCATTCCTTGTGCTAGCGAGTTCCACATTCTCACCACTCTCTGAAATCTCTATTGGATACAAATACAAAGAAAACACTTGGGAAATTGGGGCTGTTTTCATGAGGAGATTATGGGGTAATTTGATAGCGGTGTCTATGAAGGGATAGGGTCGGGGCAGATAGAAAAAAAGGCCGAGAAATTCGATCGAGCCTGAGAGTGGAGTACCCTCCCCTCCCGCTTCTCCTCGCTGCTCCTGCTCGCTCCTGTCTTCATTGCTGTGGCCCCTTCCTCCTCCTCCTCCTCCAGCCCCAAAGGCAGGCCTACCAGACCAGCCATCAATAGAATAAAACCATTTACCAGGCAGGCAAAAGCAGTCAAGCACCAGCCAAACGTTTTTAGCAGAAGTCAGAATGGAGTTGTCGAATGCAGAAAATAGCCCAAAAAAAGACCTAGAAGTCAACCAGCAGCCTAAAGAAAGAACCTGCATTTATATAGCGCCTTTCACAACCTCAGGACATCCCAAAGCGGTTTACAACCAACAAACTACTTTTGTTCAGTCCACAAGCGTGACCCTGAGCTTCCGGTCGCTTGCCATTTTAATTCTCCGCTCCACTCCCACTCAGACCTCTCCGTCCTCGGCCTCTTACACTGTTCCAACGAAGCTCAACGGAAGCTCGAGGAACAGCACCTCATCTTTCAATTAGGCACTTTACAGCCTTCTGGACTCAACATTGAGTTCAACAATTTCAGACCATAACCTCAGCCCCTATTTTTTTTGGACAGCAGCTGCTGGTAATGATTCTGTCATTGCCATTTGCTCCTCCTCTAGACCCATCTTTTGTTTCTTAACTTGTCCCATTACCATCTCCTTTTGCCTCGCACCATCATCCCTTTTGTCATTTAATCTCTCCTGCCTTCCACCCAATCACAGACCTTCCCTTTTGTTCTTTCCTCCCCTCCCCCCGCCCCTACACTTGCTTAAAAATCTGTTACATCTCTAACGTTAACTCTGTTTCTCTCTCCGCAGATGCTGCCTGACCTGCTGAGTATTTCCAGCATTTTCTGTTTATATTTCAGATTTCCAGCACCCGCAGTATTTCGCCTTTGAAGTACTTTTGAAGTGTAGTCACCCTTGTAATGCTGGAAACGCAGCAGCCAATTTGGGCACAGCAAGCTCCCACAAACAGCAATGTGATCATGACCAAATAACTAAGCCTAAGAAGACAAACTGGCTCGCGCCCCGGCCGCAAACTTGGCTCACGCCCCCTGACCTACCACCGCACGTTATGTCCGACAGGGTCAGGGGGGCGTTTTTGCGGCCGGGGCAGCGATAATTAAAGGGCAGGTGCCGGGCGGCCATTTTTTTTGGGCCGTCTGCCAGCACCTGCCCCCTCTCGCCTCCTCCTGCGGGGTGCCGGCCGCGATCGGTCAGCCCGGCACTCCTCTCGACTACTGGGATCTTTTGCCGGCAGCCCGCTCCCCGGTGGTCCAGCAGGGCCCCGGTGCACACTGCGCTAGTCCCCTCCCCTTTAATCAGGGGAGGGAGGCCCGCAGTACCGCGGCGCTATGAGCCGACACGTGTGGTGTTGCTGCACGTAGCGCCGCGATATTGAATGGGTGCTCCCCAAGAGGGAGGGGGAGCACTTCCGATAATGCCTCGCCTCCTGCTTGGGGCACTACCATTCAAATTTGGGCACGGGGGGCACTAACTTTTTCAGGGCGCTAAAAAGGGGGCGCGACCCAATTTTTCCCCATTAGACATGAGAAGAGGAGAAACTTCTTTACACAGAAGGTTGTGAGGTTGTGGAAATCATTAGTGATTAAAGCAGAAACCAAGTCAATATTTAAGAATAGGTTAGATTGAAGGAACATTAGGAGCAGGAGGAGGCCACTCAGCCCCTCGAGCTTGCTCCACTATTCAATTAGATCACAGCTGATCTGCACCTCAACTACATTTGCCCACCTTAGCTCCATATCACTTTATACGCTACGTTTGTGGGATCTTGCGTTGCGCAAATTGCCTGCCGCGAATCCTACAATGACAACAGTGACTACACTTCAAAAGTACCTCATTGGCTGTAAAACGCTCCGGGATGTCCTGAGGTTGTGAAAGGCGCTATATAAATGCAAGTCCTTCTTTCAGTTTAATGACTTATCCGAAAGACGGCACCTCCTACAGTGCCGCACTCCCTCAGCACCGCACTGGGAGTGTCAGCCTGGATTTTTGTGCTCAAGTCTCTGGAGTGGGACTGTGAACTGAGCCACGGTTGACAGTTAATGGGGAAAATTTGGTCGCGCCCCCTTTGGGGCGCTAACTTCACCGGGTCGTTACTTTTAAAGCCCCGAAAAAGATAGCGCCCCGGCGCCGTAAATTCACTGGTAGCGCCCCAAGCAGGAGGTGAAGCGCTACTGGAAGCGCCGTGGTATTGCAGGCCTCCCTCCCCTGATTAAAGGGGAGGGGCCTAGAGCTGCGCGCACCAGGGCCCTGCTAGACCACCGGGGAGCGGGGTGCCAGGAAAGCAGCCCGACACTTAAGAGGATTGCCGGGCTGAGCGATCGCGGCCGGCACCCCGAATATAAGAGGGGAAGGCGGCAGGTGCTGGCGGGCGGCCAGAAAAAAAACTGGCCGCCCGACCCCTGCCCTTTAATTTGTGCCGCCGTGGCTGCAAAACCGCCCCCCTGATCCTGTCGGACATATCGTCCGGCGATAGGTCAGAGGGCGCAGCCGAAGTTTGCGGCTGGGGCGCGAGGGGGGTGCTGCACACGGCGATGACGTCATCGCCGGAGGCACAGTGCCGCGGGGCGCTACTGGCTGCCGCCGCCGCTAACCTCTCGCTGTATTCCGCGGGAGGCGCTAGCGGTGCCGCGCCCGGGCGCTAGGGGCTTTGTGTCCCCTCAGGGGTGCTAACGGGAGGCGCAAAGCAACCCAATTTTTGCACCTTAGAGTTTCCAGAAGTGTGTCTCCTGACCCTTTTTAAGTTATGCTGGTCACTTGCCGTCCTTCCTAAAGTTCCTCCAGATTTAGCAAGCTCCCCCGGTGACTCTGCCTAGAAGGGCCCTAGGTTTGAGCCCCAGTCCGTGTTGGTAAGCGGATCTCACCTGGTGCAGGTAAGGCCCTAGAATTAGTCTAGGTGCCCCTGATAATAGAGGGATAGTTTGGCAATGGTTTCCTCTCCGAATCACTATCTAACATCCTTTGCCAATCCTTAATGTCGCCTCCATCCATGCCACTGGGTTGCCTTAATTAAGAGACAAAACAGCTTTATTCTTAATGCAAGCAATTCATTTTGAGACTGCACGATAATTGGCAGGTAACATTCGCGCCACACAAGCGCCAGGCAATGACTATCTCCAACAAGCGAGAGTCTAACCATCGCCCCTTGACATTCAACGGCATTACCATCGCCAAATCCCCCACCATCGACATCCTGGGGGTTACCATTGACCAGAAACTTAACTGGACCAGCCACATAAATACTGTTACCAAGGCTTCTGTGACAGCACCTCCCAAACCCACAACCTCTACCACCAAGAAGGACAAGGGCAGCAGGTACATGGGAACATCATCACCTCCAAGTTCCCCGCCAAGTCACACACGATAATGACTTGGAAATATATCGGCCGTTCCATCATCGTCGCTGGGTCAAAATCCTGGAACTCCCTCCCTAACAGCACTGTGGGAGCACCTTCACCACACGGACTGCAGCAGTTCAAGAAGATGGCTCAACGCCACCTTCTCAAGGGCAATTAGGGATGGGCAATAAATGCTGGCTTTGCCAGCGACGCCCACATCCCAGGAATGAATAATAAAAAAAGAGCAGGTCAGAGGCTGGGTATTCTACAGCGAGTGTCTCAACTCCCGACTCCCCAAAGCCTTTCCACCATTTACAATGCACAAGTCAGGAGTGTGCTGGAATACTCTCCATTTGCCTGGATGAGTGCAGCTCCAACAACACTCAAGAAGCTCAACACCATCCAGGATAAAGCAGCCCGCTTGATTGGCACCTCATCCACCACCTTAAACATTCACTCCCTCCACCACCGGCACACCGTGTCTGCAGTGTGTACCATCTACAAGATGCACTGCAGCAACTCACCAAGGCTTCTTCGGCAGCACCTCCCAAACCTGCGACCTCTACCGCCTAGAAGGACAAGGGCAGCAGGCGCATGGGAACACCACCACCTCCAAGATCCCCTCCAAGTCACACACCATCCTGACTTGGAAATATATCACCCGTTCCTTCATTGTCGCTGGGTCAAAATCCTGGATCTCCCTCCCTAACAGCACTGTGGGAGCACCTTCACCACACGGACTGCCGCGGTTCAAGAAGGCAGCTCACCACCACCTTCTCAAGGGCAATTAGGGATGGGCAATAAATGCTGGCTTTGTCAGCGACGCCCACATCCCAGGAACAAACAAAAAAAAACTACCTCGGTATCTCTAAAACTGAGGCCACGTCTGCTCTCTCAGGCGGACGTAAAAGATCCCATGGCACTTTGAGGGCCCAATTCATTTTGCAACTAATTCTGGAATATATGTTTGTCTACATTGACACAATAGTGAAATATGCTTCATCGGTCATATATCTCATCAGTGTTTGTGGGAGCTTTCTGAGCGCAAATTGTCCACTGCGTTTCCTACATTACAACAGTGACCACGCTTCAAAAATACTTCATTGGCTGTAAAGCACTTTGGGACGTCCTGAGGTCGTGAAAGGCGCTATAGAAATGCAAGTCTTTACTTTCTTTGTCGCCTGTTTTCCGTCACCACCGGTAGTTAAAATCAACCCTTTAGAATCATCCATTACCAACATCTATGTCAGGCAAGTGTCTGATATCAGCGCCTTTATATAACAGTAACAAGAGAGGTATCAATGCTCATTTATTTAAAAATGTGTTAACCTATCTAATCCTTACCAATTTACCAGTAAATATTTGTCCATTTTCCTACTAGAACTAGTGGGCTGATATCTAAACAACAACAACGTGTATTTATATAGCGCCTGTAACATAGTAGAACATCACAAGGCGCTTCACAGGAGCGATTATCAAATAAAATTTGACACCAAGCCACATAATGAGATATTAGGGCAGGTGACCAAAAGCTTGGTCAAAGAGGTAGGTTTTAAGGAGTGTTTTAAAGGAGGAGAGAGAGGCGGAGAGGTTTAGGGAGGGAATTCCAGAGCTTAGGGCCCAGGCGGCTGAAGGTACGGCCGCCAATGGAGGAGCGATGAAAATCGGGGATGCGTAAGGGGCCAGAACTGGAAAAGCGCAGAGATCTCGGAGGGTTGTAGGGCTGGAGGAAGTCACAGAGATAGTGAGAGGCGAGGCCATGGAGGGATTTGAAAATAAGGATGAAAATTTTAAAAGCGAGGCGTTGCTGGACCGGGAGCCGGTGTTGGTCAGTGAGCACGGGGATGATGGGTGAACAGGACTTGGTGCGATTTAGGACACGGGCAGCAGAGGTTTGGACGAGCAGAAGTTTACGGAGGGTGGTGGTAGGTGGGAGGCCGGCCAGGAGAGCGTTGGAATGGTCAAGTCTGGAGGTAACAGAGTCACGGATGAGTGTTGCAGCAGTAGATGTGCTGAGGCGGGGCGGAGACGGGCGATGTTACGGAGGTGGAAGTAGGCGGTCTTAGTGATGGAGAGGCTTTGGGGTCGGAAACTCTCTATCTAATCTCTGATGGCTTTAGGCGATGAGCGGAAGTCCATTTTCTCCAGTGTCATTGGCCATTGCCTTTGGCCTCCCGTTACGTTCCCCGGTGTGGAAGGTTCCAGAACCAGCTGGCGGATATTGGCACTGGAACGCTGGATTCAACGTCATGACTTCCTGAATTTTACGACCTCTGAAACCAAATCTGGAGCCAACGATCTGATTCCAAGTAATCATTATAATTAGCATGCGCCCATTTTGTTCACATTGCCGACTTTGGAAGAAAAACTATGTTCTGTTCTGTTACATCGTCTTAAAAAATGCGCAGCACGGATTGCAATGTTTCTTTAAACTCAACAATCAAATAGAGATGTTGATGGACGATAACGCTTTGGTAAATTTGCTATTTGCTCCTTAAATCACAAATCCCAAAACAAAAAGGGGAGACCAAGTAAGCTTTAGTTTCTGGCTGTTCTCATTAGTGATCGAGCTACCCTGCTCCGTTGCAGAAATTCTGAGCATTTGGTTTTCTGGAACAGCAATGGTGCCCCCTAATGATAGGACAGAATAAGCCTCCTGTTAACGTTGTTTGATTCTCATTCCACGTTATGTTCGCTAGTACAATCTTCTATAATTACCATAAAACTGGGCATAAAGGTAAGACTGGCGTGACTTTTACGATGGGCAGCCTGCTGCTACACGATTACTTGTACTGCCAGAGGTGCAGCTTGTAAATCAGGCATATTTCACTTGATTTTCTGCTGCTCAAATTCTGATGGTAAATGAACCATACCAGAATTGAAGCTTTGATAATTGGGCCGACAGACCCATTTCATGATCTGGGCTGACAGCATTTTCACTCTGTCAGGCTTGCTCAATGGGTAGCACTCTCACCTGAGTCAGAAGGTCGTGGGTTCATAGTCCCCACTCCAGAGACTTAAGCACATAAATCTAGGTCGACACTCCCAGTGCCGTGCTGAGGGAGTGCCGCACTGTCGGAGGTGCCGTCTTTCGGATGAGACGTTAAACCGAGGGCCTTTCTGTCTCCCACGGTGCCATAAAATCCCACAGCACTATATGAGACACACGACGACGCAGAATCGTCGAGCACAAACTGATAGCCAAGTTCCGCACCCATGAGGACGGCCTCAACCGGGATCTTGGGTTCATGTCACGCTACATGTAACCCCACCTGATGTAGAGTCATCCAGACTCGAGTCGTCGTTGGCTTGTTCTCTCTACACAGATGCGGCCGGACCTGCTGTGATTTCCAGCAAAAAAAGTTTTTTGTTTTCCATACAGACCCCAGCATCTGCCACATTTGACCCCTTGTGACCCCACCTCATTGTCTTTGATGCAATGTTTTCCTGACTGACCTGTTTGGACACCATCCACACCTTTGATTGCCGTGATTATCTCTCTGCCGAGGTGTGATAAAGGGCAGTTGGAAAGATTAACTGTAATCATCTGGCAGTGTTCTCTGACTATATATGCTGTGCCTATATGCATCTCTTCACTTCACCTGACGAAGGAGCAGCGCTCCGAAAGCTTGTGATTTCAAATAAAGCTGTTGGACTATAACCTGGTGTTGTGCGACTTCTCCTATATGAAGAAGACCAGGGGAGTTCTCCCCAGTGTCCTAACTAATATTTATCCCTCAACTAACATCACTAAAACAGATCATCTGGTCATTATCACATTGCTGTTTGTGGGAGCTTGCTGTGCGCTAATTAGCTGCCGGGTTTCCCACATTACAACAGCGACTACACTTCAAAAGCACATCATTGGCCGGTAAAGTGTTTTTGGGACATCCTGAGGTGGTGAAAGGCGCGATAGAAATGCAAGTCTTTCTTTCTTTTCTGCAAAACAAAATATGATGAAAAAATATAATTCTGATTATTGGGGAATGATTAGCAGGTCACTTTATCTACTCGTAGCCTTCCTGCCTCTGGGTCAGAAGGTTGTGGGTTCAAGCCTGCACATAATCAAGGCTCAGTACTGAAGGTACTGAAGGAGCACGACAGCGCGGCAAGCGCCGGGATAGGTTTTCCCCTTCACCGTGTGGGCGGTAGTCTGGCGGAGCCGATCGCCCGCCCGTTATAGAATATGCTGGAATTTTGGGCGGGCTGCATGACGGGCGAGCAATCCAATTAAGGCAAAAATTTACCTCGCCGTCTTTCGGATGAGACGTTAAACCGAGGCCCTGTCTGCCTGCTCGGGTGGATGTAAAAGATCCCACGGCCACTATTCGAAGGACTGGGGAATTGTCCAGGTCAACATTTTTTCCTCAACCAAAAGCCACCAAAAATACCAGATTGGTTATTCATTTTCTTTGGGATCTTGCTGTGTGCAAGTTTGCTGCTGCGTCTCCTACATAAACAACAGTGGCTACACTTCAAAAAGTGATGAATTGTTTGTAAAGCAGTTTGAGAGGTACTGAGAACATGAAAGGTGCGACAGAAATGAAAGTCTTTCTATTTTAGGAAATGGCAACGGCAAACTCCTTTTCGATAGTGCTCCCCACAAACAGAAGGATGCTTCACAACCACGTTACAGTGTGAGAAAAAGAACACTGGATACCAAGCAGAAGGGGTTAACGGAAAGGTTTGGGACTGCTGTAAGTGACTGGGATTGGTTTTACGCGCGTAATTTGTGTTATGTAACTATTCTCCGCTCACTGCATTTTGCTGGAGAAATAACTCTGCTTTTATCGGGAGACTCTGCTGTAGTTTCTGGCATGAGTTCTGTTTGCTGTAGTTTGTAGTGACTCTTCTTAAATAGACTCTGTAGATTGTTTGCTGTTGCGCACTGTTTAAATAGACTCTGTTTGCCGGGTAAATAGATTCTGTTTGCTTTGCTGTTTGCTGTAAAACGCAATTGTTGGGCCGGATGTCTCGCCCCACCTCCGAATCATTGGCTGACACAGTGTTGTCAATGGACACTCCGTTCAGAGTGCTGGGTGTGGCGATGGCAAGCACGTGACACTGCAGGTCCCGGCCGCATAGCTGCTGAGGTACGGGGATAGCACGGGGTTCCATTCCCAGGACATCCAGTTCCTCTTTGAGACCGCGTCTTCACTCGCCACTGCAAGGGGACATCGGAGGGCAGACTCGGCAGGACCGCTATCGGATCAGAAGCAGAATGTGAGGCCGTATCAACCTCCCAAGCCCCACATTTTGGTGAAGATACATACGAGCGTACAAACAATGACGGACAGGTAAAGAGCCTCTGGTCCATCCAGCCTGTCCCACACAATTGCGATACCTCGTGTCTCACAATATATACACTCTCCACCCCACCTGAAACCATGTGATCTCCTGGGAGAAGCAAAAAAACTGATACAAAACCCAGGCCAATTTGGGGGGGGAAAAATCTGGGACCCATCTAGGCGATTGAAACTAGTCCAGGAGATCACTCCGGCCCTGAACTGCCCGCAGTGCCTCCCTTCTGTGAGAGGTGATCTCCGCCCCAGCCAGAAACAGGTCCAGCTCTCCCTTGAAGGAATTCAGTGAATCAGCGTCCACCGCACGAGACGGCCGCCTGTTCCAGAGGTCCACTGTTCTCTGGGAAAGGAACCACCGATATACTGTAGATGTAACTGAGCGATGGATCATTAACAGAATACATCCTCTAGCTGACCATATTCCCATGGGTATTGATTCATTGCTGGATTTGCAGGTTTTGGATCTAGCCAGGTTAACTTTGTCAATTACATTTTTATATCGCGCCTTTCACAACATCAGGATGTCCCAAAGCGCTTTGCAGCCAACGAAGTACTTTTTCCAGGTGTAGTCACTACGTGCTAGGTACATATTTGGTTCACTAATGTCCTTTAAGGGAAGGAAATCTGCCGTCCTTACCCGGTCTGGCCTATATGTGACTCCAGACCTACAGCAATGTGGTTGACTCTTAACTGCCCCTCTGAAATGGCCTAGCAAGTCACTCAGTTGTAACAAACCGCTACGAAAAACAATAAGAATAAAACCGGATGGATCACCCGGCATCGACCTCGGCATCGGCTACGGACACGACAACGGCACAGCCAGCCCAGTCGACCCTGCAAAGTCCTCCTGGGGACTTGTGCCAAAATTGAGAGAGCTGTCCCACAGACTAGTCAAGCAACAGCCTGACATAGTCATACTCACAGAATCATACCTTTCAGCCAATGTCCCGAACTCCTCCATCACCATCCCTGGGTATGTCCTGTCCCACCGACAGGACAGACCCACCAGGGGTGGCGGCACAGTGGTATACAGTCGGGAAGGAGTGGCCCTGGGAGTCCTCAACATTGACTCCGGACCCCATGAATCTCATGGCTTCAGGTCAAGCATGGGCAAGGAAACCTCCTGCTGATTACCACCTACCTCCCTCCCTCAGCTGATGAATCAGTACTCCTCCACGTTGAACACCACTTGGAAGAAGGACTGAGAGTAGCAAGGGCACAAAATGTTCTCTGGGTGGGGGACTTCAATGACCATCACCAAGAGTGGCTCGGTAGCACCCCTACTCACCGAGCTGGCCGAGTCCTGTAGGACATAGCTGCCAGTCTGGGCCTGCGACAGGTGGTGAGAGAACCAACATGAGGGAAAAACCTACTTGACCTCGTCCTCACCAATCTACCTGTCGCAGATGCATCTGTCCATGACAGTATTAGTAGCAGTGACCACCGCACAGTCATTGTGGAGACGAAGTCCCATCTTCACACTGAGGACACCCTCCATCGTGTTGTCTGGGACTATCACCGTGCTAAATGGGATAGATTCAGAGCAGATCTAGCAGCTCAAAACTGGGCATCCATGAGGCGCTGTGGGCCATCAGCAGCAGCAGAATTGTATTCCACCACAAATTGTAACCTCATGGCCCGGCACATCCCTCACTCTACCATTACCATCAAGCCAGGGGACCAACCCTGGTTCAATAAGGAGTGTAGAAGAGCATGCCAGGAGCAGCACCAGACGTACCTAAAAATGAGGTGCCAACCTGGGGAAGCTGCAACACAGGACTACATGCATGCTAAACAGCGGAAGCAGCATGCTATAGACAGAGCTAAGCGATCCCACAATCAACGGAGCAACGGATCAGATCAAAGCTCTGCAGTCCTGCCACATCCAGTCATGGATACTGCAAAGGCTATGGGCCCTGACAACATCCCGGCTATCGTGCCGAAGACTTGTGCTCCAGAACTAGCCGCGCCTGTAGCCAAGCTGTTCGAGTACAGCTATAACACTGGCATCTATCCAACAATGTGGAAAACTGCCCAGGTATGTCCTGTCCACAAAAAGCAGGACAAATCCAATCCAGCTAATTACCGCCCCATCAGTCTACTCTCAATCATCAGCAAAGTGATGGATGGTGTCGTCGACAGTGCAATCAAGCAGCACTTACTCACCAATAACCTACTCACTGATGCCCAGTTTGGGTTCCGCCAGGACCACTAAGCTCTAGACCTCATTACAGCCTTGGTCCAAACATGGACAAAAGAGCTGAATTCCAGAGGTTAGGTGAGAGTGACTGCCCTTGACATCAAGGCAGCATTTGACTGAGTGTGGCATCAAGGAGCCCTAGTAAAATTGAAATCAATGGGAATCAGGGAGAAAACTTTCCACTGGCTGGAGTCATACCTAGCACAAAGGAGGATGGTTGTGGTGGTTGGAGGTCAATCATCACAGTCCCAGGACATCGCTGCAGGAGTTCCTCAGGGCAGTGTCCTGGGCCCAACCATCTTCAGCTGTTTCATCAATGACCTTCCCTCCATCATAAGGTCAGAAGTGGGGATGTTTGCTGATGACTGCACAGTGTTCAGTGTCATTCGCAACTCCTCAGATAATGAAGCAGTCCATGCCGCTTGCAGCAAGACCTGGACGACATTCAGGCTTGGGCTGATAAGTGGCAGGCAACATTTGCGCCACACAAGTGCCAGGCAATGACTATCTCAATAAGCGAGAGTCTAACCACCACCCCTTGACATTCAACGGCATTACCATTGCCGAATTCCCCACCATCAACATCCTGGGGGTCACCATTGACCAGAAACTTAACTGGACCAGCCACAAAAATACTGTGGCAACAAGAGCAGGTCAGAGGCTAGGTATTCTGCGGTGATTGTCTCACCTCCTGACTCCCCAGAAACTTTCCATCATCTACAAGGCACAAGTTAGGAGTGTGATGGAATACTCTCCACTTTCCTGGATGAGTGCAGCTCCAACAACACTCAAGAAGCTTGACACCATCCAGGACAAAGCAGCCTGTTTGATTGGCACCCCATCCACCACCTTAAACATTCACCCCCTCCACCACCGGCGCACCGTGGCTGCAGTGTGTACTGCAGCAACTCGCCAAGGCTTTTTTGGCAGCACCTCCCAAATCCGCAAACTCTTCCACCTAGAAGGACAAGGGCAGCAGGCGCATGGGAACACCACCACCTCCAAGTTCCCCTCCAAGTCACACACCATCCTGACTTAGAAATATATCACCCGTTCCTTCATCGTCACTGGGTCAAAATCCTGGAACTCCCTCCCTAACAGCACTGTGGGAGCACCTTCACCACACGGACTGCAGCGGTTCAAGAAGGCGGCTCACCACCACCTTCTCGAGGGCAACTAGGGATGGGCAATAAATGCTGGCCTTGCCAGCGACGCCCACATCCCATGAATGAATAAAAATAAATATTTGTGTGAATTCATGGCCTCAATATTAACCCCCCACCACGATTGTCGAGAGAGGGTCGGGGGTTAAAAATTTTAAAACGGGGAACGCGACCCCAGTGCGCCGCACACGCACCTGCCGCCATTTTTACATGTTGAAATCGGGCTCCCCCAGTGCAATTAGGAGCCTGATTTAAATGTAACAGTTGCCACGCGGGTTTCCCAGGGCTCCCCAAGGGTCTCCGGCTGCGGCCTCCTGCCGCTGGATTTCCCGCCCGGCAGCCTGCCAATGTGACCTTTGCCGAGTTTTCCCCGCACTCCCTTCCCGCAAGCATCGGGGCCAATAAGTCAGTCACGGCTCCTGGACCGATCTGTTTCCGTACTCCAGTCAGTAAACGTGCAGAAAGCCACCCTTACAGTGGAATGCAGACTGGATCGCAGTTAAATGCCTTGGGATTGTTTCCTACCTGAAAGGCGCTATATAAATGCAGGTTGTTGTGTTGCTCGCTGCCATCAGCTCACAGCTGGACACCTCCGTTAACCCTGACTGAAGCAGCGCACCACTGACCTCTACTGGTCAGTCACAGTGACAGCAGCGTGTGACGATTTGGGGAACCAGAGAATGTTCCAGCTTGGAAACGGGCCATTCAGCCCATCAAATCTGCGCTGGGTTATTTTTTTTCTCCACATGAGCCCCTTTAGTCTAATCCCACTCTTCGCCTCGCTCCCCGTAGCCTGTTAATATCCCTCTTTTCAAGCAACCATCAATTCCCTTTTAAAAACAATTGTTTGGAATCTGCTTCAACAGGGGTTTTATTACAGAGAATTCCACCCATCTGTGTAAGGGAAGTATTTGTGATTGTCCTAAATTTGTGCCCCCTCATTACTGTGGTACTGAACAGTCGAAACAAGCTGTCACTATGTACCTTATCACCACCCTTCATAAACTTGAAGACTTCTATCTCATTGAAACAAGAGGGATTGACAGGGTAGATGATGAGAGGTTGTTTCCCCTGGCTGGAGAGTCCAGAACTAAGGGTCACAGTCTCAGGATAAGGGGTCAGCCATTTAGGACTGAGATGAGGAGGAATTTCTTCAGTCAGAGGGTTGTGAATCTTTGGAATTCTCTACCCCAGAGGGCTGTGGAGGCTCAGTTGTTGAGTATATTCAAGACTGACCAAAGCCTCCTTGAAAAAGTGCAACATCCCCACCGACACCTGGGAATCCCTGGCCCAAGACCGCACAAAGTGGAGGAGAAGCATCCGGGAAGGCGCCGAACACCTCGAGTCTCTTCGCCGGGAGCAAGCGGAAGCCAAGCGCAAACAGCGGAAGGAGCGCACGTCAACCCAAGCACCCCACCCCACCCGCCCCCTTCAACCACCGTCTGCCCCACCTGTGACAGAGACTGTAGGTCCCGCATTGGACTCATCAGTCACCTGAGAACTCATTTTTAGTGTGGAAGCAAGTCATCCTCGGTTCCGAGGGACTGCCGAAGAAGAAGAAGAAGAAGAAGAAGAATATTCAAGACAGAGATCGATAGATTTTTTGGATTTTAGGGGAATCAAGGGGTATGGGGATCGGCCGTGATCTTATTGAATGTCAGAGCAGGCTCAAGGGGCCGAATGGCCTACTCCTGCTCCTATTTCTTATGTTCTATCAGGTCTCCCCTGAACTCGGAAAGGCCTGGGCATGTGTCGTTATCACATTGCTGTTTTATGTGTGCATTTCCCTACATCACAACAGTGATTGCCTGTACTTCAAAAGTACTTCATTAGGACATCCTGAGGTCGTGGACGGCGCTATATAAATGCAAGTCCCTTCTTTCAACCAACACCACTTAAAAAGAAAAGAGATTGACATGTCAATTATTTAATTGATATCTGCGGGACCTTGCTGTGCACAAATTAGGCAGGCACATTATAGCGGTGACTACCAATGTTCCCTTTAAGCTGCACGGCTTTTAAATAGGAAACAATGTGTATTTTGAATGGGCCGCGCAGCCCCTTAAAGGGCCCGTGGACCCCCCAAAAAAAATTAAAGGGAACACTGGTGACTGCATTTCAAAAAATACCTCAAAGGTTGTGAAGGGCTTTGGAAATACTGAGGCCATGAAAGGTCCGAAATAAACGGCAATTCTTTCTTTACCGATTATTCAGCATAAATTATCTTCTCTTCAATCTTAGGCAGTCCCTCGGAACCGAGGATGACTTGCTTCCACATTAAAAATGAGTTCTCAGGTGACTGATGAGTCCAATGCGGGACCTACAGTCTCTGTCACAGGTGGGGCAGACGGTGGTTGAAGGGGCGGGTGGGTGGGGTGCTTGGGTTGACGTGCGCTCCTTGCGCCATTTGCGCTTGGCTTCCGCTTGCTCCCAGCGAAGAGACTCGAGGTGTTCGGCGCCTTCCCGGATGCTTCTCCTCAACTTTGTGCGGTCTTGGGCCAGGGATTCCCAGGTGTCGGTGGGGATGTTGCACTTTTTCAACGAGGCTTTGAGGGTGTCCTTGAAGCGTTTCCTCTGCCCACCTGGGGCTCTCTTGCTGTGTCAGAGCTCCGAGTATAGCGCTTGTTTTGGGAGTCTTGTATCGGGCATGCGGATGCTTACGTCTGCGCACACTCAGAGCATAAATTATACTTTTTAAAAGGAATACTTTGGACCTACGTGCCTTTATGATAAGGACAAACCAAATGACTCCTTTAAACTCAGTGTAGCTCTACAGAAACAGTCACAGCACAACAGATGTTCATGTGAATTAGAATTTGAACATTCGCACAATCGCAAAGACTTCCAATTAACACCATCGAATGGAAGATTTTATTTTAATGCAGCGACAACTGCCATTAGATCTGTTCTCTCCGATTTCAGGGTGGAAGGATTCACTCCAGTCTGGGAGTGGCCCAGCATTTTCTCTTTGCAAACTGCCATGGAGACACTGCAGGCCACATATAAATTTAAATGCAGGGTGCGGTGGTGTCGCGGTTATGTTACTGGGCGAGTTAATCCGGTAGAACGGGAGTTCTAAATCCTCACTGTGGCAGTATTGAGAATTTGAATTCAGTTAGAAAAAAAACAAATCTGGAATGAAAGAGCTGGCGTCAGTAAACATAGAGACATAGAAAAATAGGAGCAGGAGTAGGCCATTCGGCCCTTCGAGCCTGCTCCGCCATTCAATATGATCATGGCGGATCCTCTATCTCAATACCATATTCCCGCTCTCTCCCCATACCCCTTGATGCCTTTTGCATCTAGAAATCTATCTATCGCCTTCTTAAATATATTCAGTGACTTGGCCTCCACAGCCTTCTGTAGTAGAGAATTCCACAGGTTCACCACCCTCTGAGTGAAGAAATTTCTCCTCATCTCAGTCCTAAATGTCCTACCCCATAGCCTGAGACTGTGACCCCTCGTTCTAGACCCCCCAGCCAGGGGAAACATCCTCCCTGCATCCAGTCTGTCTAACCCTGTCAGAATTTTATAGGTTTCAATGAGATCCCCTCTCATTCTTCTAAACTCTAGTGAATACAGGCCGAGACGACCCAATCTCTCCTCATACGACGGTCCTGCCATCCCAGGAATCAGCCTGGTGAACCTTCGCTGCACTCCCTCTAAAAGTGACCATAAAGCTGTTGGATTGCAGTAAAAATCCCATCTGGTTCTCTGATGTCCTTTAGGGAAGGAAACCTACCGTCCTTACCTGGGTTGGCCGATATGTGACTCCAGTCCCACAGCAATGTGGTTGACTCTTAACTACCCTCTGAATTGGCCTAGCAAGCCCCTCAATTGTATTAAAAACCGCTACCCAGCGGTTCAAGAACAAAGGCCCCCCACTACCTCCTCAGGGCAACTAGGAATGGGCAATACATGCCAGTGACACCCACATCCTGAGAATGAATAAGAAAAAATCAATGTGACTGTTAAGTTTCCAAGTATTTGCATATATCTCAAGCTGCAGATATATGCTTAGATTGTTCACCTATTAGTTCATAACTAATTCAACTTTAACAGATGTAAAATTGTGGGGAGTTATTCAATGTAATAACATAAGAACTAGAAACATAGAAACATAGAAACATAGAAGATAGGAGCAGGAGTAGGCCATTCGGCCCCTTGAGCCTGCTCCGCCATTCAATGTGATCATGGCTGATCATCCAAATTCAGTACGATAGCAAAATACTGCGATGCTGGAAATCTGAAATAACAACAGAAAACGCTGGAAAAACTCAGCAGGCCAGGCAGCATCCGTGGAGAGAGAAAGAGAGTTAACGTTTCAGGTCGATGAACTTTCGTCAGAACTGACGAAAGGTCATCGACCTGAAACGTTAACTCTCTTTCTCTCTCCACGGATGCTGCCTGGCCTGCTGAGTTTTTCCAGCGTTTTCTGTTGTTAATCCAAATTCAGTACCCTGTCCCTGCTTTCTCCCCATATCCCTTGATCCCCTTAGCCTTAAGAAATATATCTAACTCCTTCTTGAATATATTTAATGAATTGGACTCAACTGTCTTCTGTGGTAGAGAATGCCACAGGTTCACCACTCTCTGGGTGAAGAAATTCCTCCTCATCTCAGTCCTAAATGGCTTACCCCTTATCCTTAGACTGTGACCTCTGGTTCTGGACTCCCCCGCCATTGGGAACATCCTTCCTGCATCTAGTCTGTCTAGTCCTGTTAGAATTTTATAAGTTTCAATGAGATCCCCTCTCATTCTTCTAAACTCTAGAGAATACAAGCCCAATCGACCCAATCTCTCTTCATACGTTATTCCTGCCATCCCAGGTATCAGTCTGGTGAATCTTCGCTGCACTCCCTCCATGGCAAGAACATCCTTCCTCAAATAAGGTGACCAAAACTGCACACAATACTCAAGGTGTGGTCTCACCAAGGCCCTGTACAACTGCAGCAAGACATCCTTGCTCCTGTACTCGAATCCTCTCACTATGAAGGCCAACATACCATTTGCCTTCTTAACCGCCTGCTGCACCTGCATGCTTACCTTCAGCGACTGGTGCACAAGGACACCCAGGTCTCGTTGCACTTCCCCTTTTCCCAATCTATTGCCGTTCAGATAATAATCTGCCTTCCTGTTTTTGCCACCGAAGTGGATAACCTCGCATTTATCCACATTATACTGCATCTGCCATGCATCTGCCCAATCACCCAACCTGTCCAAATCATACTGGAGTTTCTCTGCATCCTCCTCACAGCTCACACGCCCACCCAGATTTGTGTCATCTGCAAACTTGGAGATATTACATCTAGTTCCCTCGTCTAGATCATTAATTTATATTGTGAATAACTGGGGTCCTAGCACCGATCCCTGCGGTACCCCACTAGTCACTGCCTGCCACTCGGAAAAAGACCCATTTATTCCAACTCTTTGCTTCCTGTCTGCCAACCAGTTTTCTATCCAAGACAGTACCTTACCCCCAATCCCATGTGCTTTAACTTTGCACGCTAATCTCTTATGCGGGACCTTATCGAAAGCCTTCTGAAAGTCCAAATACACCACATCCACTGGTTCTCCCTTATCTGAGAAGTCGCACAACACCAGGTTATAGTCCAACAGATTTATTTAATTTTACAAGCTTTCGGAGCTGTCGCTCCTTCCTCAGGTAGGTTAGCAGTTACCACTGCTAACCTACCTGAGGAAGGAGCGACAGCTCCGAAAGCTTGTAAAATTAAATAAATCTGTTGGACTATAACCTGGTGTTGTGCGACTTCTCATTTTTGTCCACCCCAGTCCAACGCCGGCATCTCCACATCATGATCTCCCTTATCTATTCTACCAGTTACATCCTCAAAAAATTCCAGTAGATTAGTCAAGCATGATTTACCTTTTGTAAATCCATGTTGACTTTGTCCGATCCTGTCACTGTTTTCCAAGTGCTCTGCTATTACATCTTTTATAATGGACTCTAGCATTTTGCCCACTACCGATGTCAGGCTTACCGGTCTATAATTCCCCATTTTCTCTCTACCACCTTTTTTAAATAGTGGGGTTACATTAGCTACCCTCCAATCCATGGGAACTGTTCCAGAGTCTCGAATTTTGGAAGATGACCAGCAATGCATCTACTATTTCTAGGGCCACTTCTTTAAGTACCCTAGGATGTAGATTATCAGGCCCTGGGGATTTATCGGCCTTCAATCCCGTCAATTTCCCCAACACCATTTCCCTACAAATACTGATTTCATTCAGTTCCTCCCTCTCATTAGACCCTATGTTCCTCGACATCTCTGGGAGGTTATTTGTGTCCTCCTTTGTGAAGACAGAACCAAAGTATGCATTTAGTTGGTTTGCCATTTCTTTGTTCCCCATTATAAATTCCCCTGATTCTGACTGCAAGGGACCTACGCTTGACTTCACCAATCTTTTTCTCTTCACATATCTATAGAAGCTTTTACAGTCAGTTTTTATGTTGCCTGAAAGCTTACTCTCATACTCTATTTTCCCCGTCTTAATTAATCCCTTTGTCCTCCTTTGCTGAATCCTAAACTGCTCGCAATCCTCAGGTTTGCTGCTTTTTCTGGCCAATTTATATGTCCTCTCCTTGGATCTTATGCTATCCCTAATTTCCCTTGTTAGCCTAGGAGCAGGAGTTGGCTATTCCGCCCTTCAAACCAGTGTGTGCTCTTAATTGACAAGGCTCCAAGCTGGGAGTGTACATTTGTAAAGTTTACCCCTATAAACACAAGGCTTAGTGAGTTAATTTATGAGGACAGGTTGCATAAACTTGGCTTGTGTTCCCTGGAGTATAGAAGACTGAGGGGTGATCTAATCGAGGTGTTTGAAATGATAAAGGATACAGAGAAACAGTATGAGAATTGTCAAATTTGAGGTGCTGGGAACTATTTTGTATGTCAGTGAGGACATAATCTTAATGTTAGAGCCATGCCATTATAGGAGTGAAATCAGGAAGCTTTTTTTTTTATTCATTTGTTCACAGGACGTGGCCATCACTGGCAAGGCCAGCATTTATTGCCCATCCCTAATTTCCCTTGAGAAGGTGGTGGAACCATTTTCTTGAACCGCTGCAGTCCGTGTGGTGAAGGTACTCCCACAGTGCTACTTTGTTGTAGTGGTTTGGTACAACTGAGTGTCTTGTTGGGCCATTTCAGAAGCAAGAGTCAACCACATTGCTGTGAGTCTGGAGTTATGTATATTTGAATAGGCCAGACCAGGCAAGCGATAGCAGATTTCCTTCCCTATGAGTAGTTTCATGGTCACCATTACTGATACATTCCAGATTTATTTAATTAATTGTCATAGGTGAGATTTGAACTCCTGGTCTCTGGATCGCTTGGCAAGGCCTCTGGATTACTAGTCCAGTAACATAAACACTATGCTACCATTCCCTTCTTCACGCAAAGGGTAGAAGAAATCTGTAATTCTCTCTACCCAAAAGACTGTGGGTGCTGGGGGGCCAATTGAAATTTTCAGGACTGAGATGGATAGATTTTTGTTGGGTAAGGGTATTGAGGGACATGGAGCTAAGGCGTAAATGGAGTTGAGGTGCAGGTCAGCCATGATCTAATTGAATGGTGGAGCAGGCTCGAGGGGCTGAATGGCCTTCTCCTGTTCCTAAGGTTCCTATTCGGCCCATCTTATCTGCACTGGCTCACTGAACCAGCTCTTCACTTAGTCCCAATCCCCTGCTCTTTTATAAGAACATAAGAAATAGGAGCCGGAGTCAGCCATTCGGTCCCTTGAGCCTGCTCCGCCATTCAATGGAATCATGGCTGATCTTCTACCTCATCTCCACTTTCCTGCGCTATCCCCATATCCCTTGATTCCCCTTAATATTCAAAAATCTATCGATCCCTATCTTGAATATACTCAACAACTGAGCCTCCACAGCCCTCTGGGGTAGAGGATTCCAAAGATTCACCAGCCTCTGAGTGAAGAGATTTCTCCTCATCTCAGTCCTAAATGGTCGACCCCTTATTCAGAGACTGTGACCCCTGGTTCTAGACTCTCCAGCCAGGGGAAACATCCTCCCTGCATCCACCCTGTCAAGCCCTGTAATAATTTTGTATGTTTCAATGAGATCACCTCTCATTCTTCTAAACTCTAGAGAAAAATTACGTTTTTCATTTTCAAATATTTGTCCACTTCCTTTTTGAAAGCTGTTGTCGATTCTGATGTTGCAAATATTCCTGGCACTGCGTCTGAAAAAGACGCTGAAAAGAAACTCCTTTCACAGTTTTAGGCTTTCTCGAGTATAAATCTACAGCGGCTTCCTGAAAATGACCGGAAGCTTTATTCTAAGACCTGCGGGACTTATAGAGAAGATGCTGGTTACAGAATTCCAGCTGCGACCTAATAGAATGGTGGAACAGTCTCGAGGGGCTGAATGGCCTTCTCCTGTTTCTAAAGTTCCTAAACAGAAGTCAGTTGCCTCAGCTTTGTGAGTCAGCTTGCTGGGGCACGAGAGAGATAGAACCACACGGGTCATTGTTTGCAAACCCCTAATCTAGCCCATAGTTGGCTAGCTGAAGCACTGGTGGAGTGTTACAAAATTAAGGGGGAAAAATTGAGTTGCTTTCTGCCTCCTGTTAGTGCCCCAAGGGGGCGCGAAGCCCCTAGCGCCCGGGCGCGGCGTCGCTAACGCCTCCCATGAAATTCAGCGGGAGGTTTAGCGGCAGCGGTTGCCGGTAGCGCCCCGTGGCGCTGCGCCTCCAGCGATGACATCATCGCTGTGTGTAGCGCCCCGCTCGCGTCCCCTGACCTATCGCCGGCCATTATGGCCGACAGGGTCAGGGCGCCGTGTTTGCGGCCACGGCGGCGCAAGTTAAAGGGCAGGTGCCGGGCTCTTTAGCCGGCACCCCGCTCCTCGGTGGTCCAGCAGGGGGCCCCGGTGCGCGCTGTGCTCAGCCCCTCCCTTTTAATCAGGGGAGGGAGGCCTGCAGTACCGCCGCGCTATGTGCCGACGCGCGTGGCGTTGCTGCACGTAGCGCCACGATATTTAATGGGAGCGCACCAAGAGGGAGGGGGAGCGCTTCCAGTAGCGCACCACCTCCTGCGTGGGGCGCTATCATTCAATTTCCGGCACGGGGGGCGCTAACTTTTTCAGGGAGTTGGCGCCCCAGAGCGGGCACGACCCAATTTTTCCCCATAAAAGCTTTATCAATGTGACAAACACACAATCAGCGGAACTGCCCCTCAGATCCTACTAACTTTTTGTAGGAAAACCTTTTCAAGTCCCTGTAGAGGTTTGTACCATGACGACCCATCACCCCTTTCCTCACTGACCTACATTAGTTCCCAATCTCCCAGCACCACAAATTTAAAATTCTCATCCTGGCGTTTAAAACTCTTCAAGGCCTCTCCCCTCCCAATCTCTGCAACCTCCTCCAGCCCGACAACTCCCTCCTTGAACTCTCAGTTCAGTGACAGGGGTGCCCATTGAACGGACTGCTTTTAGAAAGAAAGAAAGAATTTGTATTTCTATAGCGTCTTTCACGACCTTAGGACGTCCCAAAGTGCTTCACAGCCAATGAAGTACCTTTTGAAGTGTAGTCACTGTTGTAATGTAGGAAACGTGGCAGCCAATTTGTGCACAGCAAGCTCCCGCAAACAGCAATGTGATAATGACCAGATAATCTGTTTTAATGATGTTGATTGAGGGATAAATATTGGCCCAGGACACCGGGGAGAACTCCACTGCTATTCTTTGAAATAGTGGCCATGGGATCTTTTACGTCCACCTGAGAGGGCAGACGGGGCCTCGGTTTAAACTCTCATCCAAAAGACGGGACCTCCGACAGTGCAGCACTCCCTCAGCACTGCACTGGAGTGTGAGCATAGATTTTGTGCTCAAATCTACAGAGTGGGACTTGAACCCACAACCTTGCGACTCCGTGCTACCAACTGAGCCACGGCTGACACCCCGATGACACCTGGATGATATTGAGAACTTCCTTGAAGGTCATCATTTGTATTTACATTTCAGGTTCAACTTTATGCCGTGAATGTTACAGATTCACATCCCGGGATTGGAGCTTCATGTCCTGGGGCTGTACTTCAGGAATTCCGGCACGCTGGTCACTGTGCTTCACAGCAACTCCCTACCTGCTTGTTTTATCGGAGATCCCATTGATCTCTGTACCTGAATTTCCGAGTCGACACACAAACCT
Source organism: Squalus acanthias (assembly GCA_030390025.1). Classification (NCBI taxonomy): domain Eukaryota; kingdom Metazoa; phylum Chordata; class Chondrichthyes; order Squaliformes; family Squalidae; genus Squalus; species Squalus acanthias. The sequence continues at coordinate 115,468,467 of CM059435.1, forward strand.
CTGCTCTGGGAGTGTGGATCTGTAAAATCTACAGATGTACTGCCTTAATACAACAGCAACAGCAACAACTTGTATTTATATAGCGCCTTTAACGTAGTAAAACATCCCAAGGCACTTCACAGGAGCGATAATGAAACAAAAGGTTACTATGAGGTACAGCAAGTACAGGAAACTCTTGTTTATCCGGCACCCAAATATCCGGAATTCTCGCTTAACCGGCAAAATCATCCTCCGAAAACTCCTCTCAAATAACCGGCAATGTTGCCGAGTCGCAGTCCGAGTCTCCGCGAACGCCGAGTACTCCGAAAACTCCTCTCAAATAACCGGCAATGTTGCCGATCCCGAGTCCGCGAACGCCGATTTAGTCAGTAGGGGTAGTTTTCAAAAGTGCCACTACTCGGCCTCCTGGCGCTGTCGGAAGTCCGAACACTGCAGTAACAGGAGTTGATTCTACCACGCTGCCGGGAGTCTCACTTACTGTTAAGTAATTAAAGAGTTATGGATTACCCTCAACTGGCAGTACTGTACTTAATCAAGCATCTTCCACCATCCATTTAACACAACATTCTGTAGGTGAGTACCCAAATACTGTATACTGCACATTTCTTGATTTTTTTATTTTTCTTTGTTAAAAATAGATTCGGTAGATATAACTCTCTGTTATCCGGAACTTTCGATCAACCGGCACCACGCCGGTCCCGTTGGTACCGGATACCAAAGAGTTTCCTGTAATTAGGAAACCAATAGAATGTTATCGTTTATTGCGAGGGGAATTGAATACAAAAGTAGGGAGGTTATGCTTCAGTTATACAGGGCATTGGTGAGACCACATCTGGAGTACTGTGTACAGTATTGGTCTCCTTATTTAAGGAAGGATGTAAATGCGTTGGAAGCAGTTCAGAGAAGGTTTACTAGACTAATACCTGGAATGGGCAGGTTGTCTTATGAGGAAAGGTTGGACAGGCTAGGCTTGTATCCGCTGGAGTTTAGAAGAATAAGATGTGACTTGATTGAAACATATAAGATCCTGAGGGGTCTGGACAGGGTGGATGTGGAGAGGATGTTTCCTCTTGTGGGAGAATCTAGAACTAGGGGTCACTGTTTAAAAATAAGGGGTCGCCCATTTAAGACAGAGATGAGGAGAAATTTTTTCTCACAGAGGGTCGTGAGTCTTTGGAACTCTCTTCCTCAGAGGGCGGTGGAAGCAGAGTCTTTGAATATTTTTAAGGCAGAGGTAGATAGATTCTTGGTAAGCAAGGGGGTGAAAGGTTATCGGGGGTAGGAGTAATCGGATCAGCCATGATCTTATTGAATGGTGGAGCAGGCTCGAGGGGCCGAGTGGCCGACTCCTGCTCCTAATTCGTATGTTCGTAGGTATGTTCGTAAAATTTGACACTGAACCACATAAGGCGATACTGGGACAGGTGACCAAAAGCTTGGTCAAAGAGGTAGGTTTTAAGGAGCGTCTTAAAGGAGGCGAGAGAGATTTAGGGAGAGAATTCCAGCACTTAGGGCCCAGGCAGCTGAAGGCATGGCCGCCAATGGTGGAGCGATTAAAATCGGGGATGCGCAAGAGGCCAGAATTGGAGGAGCGCAGAGATCTCGGAGGGTTGTGGGGCTGGAGGAGATTACAGAGACAGGGAGGGGGGCGAGGCCATAGATGGATTTGAAAACAGGGATGAGAATTTTAAAATTTTAATACAGTAAGAAGAGATATAGGAAAATACATTGTACTGAGATCTAAAAGAAAAGTTGTAATAAAGTGTGAGGGAATCCGCCCCCTTGTGGTACATACGCAACTTTGCAGCAGCACTAAACCGGCAGACTGTAAAACAGCGGGTTGACAAGTGACAGTACAGAAGCTGGGGTTGTTCTCCTTTAGAGCAGAGAAGGTTAAGGGGTGATTTAATAGAGCCGTTCAAAATGATGAGGGGTTTTGATAGAGAGGATAGGGAGAAACTGTTTCCAGTGGCAGGAGGGTCGGTAACCAGAGGACACAGATTTACATTAATTGGCAAAAGAACCAGGGGGGAGTGGAGGGGAATTTTTTTTACGCAGCGAGTTGTTGTGATCTGGAACACGCTGCCTGAAAGGGCGGTGGAAGCAGATTCAATAGTATCTTTCAAAAGGCAATTAGATAAATACTTGAAGGGAAGAAATTTGCAGGGCTGTGGGGAAAGAGCAGGGGGAGTGGGACTAATTGGAGAGCTCTTTCAAAGAGCCGGCACAGACACGACGGACCGAATGGCCTCCTTCTAAGAACATAAGAAATAGGAGCCAGGAGTAGACCATTCAGCCTCTCAAGCCTGATCCGCCATTTAATAAGATCATGGCTGATCTTCGACCTCAACTCCACTTTCCCGCACTATCTCCATTTCCCTTGATTCCCTTAATATTCAAAAATCTATCGATCTCTGTCTTGAATATACTCAACGACTGAGCCTCCACAGCCCTCTGGGGTAGAGAATTCCAAAGATTCACCACCCTCTGAGTGAAGAAATTTCTCCTCATCTCAGTCCTAAATGGCCGACCCCTTATTCTGAGTCTGTGACCCCATGGGGTAAAAATTGAGTCGCGCCCCATTTGGGGCGCTAACCTCGCCGGGGCGCGACTTTTAGCGCCCCGAAAAAATTAGCGGCCCCGCGCCGGAACTTCAGTGGTTGCGCCCCAAGAGGGAAGCGGGGCGCCACTGGAAGCACCCCGCATCCCGCTTGGGGCGCTGCGAGGGAATATCCTGGCGCTACGTGCCACAGCGCCACGCGCTGCGGCACGTCGCGCCGCGGTATTGCAGGCCTTCCTCCCCTTCTTAAAGGGGAGGGACCCTGCGCAGCGCGAACCGGGGCCCAGCTGGGCCCCCAGGGATCGGGAGTGCCGGCAAAAGAGCCCGGCACTCAAGAGAAGTGCCGGGCTCTTGGAGCGCAGCCGGCACTTCACGGTGGGGGGGCTTCACGGGGGCCAGGGACAGCAACGGGGGCAGGTGCTGGCAGGCGGCCAGCAACAAAAATGGCCGCCTGCCACCTCCCCTTTAAATATCGCCGCCCCGGCCGCACGTACGCCTCCCTGAACCCGTCGGACATAGCGTCTGGCGGTAAATCAGGGGGCGCGACTGAAGATCACGGCCGGGGCGCGAGCGGGGTGCTGCGCACGGCGATGACGTCATCGCCGGCGGCGCAGCGCCACAGGGCGCTACCGGCTGCCGCCGCCGCTAACCTCCCGCTGAATTTTTCGGGAGGCGTGGGCGGCGCTGCGCCCGGGCGTTAGCTGCTTTACGCCCCATTAGCGCCCTCTTAAGGCGCTAACGGGAGGCGCAAGCAGCTGAATTTTTCCCCCCATGTTCTGGACTCCAGGTGTGGTCTCACCAGGGCCCTATATAATTGCAGCAAGACGTCTTTACTCTTATACTCAAATCCTCTTGTAATAAAGGCCAACATACCATTTACTTTCCTAATTGCTTGCTGTACCTGCATGTTAACTTTCAGTGATTCGTGTACAAGGACACCCAGGTCCCTCTGAACACCAACATTTCCCAATCTCTCACCTTTTAAAAAATACTCTGCTTTTCTATTTTTCCTACCAAAGTGACTAACTTCACATTTCTCCACTTTATATTCCATTTGCCATGTTCTTGCCCATTCACTGAGCCTGTCTATATCCCCTTGTAGCCTCTTTGCATCCTCCTCACAACTTACATTCCCACCCAGCTTTGTGCTGTATGATTCGATGATTCAACAGAGGCTGGCCTCGCAGTTCAATGACTGACTTGTAATTCACAGTACGTCATTACAGCAATTTGGTATCTACATCTGGAGGACTGGACAAAACCTCTGAGCCAGATGTGGGATCGAAGGCGCAATGTTTGGTCAGGTGACCCAGCCATGTTAAATCAAATTATTCTCTGTAATCATCCAGGTTGGTTTCGAACCTGCCTTGTTTTTAATTGGGTGGAGCTGGAACATGTGCCGTCTGTACAGGAAGCTCATTAGCTTCTCGGCCCAGGTCCCCCCCTCCCACCACTTTCAGGCGGAGAACCTGTTGCCCTGATTTTAACCCTTCCCACCCGGCGGGAACGCAGCGGGTGGAGGGGTTAAAATGGCGGATGGGCGCTAACCCAGCGCGCTCCTGACGCGTTCGTACCTGCCGCCATTTTAACTCCCCCTGGGAGGGTCGAGACAGCCTGCTGGTGGTAGGCCCAAAGGCCCGGCTAATATTGAGACTTCGGGAGTCCAATTACGTCATTCGGACCCCCGGCCGTGATTTTAACAACGAATAGCGCGCATTGCCCCCCTTGGCGAAACCTGGCGCCACGCGAATTCAGAACCTGAAGAGGCTCAGTTAAGTCTCATTTATTTAATTGTTCGAAGGTTTCCATATCGGGCTTCCCCTCTCCCCTCGCCTGAGTCAGAAGGTTCCCACTCCAGAGACTTGAGCACAAAATCTAGGCTGACACTTCGGGAGGGAGCTCTGCACTGTCGGAGGTGCCGTCTTTCATTAAACATTAAACCGAGGCCCCGTCTGCTCTCTCAGGTGAATGTAAAAGCCCCCATGGCACTATTTCAAAGAAGAGCAGGGAGTTATCCCTGGCGTCCTGGGCCAAAATTTATCCCTCAACCAACATCTAAAACAGCTTATCTGGTCATTTATCTCATTACTGTTTGTGGGAGCTTGCTGTGCGCAAATTGGCTGCTGTATTTCCTACATTACAACAGTGACTGCACTTCAAAAAGTACTTCATTTGCTGTAAAGCGCTTTGGGACGTCCTGATGTCGTGAAAGGCGCTATATAAATGCAAGTCTTTACTTTCTTTGTTGCCGTAGAGGGGTGGCTGTTTTGGTGAGTCCGTCCATAAAAGAGAACGTTGCCTTGGTGGACAAGGACACTGAGAGGAGATTTTTACGGTTAATGGTAAAAATGGAGGAATTTAATTGCAATCTCTTTAATATCTATGAACCGAACGACCATTGCAAGTGGCGCGAGTTTTTTCGGTGGTTAATCACTGAAGTGGCAGAGGCGGAAATCCCTTGTGTAGTGGGGGATTTTAATGTATTTTTATCTCGGATGGACATTTCAGCCCAGATGACCTTTAAGGATGATAACTCCAGAGGGATGATTGTAAAAATGATGGCAAATTTAAATTTTAAAAACTTATGGAGGGATCGGAACCCCATAAAAAGGGAGTTCTCCAGAAGAGGTTGGGTGATGTTTTAAAACAGAGCCGAATAGATTTTGTGTTAATGCGGGAAGGGTTAAGTTCTGAGGTGATGGAGATTTATTACAAAAAGTATTTTTAGTGACCACTTGGCTTTGGTTCTTAGAATTAGGAACAGCAGAGTTAAGATCGGCCCAGGGGTGTGGATTTTAAACAATCAATACCTGAAAGAAATTGCTTATAAAGAAGGGATTTTAAATATAATAAAGAATGCTCAGAAGGAACCTTTGTTCTTGAAAGAAAGAAGAGTTTGGTGGGACAATTTCAAATATGAGGTAAAAGTTTTTTCGGTACGTTATAGGAAAGAGAGAGCGGCAGCTAACCGGCGTCGAGAAGAGAATATAAACAAAAGGTTTACGGATATCTGTAAAGTAGTTGACGGAGGGGATAAGGGGGCTGAGACTAAGTGTGTGGTTTTAAAGGAAGAGTGGGAATTATTGCAAGCTGAAAAATGCAAGGGGGCCATTCTCCGTGCAAAGGCTAAAGATGCAAGAGTATGTTCCAACAGAGATTATCATTAATTGTAGAGTTGAAGGTTGGGGAGAAGATCATTAATGAAAGTGGGGAGATTTTAGAGGCGGCTAGCAGCTTTTATCAAGCGTTATATACAAAAGAAGACATTTCCAATTTGGCGATGGAGAAGGTCGGTGCTTTTATTGAAGAGGGTTTAAAGGAGGATGACAGAAGCATGTGTGACAAAGAAGTAGGATTAGCAGAAATAAAAGTAGCAATAAGTGAAATGAAGAGGGGGAAAAGCCCAGGGTCCGATGGACTAAGTGCAGAATTTTATAAAGAATTTTTTGAGATTTTAAATCCATTGCTCTTAGAGGTTTTTAAGGAGATTAAAATTGAGGGAAGCCTGGCCCCATCTGTGAGGAGAGGTGTCATAAGCTTAGCTTATAAAAATGAGGGGGTTAGAAGGGATCTGAAGAATTGGAGGCCCATCACATTATTAAATGTGGATTATAAGATCTTGGCGAGGGTTATGGCAAATCGTATGAAGGAGGTGTTGCCACAGATAGTTTTGCCCTCTCAGTCCTATGGAGTCATAGGCCGGGACATCGCAGACTCTGTGGTCTCAATCCGAGATGCGATAGAGCTCATGGAAGAGAGTGGGAGGGAGGCTTATGTATTAAAGATAGATCAAGAGAAAGCCTTTGATAGGGTCTCTCATGAGTTTTTATTGATGGTTTTGGAAGCATTTAGTTTCGGGGAAAATTTCATTGAGTGGATAAGGATTTTTTATTCAAACATATTTAGCTGTGTTAAATGTAATGGTTTTTTATCCAAGTATTTTCTGATACAGAGGTCAGTGAGACAGGGTTGTCCCCTGTCCCCATTGTTGTACACATTGGTAGCAGAACCATTAGGTTACATGATGCGAAAGAAACAAGGTGTAGTTGGGATTGCGGTTCCCAGTTCCGGGCTGGTGTCGGTGATACACCAATATGCAGATGACACAACCTTAATGTTGAGAGATGGGGAGTCAGTGAGAAAAGCTATGGATGTAGTGGAGGAGTATTGTAGAGCTTCAGGAGCCAGAGTGAATTACAGTAAGTCCCAATGCCTGGTTGCGGGAAGGGGTAGGGGGGAATGGTTGGAGGAAAGCCCCTTTAAGGTGGTGGAGGTTTTGGATGTTCTGGGGGTGCATATGGGGTGCAATAAGGACAGGGATGAAGTGGATCATTTAAATTGGGAACCGAAGGTTATGAAAATTAAAAAGATTTTGGGAAGATGGAAAAGAAGGTGGTTGAAAGTGCAAGGAAGAGCGACAGTGGTGTCCGCTCTCATGCTATCTAAGCTATGGTACTTATTGACGGTGGAGGATATTCCTGAGTGGGCGGAAAAGTCCATCCGAGAGGCTTGTGTGAGGTTTTTATGGGAAGGGAAACCAGCCTTGGTTGCTTACAATACCATCATTGGATGGAGAAATCAGGGAGGATTCAATTTCCCAGATATTGATTTGAAGAAAAAATCCTTTAGAATCAAATGGGTGAAGAGATTTCTTCCGAAGTCAAATACAAGTTTTTGGAAGAGTTGTTTTGAGCATTTTTTTAAACTAAGTGGGATAGGAGGGCAGGGGATATATACAGGACAAGGCCCAGGAGTGAGGACGAGCCCAGCAGCGAGGACGAGGCCCAGAGTGGCGCAGCTTGGACCAGCAGCGGGGTCGGGAGGACCACACTGCAGCCTATGAAACCCAGGCAGAGAGGACCTGCGGGAAGGAGGGAGGAGGACAGTAGCAGTATGTGTGTGTGTGTGTGCTAGGCCGATGTAGCAGAGCCTGGTCTCCAATCGTCTTGGATCCCCTTGCCATTGGACCAAGACCTTGCCCTGTCAAGCCTGTGTGGTAGCTGGTGTGCAACGGCCACCCCACGATAAAAGAACGCACGCACAGGCATCTTCCACCCTTTAAAATGAAGTTCGGGACCTGGAACATCAGGACCCTCATGGACAACCCCAACAGCGACAGACCGGAACGTCGTACTGCTATCGTTGCCCAGGAGCTCAGACTTTTTTTTTAAGTCATCCTCGGTTCCGAGCGACTGCCTAAGAAGAGAAGAATATGGAATACAATAATATGTTTTTGAAATCGATTAAACCTCTCCCTAGGTTTTATAAGGGGGTTGTAGAGACTTGGGCCCAATTTTTAAAAGGTGTGCAGTTTATGCCCAAGGGTGCTGAGGAATTTTTAGAACAGCCCTTATTTTTGAACAGGTGGGTCAACATCGAAGAAGAGGTATTATTTAATCAAGCTTTTATAAAAGCTGGTATTATGTGTGAAAGATGTATTATATGAGGTAATTCCAGGTTGGTTGCCGGAAGCGATAGTGAGGGGCATGGTGTGGGAGGAGGATCAGGAGGTAGAGGAAAAAGCAATTATGATCATGTATGAGAAGATTGTGAGGGCAATGCCACAGGATTGGATGGAAGAAATAAATGCGGAAATCTCCAAAGGAAGTAAAATGCGTCCCGCTTTTCCAAGCTTTCTGCTGGAGAAAGGGGGAGAGTTGGTCCAATTTGACAACTGTAATACTCGAGATTTCTATGGGGTATTTAGAGAATGGAGATTCAAGACACCTGCTGGTCAGGAGTTTTGGCAGAGTATATACCCACAGCTGGACTTTAGCAGGATTTGGAAGGGAGTGTGGGTGAATTTTAAATGTCCAGAGTGGATTGAACTGGATTTCAAATTGGCTCATAACTGGATTTTTACCATGACTGTCTTATGTAAGATTGGTCAAGTGGAGGGGGCAACTTGCCCAGTGTGTGGGACACGGGATGAGACTCTATCCCATTTACTGGTGTTATGTCTGCAGTTAAATGATTTTAAGTACTATGTTCGACAGTTTTGTCAGGTTTATTTGCTGGGTGGGGACCGAAGAGCGAGAATGGGAATCCTGTGGGACTCAATTTTGAGATGGAGATTGTAGGAGAGTCTGCCCGAGTCTAGCGGAGCGGCAATTCATTTAATGTTGCAGTTGTGATTGTGCAAAGATGGAATGCTTTGTTTTTTTAAGGGGAGGAGAATCAATTTAAAAGAATATTTTAAATATAAGCTAAAAGATCATTATAAGGCTCTGTAGATGTTTTATTCAGAAAGGAATTTAAAGATAGTATTTTACGATCAATTTTTAAAGTACAATCAATTAATATATGTTACGGGAGACAAATTAAACTTCAGGTTTTGATGTTAATATGTGGTGGAGGAATGGCTGTGCAGAGCGGCGGAATGGATTTGTATGATACAATGGAATGATCACGATGTTGTAGATGTTTTTAATGTTCAATAAATGATATCATAATAAAAATAAAGTGGGCAGCACCCTTGCCTTTGAGTCAGGAGGTTGTAGGTTCAAGTCCCACGACCTTGAGCACCAAGTAAGAAAAATCATTTTTGGCAGTTAACAAAATGTGCATGTTCCAAAAGACATTCAGCACCTAAAAGAGTTCATCGGCGCTGTTTCATTTTAGTGATGTGTGCCAGTGGCAAAACACTTGCTTTGGGTGTCCTCAGAACTGAACTTATTTTCACTGAAGAACTTGGACCTTTAGAATAATTAAATTGCAGGGATATTTATACAAAAAAGCACATTATTGCAATGTCAGTTTGGCTCAGTCTTGACCATGCATCAGACGGTTGGGAGTTTAAGCCCCACTTCCAGACCAAAACGCTTAATCTGGATTGACAGTTCAGTGTACCGTGCTGAGGGAGTGCTGCATTAATGGAGGCACTGCCCTTCGGTTATGCCTGTTTAGGGGGATGTTAAAGATCCCCTTGAACTAATCCGAGAACAACAGGGATTTCTCCTTTCCAGAATTCATCCCTCAGCCAACACCACCAAACACAAATTGACTGGTCATTCACGCAGCGAGTTGTTGTGATCTGGAATGCGCTGCCTGAAAGAGTGGTGGAAGCAGATTCAATAGGAACATTCAAGAGGGAATTGGATAAATACTATTACAGGGCTATGGGGAAAGAGCGAGGGAATGGCAATAATTGGATTGCTCTTTCAAAGAGCCGGCACAGGGACAATGGCCCGAATGGCCTCCTTCTGTGCTGTATCATTCTATGATTCTATGTCTGTAGACCCAAAATGGCTGACACTTTTGCCTACATAACTGCACTTCCAAGTAATTCATTGGACTGAATTTTAATAGGGAAGGCGGGTTGTGGGCGGGGCTTCTGAGGCGGTTGGGAAACCCGGGAGAATGTGTTGAATGGGAAGCTTCTGTTTCCCACCTGCAGCCAGCCAGATGGAGAGACTGGCTGGCTGCGGCACTGGGCCACACAGAGGAGGGTTCGCGTGGGGGCAGGGACCGGCCAGAGGAGTGGGGGGGGGGGCGGGGGCGGGCGTCTGAAAAGATCGGAGGGCGGCCTGGAGGAGCGGGGGTGGGGGTGGGTCTGAAAAGATCGGGGGTGGCCTGGAGTAGCAGGGGGGTTGATCCGAACAGCGATCGGGGGCCGGGGGGGGGGGGTGATCCCGAAGTTCGGGGGCCGGAGGAGTGGGAGGGGGAGGCCTTGCGGTGGGGATCGGAGGAGGGGGGGTGGGTTAGGCAGGGACCCTGGATCCTGGAGGTAGATGTAAAGGCACTTACCACCTGGATCCAGCAGTCCTCGCCTTGCTTTAGCTGGCGGGTTTCATGAGGAGTGCAAAATACCCGACCAGCTTAAAGTTCAATACAAAATGGAGGTTAATGCAGAGGCTCCCAGCCTCATTATAATGTTTAAATAGATGCCCGCCCCATCCCGCCTCGTTCAAACCGGCAGTGGGCGGGTTGGAGGCGGCTTCAGGGTGGGATTCAGATTGTTAGTGCTTTGACCCCCACACGACCCCAACCCACACGACCCCAACCCACATGACCCCAACCCACCCGCTTTTTCTTAGGTTAACATCCCCCCCCCCCCACTGTCCCTGAAGTGATTTAGAACGTTTCCAAGCGATACGACAAAATGAAACTCCTTCCTTGTTAATGTAAAGGATTGTATCCCTAAAAGAGATTCTTTTCCCAAATTCAGGATCGGACAGGAATAATCCCATTTAAAAAAAAAATCTAAATTGAAAATTTAGGCTCAGGAAACTTCGGGGGAAAGAAAGAAGCGCGAGGTGGTATTGGGTTCCATGTTAATCGGAGATTCTTGTTCCTGAAACAATCAGTGAGAGACGGTGTGAGCTATTCCTAACATGGTGGCCAGTCACTGGTTGGATGAAGTGTAACACGGGCCTCCTCGATGCGAGAAGTCATTTAAGATTATTTCAACTGGTCATGAATATTAAAATTCTGATTTATTTTTAGCAATTTAATTGTACTAAACAGTTCAAGCAATGGAATCAAAGGTATCGCAGGTTACTGCAGAGGGGGCGGCGGAGTCTAACTTCACCCCAGCTAACAGAAGATCACTTAATACACATGTTCAATCCAAAAGAGCTTTTATCTCTCAAAGAAACAATTAACAGATGCTAAAAGAGTTTTACAACACAGAGGCTATTCAGTCCTTCATATCCGTGTTGGCTCTTTGTTAGAGCATTCCCAAACTAATCCCACTGCCCCGCTCCCTCCCCATAGCCCTGGGAGCACCATCATCTCCAAGTTCCCCTCCAAGTCACACACCACCCTGACTTGGAAATATATCGACGTTCCTTCATCGTCGCTGGGTCAAAATCCTGGAACTCCCTCCCTAACAGCACTGTGGGAGCACCTTCACCACACGGACTGCAGCGGTTCAAGAAGGCGGCTCACCACCACCTTCTCAAGGGCAATTAAGGATGGGCAATAAATGCTGGCCCTGCCAGCGACGCCCACATCCCTGTAACGAATAAAAAAAATTCCAAAATTAATCCCACTGCCCCACTCTCCCCCCATAGCCCTGTATTAATCCAACACTAATCCCACTGCCCCACTCTCACCCCCCATAGCCCTGTATCAATCCAACACTAATCCCACTGCCCCTCTCTCTCCCCTAGCCCTGTATCAATCCAACACTAATCCCACTGCCCCTCTCTCTCCCCTAGCCCTGTATCAATCCAACACTAATCCCACTGCCCCACTCTCTCCCCCTAGCCCTGTATTAATCCAACACTAATCCCTCTGCCCCACTCTCCCCCCATAGCCCTGTATCAATCCAACACTAATCCCACTGCGCCACTCTCTCCCCCTAGCCCTGTATCAATCCAACACTAATCCCACTGCCCCGCTCTCTCCCCCTAGCCCTGTATCAATCCAACACTAATCCCTCTGCCCCGCTCTCTCCCCATAGCCCTGTATCAATCCAACACTAATCCCACTGCCCCACTCTCTCCCCATAGCTCTGTATCTTACTCTACTTCAAATATTTATCCACTTTTCCTTTAAAAAGATGCACTTGTCTCTGCCTCAATTAGCCTTTGTGAAATGCCCTGTCTGAAAGGGCGGTGGAAGCAGATTCAATAGTGACTTTCTAAAGGGAATTGCATAAATACTTGAAGGGGAAGAATTGCAGGGCTGTGGGGAAAGAGAACGGGGAGTTAGACTGACTGGAGCGCTCTACCAAAGAGCCGGCACAGGTACGACGGGCCGACTGGCCTCCTCTGTGGTGTAGGATTCTATGGCCGCGAATTTAATGGAGGAGGCGGGTTGGAGTCGGGTTGCCTGGTGGGTGGGGTCCGGTCCCGCTGCCGGTTTCAGCCGCTCCCGATTTGAAATTTAAATTTCATTGGCCTATTAAGTGCCGCGGTGCGTGCTGGCCGGTCCAATGAGTGGGATCGGGTCTGTTAGCCGCCTCTGATGACGTCATTGCTGCAGTTGTTTTTAAGGGGCCCATGCAGCCTCAGCCTTTAATTTCTCGTTTCTGCTGGTCTCTGAATGTGCCAAGGCCACAATGAGTGGTGCAAAACCGAAGGCTGCTCCAGGTTTCAATGAGGACGCCCTCCAAGCTCTTGTGGAGGGAGTTAGAGGGCGCAGGGAGATTCTGTTCCCTCCCGATGGCAGGAGGAAGCCTCCTCAGCAAACCAGGACAGCCTGGCTGCACATTGCTGAGGAGGTCAGCGCAAGGTCTGTCTGTTCACGCACATGGATCCAGTGCCGGAAACGGTTTAATGATCTTCTGCGATCAGCAAAAGTGAGAGGGTTCGAGTACAGGAGCAAGGATGTCTTGCTGCAGTTGTACAGGGCCTTGGTGAGACCACACCTTGAGTACTGTGTGCAGTTTTGGTTGCCTTATCTGAGGAAGGATGTTCTTGCCATGGAAGGAGTTTAGCGAAGATTCACAAGGCTGATACCTGGGATGGTAGGAATGACGTATGAAGAGAGATTGGGTCGATTGGGCTTATACTCGCTGGAGTTTAGAAGAATGAGAGGGGATCTCATTGAAACTTATAAAATTCTGACAGGACAGGACAAACTAGATGCAGGAAGGATGTTCCCGATGGTCGGGGAGTCCAGAACCAGGGGTCACAGTTTAAGGATAAGGGGTAAGCCATTTAGGACAGAAATGAGGAGGAATTTCTTCACCCAGAGAGTGGTGAACCTGTGGAATTCTCTGCCACAGAAGGCAGTAGAGGCCAATTCATTAAATAGATTCAAGAAGGAGTTAGATATATTTCTTAAGGCTAAAGGGATCAAGGGATATGGGGAGAAAGCAGGGACAGGGTACTGAATTTGGATGATCAGCCATGATCACATTGAATGGCGGAGCAGGCTAGAGGGGCCGAATGGCCTACTCCTGCTCCTATCTTCTATGATTCTATGATTCTATCACATCACACTTACCTTCAATCTGCTTCCCTCCTCTTCTCATCACCAGCACTCTGCTTTGTCAGCCTGCTCCTCCACATCCCATCTTACCCTTACTTCCCTTGCACCCTTACCTATCCATCTCTCTCTCTGTACTGAATCACGTCACCATCCTACTATGCACCCCTCACACTTGCTCTCACTGTTATGCAATGACAACAACTAACATCGCACAGGGAGGCAGCTTTCTCTTGGCCCCTCACTCCATCTTGGTCTCCCTCTAAGCTTCTATGTTATGGATTCTTCACACTCACTCCATCAATCTCGCTGAAGCTCCATTTGTGTCCCTCCTTGCAGGGAAAGATAGTCCACAATAAGAGGGAGAGAGCGAAGACAGGAGGAGGACCTCCATCCTTGGCGACATTGACAAGTGCTGAGGAGTCTGTGCACGAGATCGTGGGAGGTGGCGAGGAGCTGGAAGTGGGGGATGGAGAGACGAGCGCACTAGACGAAGCTGGTGACAGAATAGATTTTCAACCCTTGCATTTAGATTTCATGATTGACTGCAATGGCATATGATCTTCATAGAGATTAACTTCTGACAATCTGCACAATAGGAAGTGTCTGCTACCTAAAAATCAGATGTCTAACTCATGCCTTTACTCTCCCACAGGACCATCGAGAGCCCCACTCCCCACTGTCCAGGAGGAAGAGCCAGACGACTCCTCAGAGGAACCTGCAGTCTCTCGAGGGAGCAGCGTCACCAGGACTCAGCGCAGCCAGCACCAGCGGAGATACGTACACCTCGGTGGGTCTTTCGCGACATCGAGTAGTGTTGTCACCTGGTGTATCACAGCTCACAAGTGAGCATCAGCAGATGGTGGAGACAGCGACAGCAGTGGAGAGTCCTCGTCGGAGGTCGCAGGACGCTCCTAGCTCTGCTCAGCTGCATGTAGACGCTGTGTCTCTGGGGCCATCCAAAAAGAGAGCGGTGTTGGAACTCCAGGAACAAGTGCAGGAGTCTCTGACAGGGTTTGCGTCCAGGTTAACTGCAAGTGTGGAGAGAATGGAGGAGTCCATCTCTAACATGAGCACTGCCTTTGTGGCGGCAATGGCGGACATAGGTCGCCAAACACAACAGAGCATGGTGACTCTTCTAAATAGATGGTCAGCTATGGAGGATAGTTGGGCATCTATTGAGGATACACCAGAGGTACATGGCCGTCCCCGTTATAAGGACTGTCAGTACTGAGATGGGTCCTCGTGGCCCCACTGACGTGCAGCAAGGTGCTCTCCAGCCACTTGCTAGTACTGAAGTGCGTGAGCCATGAGAGGGATGTTGGTGGCAGACAACAAGGAAGTGTGGGCTCCTCTCCAAGCACTCACACGACCATGCCACTGTGGAGCCCTCAGTCAGAGCCCCAGGTTCCTCACCCAACTGAGATGGCCGTCTCAGCCCCTGCACAGCCGCTGGAAGAGCAGACTGTGGAGGAGCCCTCCCAGGCTCCCAAACCCAGAGGACACCCGCCAAAGGCATCTAAGCAGGTGCAGCAACAAAGTGAGCAAGGTGCCTCTACATCTGCTGAAGCCACAGGGGAAGCACCACGTAGAAGCACACGTAAGAGGAAGCTAAAACACAAATAGTCACAAGGGTAGTCGCTTGGGTGTTTTGTTCTGTTGTATATGTTGTATAATTGCCATTGTCATCCTTTTGTGATTTTATTAAACAAAAGTGATGGCAAACAGTTGAAGTTCTGGCCTATGTGTTCTGGGAAATGGAAGTTGCACAGTGAGGGCTCAGGGCGACTTGCATTTGTAATGATGGTGCTGAGAGTGTTAGGAAAGCACCGTTTATTGGAGAGATGATGTATAGCATTTTAAGAAGGTCGTCCACACATTCATAGCCATATGGTAGCCACCTGTGGTTGAAGCATAAGCTTACGCGAATCTGGCATGGATGAGTGCCTCCCTTGCATGATGGCCAGCAATGTGCTCGAGTGCTGCTGCATTGGCCACATCCGGCCCTGCAAGGCGTGCCTCCTCCTCCTTGTCCTGCTCCTCCTCCTCATCATCATTCTCCTCCTTCTCTTCGTCCTCCCCCTCTTCCGAGGATGCTCTGCGTTGAGCCACTTGTTCCTCAGGCAGCTCTAAGCCGCGCTGCTGTGCGATGTTGTGCAGGGCACAGCAGGCGACAATGATTCTGGACACCCTGGCTGGTGCATACTGCAGGGCTCTACCACATCTGCCGAGGCATCGGAATCACATTTTGAGAAAGCCGATGGTTTGCTCTATGATGGTTCTGGTGGAAATGTGGCTCACATTGTAGCGCTCCACAGCCTTGTTTGATGGCCTCCTCATCGGTGTCATTAGCCACTTTTTCAGTGGATAGCCCTTCTCGCCAAGTATCCATCCGGAAAGTTGGGTTGGCGGATTGAAGAGCTGAGGCACAGCGGACTGCCGCAGGATGAAGGAGTCATGGCAACTGCCAGGGTACTTTGCGCAAACATGCATAATGTTCTTCCTGTGGTTACACACCAGCTGGACGTTAAAGGAGTGGAATCCCTTGCGGTTGACAAAATCAGCTGGGTTGTGATGGGGTGCCCTAATGGCCATATGTGTGCAGTCTAGGACGCCCTGCACCCTTGGGAAGCCTGCCATGTTGGCAACCGCACGCGAAGTTACACTTGCTTCATCCGTGGAGAAGTGGATGTAATTGTGCGCCTTTGCAAAGAGGGCATCGGTACATAAGAAACAGGAGCAGGAGTCGGCCAATCGGCCCCTCGAGCCTGGTCCGCCATTCAATAAGATCATAGCTGATCCAATCTTGGCCTCAGCACCAATTTCCCGCTCTCTCCCCATAACCCTTGACTCCCTTGTAGTTCAAATGTCTGTCAATCTCCGCCTTGAATATATTCAATGACTCCGCCTCCACAGCTCTCTGGGGTAGAGAATTCCAAAGATTCACGACCCTCTGAGAGAAGAAATTCCTCCTCATCTCCATCTTAAATGGGCGACCCCTTATTCTGAAACTATGCCCCCTAGTTCTAGATACCCCCACGAGGGGAAACATCCTCTCAGCATCCACCCTGTCAACCCCCTCAGAATCTTATATATTTCAATAAGATCACCTCTCATTCTTCTAAACTCCAATGAGTATAGGCCCAACCTG
Organism: Squalus acanthias; assembly: GCA_030390025.1. NCBI lineage: Eukaryota > Metazoa > Chordata > Chondrichthyes > Squaliformes > Squalidae > Squalus > Squalus acanthias. The sequence continues at coordinate 115,485,056 of CM059435.1, forward strand.
CTCAACCTTTCCTCATACGTCAACCCCTTCATCCCAGGAATCAACCTCGTGAACCTTCTCTGCACTGCATCCAATGCAAGTATATCCTTCCTTAAATATGGAGACCAAAACTGTACGCAGTACTCCAGGTGCGGTCTCACCAGCGCCCTGTAAAGTTGCATCAAAACTTCCCTACTTTTATACTCCATACCCCTGCGTGATGCAGGCGTGTGCGGCCGACTGGGAGATGCCGCTGATGTCTGCAGATGATCCCTGGAAGGAGCCCGAAGCAAAGAAGTTGAGTGCGGTGGTGACTTTGACAGCCACTGGTAAGGAGTGTCCACCCGCTCCTCTGGGCTCCAGGCGTTGGTGCAGCCTCGCGCAGATGTCAGCGACTATGTCTTGCGGAAGTCTCAGCCTCCTTTGGCACTGCTGCTCAGTCATGTTGAGGAAGCTCATCCTCTGCCTGTAAACCCGGTGTTGGGGGTTTCTCCTGCGGCGAGGTGCAGGCCTGTGCTGACGCTCTCTGCTCTGTGCAGCATCAGGTGGCTGAGGCGAAGGTTGGCGCTCCTGCTGTTGGTGCTGCTGCCGTGCCTGGCTGCGGTGCTGCCGCGGCTGCTGTTCCTCCGAATCTGACGATCAGGATGAGAGGATATAAATGGTTCTCATACCGCTGGTCTATATCTCAGTCGAGGAATGGAGGTTGTGTGCGCTCAGACAAAGTGGCCAGAGGGTCTTCCAAGGAGGTCACACAGCAGATGGATTTCAGCCTCAACACTCACAAGATTAGCCGAGCTGCAAAATGCCTCCCACACCTGAAAGCACTAAGTTGTGGCGTGTGAAAGAATGAGAGATTGCAGGCCCGCTTTTAAACTGTTCGAGCAGCTGGCAACAATTCAGGTCCTCGCTCAGCCCAGCTCGATTCACCTGGCGTGTTTTTGATGAAGGTGGGCAGCATGGTGAAAAACCTCCAAAATCAGATCAGGCCTTTAACATAGGGTTATCCAGGCAGTTAACGACCTGCTAACTGCCTCTCCTGCCGTTTGGTGTCAGGTCAGTTTGGGAGCGGCTGACCCGACACTTGCCAAAGTCGCGTGGAGGCGAGATGGAGGCGGGTTCGCAGCCCGCCCCCAATTTTTCCGATTTTCACAACAGACCCGCCTCCAAACCCGCCCTCTGAGGCCAATTAAATTGGCGGCCATGTATAAGGAACATAAGAGGAAAGAGTCACTTTAAGGTAGTGAGCAGCGTAACATTTGCACAACACAAAGCAGGTCTACAACAAACCAAACAGGGTGAAATTATCCCCGACAATGCAATAGGTCCATCAGCAGTAAGAGTAACTATTAAATAAACCTTTGAAGAGGCAAGGGGGAAAACTAAAATAGCAGCTGAGATGAGAGATGACATTAAGATTGCCCTCAAGCCTTGCTCATCAAGAATGACATTGAATGATGCTAAAGCTTTAGTGTAGAAAGAAGCTCTTTGTCCAGCCCAAAAATAAAGCGATTATTCTATGTTTAAAAAAAAATCCAAAACAGTTCTTAAGAAAGAAAGACTTGCATTTCGATGGCGCCTTTCACGACCACCGGACTTCTCAAAGCACTTTACAGCCAATGAAGTACATTTTGAAGTGGAGTCACTGTTGTAATGTGGGAAACGCGGCAGCCAATTTGCTCACAGCAAGCGCCCACAAACAGCAATGTAATAATGACCAGATAATCTGTTTTAGTGATGTTGATTGAGGGATAAATATTGGCCAGGACACCGGGGATAACTCCCCTACTCTTCTTCGTAAATAGTGCCGTGGGATCATTTACGTCCACCTGAGAGAGCAGGACAGGGCCTCGGTTTAACGTCTCATCCGAAAGACGGGACCTCCGACAGTGCAGCGCTCCCTCAGTGTCAGCCTAGATTTATGTGCTCAAGTCCCAGGGAGTGGGACTGTGAACCCACAACCTTCTGACTCAGAGGCAAGCGTGCTACCCACTGAGCCACAGCTGGAGATAGCAGAAACTCTGACCGCAATCTTTCAATCTCCCTCAGATATATAGGAGGGGTGCCAGAGGACTGGAGGATTTGCAAATATTACACCCCTGTTTATAAAAGGGGAGAGGGATAAACCTGGTAACTACAGGCCAATCAGTCTAATGTCAGTGGTGGGTGAACTACTAGAGACCAATGTCAAGGACAAAATTAATTCTCACTTGGAAAAGCATGGGTTAATAAGGGGCACCCAGTATGGATTTGTTAAAGGTAAATCGTGTCTGACTAACCCGATTGAGTTCTTTGATGAAGTAACAGAGAGGGTTGATGAAGGTAGTGCCGTAGATGTTGTATATATGGACTTTCAAAAGGCATTTGATAAAGTGCCACATAAAAGACTTCCTCGGATAATAGAAGCACAGGGAATTAAAGGGATGATGGTAATTTGGGTATATAATTGGCTAAGGGAGAGGAGGTGGGGAGTAGTGCTGAGGGATGTTTTTCTGACTGGAGGGAAGTATGCCAGTGAGTTCCCCCAGGGGTCGATATTGGGATCAATTTGATAAGAAACTGCTTTGAAACAGAACAGGGTACAATTGATCTGGGCACCAAGGAGACCACTTGAATCAGCTTCAACAGCTGCAAAGGCCTCAGGCTGTAATTAACATGCTCGCAAATAAGCGTCTTTAACTCGGTCAATGTGCGTAAATTAGCTAGTTACGAAAGCCAGCTCCAAGGAAACAAACAGATTAGACTGGAGCCACGTCAATGTGTGGAAAGATTTCAGCAAACAAGCTGGATCGGGCTTTTAAGCGAAGAATCAGGAACAGAAAATTACATTGTTTTTGGGCAAAATAACTGCCCATCTGAAATAAAAAGAGAAAATGTTGGAAATACACAGCGGGTCAGTCAAAGATTTGACTTCCTGGCCCCAATACTAATCTGAAGGCAGCTTCCGTGCGGCGTGGGGGAAACCCCGAAATCAACTAAGCCGGTCGGAATCTGCGATCGCAACGCAATTGCGCCAATTCATTTGGACTTCCGGGTTTGGCGTCTCCGAGCTGCGACGCGCTCTCGCACGACGCGATCTCAGCTGTATCTAAATGCAGAGTCCGCAAATGGAAATTGGAGGTGTTCAGGGATGGATGGTGGGGATAGACCAAGGGTAGCGCCCAGATTTAATGACGCCTCGCTGGAATTACCACTGGCTGCAGTCAGGAGGAGGAGGGGGCGTACTTTTCCCCAGCACTGGGAGGAAGAAACCTGCTGCTCTCTCCAAGAAGGCGTGGTTGGAGGTGGCTGAGGAGGTGACTGGCAGGAGCATTGTGCCCCGGTCTTGGATGCAGTGCAGGAAGCGATTTAATGACCTCACCAGGTCTGCACAAGTGAGCACATTTACTGATTCAACTACATCCTGTGCTTCAAGCCCACACCCCAACCACCACCCTTTCACACTGTCTTGCTAAGTGTTCTCCATCACATCACTCCTCACACCCACTCAACTTTCAGCAACATCCAGCCTTCACTCGCTATGCACTTCATCGCCTCCCCATTTATCCATCCACCGTTGACGCTCACCCCAATCCTTATGCAATGCAGTGCAGCCATCGGATGAAGGCCTGCCCTTCACTTACTCACAGGTCTGTTGTTTAGCCCCTTGTAGAAGACGAGAGCGCAAAATGCAAGGGAGAGGGCCAGGGCTGGAGGTGGGCCGTCACAAATAGTCCAGCTCACAGATGCAGAGGAGGAGGCCGTGGAGATAAGTGGCACATCTGCGCCCCTCTCAGTCGGAGACAGAGAGACAGGGTGCTCGCAGATAGCTGGTGATGGATTACAAATATCTCTGACACGCATATGTTGACTTCATTTCATCAATGACTGAACTATGAGAAGACTGAGTATGATGATTGTCAAACTGGTGACTTTGCCATGACTAAATCATATCCCTTTCTTTTGTCTTCCAGGGCCTGCACGCGTACAGCAAGTGTCGCAGGCCATCCATGAGGAAGATTCCTCAGAGGCCCTCATTCCGTCTGAGGGTGCACCATCACAGGACGTACCGCCACGCACCAGCGCGGGTACTCTCACTTTGGTGGGTCCACTTAGAGAGTTAGTTGGGTTTTTGCCTGGTCGGTCACACCTCACGAGTGAGCAGGAGCAGACACTGGTGGCAGGGACAGCTGTGGGGAGTCCGTGTCAGGGGGGGCAATCCTCTCCAAGCTCTGCTCAGCTGGACACAGATGCTGAACCCCGGGGGGCTATCGTTGAGAAGGAGAATGCTCGAGGTGCATCAGCAACTTAGCCAGGTACCGACAGACGTGCCACGCACACTCGCCACGATAGCAGAGAGGATGGAGGAGTCCGACTCGATCGCTAGTGGATTGGTGGCGCAGGGAATTGTGAGAATGTCTGCCATGGAGAGAGAGGCCTCCTCCATGGAGCTTCAAGCACGGCTCTCAAATGAGTCCATGCAGGCCACGACCACGGCCGTGCAGACTTTGGATGGCAACTTGTCTGCCTTCTTAAACAGGATGGCAGAGACCTTATCTGTGGCCTTACAATGTGTCACTGATCTGCACCGAGCTGCTCTCTGGCAGAGTAGTGGGAGTGATGTGGCGCTGGCTCAGGAGAGGAATAAAGGCGAAAGGGGACATGGAACTCCACTCAAAATGCTCCCACTTCTCACCCGTTGCCCGCCCCCCCCCCCCCCCCACCCCCGCCCCACCCCCGACCTCAGCGAGGACCTAACACGCTGCCTCGGCTCCCGGTGGCCGAGTCTGCCCCCTGCACAGGTGCAGGTGGAGCAGTTTTTGGCGGGGCCCCTCAGGGGCTCTGAACCCCAGAGGGCGTTGGCCAAAAGCATCTCAGCAGTCAGGGCAGGGATCTGAGCAGCCTGCCTCTACCTCTGGTGGAGCCACACAGGATGCACCACGAGGAAGCGGTGGGAAGCGTAAGTTGAAGAAATTGTAATGCACGTGGGTGTTTGACAAAACGTCATGTTGTTAAGTTTCCTTTCTTTGATAACGCCTCATAAAATTTATTGTTTATCACCACTTCCACATCTTGCCCATTATTGCCTCCCGAGGGCCAACTCACCCTTTCACTTATTTCATGATGAATGTCAATACATGCTGGCACCCATTGGGCAGGTGTGCGATGGGTGGATGAGTGGTTGAAGGACTGTTTAGTGCAAAGAGTTGGGGTGGGGTGGGGGGGGGGGCGCGGTTGGTGCTGGCGGTGCGAGCGGGCCGCAGGAATTCATTTGTTTTGTTTCACGCTAAGTGAACGGTCGCGATATTAGGGCATCCTTGGCAGCAACGTAAGCGGCTGGCCTGGTGATGGGTGCCCCATCTTCATTCTCCTGCCTCCTCCTCCTCCTCCTCCTCCTCCTCCTCATTGCAAGAGGATTTGAGTACAGGAGCAAGGATGTCTTACTACAGTTAACAGGGCCTTGGTGAGACCACACCTGGAGTACTGTGTGCAGTTTTGGTCTCCTTACCTAAGAAAGGATATACTTGCCATAGAGGGAGTGCAGCGAAGGTTCACCAGACTGATTCCTGGGATGGCAGGACTGTCGTATGAGGAGAGATTGGGTCGACTAGGCCTGTATTCACTAGAGTTTAGAAGAATGAGAGGGGATCTCATTGAAACCTATAAAATTCTGACAGGGCTAGACAGACTGGATGCAGGGAGGATGTTTCCCCTGGCTGGGGTGTCTTGAACGAGGGGTCACAGTCTCAGGATACGGTGTAGGACATTTAGGACTGAGATGAGGAGATGTTTCTTCCCTCAGAGGGTGGTGAACTTGTGGAATTCTCTACCACAGAAGGCTGTGGAGGCCAAGTCACTGAATATATTTAAGAAGGAGATAGATAGATTTCTAGACACAAAAGGCATCAAGGGGTATGGGGAGAGAGCGGGAATATGGTATTGAGATAGAGGATCAGCCATGATCATATTGAATGGTGGAGCAGGCTCGAAGGGCCGAATGGCCTACTCCTGCTCCTATTTTTCTATGTTCTCTGTTTCTATGTTTCCTCCTCTATGTTCTCCTCATCCAAAGATGAGTGATGAGCCCTTTCGTCCTCCTCCACCTGCAAACCTCCCTCCTGTGGACCTCTCCCCCGTGCACGTGCTGATCCCACCACAGCATGTCGTCGCTGCCGTGGATGGTGATGGTCTTCCTCTTCTGATGGGATGTCAAACACATCCAAGGTGCCTTCCAATCCTGATCTTGTCAATTTGAAATCCTAAAAGGCTGAAGAAAGCCTTATCCACACTGGCGCCCTCTGCCAGTCATTGACTAACGGGAACTGAGGCAGCTGCTGCAATAGGTGAGCTTTTATTCAGATGTGGCAACGGCAAGTCTAAATACCCACCTGAACCGCTGCTCAAACTCGCCTCCGTTTCCCTGCTCAGTTTCCCGAGCCCCGGGAAACCCGTTCCTGCCCAAGTTAAATCTGGAGCCAAGTTAAAAAAACAATTGAATAATACCTCATTAACGGTCTCCTACCGACCTTAATAAGCGCCCGGCCGCATTCAATTAGGAAATCCCCGACTTCGGCGAGTAGGTTTCTCTCCAGCATTCAAACATGTCGCCGTTAAACCCGGACATAAGAACATAAGAACATAAGAAATAGGAGCAGGAGTAGGCCAATCGGCCCCTCGAGCCTGCCCCACCATTCAATAAGATCATGGCTGATCTGATCCTCACCTCAAATCTAAAGAACACAAGAAGTAGGAGCAGGACCCGGCCACTCAGCCCCTGGGACGTGGGAGCGTTGGTGCCGGGTTGCGCTCCCGCTCTAACATCAAAAAGTTTTACCGCCTCCCGACCCACCCGCTCTTGGGGATTAAAATCCGCCCCCCCCCCCAACGTGCCCAAAGCAGGTCACGGGCGTTAGCGAATTAACCGCCAGTTTTACATCTCTACAACTCAATGGAAGTCAAAATGGGGAGAGATGTCAAACGGGCTGCCGGTTCGTTATCACCCGTTTTACACTTTCGCGTGAAGTCAAAATCTACCCCCAACGGTGGCATTTCAGATGCTTGAAAGGTCAAAATCCGTCCTTTCTCCTCACGTGTTCTTTTACGGGGCGAGTTGCTCTGACCGGGAACGCGCTGTCTGAAAGGGCGGTGGAAGCAGATTCAATAATAACTTTCAAAAAGGGAATCAGATAAATACTTGAAAAGAAAAAATTTGCTGGGCTATGGGGAAAGAGCGGGGGGGAGTGGGACTAATTGGAGAGATGTTTCACAGAGCCGGCACAGGCACGATGGGCCGAATGGCCTCCTGCGCTGTACAATTCTATAAATGCTGGGAGTATATGTCGAGTCCTTCAGCAGAGTAACTCAGGTTCATGTTTTTTGGTGAAGATTCTTCAGTTTGTACGGCGTCTGGTGAAAAGCGTCATCTGAGCAAAACCTGGAACCAGTTCGTAGGAATAAAAAGGGAGGTTTCACCAATCCCGCACTCCCTGTGCGGAGCCACGGGAGAAGGGAGCACAGATCGGAGACGGGGCTGCAACACCGTGCCGATTCCCCGTCCCGCGCGCCCTCTGATGCACAAGATCAGTGAACTTAAAAAGAAAGAACTTGCATTTATATAGCGCCTTTCACGACCTCAGGACGTCCCAACGCGCTTTACAGCCAATAAAGGGGGTGGAGTTTCCTCTTTGTTTGCGCCCGTTTTGGGAAGTGTTTTTTTTTGTTTCTCTCTCGCGTTTCCGCTCGAGCTCACTCGCATATCACCGAATGCAAAATCCGCCATGAACCAGTGCAATCGGGCAGCGTTTTCAAACAACTCATTTAAAACGCCCCGGTTTAACATCTCAGCCGAAAGACGGCACCTGAAAGAGAGTGGGCCTGGATTTTGTACTTGAGCCCACGAGCTTCTGACTCAGCGTGAGAGAGCGAGCGCTACCCTCTGAGCCACAGAGTAATTAGACGGAGATAGAAAGTGGATGGTTATAAAACTGGGCCCCTGCAACAACTGCCAAAACAAGCAAACTATGAATGACACTGAGGCTGCTGTTATTTTTGCAGTATTTATTTCACTCTTCGATCAGTTTTATTCGTTCGCTGCTGACTGTGTGACAGGGGTGGAATGACTCAGATTGAGCACCAGGGGGCAGCAGCTCTCAGTCTCAGCCGTCGACCATATTCACACAACAGGCACAAAACAGCGATGGGGAACCAATTAACAGCTGGATCGTGTCATGTATTTATTGCAGGAAAATAATTAAGGCTGGAGGGTGGGGTGGGGGTGGAGTACTGCTGCTCTTTTTTGCTGGTGTACACAGGCCTCAAATTGGTAAAGATAAAAAATGCTGAAATAAAAATACCAAATGTTGGAAATACACAGATCAGTCAGCAGCTCTCAAGGTCAAATATTAGTACGACTTCTATTTATATATTTATATATATTATTCTATTTATACGACTTCATACTAATACTTCTCATATTAATTATCATATTAATACTTCTCATATTAATACTTCTCATTAGTTTCCGCATATTAATACTTATATTAATTCTCATATAAATACTTCTCATATTAATTATCATATTAATACTTCTTGTATTAATACTCATATTAATACTTCTCTTATTAATTCTCATATTAATACTTCTCATATTAATACTCATATTAATACTTCTTGCATTATTCCAGTGCTGAGGGAGGTTGCTTCTCATTTATAAAGAGTATGGATTAACATCAGGCCAAATAAATGCAACACTTATCCACGTGATTCCCCCTTTTGTCATGAGAGAGGGAGTTTACTTTTCAGCTCAAATCTGTGCCATATTTTGTTAATTAGGTCCGATGGTGAGCTGGCCATATAAAGCTAACCTAAAGTCAGACTCTGACAGCCCCCCTCCCCTACTTCCTGCATTCATCTGAAGGACAGCGATGAATCCTCTCATTTATTTTGCTTTGAGTTCTAAAGCAAATTTTTTTGAAAAAGTCCATCGTGCTTTCTGAAGGAGGTCCTACAGAGCCCAGTCTTCATTTCGTAAACCAGAAAAATACAAAACATGCAGCTGTGATCATCTGGAATAATCCTAGAATCAGACAGTACAGAAGGAGGCCATTCGGCCCATCGAGCCTGTGCCGGCTCTTTGAAAGAGCTCTCCAATTAGTCCCACTCCCCCCTGCTCTTTCTCCATAGCCCTTCAAATATTTCCTTTTCAAGTATTTATCCAATTCCCTTTTGAATCTAACTATTGAATCTGCTTCCACCGCCCCTTCAGGCAGCGCATTCCAGATCATCCTAATATGCTGCGTAAAAAGAATTCCCCTCATCTCACTGAGGTTCTTTTGCCAATTATCTTAAATCTGCGTCCTCTGGTTACCGACCCTCCTGCCAGTGGAAACAGTTTCTCCCCATCGACTCTATCAAAGCCCCTCACGATTTTGAACACCTCGATTAAATCTCCCCTTAACCTTCTCTGCTCTGAGCAGGACAACCCCAGCTTCTCTCGCCTCTCCTTTCCAAGTGTATATCCAATTCCCTTTTGAAAATGACTATTGAATCTGCTTCCACCGCCCTTTCAGGTGATAAAACCTTGCATTGTGCCCTGCTCAAATGTTTTTTTTTTGATGGAACGATTACCGTGTTATTGCAAAAGTGGAAATTATTTGTAGAGCAAACGCTTATGAAAATGCAGAAGCCAAAGCGAATCCTAATATTCTATTATAAATATTCCGAATATCACGAGAATGGATAATGACATTTTCCATTGTCAGATGCTGCAGAGACATGATAGCTTTTTGCAATTGTATTCACTGAAGAGGTACAGCAAGGTACAAGTCCCCTTTTCTTAGACTTGTGACTGGGAGCTAATAGGATTATAAATCAACGGATGAAGGATTTCTCGAAACACTTAGTCCTACATTTATTTCTCAGCTGAGTGAATAAGGCATTGATAAACATTCTCTGATTACCACTCAGTACACTGCCCGTCATTCCAAATAGGCCAGCTGAGGCTCCAAGCAACTGTGTAATTGTGAATGTTTTTTGGGGGAAGGAAAGAGCGGGCGTTATAATAGATTATTAAAGTTCCCGCGCGCCTTCTGATAAACAATATGTTCAATTTTTTAAAAAACGCTCTTTCAATAATGTTTTATAAATTGTCCTCTGATTTTAATCCTGCAAATCCTTCAAGGGTTTACATAAGAACATAAGAAATCGGAGCAGGAATAGGCCACTTGGCCCCTCGAGCCATTCAATAAGATCATGGCTGATCTTGGGCTCAAAGCCACTTCCCTGCCCGCTCCCCATAACCCTTCACTCCCTTATAGAAACATAGAACAGGAGTAGGCCATTCGGCCCGTCGAGCCTGCTCCACCATTCAATACGATCATGGCTGATCATCCAAATCCAGTACCCTGTCCCTGCTTTCCCACACAGAATCCCCATCGAGCCTGCACTGACACATATCCCACCCTATCCCCGTAACCCCACGTATTTAATTCCCCCTAACATATCCCATCCTATCCCCGTAACCCCACATATTTAATCCCCCCTAACACTAAGGGTCAATTTATCATAGCCAAATCAACCTAACCCGCACATTTTTGGACTGTGGGAGGAAACCGGAGCACCCGGAGGAAACCCACGCAGACACGGGGAGAATGTGCAAACTCCACACAGACAGTCACCCGAGGTCAGATTCGAACCCGGGTCCCTGGCGCTGTGAGGCACCAGTGCTAACCACTATGCCACCGTGCCGCCCTTGTAAAAATCTGTCTATCTCCACCTTAAATGTATTTAATGACCCAGCCTCCACAGCTCTCTGGGGCAGAGAAATCCACAGATTTATGACCCTCTAAGAGAAGAAATTCCTCCTCATTTCAGTTCTAAAAGGGCGACCCTTTATTCTGAAACTGTGCCCCCGAGTTCTAGATTTCCCCACGAGGGGAAACATCCTCTCTGCATCGACCTTGTCGTGCCCCCTCAGTATCTTATGGCAGTTTATGGCACTGGCCAGCTGTACTGCTGATTCCAGTGTCGGAGGTGGATTGGTGCAGTGACAGAAACAGAGAATGGCTAAGGGTGAGCCTTACTATTACAACCAGTGACACAAATACGTAATCCACACGATTATAGTGTAGACTGCTGAGAATATTTCAGTTTTGTAAAATAAGGACTACCTATTGTGACTCTAAGATTTGTTGCCAGGGAACTTTCTTGTTGAGATATAGATTTTGTGTTGCTCATTTTAACGCGCAGTCTAGCCCTTCCCCCTCACCCTCTCCTTCCCCCGCTGCTCATAGCCAAATACGCACACACGCGCACTCACAAACACGCACACACAAACACGCGCACACAAGCACACACACACGAGCACACACACACAAACACGCACACACGAGCACGCACACACGAGCACACACAGACACACAAACACAAACACGCACACACAACAACAACTTGTTTTTATATAGCGCCTTTAATGTAGTAAAACATCCCAAGGCTCTTCGCGGGAGTGATTATCGGACAACAAATTTGACACCGAGCCACGTAAGGATAAATTAGGGCAGGTGACCAAAAACTTGGTCAAAGAGGTAGGTTTTAAAGAGCGTCTTAAAGGAGGAAAGAGAGGTAGAGAGGCGGAGAGGTTTAGGCAGGGAATTCCAGAGCTTAGGGCCTCGGCAACAGAAGGCACAGCAGGGAATATAATCAGGGATGATCAAGAGGGCAGAATTAGTGGAGCGCAGATATCTCGGGGGGGTTGTGGGGCTGGAGGAGATTACAGAGATAGGAAGGGACGAGGCCATGGAGCGATTTGAAAACAAGGATGAGAATTTTAAAATTGAGCTGTTGCTTAACCGGGAGCCAATATAGGTCAGCGAGCACAGGGGTGATGGGTGAACGGGACTTGGTGCGAGTTAGGACACGGGCAGCCGAGTTTGGGATCACCTCAAGTTTACGTAGGGTGGAATGTGGGAGGCCAGCCAGGAGTGTGTTGGAATAGTCAAGTCTAGAGATAACAAAGGCATGGATGAGGGTTTCAGCAGCGGATGAGCTGAGGCAAGGGCGGAGACGGGCGATGTTACGGAGGTGGAAATAGGCGGTCTTAGTTATGCCGCGGATATGTGGTCGGAAGCTCATTTCAGGGTCAAATATGACACCAAGGTTGCGAACAGTGTGGTTCAGCCTCAGACAACTGTTAGGGAGAGGGATGGAGTCAGTGGCTAGGGAACGGAGTTCGTGGCGGGGACCGAAAACAATAGCTTCAGTCTTCCCAGTATTTAATTGGAGAAAATTTCTGCTCATCCAGAACTGGATGTCGGACTAGCAGTCTGACAATTTAGAGACTGTGGAGGGGTCGAGAGAAGTGGCAGAGCACAAACACGCACAGACACACAAACACAAACAAGCACATAAACCCGCACACACAGACACAAACACACACACAAAGGGTCCATTGTTTTTATTTTGTCTGTGCTTTGAAGTCATCATTCAACATTCTGAGTTGACCCTAAGTCTTCAATTTTCTTTCGTTCATTCTTGTCGTTTTTCAGTGTTTGATCATTGCCCTATCCACAGATTCATTTAAAAAAAAACTCACAGCGTTAACCACACCGGCAGATTGCAATTAGTTTATTTCCCCCCCCCCCCCCCCCCGACCCTGCAATGCAAAGATAATTTGTGTCCGTGTCAACGTTCAGCGTCTAAAGCAACCTTGCATTGCTCATCAGAAAGTATAATGAATGTGTTTGAACTCCAGACACAGGCTCGATGCTAAGAGCCCGAGCGAAGGTGTGCTAAAAATAGACGAGGCACCCTGACGACCGAGTTCGGATTGGCTGCTGATGGTCTCCTCGCAGCCTATGAGACCAGACCCGAGAACAAAAAAACAGTTCATTGTGTGGGAGGGCATGGCCTCCTATCAAAGGGGCGGTTCGGGAGGTTAAAGCTAAAGGCTTTGAGGTTTAATAAGGTAATAATGTATTTCTTTTTTGCAAAAGCTTGAGAAAAAAAGGTTTGCAGGCAGGATAAAAGGGCAGAGTGGAGCCAGGAAGGAATGTGGTGTGTTTGCTTTTGTGCAGCATGAGGGTTTGACCAGCAGCCATCTGCTCCCTCTGTGAGACTCAGAGCGGGGCGAGCAGTTAATGCTGTAAATTGAAAGAAAGAAAGACTTGCATTTCTATAGCGCCTTTCACGACCTCCGGACGTCCCAAAGCGCTTTACAGCCGATGAAGTACTTTTTGAAGTGGAGTCACTGTTGTAATGTAGGGAAACGTGGCAGACAATTTACGCACAGCAAGATCCCGCAAACAGCAATGTGATCAATGACCAGATCATCTGTTTTTAGTGATGTTGGTTGAGGGATAAATATTGGCCCCAGGACACCTCCCCCTTGCTCTTCTTCGAAATAGTGCCGCAGGATCTTTTACGTCCACCCGAGAGAGCAGACGGGAACTCGGGTTTGACATCTCCAGCGAAAGTCGGCACCTCCGACAGTGCAGCACTCCCTCAGCACTCCACTGGAGTGTCTGCCTAGAATTTTTGTGCTCAAGTCTCTGGAGCGGGGGCTTGAACCCACAACCTTCTGACTCAGAGGCGAGGGTGCGACCCACTGAGCCACTGGCTGACACTCTATTGCATCGTTTTGTACACAGCTCTGGCCCAGCATTCCCCTTTTTGTATTAAAACGCGAGACTATAACAGCAAGCAGTTGCAAACAAGCATTTTTGGCTTTCCTTTTAGAAGTAGTGCCTGTCACCAGAAATTTCTGGTCTGCAAGCCACTAATTTAGCATGACAATAAATAAACCGCCTTTCTGACTGTAAACGGCGTGAGATCGCACTGAAGGAGGAGGACTGGTGTTTCCACAGCACCTTTCACATCCTTGTGGCATCCCAAAGTGGTTCACAGCCAAGGGATTATTCTGAAGTGTGGTTATCGCTGTTTTGTGGGCAAACATGGTGGCCACTTTGCGCACAGCAAGGTCCCACAAACAGCAATGAGATAAATGATCAGTTCTGAGGTATTTTGGGATATCCTAAGAATATGATAAGATGATACATAACTCAAGATTGTTTATTCTTTCTTATCCTCCTCCTTTCCTTGTTTCTTTCTCTTTCTTCCCTTCCTTCCTTTCTTTCTTTCCTCCCTTCCTTTATTCCCTTTCTTCTTTTCCTTCTTCCCTTCCTTTTTCCCTTTTTTCTTATTCTTTCTTTCCTTGCTTTCTTTTGTCTTCCCTTCCATCCTTTCTTTTTTTCTTCCCTTCATTTCTTTCTTTCTTTCTTTCTTTCTTTCTTTCTTTCTTTCTTTCTTTCTTTCTTTCTTTCTTTCTTTCTTTCTTTCTTCTTTCTTTCTTTCTTTCTTTCTTTCTTTCTTTCTTTCTTTCTTTCTTTCTTCCTCTCCCTCCTTCCTCACCCCTCTCTCCCTCCTTCCCTCCCTCCTTCCTTCCTACCTTCCTCCTTCTTTCCTTCCTTCCTTCCTTCCTCCCTCCATCCTTCCATCCCTCCCTCCCTCCCTCCTTCCTTCCCTCCCTCCTTCCTTCCTTACCCCTCTCTCCCTCCCTCCCTCCTTCCTTCCCTCCCTCCTTCCTTCCCTTCCTCCTTCCTTCCTTCCTTCCTCCCTCCCATCCCCCCTTCCTTCCTTCCTCACCCCTCTCTCCCTTCCTCCCTTCCTTCCTTCCCTCCCATCCTCCCTCCCTCATAGAATAGAAATTTCCTTCCTTTCTTCCTCCCTCTCTCCCTCCCTCCCTCCTTCCTTCATTTGTGTAGGTAGACACATCAATATGTATTCCCCAGTTGTAATGTTAGACCTGCGCCAATACAGTTTGAGCTTTGGCTGTAGTCTCCCGTTAGATGACCCAGCATGTCTGCAGTCAGGATTGTATTACGAGAATTACCATCGGCAGAGTTGAAAAGTGCTAAAGTGCTGTGTTTGCTTCTGTTTTCACCCCCTTAATGGTTTCAACATCCTTCACAAGTTTCTCCATGTTTACTTTGAAAAGTCTCATCCATCAGCGCACTTTTGAAATCCTTTCGGTTCCCGGCTCAAACCTGCATGATTTTTTGTTTTTGTTGACTTGAATGTGTGTCGGACACAGGCTTCTGCAGGTCAACTCATTAAAGGAGCAGAACCAGATACCTCGTTTACACCAGGGAACCAGGGCACTTCAGACCAGATTGCAAAATTCAACCTCGCCAACCGAACTAAATTCAGTTCCACCTCTGCCCCTGAAGCAGGTCATAGGTCACAGAGTATCACCTTCCTGTCTGGTGATGCATGGCCTAGCGATGGAGCAGGAAGATAGAGGGG